>CM053623.1:1966358-1994635 GCA_028646595.1 Phalanger gymnotis | reverse complement strand
GGGGAGAGAGGAAGGGAAAGGGGGATGGGAAGGGAATGGGGCGACAGAGGGAAGGGCAGACTGGGGAACAGGGCAACCAGAATGTACGCCATCTTGGAGTGGGGGGGGGAGGAAATGGGGAGAAAATTTGTAATTCAAACGCCTGTGAAAATCAATGCTGAAAACCAAACATGTCAAAAATAAATTTAAAAAAAAAAAAGAAAGCACATTTATGGATTAAGAGTATCCCACCCTATATTTGTGATAAGAAGGCTCCCCCTCCATCCATGACCTATTGGGAGATAATATTTCCTGGACGTAGCTGGGTGGGGAAGAAGTGGGTTCTTCTATTTCACTCATCTCCATTCAAATAGTCAAAAGTTATCAGTTCTTAATCACCATGTAAGCAAGTAAGGTACTGTAGTAGGAAGGCCGAATTTATAATCTCAAATATAATCATGTATATGTTTGAATGGTTTGAAATCGCAAGGTATGAGGGATTCTCTAAGTAGAAAGCATCAAAACATTTATTTAGGCCCCACAGCAACAGATTCGCAAACCAGCCTCCCCATTCTGATATCTTGACCAAAAGACTCCAGGCCCAATAAGCCCGCATCACAAGAGTAACCAGGAGGCCACAGAGAAGCATGATAATATTAAACCACATATTCACTGGCCTCAAGTCCTTGCTTGCACTCCTGGGTCCACATGGGTCGGCTCTGCTTCCGCAGCTCCTGCTTCGGCTTTTTTCAGCTTCAGCTGTAGTTGTCTCTTAGCTTGCCTCACAGCTGAGCTTCCGGTGTTCTCAAGCCCTGCCTCAATGACCAGAGACCATTGGTTCCCGAGTTGGCCCCTCTTAAGTTATCAATCTATACCCACACAGGTTTCACACCTGATAGGGCTTTGGGCCTAGGGCTTAGCACTTAACAGCTGAAAGTACTTTCACTCAAAGTAAACAAAGTAAACAAAAGCCAAACTCCTCAAGTGCTAAGGAGCCCATTTTGCCTTACCACACAGGTAGGAGTCTAAGAGACCCCTTAGTATCATTGAAGTCTTGTCTTCTGAAAATCAAACATGCTCAGTTCTGCTAGAATCCAGGTCAATTATCATCAATGGTATTCACATAATTGAAAATTAAAAGCTTTGCTTCCAACAGGACATTCATAATGAAGACATGCTCTATGTGATCACAGATTCTTATTCTAGAAGCTCACAAAGTATTCCATTATTTCTATGTGCAGGCACCATTCTCATTCCTTTTTTCAAAAGGCAGAATTTGGCCTCCAATCCTGGGGCACTTCTGATCTGTGTAGCATTTCATAGATGGCTAACATTGACTCAGTATATCTCCTAGTTTTGTCTTGTTGTTTTTCCAGTACTCAAGAATGTAACTTACCTGTGCCAGATCACGAGCTCACCAAAAGCAGCTAATTGCTCTTTTTTTATCTTGGAGATTAAATCCCAGTTATCTAGTTATCCAGTCGGTTTTTTATATCTCCAGCCCAAAGATCATTCATTCTCTTTGACAATGAAAACCTCCTAGAGGCCAGAGTTCACAAAGTATTGGGGATTTGGGAAGATGCCTGAGAGTGACTTTCACGAAGAGTATGCCTCTTTGGAGGGGTCCGTGGTTTAAACTGTATTCTAAGACTCTGGTGAAAAACTCATAGAGAGATATGGTGCTTTGAAATGTCTCCCAAAATCACCTCAAGGTTTAAAGTCATCAATCAGAAGCACACAAAGCAAATGGGAAAGATTGCAAAAAATGAGAGAGAGAGAGAGAGAGAGAGAGAGAGAGAGAGAGAGAGAGAGATGTAGAGGTAGAGATAGAGGCAGAGGCAGATGTCAATGTCGATATCGATGTTGATGTGACCAATGTGATATTTACCAGTTTAGGATAGAAGGGATATTTACATCGACATCGACATCTACACCTAGAAAGAAAATTCAAATACTGAGGAGTCACAATGAGGGTCACATGAGATTTAGCAGCCACCGTAATAAAGGAACAGGGAGATTAGAATGTGAGATTCCAAAAGGCAGAGGAGCTAAAATTACACCCAAGAATGACCTCTACAGAATAACTGAGTATATTCCTACAGGGGAAATAATGGATATTTAATGCAATTTTTAAAGGCAACTTGCAAGAATTTCTGATGAAAAGACCAGAGCTGGATAGAACAAATAACCTCCAAGTGCAGGAGGCAAGAAAAACATAAAATGGTAAACATGAGGGAAAAATCATGAGAGACTAAACAAGGTTAAATCATTTATATTCTTATATTAGAAGACACATGTAACCTCCTCAGACCTTTATCTTTGCTATGGCTCTTGGAATGTAATTAGACAGAAGGCCTGGGTATGATTCTATTATGTCTAGATGATCTTAAAAGGAGAATGGAAGGCTAAGAAAGAGGAATGTACTGGGTGATGATGGAAGGAAAAGGAAAAGGGTGAAATTACCTCAAGTAAACAGGGCACACAAGGAAGAATTTATAAAATGGAGGTGGCAGTAAAAGGAAAGAGGTAATACATGGACCTGTCCATTGAACAACTTCAAGGGGGAAAGAATAAACAATTGAGTATATAAATTCACGCAACTGAGTATATAAATTCAACCTCCCCAGCAATGAAGTAGGAGACAAAGAGGATAAGAGAAAGGTGGGGGGGAGAAAAAAAGAGGGGTATATTAAGGGAGGCAGTAATCAGAAGCAAAATAAGACTCTTAAGGAGGAGACAAGGTGAAAAAAAGAAATGGATAACTAAGAGAATAGGATGGAGCAAAATATACAGTTGGTAATCACAAATGTGAATGGGATGATCTCATTCTCAAAATGAAAAGGCATTTCATTTAGAATAGATTAGAAACAAGAATGCAACAATATGTTGTTTACAAGAAGCACTTGAAAAAGAAAGATACACATAGAGTTAAAATGAGGAGCTGGAGCATGATCTATTATTCTTCAGCTGAAGCTTAAAAAGAAAGCAGGGGTGGTAATCATGATCTCAGACAAAGTGAAAGCAAAAATAGACCTAATTAAAAGAGATGAACATGGAAGCTATATTTTGCTGAACAGTACCATAGACAATGAATTGATGTCAATACTGAACATGTATGCACCAAGTGGCATATCATCCTAATTCTTAAAAGAAAAGTTAAATGAGTTCTGGAATGAAATAGATAGTAAAACTATACTAGTATGGGACTGCAATTTACCTCTCAGACCTATTATAAATCTCATCATAAAATAAAAAAGAAAGAAGTTAAGGAGATGAATAGAATTTTAGAATTTAGATATGATAGACCTCTGCAGAACACTGAATGGGAATAGAAAGGAGTATATCTACTCTGACCTGTGTATGGTACATTCACTAAAATTGACCAGGTATTAGGGCATAAAGACCTCATAACAAAAGGCAGAAAAACAGAAATATTAAGTACATTGTCTCTGACCATAATGTAATAGAAATTACATTCTATGAGGGGTCTTTGATGCATAGATTAAAATATAATCAGAAACTGAATAACCTATTCCTAAAAATGAATAGATCAAAGAACAAATCACAGAAACAATCAACAGTTTCAGAAAAGAGGAGGGAGGGGAGGGGAGGGAAAATGAACAGAAGTAAGAAAATCATTTGCACACTAACATCAATTTTTTTAAAGAATCAACTTTGCTTTCAGAGATTCATAACTCTGATTGACACAATGTCCAAGTGTAGTTCTAAAGAAGGAGAGAAAAGAGGAGAGGAGAGAAAAGAGGAGAGGAGAGGAGAGAAAAGAGGAGAGGAGAGGAGAGGAGAGGAGAGGAGAGGAGAGGGGAGGAGAGGGGAGGAGAGGAGAGGAAACAGGAGAGGAAGGGAAGGGGGAGGGAAGAAGGCTAGAGGGGAGAGAAGAAGGGAAGAGAGAAGAGGGGAGAAAGAAGGAGAAAGGAAAGAAAGAAAGGAAACTTAAACAACAACAAAAATCCATTTCCCCCTAACATTTCCCTCTACCCATAGCTATCACACAGGAAGGTCTGAGGCAGCTTCCTTACAAGCAAATTGCTCAATATCCAAACCAATAGTGGTTATGGGATCCTGAAAGCAATGGAAGCCCCTGGCCCTCACAGAGTAAACTGAAGAGTTCTCACTAGAGAGACTGTCTGTGAAGTAGAAATGAAGTGCATGAGCGATGAAACATAGATATGTGTCAATGAAATCTGGACTATTTTAAGGAGACTTGATGCCTTGTGTCATTCTATCTACCCATATCTGGTTTACCTAAATCAGAGTGGCAGCTCCCAAGTACTCTCAGCCCCTGGGGCATTTCCCTTGGATTGGCAGCTTCCTCCCAGAACCTCTGTTTTAAGGAGGAGGTTCAGCCCAGCAAAGTCTTTACTCCTCTCCAGGATCTGTTCCTGACTTTCACAGACTCTCTCAATGCCTTGCCCCCAATACCCATGTGGACCTACGTGAGTATTAAGATTAGTGCTAAGGCTCAAACAGAATAAATATCTGAATGATGTTGGCACCTCTCCTTTGGGCTAGCCTCTAGTTTTCCTAGTGTGAAATGTATGTTGTGTTACCTAATTTCTAAAAATAATTCTGTGGCTCCAGCAAAACTGTCAAGACTTCTCCAAATAAAATGCAGTGAACCTAACTAAATACAAAACTTTTCAAATGATGAAGTTAAAATGTGATGGATGTATTGGAGCATTCCTTCAAAAACACTGACTTTTGTAAGTAAAGGGGAAAATAGAAATTGTTCTGAAGCCTTCTAAGAGGTAAAGAAATCCATGCAATGTTGTTCCTGATCAAAAAAAATACTTATTGACAGTAAACAATCTAAGTCTTCATTCTAAACCATTTTGCATTTTGTTAGATTCATAATTAAACTGATTTTAAAAATGTAGTCATCAATGGACATGGACCCCATTTGAAACTCTGTGTCACATAAACACCACATTGATATGGCCAAATAGTCAATAAGCATTTTTTAAGTTCTACGTTCTAATCACTGAAATGCTGGGGGAAATAAAGACAAAAACAGTCCCTATCCTCAAGGAGTTGACATTCTAATGAGGGATGCAATGTATAACCAACTAGAACATAGCAGATATTTATGGCTAGATAGAAAGCAATCTGATAGCGGAAGCCATTAGCAGCTGGGGGACCAGAAAAAAGCTTCTCATAATAGGGGAGCTTTGAGCTGAGTTTTGATGGAAGTCAGGGAAATTAATGGGTGGCAGACTCCTAATGATGGAATCCAGGTAAGTACTTTCAAATGGTTTCCAGAAAGGCCCTACTCTAGTATTCCAGCAACTAGAAGTTTCAATTGTGTTATATAAGCACCCTGGCAGGACCATAACTGTATCAATAGTGATGACCTCTAGGCTCTGAAAGGCACCAAAGACCTTCTGCATCACTGCAAAACAAATTCCCTCTGGTCAGTACAATTTGCTTGTGATGTATAATCATGGCATTTCACTAGAATTCTTAGGAAACAAAAAGGAAACCCATCCATATTGTTTTTTTTCCTAAAATAATGTTTCCCAGCCCAATATGATACAGACCACTATGGGATCCATCTTTTCTACCCTGGACTAGGAGCACAGGGAAACAAAGAAGCCGAAGTAAAAGGAGGAGGGAGATAGGGAGGAGGCACAGTGATTTTGTCCAACTTAGATGTCTAAATGCCAAACAAAGCAGTTTAGTAGTTTCCATAAAGGTCTTGAGGATCTTTGATTTGTGGGTGAGGAAGAGTTTATCATAGACTAGGATTAGTCTGCCAAATAGTGGTTGGGAAACACAAATATTGAATGGCCTAAATGTCCCTTTCCTTAGCCATGTTATACAGGGGAGAATTAAGTTTTGTGATCACTTCTATTAGGTATGGTACCTAACTTTGTCATTAGTCTAAACTCTGATTGAAGACTTCAAGAAGCTGAGCTACGTTTAAAATCCTCTCATGGTATGAGATACAATCTGGAGATAATTAGTTGCAATGTGTTACTGAGAGAACAGAGGAGAGAAGGAATCCCCCGAAGACGTAACACATAAGAAGTGGCCATCCAGGACATGCTTGAAGGTCTCCAAAGAGCCTCTGGCCAGGCAGCCCATTGTATTGGGGGAAGGTGTAATTCTAAGGAAAATGTTTCCTTCTAGTGAGCCAGAATCTATCCCCTTGCAGCTCTTAAGGACTTATTCCAGCTCTCTGGAACTAATGAGAACAAGGCACATCCTTCATCTATGTGACAGATCTTCAAACACCCAAAGAATGGAACATTGCATCCCCAAACCCAGACTAGCTCTTCTTTGCTTCAGGTTAAGTATGTCTAGTTCTCATCTATATTGATTGGGCCTAATCTCCAGAACTTTCACTCACTTAGTTGCCTTATTCTGAATACTCTCAAGCTTACAAATGCCCTTCCTAAAGTGTAGGGCAGAGAACTCAGTTCAATACTCCAGCAAAGGTTAGACCAGGATGAAGTACAGTGAGTTTAAGATCTTCACATTCCCAGATACTTCTTTGCTGGATCTTCATCCAGAGCACCCCCTCTAACTATAGGCATCTCTCAGGGCTCTATCCTGGGACTTCTTCTCTTCTCTTTCTCTACTACTTCACTTGAGGATAGCAGCCATTCCCGTGGATTCAATTACCATCTCTATGTTGATTAGTCTAAAATCTACCTATCCTGCCCCAGTCTCTCTGCTGACCTCTAATATCATATCCCCAACTGCCTTTCAGACATCTAAAACTGGATGTCCAGTAGACATTTAAGCCAAACATGTCCAAAACTGACATCAGCATCTTTCCCCCTAAACCCTTCTCTCCACCTAACTTCCTTGTTATGGTAGAGGACACCCCCATCCTCCTAGTTCCTCCAGCTCTCAACCTAGGAGTCATCCTGGACTCCTCACTCTCTCTCACCCTCCCAGATTCAAGCCATCACCAAGACCTGTCAATTTCACCTCTGTAACATGTCTCAAATATGCCACCTTCTCTCCTCTTTCCTTAGCCCCACTCTGTTGCAGACTCTCATGAACTCACAAATGGACTGTTGTAATAGCTTGCAAGCAAGTCTGCCCCAAGTCTCTCCCAACTTCAATCCATCTTCCATTCAATCACCAAAGTGATTTCCCTAAAACACAAATCCAATCACATTACCCCCATACTCAGTAAACTTCAGTGGCTCACTATGGCCTTGAGGATTGAATACTATATCTTCTACTTTTCCAGTCTTTTTTACACCTTCCTCCCTGCCATGCAGTCTTCATTCCAGTGACACTGACCTCCTGGCTGTAAAACAAACAAGTGAGCACTATCTCTAAGCTCTGGGCATTTTCCATGGTTGTACCCCATGTCTAGAATCCTCTTCCTCCACCACTCTGCCTGCTGACCTCACTGGCTTCCTTTAAGTCTTAAGTCAAATCTCATCTTTTCCAGGAAACATTTCCCAACCCCTTTTAATTCAAATGGCTTCCCCCTGTTAAGTCTTTCTTAGTTATCCTGTATAAAACCTGCCTGGTACATATTTCTTACATGTTGGATCCTCCATTAAATTGGAAACTCCAGGAGAGCAGGTTCTGTATTTTGCCTCTTTTTGTACCCCCAGCACTTGGCATAGTGAGCATAGTGTCTGCCATGTAGTAAGTGACCTATAAATATTTATTGATTGGTTGATTGACTGATCCTGACATAGGCTCTGATCTCATTCACTTTATTGGCTGGATCATCACCATACTGCCCCAAACTGAGCTTGTAGTCCATTACTTCCCTGCCAGATATTTGTCAAATAAACCCTTGTCCAGGCATTCTTCCCCAATCTTCTTTGTGAACTTGATTTGTTTCATTTCAAGTGTATGACAACATTTATTGCAGACAAATTCCATCTGATTACATTTAGAACATTGTTCTAGCCTCAACTTTCTAGATCACTTTAGATCCTGACTCTGCCTCTCTCCCACAGTCTTGTGATCATTTGCTAAGTAGACCATCTAAGTCTATATCCACATGGCATGGATAGATGCTATATGACACATGAGAAAAAGACAGACCTCTGGGGAATTCCGCAAAAGACTTCTTTCCAAGTTCATATAGAACCATTCCTAACCATTCCTTGGGTCTAGCAATTTAACCACTTCTGAGTAAACTTAGTAGGACTAATGTCAACCTCTCATTACCATCTTGTCCACAAGCAGGGCATGAAAATTTTGAAAAGCTTATTTAGAATCTTAGTACTTATTCTATACATACGTACATAATATGTGTAATATATGTATATATATGTTATATGCACTTGTGTGTAGAGTATATTATTTATGTTATGTGATTTTGTATAATAATTAATATATTATTTATGGAATAAACATAATATATTTTATATAATATATGTGCTGAATAAGCTGTTAGGCACTACAAAGGAGTTGATTTCAGCTCAATCTAAGGAAACATTTTCCTGAGAATTACAGCTTCCCCCAAATGCACTGGGCTGCCTGTAGAGATGATGAGATCCCCCTCATTTTGGGGGAGGTCTTCAAATATATCCAAGATGGCCACTTATCAGGTATGTAGTCAGGGGGAGCTCTCTATTCCCTCTCAGCTCTGAGACACAAAGTTTGTGATTTCTCATTAATTCATTTCAACTGATGATCTCAAGATTATATTTCATGCTATGGTATAATTTTAAAAGTAGGTCAAATCATTAAACCATTGATAATCCATAAAAGAAGCAAATATAGAATCTAGAACCATGAGTCTTCCTCTGCTTCCTGCCCTAACCACTGGACCACATGCTTTCCATAATCAGATGCAATCAATCAAGCACACAAGAGAGATGTACCTCAGACATTGGTCGATTGTGCATAGAAACTAGTGCTTAGAGTTTAATTACACTTAAAATGTATTGAGTGGAGCTCAGTGGGCCATGCAAATATTGCATTCTGAAGTCATATGGGGGAATGTATGAGAAAGTGACCCTCAAAATCTAAATGCTTCTCACTCATAACCAAAAACCAGCATTTCAGCAGCTCTTTGGAAGTTGCAAAAAGGTTTTCAATGATTAATTAAATTAATCTAAATTGCCCCCAACATTGACCAAAGAAGTCTTTCATGGGCTTCACATTTTGAATGGGCAAGGAAACCCTTCAAATACCATGGATTAGTATGTAAGAGACCAGCTTTATCCCTCACCAGTCCTGTCCATGTTCAATCCTCAGACAGAGCTCAGACTTGCCAGTATAGTGGATGGGTATGCCAAGGTCATTGGCACTATGACCACTTGGGATTTGTATCAGGAATGCAGAGTTTATTCAATATTAGAAAAACTATAAGCAAAACTGACTATTAAAAATAGAAATAGAAAACACATGATTATCTCAATAGATGCAGAAGAAGCCTTAGAGAAAATACAATACTCATTCCTATTAAAAACTCTAGAAAGCATAGGAATCAATGGAACCATTCTTAAAATGATAAGTAGTGTCTATCTAGAACCAAGAGCAAGCATTACTTGTAATGGGAATAAATTCAAAGCCTTCCCAATAAGATGAGAAGTGAAGGAAGGATGTCTACGATAGTAGACCCCTATCATTCAATTCAAGTATCACCCCTATTATTCAATACTTTTTTCTAGAAATGGCATCCATAGCAATTAGACAAGAAAAATAAATTGAAGGAATAAAAATAGGCAATAAAGAAACAAAACTATCACATTTTGCAGATGATATGATGGTATACTTAGAGAACCCTAGAGAATAAACTGGACAACTAGGTGAAACAATCAACAACTTCAACAAGGTTTCAGGATACAAAACAAATCCACATTAATCATCAGCAAGACATAGAAAGAAAAGTTCCATTTAAAATAACTACAAATTAAAACAACTCTAAGACACCACTTCATATATATCAGACTGGCTAACAAGACACGAAAGGAAAATGATAAATGATGGAGGAGATGTGGAAAAATTGGGACATTAATGTACTCGTGGTGGAGTTGTGAACTGATTCAACCATAGTGGAGAGCAATTTGGAGCTATGCACCAAGGGCTATAAAACTGCATGCCCTTCAACCCAGCAATACCACCACTAGGTCTATATGCAAAGAAATCAATGAAAACGGACAAGGACCTATATGTACAAAAGTATTTATAGCAGCCCTTTTTGTGGTGGCAAGAAATTGGAAATAGAGGGGATGTCCATCAATTGAAAATGGCTGAGCAAGTTGTGGTATGATATTGTGATGAAACACTATTGTGCTATAAGAAATGATGAGCAGGATGGTTTCAGAAAACTTGGGAAAACTTACATGAACTGATGCTGAATGAAGTTAGCAGAACCAAGAGAACATCGTGCACAGTAATAGCAATAATGTAAGGACAATCAACTGTGAAAGACTTAGCTACTCTGATAAGAAAATGACTCCAGGCCATTCTGAAGGACTCACATTAGTTGACTGAAGCACACGTTTGGGCTTTATTTTCACTTCTCTGTTTTGTGGCTTGTTTGTTGTTTTGGGATTTTTACAATATGGCTAATACGGAAATATGTTTCAGATGACTTTACATGTATAAATGAAATTAAAATGCTTACCTTCTCAAGGAGGTGGTAGATCAGGCTGGAGGGAGGGAGGGAGAGAACTTGGAGCTCAAATTCAAAAAGAATGATTGTTAAAAATGATGTTACATGTAACTGGGAAATATTTGACAAAATATTTGACAAAATAAATAAAAATATTTTTAAAAATAAACAATGAAAAATGGTTTCACAATTCCTCTTACTCTCTCTCTCTCTCTCTGTCTCTCTCTCTCTTTCTCTCCGCCCCCCCTTCCCCTCTCTTTCTTTTTCACACACACACAAATGTGAGCTCTTTTCTCACAGCCCATTTCCTTTGTATGTGGCGCAATTGAAAGCAGTCTGACAAAACCACTTGGCAATGTTTCAGTGGGAAACAATAAAGCCGACAGACACTCAGACAGCAATATATTATTGATAAACTGAAAGTGTGTGTCAAGCTGGAATTCCGATAGTACATGGTGCTGGTAATGCAGAGCATTGATTTTCATCCTCAGAAATAGAGAATTCATTTAGGTTGACCTGCCAAGTGCTTGGAGGCGAGATGCAGAGTGGGAGATCTGACAAGCTACCTGGGACATCTTTCCTCTAGCTTTGACACAAAAATCTTCTTTTGTCCTTTGAGAGATTGCTATTATTCTTCATTAACATATCTTACTTCTGTTCTTCATCTACCAAAATAAAAGCTTCCTTGGGAAAATACAGTAAGTGATTCTAAAAAGCTTGCTTTGCCTGAAAATGGCAATCTTTATCATACCCAGAATCCCTTCACCAGCATCACCTTTGACAGTGACTGGATTATAAACTGGAAGGGAAAAAAATGACATCTCATCTCTGTTAACCTTCGGCCATGCCAGAGGAACTCTCCTTGCTCATAAAAAAGCCATCTAATTGTTAATCTATAATCCTTTTAATACACTCTGCTTTAGGGATTGATCCATTGCCAGCTGACCCAGCACTGTCTGCAGCTACATTAATCCTATTATTCTCATGCTCCCAGGAAACCCTTGAACAGCCCCAGAGAGTCCAACATACTAGATACAAATAGGAATGATGATGACATGCTCTCATCCTATTCTCACTTCTCCAGCTTCCCATTGCCCTAATTGCATCTATTAAGCTTTGGGTTAGTTTTCCTTTGCATCCAGTCTCACTTCAAGCTGGAGTGAGTCTGCAAAGGACTTTCTTGGTGCAGCCTGAGTTTATACCTTGATTTTTATAATATGACAGTGTTTCAACAATCTGGCTAGCAGCTGTTGTGGGGGTGAAAGACCAACACAAGCCCAACAACAAGAATGCTGCAAAAGCCCAAGTTCTTTAGATCTGCTTTACTAAGGAAAGCAACGTTAAGGGGTTAACAAGCTTACTTTAATCCAGCATACTGACATCATTCACTTAGTTCAGGGGGAAAAGCCAGCACCCTGAACTTCAGAGCAAATACAAACAAATTACAAACATCAACAGACAGACTTTGTCTGTTTCAAATCCCAATACACAGTTACCAGAGTTTAGCAAAGTCCCAGCACCCAGGTTTACGAGCTGGAGGGCTCAGTTGCCCAGAGTCTCCACATCAGCACACCACCAAGAGTGAGAGCCCCAAACAAATGGCTCTGTTTTCCCTTTTTTATACTGTTTCAGACATTATCAAATGTCATCTGAGCAACCAGAACTTAGGCCCCTATCATTGGCTCTGGAGTTAACACCTCCCCTTAGGACCCTGGGAGCTTCACATCTACATAGGCTTAGCATCTAGTAATTAGGGGTTTGGGGAAAACTTAGGAGCAAAGATCTAATCAGGCCTCCCTTAGTTAGCCCCACCTGGGGCCCCACCTTAGTTACCAATTCACACCCACATAGGTTTAGCACCTAGTAAAACTCAATCAAAGACACTTAATAAATCATTTTAAAACAGTAAGAAAGTCCCAACTTAATTGATATTACAGACAACCAGCTAAATCCATACAGTTTTGATGATAAAAAGCAATCTTAACACTATTTGTATGTGATGATGATGCTTGCCCATAAAGAAGAGATGAAAATGTAAAAAAAAACTTTCATCAGTAAGTCAATCAAGAAATATTTATTAAGTGCTTAATATGAGCAATGCCATTCCCTAAGTATTAAGGATACAAAAAGAGGCAAAAGATACTCCCTGCCCTCAAGGGGCTCACAATCTAATGAGGGAGTTGATAAGCAATGATGTTAGAATAAGCAATATACAAAATAAATAAGAAACAATTAACAGAAAGAAAGCACTAGCATTAAGAGGAATTAGGAAAATCTCCTGGAAAAGACAGAATTTGAGTTGAAACTTAAAGGAAGCCAGATAAGACTATAGGCAGAGATAAGAAGGGAGGGTATTCTAAATAGATGGAACAGCCACAGAAAATGCCCAGAGCCAGGATATGGAGTCTCATTCATGGAATATCCCAGAGGTCAGTAGAACTGGATTGAAGAGTATATGGTGAGCAAGGAGGTGCAAGAAGACTGGAAAGGTGGGGGTGGGGCTAAGTCATAGAGAGCTTTGCAAACATAGGATTTTACATTTGATCTTGAAGTTTAATAGCCACGGAAAAAGGGGGGTGGTGATACTGTTGGACCTGTTGGTGGCTGAATGGAAGATGGTTTGCAGAGGGGAGAGACTTGAGGCAGACAGATCCAACTGGCTATTGCAATACTCCAAGCATGAGGAGATTAGAGCCTACATCAGGGCAGTGGCAGCATCAGGAGAGAAGGTGGCATATTGGTGAAGAGTTGAGGATGACACCCGGGTTGCAAGCCTGAAAGATTAGGAAGGTACTGTTGCGTTCAACAGTAACAGGGAAGTTAGGGTATGGAGGGTTTAGGGGAAAAGATAATGAGTTCAGCTTTGGACTTGTTGACTTTGAGATATATACTGGACATCCAGCTGTAGATGTCTAAAAAGCAATTGGAGATGTGAGACAGGCTATCAGCAGAAAGGTCATGGAAGGATAGGTATATTTGAGAGTCATCAGCACAGAGATGAGAACTCAATCCATTTGAGCTGATGAGTTCACCAAGTGAAATAGTATAGGGGGAGAAGAAAGCATTGCAGAAATGGTGGACTATGGGTAGGGGATATTGTCAGACTTAGCTGATATGTCGTTTGGTACTTCTAAATTATTTTCAAATGTTCTATTAATACATTTGTTTTTCACATGACATATTTCCTACTCTTTCCTACTCTTCCCTTGACCCCTTTCTTATAACTCATACCTTATAATAAAGTTTAAAGGTAGGAAGAAAGAAAAGGTTCTACGAAACTAGATAACGAAAAGCCAGATGCATGCAGCGTCTCATACGACTGAAACCACCTCTTCTCAAAAGAAGCCGCGGAATGTTCTCACATTTCTTTTCGAGGCTAAGATTGATCATTACATTTCTATTGCATTCAGTTTGTATTTCGTTAACATACCCTTTCCAATTACATTATCGGAATCATAAACTATATTGTTTTACTGGTTCTGCTCACTTCACTTTTGATCGGTTCCTACCAGTCTTCGCGTACTGCTCCTAACTCACCATGTTATCACACGTTACAATACAATAATATCCCATTGCATTTGGGCATTGTGATTTGTATGGCCATTCTCCAATTGATATGCATGTACTTTGTTTTCAATTCTTTATTGCCCCAAAATATCTGGCAATAAGTATTCTGACATTTCTAGGACCCTTCTGTCGTTGATGCTTTTTGATATTGAACTACCAGTGGAAATTCTGGATAAAAGGGTATGGGCATTTTGGTCATCATCTTCTTATAATCCCAAAGAATTATTGGGGATTGCGCATGGAGTGTGGGAAGAGGAAACATATTAAAAAATAAAGGCAATAGAAAAACAAATAATATCAATACAAAAAATTTAGAGTATATCCAAAGCATATCAGTAACAAGTTGTTATAAAGACTCAAACCATGCTAGGAGTTAAGTCATGAATATAAAGCAACAGAGTATTTCCTATTTGGGGGAAAGAGAAGAGCAGAATTGTAAGCTATGCCTTCTGAGGAAGTCTTAACAACATCAACCAATCTAATGAAGGCAAAGTTGTGGGAAAGATCTCTTCACATATGAAGATTTAGTTCAATCTAACAAGCATTTATCAGGCATCTATTTTGCGAAAGGTACCACCCTCTTTCCTAGGGATATGGAAACAAAAATGAAACCAGGATTGCTCTCAAGGAGCTAATATTCTATTCGATGTTTCCCAAGTGACGTAGTCTGATCCTGGTAGGAGAACAATTACAGGGGTTATCAACAGCAGCACAACTCAGGACTCTTAATGAACCAATAACTTAGTTTGCACCATGATTCCATCATCTGTGACCTGTTTTTCATTGTAAGAGCCACTCTTATTTGCCAGCACCACAACAAATTCACAGTGGGCACTAGACCATGAGTATTAAGACAGACAAGACTGGCTGTTTATATCAAGAGGTTTATTCTGATTTCCAGAGATATCTATAGGACCATTATCCATGCTATGAGTATTTTTTTTTCCTGCGAAATCACTGGACTTGGGATCAGAAGACTTAATTCAAAGTGTGACATCTCCAGCTTCTGTGTACCCTTGGAGAATCTCATCAAACTTTCAAGGCCTTGGTCTCTCAATGGTGGGTTTCTTCTCTCTGAAAGTCTTTAAGAAAAATGTTGGTGATTGGTTTGCTGTAGAGGAGTGCTTTTTTCCTTAGGTAGAGCTAAGAAATGCTGGCCTTTCAGGATTGTGTTTACTTTTAAAATAACTAGTATCAGAGTTTGGGAAAACATTTATCCCATCTGTTAAATTGGTGTTCTTAGTTGTGTATTATTTGGCAATAAGAAGAAAACAATGTTTAATCATCTTGAGGAGGAGAGGCATGCAATTAAGGGGCTTAGGTGTGTTAAAATATTTTGGGGATACCAGGAAAGAGGCCAGTTCTGATCCAGCTGACAAGTGCCTGAAATACTTTAGATTCCCAAAGGTAGGAAAGAGCAGCGTACTACAGGAAACTTGAATGGCAGTAAAGATGGATTCATGCCAAGTGAGAAATATGTTCACTTGGGTGAGTGACTGGCCATTCTGTGCCAGTAGAATGAATGCTGTCATTCTTCATCTTTCATTTTCAAAGAGGACCAATGACATCATGGAGTGATATCTTAACTTGAAAATGAATTGGATTTAAGTGAGGCACAGGAGCCCAAAATTATCAGCCTTGATCTCTCTTCTTGTGTCATCAAAGTATGTTAGCAGGACAAAAGACAAGATGACTGTGGATGGCCTGGGATGCAGCGGATGGCCTTGGCAGCTTTGGTGTCTGACCAAGCTCCAGGCATTCCATAGCACCTGCTTCAACTGGCTTCATGGCCAGTGGAACAAGTTGTTCTCATCCTCCCATTCACCAGGGTGTCTTCACATGCTTGAGGTAGATATCCCCCTAACTCACCAACAGGTTTGAAGCCTGTCAGTTACCCTCAACCTGGGTTAGCCTGTCTGCCAAGATGGTTTACCAGGGTATGGCCACTGGGACATGCTACATAGAATGAATAATGAAAGGATGAATGAATGATTTATTAAGTGTCTACTATGTGCAAAGCATTGTGCTAAGAACTGGGGATATTAATGGAAAAGGATGGCAGTCCCTGCTCTACAGGAGCTCACTTTTAAATGGAATATAGACAACTCCCTTGCGCACAAGCCATCCAGGGGCATGGCAGATACACATTTCATGTCCTACTGCCTCAAGGACCTCAAACTTTTCTTACTTTCTCTCCAATTCCCTTATTCCTTCCTTTTCTACATGACCTTGGTCTCAGTGGTAAACATTTAAATCAAGACTCTCTAAAAGAGGTTTTCCCAGAAGCCCATGTAGTTCTTAGCCCCCCAAAATACTTATCATATTTCTAGGAGTATCCTCTCATTTCATGGAATGACCTCCCAAAACCCTTGGGCAGAAGTCAGAATGCTAATCCACACTAATGCTAGAAGGCCACTCTCACAGCTTTTGCCCAATGAATCAGCCATTGGAAGCCCCTCAGCCTTGCTGTGTCTCCATTTAGATGGACCCTTTCCTCTGTCTGGCACTGTTTATCTTCTCTCCCACTTCTACTTTCTTTTTTTATTTTCACTGCGGAGCAGTATTGTTTAACTCACTGAGTCTTGTGGGATATAGTTTTAAAGAAAGACTATATATAAAAATAAAGTAATATTGTATTAAATGAGACCCTTCCTTGTACAGGTGCAATTTTGAAAACAGCAAGAGAGAAAGATTTTACACAGCAAAGTGAAAGCATTCAGAATTGAAACTCAAACCAACTAAAATAAATTCTCACTTCAGTTGTGACCTTCAGAAGCCTCAAAATACATTTTAAACAGTAGGTTGCTTTTCCTTTCATATTGTAAAACTGCATGGAACCATAAAGAAAAGTTGCAAAAACATCCAGAGAGGGAGAGGGAGAGAGAGAGAGAGAGAGAACGAGAGAGAGAGAGAGAGAGAGAGAGAGAGAGAGAGAGAGAGAGAGAGAGAGAAAGCTGAGGTGAAGGGTGATATTCCAGTGTATCCCTATTCCTGGCCTCTGCTAATGGTATAAACAGAAACAGAGCCTTAGGACCTGTACCTGCTCAGAAAAGCATTTAGAAATGTTGCCAGGGAGGGGATCAAATCACCATGGGGTTTTCCTAACATGACACCATCAGGGTGTCAGTAGTCACCTCACATTGGACTTTGATGCTATCATGGCTCACAGTCAACAAGTTTAGGCCTCATATTTGCACTGAACTCCCACATCAACCCCAATGACTTATGCAAACATGGGGTTAGAGGAAAGAATGCAGAACATAGCTACAACTAGAAACACTTTAAGCTGGGCAAAAAAGAAGTGAGCAAGGGGGAGAAGGGTACAAGTAACTTGCATCATGATTTGCATAACATGTTGCCTTATATAACCTATGGGGAAACTGAGGCTCAGAGAGGCAGCATGAGTTGCACGGAGTCCCACAGAGAGCCAGCGGCAGAGCCAGTATGATAACCTTATTAATGTGTAACTGTGGTCCCAAAGCCTATTTGCATAGAACACTCTCCTTATTGGTAGAGATCAATGTCCCTCGTCTGCGTGAGGGCAGAGAAGAGTTCATGAGTTTGGGAGAGAGCTTTAGCCTTCTTTAAGTTTTGAATCACTTGGAGTGTTTTTGGCTTCCAGCTTTAAGTGGGACCATGGAAGAAGCCAGCCTACTTCAGGTTGCTAAAGGAAAAGATTCTGGAAGAAGCTGCCATAGGAGGCACTGGCAGTCCTCATCATGTCCTTGTCCCTTGGTTACTCCAACTGAGACTTTGGAGAACTTGGGAGAGATATGGGACAGCTTCTCTCAGTTGAATTGAATATCTTCACTCCCAACTGTATATTGTTGGCTATATATTCTCCTCTGGCTGTATATTGTTGGCTATATATTCTCTTCTCTGATTTCTAGTCTAATAAATGGGTTTCAGATCTGTGGTTTCCGGTGCAATCCTCTTTTTAATTTTACCTTGTTACGGAAATGCTTGTTTTATTTCATAAGTTCAGATTTAAAAAATGAAAATAAACAAATGAATTTCTTTGAAAAATTCTGTGTGTGTTCATTGAACTGTTATCTAGGGGTAAAGGGGTCGAGCCTTGGATATAAAGCTTGGGTCTTCTTCTTCCCTAATAAGGAACAGCAACAGAAGGTAGGTTGAACCTGAAAAGCTCATCTTCTAGGCTAACAATATATAATCCAAGACTAGTATCCTCAGTCTCAGAGGAGAGCAGGGAGGCCTTCAGCCCCAACTTCCTATTTTCATTCCTGGAATTTAATTCCTGGCAGGAATTAAAATTTCTTTTGGAGAAGGAGATGGCGAGAAGGAGCTAGAGATGTATACTTTGCTTCCCTTTGAACTACACAATGACACCCCCATGCTAGATATGGAGAGAGAACCTCATGACACGTGGGGCCTTGTCATACATATGTTGGGAGGTTGTCATGTATAGAGGGATCAGGCTTATTCTGCTTGGCCCCAGAGGGTTGAGCAAGGAATACCACAAGTGGAGGTTGCAGAGAGGCAAATTGAGGCTTGATGAAAAGGGTGGGAGGAGTTTCCCAGAAAGCATCCCCAAATAGAACAGGCTGCCTCTAGAGACTGTGTCATTCTCCTCAATGGAAGCTTTCGAGCAAAAGCTGAAGGACTTCTCATCAGGGATTGTAACAACAACGCTGCTATCAGCTGCTGTAGAGGTATAAGACCAACAAGAAAACCAAAAACACAAGCACCCAGGACAGCTGCTAGCACAGGTTCTTTGATCTGTTTTTAAAGGAAAGCAACTTTAAGGGGTTTACAATCTCACTTTAATTAAACATACGTATACCATTCACATAGTTCAGGGGGAAAAATCAGCATCCTGAACTTCAGAGAAAACACAAACATAAATTACAAGCCAAAATTATATAAACAGGGCAAATAACACAAACCAGAAGACAGGGCTTATAACTGTCTGTCCATACCAATACATACATGCATAGTTACCAGAGAGAGAAGCACCAACATCTGGGTTTTCAAAGCTACCCAGAGTCTCGTCCGGCCAAATCACATGAACACTTTTCCAAGTGAGCCCCCAAAGCAAAATGCAAATCCTAGAGTATATATACACTTCTTCAGGGTCAGAGGGCATCACAACCATGGGACTCAAACTCATGTGACTTAGGCTCTCTTGTGACTTAAGCAGGTCATCAAAGACTCTTTATTCAAAGACTCTCGATTGAAACAAAGGCAAAACTCAGTCAAAGGCACTTGATTGCCTCAGTGCTGAGAAGCCTTCCAAAAGACAAAACAGCAAAGAGTCCCACTTTGCTTGCTGTTACAGGGATGTCCCAGAGAGCAACCTCGGTCGAGTTTGGGCTGACTGGGGGTCCTGAAAAGGGCAAAGCCTGGGAAGGAAGTGCCACAGCATGATGTATTAGAGGGTTTACTGCAGAAATCAGAGCAGGCTTTTGAAATACCCCTGAAAGAGGCGTGCTGGCCAGAAAGAAGCTCTGGCAGGAGTGTGAGCCATAGGATAGAGGTGTGGGCAGCAGGGATAATTAAATAACACAGGCCACTGATGCAGGAGAGAGAGAGAAGTCTGGCCTTCACCTCTGCAGGGGAGGGGTGAGGGAAGGAATACTCATTGATATAGCCCCTGCACCAAACAATTTACGATTATTCTCTCCTTTGATCCCCACCACAATCCTGGGAGGTAGGTGCTATTCTCATTCCGATTTTGCATCTGAGAAAAGGGAAGCCGATAAGGGCGAAGTGACTTACACAGGGTTACACTGCTAGTGACTGTTGATTTTAACTCAGACATCCCGGACTCCAGGCCAGAGCTCTGTCTACTGTGCACCAGATACTTCTGACTATTTGACTTCATGAGAGACAATTTCACATCAACAAAAGCTGGGGAAGGTGGCCTAGGGAGGGACTGCTGCTCCTCGGGCCAGAAGAGAGAGCATAGCAAGGTACAGGGAAACTAGATGCCAAGCCACCAAGGGAGGAAGTTTACTGCTCCAGACATGAGTGTCAGGGTGCAACCACATCTCATGCTTAGGCTGGGCATGCCTCTGGCAATGGAGAAAAAGTCCAGAAAGCTGAGTTCAAATGCTAACTCTGCCACCAGCTGACTATATGAGTTTGGGCAAATCCCAGAATGTCAGCCGTGAAAAGAATGTCAGAGGCCAGCTATTTCCAACTTTTGCCTCAATTAAAATCCTTTGCACAACAAGAAAAATGAAAGCAGAGTTAAATATGTGGCTAGAGGAAATAGCAGTGTTAGCAAACATGAACAAAGTGACATTGAACAGAGAACATTTTTTTAAAACAGATAAGCAAGAAAAAAACATTTTGGTGAAAGACAACGAACAAATACGAATACCTAACATGTACACACCAAATGATATAGCATCTAATTTCTAAATGAAAAGTAAAATGAGTTACAGGGAGGAATGGACAGCAAAACTATAACAACAGTGGACCTCAATTTACTCTTCTCAAACCTAGATTAATATAAACAAAAAAAGTAAAAAGAAAAGAAATGAAGGACTTCCTTAGAATTTTGGAAAATTTAGATACTATAGACCTCTTGAAATAATTGAATAGGAATAAAAAGTAGCATGCAAATTACTCAGTTGTGTATGATGCCATCACAAAAGTTGATTAGGTATCAGGAAAAAAAAAAGAAAACCTCACAGGTGATTGCATAAAAACAGAAATGTTAAATACATGTTTTATAAATAATAATGCCATAAAGTTACATGCAATAATGGGCCTTTGAAAAAATAATTAAAATTAATTAGAAATTAAATAACTTAATCCTAAATAATGGTTATATCAAAGAACAACTCATAGAAATAATCAATTTCCTTAAAGATAATGATGACAATGAGACAACATAGTATATTTGAAGGGATGCAGGCAAAGAATAATTTAGAAGAAAATTCATATGTCTAAACATTTGCATTAAAGAGAGAAAGAATAGATCAATGAATTGAGCATGGAACTAAAAAAACTAGAAAATTAACAAATCAAATACCCCCAATTAAGCACCAAAATTAAAATATTAAAATCAAAGAAAAACTGAAAAATTGAGAGCAAAGTTAAATTAAGAAATAAAAGTAGGAGTTTACTTATAGAAAAATATGAAATAGATAAACCACTAGTCAATCTGATTTTTAAAAAGAAAACATGTCAAATTACCTTTATCCAAAAATGAAAATATAAATTCACAATCAGTACAAAAAATGAATTTAAGAACAATTTCACTCAATTAGACGGCAGTAAAAGTCACAATTTAAGGAAATGGGTTTTTGCAAAAACATAAAATGCCCAGATTGACAGAATAAGAACCAGAAGACTTAACCCACATTGTGATAAAGAAACAGAACAAGTGATAAATGAAATCTCAAATGGAAAAAAAACTGGACAAGTTGGACTTACAAGGGAATTTTATCAAGTATTGAAAAAGCAATGGTATCAATACTGTATACACTGTGGGGAGTGGGGTAGAGGTGATGGAAGTCGAGGGCTTGCTGCTTCTGACAAATGAATTATCTTCTTGTGAAAATGAAGCCAGACCATGTTGTCAGCTTTGGAGCCCAGCTAAGCAAGGGATCCTTATGAAAGCAAACAGGGAGACAAGCTTGCCTTCTGTAATGGCAGGCAGGGTGGGACTTTTGCTGGTTTTTTTGTTTTGTTTTGGAGTACTTCTCAGCACTAAGGCAATCAAGTGCCTTTGAGTTTTGCCTTTGTTTAAATCAAGAGTCTTTGATTGAATCAGAAGTCTTTGGTGACCTGCTTAAGTCACAGAAAGGCCTAGGTCACGTGGGTTTGAGTCCCATTGTTGTGATGCCCTCAGACCCTGAAGAAATATATACTCTGAGATTAGTATTTTTTTCCCTCATGGGAAGAGTGCTTATGTGATTTGGCCACATGAGATTCTGGGTAGCCATTAAGGAGCCTTCCAGCTTTGAAAACCCAGATGCTGGTGCTTTTCTCTCTGGTAACTATGTATGTATTGCCATGGTCAGACAGAAGCCTGTCAGTTGATCTGTTTATATTTTCTCTGTTTGTAATTTCTGTTTGTATTTCCTCTGAAGTTCAGGGTGCTGACTTTTTCCCCTGAATTAAGTGAATGATATACGTGTTTAATTAAAGTAATATTGTTAACCCCTTAAAGTTGCTTTTCTTAGAAAAGCAGATCAAAGAACCTGTGGTAGCAGCCCTCCTGTGTGCTGGTTTTATTGGTCTTACACAGTCACAGTAGCTCCAAGTAACATTGTTGTTACACCTTCCCATAAATCCATATGTACACTGCAGCACCTCTTGCCATCAACCCAAGGGTTTCTAAACTGCAATAACTGAGCATAAGTAACAAAGTATGTGATCAACATTCAGCGGAATTTTCCCTCTCACTTCTAAATGATGGAAGGGCAGGCACCGTTCCTCAGGAGCCCCAGTGTTCTTCTTTCCAAAGAGTAACAAAGACTGAGGACTACTGGAGGTTTACTGTACTTCAATTTCAAAAAGATTTTGGAATGGACAAGGCACTCCCCAGAGGCAACAGATGCCTAGGCCGACTCTGAATTCTGATTCTTAAGACAGACTAGTGGCCTTAGAGTCTGACGTCTGGGCTTCAAGTCTCAGTTCTGACACTTATATGTTGTTCCCTAGGTAAAAGTGTCTCTAAATCCCATTTTGATCATCTATAAAAGGGGGTAATACCTCCTGCAAAACGGAATTTCCAGGATTACGGTGAAGAAAGCAGTATTGAATCTTCAAATATGACAAAAAATGTGCATTGTTATGAACATTATTGTGATCTCACATATACAAATACTCATGTAACAGGTATATATTTACAGCACATACAAACACACTTCACCCATCACAGCTTTATGGTGCCCCACTGACTGGTCATGGTCTAAATAAGATTTCCTTCCAATTTTGTCTATCTTGCCTTTGCTTTCTGAGATTTCCAACAAACAGGCAGTTTCCCAAAGCCCTCAATATCCATTCAGTCCAAATTTTGGTTTAAGTCAACAAGCATTTATTGAGTGCTTACTACATGGCAGGCACATGCTAGGTGCTAGGTGCTGGTGATTGTTGTTGTTGCTTGTCCTTCATTCTCCAAGAGGACCAATGATATCAGGAGGGTGATGTCTTGACTTGCAAGTGAGTTGGATTTGAGTGAGGCAGAGCTATGCAAAGGTGACAGTCTCACTCTATCCTCCAGAGTTATGGGAGTCCAGTACCAAGACATAGGTCAGTATGATTAGTGATGGCCTGGATATAGCAAGAGTCCTTGGCCTTTTTAACTAGGTCTTTCCTGGGTCTCGGTTTGTCTGAGGCAGGGATGGGGAACCTGAATCCTCAAGGCCACACATGGCCCCCTAGGTCCTCAAGTGTGGCCCTTTGAATCCAAACTTCTCAGAATGAATCCCCTTACAAAAAGGATTTGTTCTGTACAACTTGGACTCAGTCAAGAGGCTACAACCAAGGACTTTATGAAGTTTGGATTCAAAGGGCCTCACTTGAGGACATAGAGGCCTACATGTGCAGCCTGGAGGCTGCAGGTTCCCCACTTCTGGCCTCTGAGGCAATACCCATTTGGTAATTAAAGGCTAGGTAGGAATAGAGGCAACTTTCACCAAAGAATGTCCCTGGGCAGTGAAAACCCTCACAGTTTCTGGGCAGAACAGAAACATTTGCTATTTACACTCACTCTAAGCCATCAAAACCCAAAAAATGAGCCAGTGAGGAGTGGGTGGGGACATAATTTTGTCCAATCAGTGAAAGCCAGAGTGATTTGGCATAGTCTAGTAGGTCCATTTGAATCCCAGTGGGCTTTAGAGTACCCTGGTTTTTCAGTGCTATATTTCAAGAAATCCTAATGAAAACTACATGGGACAAAAGAGTTAATTGCCCTAGCTTTTTGAAGGAGAAAAAAAACCAATAATAGAATAAATAAGTAGGGAAGAAAAATCTAGCCCAAATATAAGCAGAAAGACTGGCTGACCTTGTCCTTAAGGAGCTTACATTCTGATGTGAAAAGACAACGCAGAAAAGGAAGCTCTTTAAAAAGATGGTTGAGGATTTATGCTCACCTTGGCCACTCTGAGAGAGATATTCTTCAGGGTCTTTACAGTCTTCTGTGCTAAATCCTGTTTCGATGGTTTTCCAATGAAGTGTGACCAAGCTTTAAGAGCTTATCATCGAAACATCATGGCCCTCCCTGGCAGGGAAAATTGAGAAAACAGCATGGCAGCACACTGGTTGTTTAAACCTATATTATTTCCTCATGGTCAAGTTTTGAACTGATTCTGGCCAGATTCTGGTGGCAGAGAGGGCCAGAGGGGGCAATACTGGGTCAGCTCTTACCTGCCACTGTACCATAGCATGGTCCAAACCAACCTTTGGTATGAAATGTAAAAGTGTTTCCCCTGAAGAGTCTGCATGGTCAGGACATAGCTTTTTACTGAAACTAAGACGTGGTTTGAGAAAGGTCCACAAAGGCACTGTAAGGGATTGGTGAATAGTGCTCTGCTCCTGGGCACGTCAGTCAGCATTTAGGGATTTAGGGTATTTAGCTCTGTGTGTGTGTGTGTGTGTGTGTGTGTGTGTGTGTGTGTATACTTTTTTATCAATTTACCTAGACAAAGGTGAAAAGTCATAGAAAGGGCACTAGATATATTGTCAGAGTGCAATGGAGGAATATTGGCTCTCCTAACTTGCTGCCTGTGTCAGTCAATCAATCAACAGCATGGATTAAGTGATTTGAAGTAATTAGGTAGGCAACTTAGTGGAGTGTGCCAGATAGAGAATAAGGAACACCTGAGTTGAAACAACTCCTCAAACTTTCAATAGTTCTGTAGTCCTGGGTCAATTCCTGAGGCCCTGTCTGTAAAAATGAGAGCATTGATAGCATCTACGTTTGATAGCATCTGGTTTGTAGAGAAGAGTAAATGGGAAAACTTTTGTAAGCACTTTGAAAACTTTAAAGTGCTACACAAATGCTAGCTATCACCAGCAGCAGCAGCAGAACCAGCACTTGGAGAAGAGCTTGAGGAGATTAGGCAGTTCCTATTACAAGGCCACCAAAAACAATGTGGTTGGGGTTGCTGGGAACCCTGAAATGTCAGGGTAGAGGATAGCATCCTCCTGGAAAGAATGCATGGACTCAAACCTTCTTCTAGTCAAAGGGCAAGGTTTATTGTAATCCCAATAATGTAGGCTAGATTCCTAGTGATTCTTCAACTAAATGGGGGAGAGACTAATACTTATATACAAAAAAAGTGTACAGCGAAAACATCTGGATGGGATTAAGGAGTGGTAAATAGCCTGGGGTGGACCAGGTGCAATAGTGAAAAAATTAAGTAGTCTGAGGTGGGTCAAGAGCTACTGTGAAAGGACTGTCAAGTATCTAGGTGGGCTGGGGTGGGCCAGATGCCTTGGGCAAGACACCATTGATATGGGCTGTTGAAATGTATGGGAAAATTCAGGGACTGGGTTGCTTTCAAAAATTCTCTTTTCCTTTTAGGGGTCTGGGTCCTATTACCCCATCAGCAGCACCAGAACCAGCACCACCAGCAGCAGCTAGATACCATGGCCTAGAGGAATTTTTTTTCCATCTGTGGGTATTGGTTTGCTCAAATATAAAATGAAGTGGGTGGACTCCATGTTCTCTTAGGTCACATCTGCCATTCATAAAACTTATGATCTACATATTGTTAGACACACAGTTAAGTATAGTGAGGGTAATTATTTGTACATTATTTGTTGTCATACCATTCACACATTCGCATTCATCTATGTATTTTATGCTACTAAATTTTATCTGTGTGGTACTGTACTAGGAAAATATGTCCATAGAGTATCTCTGGCATAAGGAGGAAGAAACTGTTAGCCATCTTTCTTAGTCATACAGTTATTTCTATATCCACTCATTAAAGGTTATGCAAAAGTATGACCGGAAGGAAGTGATAGAGGTGATACATTCAGTTTCAGAATTTGGAACGAATTTCCAGCCTTTCTTAAACAAATATGCTAGATGTAGATGTCATTCTCTTCCTTTGCAGGCCATCAAGTGTCAAGTTTTGATCGATTGCCATAGAGTTCTGATTGATCTAGGCCATTATTACCTAAGAGCTTGTGGGGAGCTCTTTGCTTTTTCTTTCTGTTGCTCTTTAACGTAGCATGGCATACTTTGGAAGTGGCATCCTTTGGGGATTAGGAACAAAACTAAGGCTTTGGCTGTACAATTACATGGTACTTCAGGATCATCATCTTCTCTACTTAAAGCTTTAAGTGACCAAGTTGCCTAAGCAAAGGTGCCCCCCCAATCATCCTTCTGTTCTCTTCCCAAAGTCATATGACTGCATTCTGCTTCCAAGAAGTCTACTTAGACTTGCCTTGGTTTTCTCCTTGTGATGACATAAAATCTTGTCTCCATCCCTTTATATCTGTTGTGAATTATGGTGATACCCTATTTATTTGCACTCAGGTCTGTTGGATTAACATGTAGTTAGGATAGCACACAGTGAGGAAGGCTGCTCACTTACTCAGGGCGTCAGTCAAGTTGTATATTCATTAGTAGGTACTTCTGCTGATTTGTAAAGGCTAGCATCAATGGAACTGAAAGTCCTGACCTGAACTCATGAAATGTCCCTGCAGCTGTGGCCAAATGAGACCATCTAAAGAGGGAGCTGGTTACCTGAGGATGTGAAATGGGTATATCATTAAGGGAGAATTCATGATTTCAAAGAGAACCATAAATATGCCTGAATGGTCCAGAATTGCAGGATATAAGGAATTCTCTAAGTAGAACGCAGAGGACTTAAAGCATTTATTCAAGCTCCACAGTAGCAGACCCACAGACCAGTGTTCCCAATTCGATATCCTGGCAAGAACCTTCTAAAACCAATATGCCCATCTAACAATAGTGACCAGGAGGTTACAGAAAAATATTATGGCAGCAAGCCAAACCACACTGGTGCTTCCCCCCAATGCTAGGGCCCTCCAGTAAGAAGATTACCCACTGGCCTCAAACACTTGCTCAGCACTCTCCAGTCTCCATGAGGGTCAGTCCTGTTTCATTAGTGTCTGTTGCCTCTGCTGCCACCGCCACCGCCACTTCTCCTGCTGCCACCACCACTGCTTTTCTTTCTCTTGCCTCCACTATGTCTCGATCTCCAAGCTGTGTTCTCTCCTTTTATATAGTCATCAGCCATCATCCCATCAACTAGAACATCATCTGAGTGACCAGAACTCAGACGACTACCAATGGCTCCAGTCTCAGCCACTCCCCCTAGGACCCAGAGAGCACCCCCTGAAGCCTATTCAAATGGTCGGGAAAGATCTTCTCATTTACTGATTGCCTTTACAATGGGTCACTTTGAAAGCCACTTTCCAGGTCATCCTGGAAGCACTTCTTGCTTAATTATATCTTTGATGCAATGATGTATGGATCTTTACTGTTTTAGTGTTGTTCTTAATGTTTCTTCATGTAAAAATGTTCATTATAAATTCTATATTTTATATAGATAACTGAGTCAAATTTGTAAGAATGTGAGTCATTCCCCAACTGAAAAATTGTCAAAGGATATGAACAGGCAATTTTTGGAAGAAATCAAAGCTATGATATCAAAATCATATAAAAATGCTGTGAATCATTATAGATTAGAGAAATGCAAATTTAAAAAACTCTGAGGTAGCATCTCACACCTCTCAGAATGCCTAATCTGACAGAAAAAAAGAAAATGAGAAATGCTGGAGGGGGTGTGGAAAAATTGGGACATTAATTCACTGTTAATTCAACCATTTTGGAGAGCAATTTGGAACTACGCCCAAAGGGCTGTCAAACTGTGCATACCCCTTGATCCAGTAATAGCACTATTAGATCTGAATCGCAAAGAGATTAACAAAAAAGGAAAAGTCCGTATATTTGCAAAAATATTTATAGCAGCTCTCTTTTGTGGGGGCAAAGAATTGGAAATTGAAAGGATACTCATCAGCTGGGGAATGGCTGAACAAGCTATAGTATATGATTGTAATGGAATAATATTCCACTATAAGAAATTATGAGTAGGATGGTCAGAAAAACCTGGGAAGATGTATAGGAACTGATGCAAAGTGAAATGAGCTGAGGCCAGAGATCATTGTGCATAGTAATAGTAATACTATAAGGTCATTAATCAACTGT
>CM053623.1:1943114-1965858 GCA_028646595.1 Phalanger gymnotis | reverse complement strand
GAAGAGGGGAAAGTAAGGGAAAGGGGGATGGGAGGGGAATGGGGGGACGGAGGGGAGGGCAAACTGGGGGCAAACTAGGGAACAGGGCAACCAGAGTGTACTCCATCTTGGAGTGGGGGGGTGGAAATGGGGAGAAAATCTGTAATTCAAACGCATGTGAAAATCAATGCTGAAAACTAAACATATTAAAAATAAATTAAAAAAAAGAAGTATGTTTTTGCATGACTTCAGATTTATAATCTACATCAAAACACTAGCTTTCTCAAGGAGGGAAAAGAAGAGGGGAGGGAGGGAATTTGGAACTCCAAAATTATAAAAATAAAAGTTAAAATGGTTTTTATATGTAATTGAGGAAAAAAACATTATTTTAAAAATAATAAATTCTAAATTTTAGCAGAGCATACACATTGTTTCATTAGTGTTAATCTGATTGCAATGAATGTTCACTATATTACATCAGAGAAAGAAAGAGAAAAAATGGTGGAGGAAGAAAAGAAGTAGGAGGGGAGGGTGAGACGAGGAGTGTAGTCGACAGGGCCAAGTTTGGAGTCAGTCAAACCTGAGTCTAAGTCCTGCCTCTGATCATGCTGCCCAGGTCAATAAGTCAACAAAGATTTACTAAGTGCTTTTTACGCGTATTAAGCATGTGGTTATATGACCCTGGGTAAGTCACTTAGGTGAGTCAATAAGATCAAAAGATGTACCCATGAGGTTAATTTCTGCACGAGACACTTGTTACATGAACTGAAAGGTCAATATGAAACCCAAAAAAGGACTAAATGATCTACTTAGGATGCTCATTACTAGGCATTTCCTTCCTGTACCTGTCTCAGAAATCATGAAAGTCATTACCCAGAATTCATAATCACATCATACTCTCACCACGTGACTTTTTCAACATTCTTCAGCATCATTTTTCTGGTCCAAATGTTTACAAAATTAACACTTTCAGAAACACAGATGACAGATTAGCATGAGTTATGCCTTTCTTACACATTGTGGTGTAACTCCTAGAGGAACCATTATTTGTAAATTTTTATGACTATCCAATGTGGGAATTGATCGATCTAACAAGCTTAAACTGCATTATGTTTCACAAAACAGTTAGAACCTGGAGGCAAAGCCATCAAATAGAAGCAATGACATTAATCCCAAAAACAGCTCTCAAATAATTGGAGGATTAATATAGATAAGTGTATTGAAGCAAAACATTTGCTTGATCCTGAACAATCACCTGAACCAGCAGGCCCTTCTTCAAATTTACTCAATTAAAAAACCTTGCCCTAGAAAGTCTATAATCTAGCATTTTTCTAGCCAAACTAAGATCTAGTCCAGATGGGAAATGGAGTCACTACAGCAAGCCTGTAACCTGCACTGTGCTCAGTGCTAGCCGGGGATTTTCCTAGACAAGCAAACATGAACAAAGGAAACATTGCTTTTTACTCTTCCCAAAAGAAACAGCTGTGGTGTACAGTGCAGTGGTTTAGGTCTTAGCTAATTGAAGTCCAGAAATCACTCATTTGTAGAAAAAAGTTAGCTTTTTGTGGGTAAGACAAAGTATTTTCACAACAGGGTAAAACCAGAGAATGAAAGTAGAACTTAAAAAAAAAAACAAGAATAAAAACTAGCATATATTTCTTCTCTTGATTTACTCACACCTCTTGTACTGATCCAAGATGCCATTCCCATGGAAATCAAAGAACTGCTATGTCTAAGTCAATGTGCAATGTATGTGGAAAAATTAATTAATTCAATGGACATTTGTTAAATGCCTACTATATGCTAGTCACTGGGGATATTAAGCTAGAAATGTCTCATTCTGCTCCCAAGTGACTACATGGTGATATGGTGACATAGGGAAATATAGTTTGCAGAAATAATTATGATACAAGAGAGATCAAAATATGTGCAAAGGAGAGAACCATGCCAAGTCCTAGGATATATTTGAAGAGGAAGGGGTCACATTCAGCAATGGTTAAGCAGTGATGAGAGAAAACTGGTAGAGAAGAGGAAAGACAGGAGTTGTGTTTGACTAGAGCCTTGCACACATCATGGGGAGGAGTATGAGATGAGACTAGGAAAGTAGAGTGGATATTGTCTAAATGAACAACTTTGAAAGACTTGAAAATTCAGATCAACATGATGACTATGATTCCAGAAAACTGATGGTGAAGAATGGCACCTATCTCTCAACGGAGAAATGAAAGGCTCATCGTGAATACCAGTGATGACAAACTTAGATAGAAATAAAGGTCAATACAGAAGGTTCACTATGGGTCAATACTGACTTAGAAAACTACGTATTAACATCATCTGTGTTCTTTTACATTTTTATCTATTGTGTTAAGTGTTTGTCAATTTTATTTTAATCTGGCTCAGGCCATGCTCAAGCTTGCTGTGGGCTAGAGTGCAGCCTGGAGGCCACAAGTTTGACATCTCTGATGAAAATTAAGAGTAGGATGTTGGGATATGGCCAATGTCCTAAGTTGTTTTGCTTGACCAGGTTTGTTTGTTACAACAGTTTAGTTTTGGTTTTGTTTTCTTTTTTCCCATTGGGGACAAAGGGGATGATGTATTTAATATCATAAAGTAGGTTGGACAAGGATCTTGAAGGACCTTGAACAGCAGAAATATCAGGAGTTCACACTTGATTTGAGTACAAGAAACAAGAAAAAACTTTGAAGTCGATAAATGGCATGATCAGAGTGACGTCCAACCAGCGGCTAGATCTAAGACAGCAGGTGCTTGTCTTCTCTTTCTGTTGTTCAACCAAGTTACATGAGGACTCAAACTTTCCAATGACGTGGCTTGTCCTTCAATTATTTTAATTTTTTCACTTTTAATTTTAAACTTTTAATCCTGTTTTCCAAACCATCTGCTTTGTGGCCATGGTGTAAGTGTGTGTCTAATTTCTTCCCAACTTAAGTTAGCATCTCTTTTCCAATCAATCAAACCTCCTAATTTTCCCCTATTTGGGGTCATCTCTTTCCCACAAATGGTAGCATGGTATATTAGAGAAAGCATTGGACTTGAAAACAAGAAGACCAGGGCTTAACTCTTGTCTCAGGCACTTAGTCAACATGATGCTGTGCAAGTCACTTAACCTCTCTAACCTCTAACCTCTAGCCCATTTCCTTATGTGTAAAACGATTCATTGGCCTACATTAGGCCTCTTCTGGTGCTAAATCGCAGATCCTATGAAACCCTTGATTTTTCTCTCCAAATTATGAATAGGTTCCCTCCTCCCATTCACCAAAATATGACATTTATCATGAGCTCAAATCTGTAGATCTGGAAAGAACCTCGTGGATGTTTCAACAGCCATGTAGGTGGCCCAAGCAGGCAATGTGGAACACTTAGAGCTGGGTAGACATCAAAGATGCCAAGGCCATCCACTTCATCGTGCGCCATCTCCAGTCATCTAGACTTTTGTCCTGCCACCAGACTTTGATCATTCAGAAAGAGAGAGTGAAGCTGATGACTGTACAGCTCTGCCTCAATTAAATCCATTTTACGCACAAGTCAAGACATAACCCCATGGTTTCATTGTTCCTCTTCAAAAAAAAAAAAGAATGAACAAGTTCAACCTACTCCTTTTGCAGATAAGAAACCTGGGCTTCAATGATGACTCATGCCTTGGCCCAGAAGGCCAGACTGGGAGCCCAGGTTTCTGTCTCCACGTTCTGTGTTCTTCCCATCTTGTCATTGCTTTCCTCCTACATCTGAATTTGCATTGATTCCCATCTTCCTCTGCCTATTTTTGTTGTCCAGTAAGCCCATGGTGTATCTATGCTAGTTCATTTCCATATGCAAATTCAGGTTAGCAAACTCTTGTGTTTATCACCTTAATTTAATAATAATAAGTTATCAACCACTTTGGCCTGAAAACTGTAGTTCTCTGGAAATGCTAGGAAATGGTCATCTTTTACTCAGTGAACATTTGTAGATTCATGTTAAACCCAAATGCCTTTCTTCTTATGGGGAAGCAATGATGAATAAATTCAAAAGACCTCTGTCTTCTGGGATACTGAGTAAGTTAGGACAAGTTGGCCTCAGATCAGTAACGTGTTAATGATCATTCCCTAATGAAGTCATTGGCAGGCAAGTGTGTTCATTCATCCTTTTTATCTCAGTCATCCCTTCCATTAGAATATGAGATTCTTGAAGGCAGGGTCTGCATCTCATTATGGTTAGTAACCTTTGGTGCAAGGAGAGGGTCCTGTCAAGGCAGCCACTCAGCCACTATTGCACGTGCTTATTGGTGCAATGTTTTTATAGAATAATTAAGATATGGTAACACCACATTCCTGACTCTGACCTTTTCCTTGACCAAGTTATTTTTTTTAAATGCAATCATATAAGCATAGGAGGAAAGGAGCAGACACCCCTTGTGTGTGAGAGATTCAGGGCAGGATGTGGACAGCCACCTTTATACTTACCAGGAAATCTTCCTTAATCACTGACTCACTTCAGATTGCCATCCTGCTAAAGAGTAACAGATATGTGGCTGGCAAACCCTCCAGGCACTGTGTAGCTCTTTGTGAAAAGCATGCTGAAGCCGAAGCTCACATTTCTAGCCTGCACTCACTATCTGATTTTCATTCTGTCAAATCCATCCTGAGACGCACTGCCTGCAATCCCCCTCGGAAAGGTATGGAAATAGAATTTATGTCGTGGCAGGTGAGAAGGTGTAATTAGACTACATGGCTTTGGGTTAGACCTGAAATCCAGCTTGGAGGGGAAGTCTGAAGAGAAGGAGCATGAGGGCTCAGTGTCTGGGGAGTGCTGTGGCAAAAAAAAAAGTTGCTGGTGAAAGCAATGGGTACAGAAGGAAGGATAACAGCAAAGTCTTTCTGCCAGTGAGTTGGGCTGAGACAAGCAAGAAAAATATCATGGTTTCATTTTGTGCCATTACTTTTAATAAGTCAATGACATGGCAGGTGTTTTCCAATTCAGAAACAATTGGAGGTAACAACAAAGCAGAAAATGTCATTTAAGCATGACAACAAACTTAACTAGGAAACAAACAATCCTCTGCTGTTTGGAAGAATTCTAATTTTCTCATTTAAATATTTCCTACCTCTCCCAATACAAAATTCAATTTCATGAATAAGGATGATAAAGCATTGGTCTTGGTAATCAATTTGATTCTGAAATGAGAAACAAAAACTAGATGAATGTATTAAAATATGATAATTTGGGTGTTTGCATAATAGCATAATGTGTTTTTAATGTACTTAGGCAAACTAGAAACAACCAGCATTAACAGCAGATCAAAAATGCTGTTCATCCACATGTCCAGGGCAGATAATTTACATGTAGTCATTATGGTTCTTGGAATGCCTTTGTGATGAAGCAGGGACCACATCCATTCATCTAGGAAAACATCCAGAGGGAGCCCTGCCTGACATGAGACTGATCAGCCTTCCAGTGACTAAAGAAGAGTCTAAGACGTCATGCTTTTATTACAAATGTCTTCCCTCCCTGACCAGGTTTCAGTGAATCAATCCATGGATGAGTCCTTAGAAAAGCTATTGCCTTGCAGGGGTCACTTACAAAGTCCATAAGCTCCATGGAGCAGACATGTAGATTTCCAAGTACATGCAGAATAACATGGATAACACCATTTCTTCAAGTCCTGTATGTAAAATACGATTTTCTTAATAGAGGAGAGCATGATATTGATAATTGAATCAACTTTTCATAATGAAACTGTCCTAGAGCCAGGAGTGCCATGAATCATTCATACTCACTGGCTTGAGGCACACAGTGAAAAACGGCAGCCACTATTATACGTTTTATTTAGCCCGGGTTAGTTCTTCTAGTCATTTGATTTCATTTGTCAGCAGTGACTTGAGTCATGATGGAAAGTTCTGGGGAGACTGAGAAACTACCCACTTTATGATAAGACAATGAAGTGATCCCTGAAAGTCCATACCTATGTTGGCATGCTCCATGAAAAAACACAGCTCAAGGGCAGTGGGATGGACAGAGTGCTGGAGTCCCTGGAGGAGACCCAAGGATGACTTGGGCATCATAATGGCCATTGGTCAAGCCTTCCGTTATCCCAGATACTGGAGAAAGCACATCAATAATATGACAGAGCCAGTTCAAGCTCAGATATTGATCATAGAGCACAGATTTTGAGCTGTTAGAGACTAGAAAGACCATCTGCTCTGCCACCTTTATTTTAAAGTGGAGAAAACTTATGGCCAGTAAGGAGAAGTAAGAGATTCATGGTCACACAGGTAGCAAGTAAAAAAGGATGGCTTTTCACCTGCTGGCAGAATAATGTTGGGAGGTTAAAAGCAAGTGAAGTATAAGCACCAGAGGTCACATTTATGTCATGGCTCCAGGCTTACCAAGGGTGTTCCTCGTTACTGGAATTATTTCCTCCATTTCACATGCAAGGAAACCAAGCACAAAGGAAAGGAAATTACTAGCCCAAGGTCACATGGATGAATCTTGATATCTCAGTTCCTCCTCTTAATTATTACCTTCTTCAATTTGATTGTTCTCTCTGCTGTTAATTGACTTAGTAAATGTCTCTTTTATCCCAGCAAACTTTGTGTTTCAGGATCTAAGGGAAGAATAATCTTTGAAGTACATGCATATCTCCTTAGGTCATGCTATTCAGGCCAGGAGGTTTCCTGTGACCATGGACATGTTGTCTAATTACCAACAAGAGACACACATCAGGGCAGCACTATGATGTGAAGCAGTTCAGAGATGGCACAATGGATGGAGTGACAGGCCTGAAATTAGGAAGACTTGGATATGAATTCTGCCTGATCCACTCGCTAGTTTGTGATGCCGGGAAAGTCATTTAACCTCTACATGCTTCATTTTTTTTTTCATTTGCAAAATAGAGTTAATAATAATAAACCCTACCTCCCAGAGTTGATCAAATGAGCTAACCTATGTATAGTGCTTTGCTAACTTTAAAGCACTTACTAAACGGTAGCTGTTATTAGCTATGAAGAGAGAAATATTTTCACTGTGTTTCTAAGATCAGCATTCTCTTCAAGGAAATGGGGAGAGAGAGAGGGAAAAGGAAGCCTACTGGCCAAGGCATGTGTGTCTTGGAGTGTCTTAAGGAGGGAAAGAAGATATCGTGGCCCCAGTTTATGCAGAATTGCATCCCGAGTAGCACAAACTTTTAATGGAAATAAATGTAACCTAAAGCAAGGATGGGCTAGAGAGGAGCAGAAGGGAGCTGCGGCTACCAAGGGAAGATCATTTCAAGATGAGGTCCTTTTGCAGAAATCCAAAACATTCCCTCCATAAAATCGGCATCGGTAGGAGCAGCGGCTAGCTGGGCATGTCCAGAAGGATGCGGAAGCAGACGGCCTCACGGCCAAACGCTGTAACTGGTACGAAAATGTCGAATGAGAAGACAAGAGATCTGAGGTCATCGCATCGCTCCAGAGGACCTGCCTTGAAGGCGCATGGCCGGGATAGCCCGTTCTTCTTCCTGACGATCAGTTCTTCCCATGTAAAGGTGGGGAGCGGGCTTTGGATTAGATGTCACTCAGGTTCCTTGCAGCTCTGGATTCATGACCAACTCAACTCCAAGTGGAGCTCCTTGCTTTACATATTCGCACAGGTCACGGCTCCCTGTTCTCAGAGATAGCCGGTGAGAATGCAAGACGTCAAACTGCCCTAGAAAGCGCCCTGCATTTTGGAATTGCTATTTTTTAAAAGAAAATATATGTCAATTCGAAGTTAGCCTGTGTGTTTCATCCCTGGAGCGGGCTAAATAAGTGTGCAATTGATTTTAATTTAATATTCATGGTGCATTATGGCTGCCAGGGAATAAGGGTTGTTTAAAGGGAGGATGCACGAGGCAGGCTGAAGCTTTTCCTGAGAGTTATTACAGGGGCTGCTAGGTCTTCTGGAATATCAACGAGAGTGAGGCTGGATAAGCCCTTCAAGATTTCTAAGGTGGGTAGGAGAGAGAGAAGGAAGGAGGAAAAAGAGAGGGAAGGATGGAAGGAGGAAAAGAGCAGGGAAGAGAGAGGAAAAGAGAGAAGGAAATTGTAATGGCAAACAAAGTGGGACTTTTCCACTGTTTTCTTTTTCTTTTGGAGTACTTCTCAGCACTAAAATCATCCAGTGCCTTTAACTGAGCTTTGCCTTTGTTTGAATCGAGTCTTTGATGACCTGCTTGAGTCACAAGAAAGCCTAAGTCACATGAGTTTGTATCACACAGTTATGACGCCCTCTGTGGGCTGACCCCGAAGAAGTGTATGTATACTCTGAGGTTAGCATTTTGCTTTGGGGCTCACTCATTGGAATTGCCTGTGACTTCGCCAGATGAGACTCTATACAGCCATTAAGGAATCCCCCAGCTTCCAAAACCCAGATGTTGGTGCTTCTCTCTCCGGTAACTATGTATGTATTGCTATGGATAGATAGAAGCCCTGTCTGCTGATTTGTGCTGTTTGCTCTGTTTATATAATTTCTGCTTGTAATTTCTGTTTACGTTTTCTCTGAAGTTCGGGTACTGACTTTTTCCTCTGAATTAAGTGAATGATATTATACATATATATATATATAATATATATATATATATATATATGTTTAAAGTGAGATTGTAAACGCCTTAAAGTTGCTTTCCTTAGAAAAGCAGTTCAAAGAGCCTATGCTAGCACTAGCAGCCTTCCTGTATGCTGGTGCTGGTGGTCTTACACTTCCACAGCAGCTGCTATTAGCATTGTTGCTGGAAGAACGAAGGGAAAGAAGAAAGGACAAAAGAAAGAAAGGAGGGAAGAAACGATGAAGAAGTAAGCCTACATACAAGTAAACCTACAAAACCTCCCCACAAAGGCCTCACATAAAATGAGAACCTAAGCGGAGTTTCTTCTATGTCCCAAGCTCCCTGTGTGAATAAATTCCCTTCCATAATGAAGACCCAACAAGCCTCACCATTCAGGAAATGAGGTCTTTGGCCTATCTTCAGTACGCCGACGGAAGGAGAGGAAAGGGGATCTGGGAGATAATTTGGACAATCGATGAGACTGGCATGACGGGTGAAACACCAGATCCAAGAAAGCTGGGTGTGATTCCCACCTTAGGCATTAACTTGTTTGGAGATCATGAGATCAATCAGTGTCTCAGAACCTCAGTCTTATCGTCTTTAAAATATGCTATGCTGTGCTTCCTCTCTTTGATTCACAGCGTCATTGGGAAGGAGCCACCTTACAAACCTCAAAATCCCAGAGTGATGAAACTTAGGAAGTCACAAAGTCCTTAGAACTTAGAGAAGGAGATTCTCTCGAGCTTCACTTAGAGCCTATTTACATTTACTTTACACATTGAATTGAGGGAATTAGAATGGCAAGTGGTAGTGGGAATTGGAGGAACCATGTTGACTCTATCTTGGACTCAGTTCTGAAGTCAGCTCAGCTCCCTTTCAGTTATGGGTCTAGTCCAAATTCTGTCCTGTGAGAAAAGTTTATCCAAATGAGGGGATTGGGAGATTTATTACCTTGTTTGAACCTAGCTCAGTGTGGCTAGGAAACTGGCCCGCTTCTACCTGCTGTTTAGAAACCCTTAACTAAGGACCATGGTTATGCTGACCGAAAGCCCAGTCACATCCAAAGCTTGAGGCAAGGAGTTTTCTAACAGTTGTGTATGTCAAGCAACCCATATATCTCATCTGAAAACTGGCCCCATACTGATCAATCAGTCATTCCTTCCATTGTTTGTTCCTTGATTGTTCACAGACACTTGGGAGGGGGGATAGCTTTTTCTGATTTCAAGAAATCGTGCCTATGCGTTTCTCCCTCCCAGCTTAGAAAGTCCCTAAACTTTTCTTCACTTAGAAATAATGTTACCTAATTTTGTATCCTGGTTAACTGGTCCTTTTTAATTAATTGGCCTTATTTTATTGCTTTTCATTTATAAAAATCTGTCTCCCCCATATTAGGGGTCCAGGCCTTAGCTGAGGAAGTCTGGTCCTGTTTGTTGGGTAATTGGCAGCGTTGCTTAATAAATCAAGATTCTTAGGGCCTTGAAGCTTTGTTTCCTTGGTCCTTTAATCTTTCACCCACCACAGCATCAACACTAGTTGTTTGAGTTTGAAGCCTGCTTCTTCTCCAACTTTTTCCCTCACTGCACTCCTCCCTCCATATATTTTACATATGTACATATATTTATGCATCTTAAAGTACATCAATGTGTGTATATGTGTTTTAATACATAAATAAAGGCAAACGTAGGACCTGGCCACATTGGCTTCCTCCCACGTGAGTTGAAAAAGGAACCATCTTCTGGGACATTCGCTCGTCTTGTACGGTAGTGCTCACGATCGCTGTTCCCAACATGATGGCTATGTAAATAATGAGAGTTCGTGAGCCAACGGCATTTGTGGGAGATAAGAAATTCTATGAGGAAAGTGATGAGTCTCCAAATCAAGTCAGAAAATGATGTGATCCTCAGAAACTTGAATGCCAATATTAGGTCTAGAGGAAGATGATGAAGAAATGAATTAGAACACATGGTTTAGAAATAATTACAGGTTGCATGGACAACCAACTGAGCTGGCCTTTCAATACAGATACCTTGGGAATTGAGAATTAACAAGCTGGTCCAAGAATTGAACAGAAGAAAGAAAGAAGGCTGGATGCTCCTTAAGAAATACACAATTTTTTAATAACCCCAGCTTTGAAGCAAAGGCTCATTTTTTTAAATACTCGACCTGGTGAGCAGGAGGCATGGCAGGACCAGAAAGGAATCTTGAAGAATGAGTGCAAAAGAATCATTCATTTGGTCTATTAGTCAATCAAGATTTATTAAGTACCTACTATGTGCCAGACACTGTGCTAAGTGCTGGAATCTATATGCTAGGAAGCGAAGAATGGACTGGTCACTTGGAAACAATGAGGAATGTCAAGACAGCCAATATGTGACCCTGGGGAGATCAGGAGAGAAGAAGGTCTTCACAGCGTTGGGTGAATCCACTTGGGGGAACAAATTCCTGTTCCAAAAGGGAGAAGAGTTACACAGATTGGGCAAGCAGGTTGTAACATTCACCATTGGAGAAATCATCACATTTTACACTCATAAACCCATTGGCATACAGCAGATGGCAAGACCAATTGCCAAATGTCTGTCTGCCAGATAAAATTTAGACATTACAACAGACACAGCAAACTCAGAGGGCAGACCAGTCCATCCAGCTATCTTCGTGACTGTCCATACTGGCACTACCATCATGGTGCCACCATTTCATGCGATTGACACTTGAGTGAGTATCCATTGTGATCATGGCAGTGCTCTCCTCACTCAAGTTTCACTCACAGGAGTTAGTCCTATGCGCTAAGCCTTATCGCTCCTCGTGAGTCCATAGGGAGTGATAAGTCACCATGTTTCCAGGACAGAGAGAAACATTTACCAAGCATTGTGAGAGCTTTAATAATAAGTACAGAATCAGCAACAATGCAGGTGTTCCTCTCTGGGCTTTGTGGCTTTGTGTCCCTGCTTTTAAGTGACTTTCTTGAACAACTTGTTTTCCATGATAAGATTCTCTCCGTAGGGAGGAGATGCAGGTTCAGTTGGCTGGAAGATCAAGAGAGGAACTTCTTTGTCATAGGCTTTCCTTTTCTTCCCCATTCTGCTATTTTTTAATGGCATCAAAGTAATAGCACTTTTGTGGATGCAGAAAGGAAAACATTGATACCTGATCTCAGGAGCTGTAGTTATTTTAAATGGCAGACAGCTTGGGGAAAGTGAATGGCTCAGGTGCACAATAGCTCAGGACAATGCCGTTAAAGGATGATTCAGGAACTGCAGCTTCACAATAGCAGGGGAGCTGGAGGAAAGACGACCCGGGCCTGCTGGAGCCAAGTGTTCCGATGGGGCATTAATAGCTCTTTGAGTTAAGGAACTGATGGCAATGAGGGATTAACCCATTCCTGGCTTGTGTTACACTAATGCCGCCACCTAGGGTACGGCAGAAATTCACACACAGAGATTCAACCTTGGAGCTTCTGCAGAGAGCAGCAAAGACAGTGTTCACATTCTTCTCTCTCCTAAGGCTTAATGCATGCTCTGCTGCCACCCAAGAGAAGAGGCCAGAGCCCCTAACTCTGAGAAGCAGGGACAAGGGGTATCTCAAAAGGGAAGCTCAGCCGTAGTAGCAGCAGCAGGGCCGGCCGGCCTTGGATATACCTGGAGGACCTGCTAATGGCTGTGATCAATTTCTGAGAGACACAGAATTTAGAGCTGGAAGGGGCCACTGAAGCCTTCTTGTCCAGGCCTTCATACTGCAGATGCGATGCGGAAGCTGAGGCTCAGAGAGGGGGACAAGTCCTGCCAAGCACTGGGCTAGCACCAGGACAAGAGTTCAAGCCAGGACTCAGTACTCTATACCTCCAGGCTGGCTTTCTCTAGGGTGAGGACCTGGCCCTGTTTCTGCCCATATTCTGCCTGAAGAACATTTTGATAAACACTAGATGCCTAAGAATTCTTTCTTGGTAAAGTTACTGCTTCAGTTAGCCCCAGTATGGGCCTGGGACCTCTCTGGTCTCCTGTTATTTATACTTTTGGATTCCTTAATGCTGAAAAGTCTTTTGTGGCCTTGTCACCTTATATAACAAGAGATTCCCCTCCTCAAAAGCCCAGGATTGAAAACCGAGACAGATGCCTTATGAAGGAGACTGGAGGATAGGTAAGGGTGACGTACTAGAACTGACCTTAGATTTTGGTTTTCATTTCAGTCTTATTGCTCCCGAGCTATGTCACCCCAGCTCTCTGAGAATCAATTCCCACATCTGTGAAATGGGAGATGACAGTAATGCTTATGGTATTTCCCTTGCAGGGCTGTTGTGAAGAGAATTCTTTGTAAATCTGAAGGCTATTATGGAACCATAGACATTAACAAACCCAGATTCTGCCACATGTCAGACCACAGATCCAAATGTTCTTACGTGTCCCAAATGTCCACAGCCATGATCCAATCATTTTGGCTTTCTGGCATACCTGGAGTTGGCTCTCGCTATCAATGAAGGCCCAAAACAAAGACATTTGGCTTTCTTCCTGAAATCTTCTCGATTCCCATCCCCCTGATGAATTTCCAGTCTCCAAAGCATCCTTGCTTGATGTCCTAGCCATTGTCCTGTCACCATGAGAGAGAAGTCACCAGACTCAAAATCCCCAGTTAATTTCAATGGAACTTGCAAGGATGCATTAGACAGTAGCATCAAGGGGTGGGAGAGCCTCCTCTAATTTCCCAGTACATTCTCCTGGTATTGCTGGAATCATTATTGCAGGGAGAGGCATTGAGTTGGACTGATACCAGTGTCCCAAGGGTTGCTTTGCATCCACTTCATTTTCAAATGCTAATCAGAAAAACAAATTAGATGTGGTATTATCATTCTCCTACCTTAATATTATTATGTATTTTTTGGCAACAGGGCTTAAAATGGGTCCTTTTTGTTTGCCCCAATTAGGAAATCTAGTTTTACAAGGAAGTACAAAGTTTGGGTGTTGATTTCAGCAGTGTCCTCAACTAGGTTTGTCAGGAGAAAGAAAACTATTAGGAAACTTAGTCATTTGTAATAAAATTATGTTAGTGACTACTTGGTGAGATTGCTTCAGAACCAAAGCTTTGAAGCCTGTCACAGGTCTTAAAAATAAAATTGCTTGAGTAGCTGAGGAGAACTGTATTAAAATGCAAATTTCCAGCTGTTAATATTTCTTCAAAAACCAATAATCCCTCAAGGCCACCAATATGTCATAATACTTAATGGAAAAATATCCCTTAGGCAGAATGGCCTTTCTAAGTTGACTTTTGATTAAACTTAAAATACTATATGGCAAAAAACTTAAAATCAAAAAGGAACATAAATATAGTGCCCAACGAAAATGTCATCTGGTTGGCAACTGAAAGGGAGGAAGGAGGGAAAAGGGCCACATTTAATTTGACTAATTTAGGAATCATTTTCTAGCCTTCTTGAAGATTAGCCAAGGCCATAATTGGCCATGGGAAGTAGGGCCCACCTGCAGTCCCAACTAACTGGTTCACTGGTCTAGAACCAGGAGGGATTTCAGAGGACATCGAGCTCAAGTCCCTCAGGTCACAGATGAGAAAACTGAGGTTGAGAGAAAGGGAAAGGCATGTTTAAGGTCACCTAGGGGCCAACAGAAGGAAACCTTTGACCTAAATATGTTCATCTGAAAAAAGTAAGTGATGATTGGACAGGGTGAGTGAATGAATTGCCACTTTCCATTACTCCCCTTCATTCACTGGACAGTCTAGACAAAGTAGCTGCCCTGGGGCTGTTCCTCACACTCTCCAGGTCTGGCTATTGCATGGACCCTTCCCCCACCTTCCTCAGCTCCTCCTCTTAGAAGCCCTGAGATGGAAGAAAGTTAAGACACTTCTAAGTACCTTGGTGAAAGGTTGCAAGTTAGAGGCTCCTCCTTGACTTAAAAGGAAAAAAAGTTAGTTCTCATGTAACGTTATATGCCAGGTTTCAGTCAGATGACGCCATAGATAGAGTGCTGCACCTGGAGTCAGGAACACCTGAGTTCAAATCCAGCCCAAGAGAGTTACTAGAACTGTGATCCTAAGCACATGGCTTAACTTCTATCTGCTTCAATATCCTCATCTGTAAAGTTCAAAATAAAACAGTGCTTAACTCACAGGGTTCATGAGGGTAAAGTAAGACACATAAAATGCTACATAAATGTTGTTCTTATTATCATTATTACAACCAGATGTAAAGCACATGTTTCCATGAATTGATTACACACAGAGCTGCCCTGTTATAAATGTTAGCTCTGGATCTGGGTCCTAAAACTTAAGAACATTCCTTAAAACATTGCTCAAGTCCTCTGCCCTCACCTGTTCCTGCCTTCATGCCCTTGTAGAAGCCAGGTTCATTATCATCATCCTTTGATACTAAGAGGATCTCAGCCCATTCATGTCCAATGTGATACAAAGACAGAAAACTGTTCCATTCTTTCTCTGGAGGTTTCTGTCCTCAGACCAAGTCACCATCAGTGACTTCTTTCATGGTCAAAGCATCTTCCCAATCTAAGGGATTCATATTCCCTGTGATTGTCACAAAAGGGACAGAAATAGAACCACCATCTGGAAACACAGAGAGTCAAGAAAACACAGAAACCTCAGAAAACACAGAAACACCCCAGAAAAAGTCAGACATGGTGTAGCACGTGCTGACATAGATGTGATGAGTCCCCCAAAGTCCAGGTTCAAGTTCTTCAGGGACCTTACGGGCAATTCTGAGGTTTGGGGGCTAAATGTGCTTGGCCACTGGGCTTGGAAGGGGAGTCACTGGGGATCGCATGCCAACCTCAAGGTATGAACTCCCTAAAGACTCTCCTTCCAAACCTAGTGGCCAAGCACATGTGGCTCACAGTGTGCTTTTGCTGAAGAGCAGGTAACACTAGCAGCTCTAGGTGGAGAGGGAGCCCTCTCCAATGCTGACCCACTGCTGCTGTTCCACTTTTAGGATCTCTCCGGAAGATGAGAAAGATAGGCAGAAGGGAAAATATGGGACCAAAGTTTATGGGTCTTTGATGAGTCCTCTTTCTCTAGATCTCTGAAAAAGGAAAGCTCCTTTGTTGAGAGTCCATTCTCCCAAAAGCCTCATCCAAACTTCTTATCTTAAGAGCAGCCTCTATGAGTGAAGCCCATTTTCCAAGTGGTATTATGGGCATCTCCAAACCAAAACAGTTCTTTAAGACAGCCCAAGTCCTTGAGTTTTAATCAAAAAATGTTTTTTGTATTCTCAACAAGATGTTAATAAATTTGTCAATCAATGATGATGATGATGAAGATGAAGATGAAAGGTATCATTTCTATATCCTTTAAGTTTTGCAAAGCAATTTACAAATATTATCTCATTAGATTTTCATAACAGTGGGAGGTAGGAGCTATCGTCCCTATTTTGTGGATGAGGAAGCTGAGGCACAAAGAAGTTGTGTCTTGTCCAGGGTCACACAGCTAAAAAGTGTCTAAGGCAAAATTTGAACTCAAGCCTTCCTGACTCGAAGTCCAGAATTTTATCCACCAAGTCACCTATAAGGAGATGCACTAAAACTTGAGATGGTACTTAGACCAACAGGAAGTTTGTATTTCTTTGTTTTTGAGGTAGAGAAGCTTAGCTATTTTTTTTTGCTTGAAGGAAGAACTAGTCTAAAGGGATTCCATTGTGAGTCCCTTGAAAGCAGGAAGTGTCTTTTTGCCTCTTTCTGTAGCTCCTTTGCTTAGCATAGTACCTGGCACAGGGGAGGGGCATGATGATGCTTACTACCAAGAAAAGAAATAAGAGAAAGCAATGCATTGTTAGCACTAGTTCAGAGAGGAGATCTGGATCAAAGGGACAACTGGACAGCTGGCCTTGCCAAGAAAGAGGATTGTCTTCTATTCTACCCCTAGAAGGAAAGAGAGTGTGAGAACATACAAATATTTGTAAGCATGGAAATGGGGATTTGAGGGAGATTAATCCAATTCATCAAGCATTTATTGTGGCAATTACAACATGTACAATATTGTGCGAGGTTCAAGAAACTCAGCATCAAAAATGAATCAGTCCTTGCACTCAGAGGGCTTCTAGTTGTTGAAAATGGGTATGGAATGTTAACAAAAAAGAAAATAGCATTTTGAGGAGAGGGTGGAAAGGGGAATGTCAAATGAGGTTTTGGAAGTGGTGGTTCCTGAGATGAACTTTGAAGGAAGGTTGGGTTTCTTAAATAGAATAATGACTTCAGAATATTAGAGATGAGACAGTTTTGAACGATAAAAGACAAGTGGAGTTAAGGTCCTGGGAGTTGAGGGATTCAAGTACAATGAGTAGAGTATTTTCAAAGGTTCGCCAGTTAGGACCCTTGAGTCTGTGAGGTTGATGACAGGAGTGGAGAAGAAAATAGTACACCAGCTGCTAACACCCTGAAGTTAAGTGGGAGTCTCTCATAGCTTTGTAATTGATAGTAATAAGGATCAAAAGAAAATTTGAAATGTGTAGGAAGGTGGCCTAGCCTTACAGGAAGCCTTATAGGAAGATCTCAAATTATATCATAAAGCAGTAATTATTGAAACAATCTGGTACTGACTGGATCAGTGGAATAAATTAGGTGCAATATATTGTAGTAAATGACCATAGTAATCTGTATAGTATATGATAAACCCAAAGATCCAAGTTTGGGAGACAAAAAACATTGGAAAAAATTTCTGGGAAAACTGGGAAAACGGTATGGCAGAAACTAGGTGTAGACCAACATCTCACACAGTATACTAAGATAAGGTCAAAATGGGTATATGATTTAGACATAAAGGGTGATACCATAAGCAAATTAGGATGATATGGAATCGTTTACCTGTCATGTCTGTGGATAATAGAAGAATTTAGGACCAAACAAGATATAGAGAGCATTATGAAATGTAAAATAGATAATTTTGATTATATATTTTTAATTGCATAAACAAAACAAATGCAACCAAAATTAGAAGGAAAGTAGAAAACTGGGGAAGAATTTTTCAGCAAGTATCTCTGATAAAAGCCTTATTCCTCAAATCTATAAAGAATTGAGTCAAATTTACAAGAATACAAGTCATTCCTCAAATAATAAATAGTCAAAGGATATGAACAGGCAGTTTTAGACAAAGAAATCAAAGCTATCTATAGTCATATGAAATAATATTCTGAATTTTGATTAGAGCAATACAAATTAAAATAACTCTGAGGTGCCACCTCACACTTAGTCTGACAAAAAAAGAAAAATGACAAATGTTGGAGAGCATGTGGGAAAACTGTGACACTGTTGCACTTTTGGTGGAATTGTGAACTGATCCATCCATTCTGGAGAGTAATTTGGAACCATGCCCAAAGGACTATAAAACTGTGCATACCCTTTGACCTAGTAACACCACTACTAAGTCTGTATCACAAAGAGATCAATAAAAAGGAAAGGGATCTATATGTACAAAAATATTTATAGCAGCTCTTTTTGTGGTAGCAAGAAATTGGAAATAGAAGGGACACCCATCCATCGGGGAATGGTTGAACAAGTTGTAGCATGTTATTGTGATGGGATGCTATTCTGATATAAGAAATAACAAGCAGGGTGATTTCAGAAAACCTGGAAAAACTTAAATGAACTGATGCAAAGTGAAGTGAGCAGAACTAAGAGAACATTGTGCACGGGCAGAACAATATTACAAGAATGATCAACTGTAAAAAACTTAGCTACTCTGATCAACAAAATGACTCAAGACAATGACGAAACATGCTAACCACCTCCAGAGAAATATCTGATGTGGTCAGAATACAGAGTGAAACATATTGTTTTTCTCTTTCTTCCTTCCTTTTCTTCCTTTTTTGGAGGGGCAGGTGAGGCAATTGAGGTTAAGTGATTTGCCCAACATCACACAGCTAGTAAGTGTCAAATGTCTGAGGTTGGATTTGAACTCAGTTCCTCCTGACTCCAGGGCTGATGCTCTATTCACTGTGCCACCTAGCTGCCCCTTTCCTTACTTTTCTTTCTTTCTTTTTGTTGTTGTTCAAGTCGTCTTGTATAAAATGATTAATATAGAAATGTTTTACACGATTGCACATGCATAATGTACATCAGATGGTTTACTATCTCAGGGAAGGAAGAAAGGTGGGACAGAGGGATAGAATTTGGAACTCAAAGCTAAAAAGATCTTAAAAATAATTTTAACAGGTGATTGGAGAAAAATATCATTTTAAAATAAAATTGTATATTTGAATAGCAAGGATTTCAAAGACAGAGAGGCAGTTTAATGACCAAAACATGACCAAAGGAGCCATTGGTTTGCAAAGGACATGCCTTCTTCAGTCTTGTGAAAATGTCACTTGGTTAGAATGTCTGGAGCTATAGAGTCCTTTTTAGTCTAGAGGACTCCTGAATTCTGGATTGAATCCATTTTATTCTCGATAATGGAAGCAGCATAAGAGATTGGCAAAAAAGGGAAGGTTGTCAACAGTGGAATAAACATTTTAATGGACACAGTGGAAAAGGAGGAAGAGATGGGTAAAGCCAGGGGAAAGGCAAGCTAATATGTATTAATAGGGATGGACATGCATGCATATACACGAAGGAAGAACTAGAGATCACAGCAGAAAAGGGTGGTGTGAAGGGTGCTCGGTGCAGAGTAGCATCAGTCTCCAGTGACTGGAGAGCCAAACAGGTCAGCTGAAATTATCTTACTGCCTTATTTATACTAGAACATTGGGCTCCTTTGAAGGTGATGGCACTGACCTACAAACTGTTGATCTGATCACCAGTAGGGGCACAGTTTCTCCAGTTGGAGTAGGCCTTCATATGCTCACCACATCCATGACTCACCCCAGCCAGTAGTGCAACAGACATTCACAAAGAGAAATGCCCCTCCTCACCTCAGCCTCTCAGTCCTGGAGCGCCTTTGAAAGTACCTCTTCCCTGTTAGCCAAGTTCGTAGCTGCCTCATCGGAAATATTTCTTTTTTCCTCTTTCTGTTTCTCTACTTTGCTGGGTAGCCTCATGCCTGCCAGGATTCTTTAGTCCTGAACTAATTGGCAAAAATCCTCCTGGGAAGATGGATTTCTGGCATTTTAATGTCTCAGAATATGCCTGTGATCTAGTCTCTAGAAGGGCTGTCGGACACAAGTGACTCATGTTCAGTTTGTCAAACAGTGTAATTAATGGGAAACTCGATTGCAGGGTGAGATTTGTCCAAGGGCCTCCCAGTGTTCATATATTAGCATCTGTGTGGATTTCATTTCATTTGGGGGGAGAGATATTATTATTTGCACAGAACATTTAATCTTTTAGACATTCAAGCTAGAATATCATTTTTTATTTCCAAATTGTTCTCTCAAAGATACTATTTCCTCAAAGTTATATTAAATCCTAGAGCCAGGGAGAAAAGCACCAAGCTAATTAATTTAATTTGCTCTGTTTATCTGTCTCCCTCCAAACCCCCTGACTCTATTTTGTGCCCCTCTATTACAAAGAGATTAGCCAATAGATATGGACGCAAAATTCAACTGGGTTTTGACATAGAAACAAGCCTCCGAGTGCTCCCCCTTCATGCATACTGAATCCTACCAACACTGTGAGATGGTACGGTGACAATGGGAACCAGGGAAAACAGTTCAAAGTTTGGCCACATCAAGAGGTTCAAAGACTTGAGGTCTGATTGAAGATTAATAAGCTCCTTTGTCAGCAAGTTGGGCTGCACTGGAAAAAATAAATTGGCTGATTGAAGGGCTGGACCCCACTCTCTCACCCTCCCCCACCCCTCTTGCTTCTGCTTCTTATCTTCTCTCTTCTCTCCTTTGGAATCCATTCTTGCTTTGGTTCTGTGCTTTTTGTCTGGGGAAAAATACTTGTTTTCAGCTGCTGGTCTATGGTTACAGTCATTGCCATTAGAGCTGGGAGCTGGCCTTGTTAGGTTCTTCTCAGGGACCGAGTGGAGCCAGTACTGGAGTGCTAAGGAGGTGGGGGGGGCCTGCTGCTTCAGGGAGATGGGGCCTTAAAAGCTAACGGGATGGGGGCTCCTGGGCCAAGTCGCTCAGGGTTGGACACTCTCATTCATCAAGAATACTCAGGAAATGCATGCCCAGAAACCACTTACCCATCATTTCTTGATGGAGAAAAATTCAGCTGGCTTCTCTCTGGAATCCTTAAAATCCACTGACATTGTCTGACCTTCACAGCCAGGCTCCTCTTACCAAAGGCCTTTTCTTGGTATATCTTTAGAACAAAATGATTTTAGTTTAAGAAAACACAAAGCTCATTGTGGGAAAATTATCTAGTCTTATTCATGTACTATAATTGAGCACAGTTCAGTCCATGGGAGACAGGGCAGGACATGTGAGCTCCTCTAAGCAGGGCACCATCCTAGGGTTTTTAAATCCAATGAGGACATTTCAACATCTGGAATCACAGGCTCAGCTGTATCTTAACCTCAGGTACTGAAGTGTACTTCGAGGTGCCTGGGGCAATAACACTGCTCTTCTGAACATCAACACGGAAGACCATTCCACCTCAACTTTCCGGAGAAAGATTCCACCACAATTAAAGCAAACCAAAAATTACCAAGCCTATTGCAATGGCCTTATCTTTGCAAGCTGCTCTTGGGACCAGGCAGGGGCTCCAGCATCCCTGAACCCAAAATCCAGAGACTATGCAATCAGCTGAGTAGGGCCTTTTAAGTTTGATATGTCACAGTTAAGCTGGTAGATACTGGATCTGGCCTAAATATGATTTTATTTCAGATGATCCCTCATGGATGATGAAGACCCGATTCAAGAATTCCTTGGGTCTAGTGTGACTATGGAGCAAATGTTATAAATCATTTTCCTCATGCTTAGGTCATTCAAGAGTAAAATCGTGGAGCTACTGTTGCTGGAGGTAAGAATTGTACTTTGTCATGAAGGGAAAACACTTTCTCTTTTTCCAGTTGTGTGGAACAGCAACTTCACCCAAAATTAAACTCAGATGCTTCTCAAAGGAAAAAGGAATTTTATTACCATCACGCGGGGAAGGGCAGTCTCTGAACCGATAGACAATCGGTAGGGAGAGGTGGCACCCAGAGGGCAGAACCCAGCTATATGCCCTAACGCGAACAACCCTCACCCACCACTGACCTTTACTCTCCTTGGCAGAGTTCAGGCTCACAATCTAAATGCGGAAATCTACCCCAGGTACAAGGAACAAGGAAATGCTAATTTAGCCAGTACCCACTCTTAAGAACACTTTTATCTTTATTTGGCAAGGCTCATGCTGAGGGGGTCAGGCTGCTCTAAGTTTCAGATTCCTACAGGTCAGGTGATTTTTAGTAACTCGAAACTTAGGCCTAGTTGTCAATAAGAAGCCCTGAGTCCTGCTGAAAAGTCTTTACTTTTATTTATCCCACTCAATTTACAGAAAGGCTGAGATTTAGATTTTATGAGGGGTCTTCATCATCCCACAAACAGTGATGTCATTTCCCAAGAGGCACACACCAGTGGGACATGCCCAATCTTTTTAATGACCTTCAGGAAGCCTGGGATTGCTACAGTTTTAAAATGGCCAACCCAGCCCCAATTTCATCTTTGACCAGAATGGCTGCAGCTTCTCCACGGCAGGGTTGGGATCTTTGAGGAAACCCAGAGCCCGCCTGTTGTCTCTGAATGTCAGGATGGATCTCTTGCATGTAAAGGCTAAATCAAAGTTTCTCCCCAGTTGCTTGATTCTTAAAGCCAAATTGCTTCTTTCTACTTATTTGTCCTAGAATACAATTTATATGTGCCCTCAGCTTAGCCTTTTCTCTGTGGAAGAAAAAAGAAGTTGTTAGAACATAAAAGCTTAGGGTTTTTACACAATTGCTCAGCAAAGAGCCCCAATCCCTTATTTTTACTACTACTACTACTACTACTATACATACACACACATGCACGCACACACGCACGCATGCATGTGCACACACGCACACATTTGCTTAAGCTCACTTTTTCAGGATGAGTTGACAATTTGTGTTGTTAAGCAAAATTGTCTCATTAGCATGGCTTTTGTTTCTTTTGAGTGGAAGTACTTTCAGCTGTTAAGTGCTAAGCCCCAGGCCCAAAGCCCTATCAGGTGTGAAACCTGTGTGGGTGTAGATTGATGACTTAAGAGGGGCCAACTCGGGAACCAATGGTCTCTGGTCATTGAGGTGGGGCTTGAGAACGCCGGAAGCTCGGCTGCGAGGAGGGGTGAGCCAGGAGACAACTTCAGTGGCTGCGAT
>CM053623.1:1922022-1942614 GCA_028646595.1 Phalanger gymnotis | reverse complement strand
AGAGGGATCAGTTGATCAGTGTTTTGACCCAAAAATACTACTGCTACCTCTGTATCTTGATAAGATCAAAGAAAAGGGAAATGGACCTAAAAACAGCTTTTTTTTGTGGTGACTAAGAATTGGAAATTGAAGAGATGCCCATCAATTAAGGAATGTCTAAACAAGTTATGAGATAAGATTGTCATGGAATAATGTTGTCTATAAGAAATGATGAGCAAGATGGTTTCAGAAAAAACCTTCGAAGACTTATATGAACGGATACAAAATGAAGTGAGCAGAACCAAGAGAACACTGTACAAAATAACAGTAATATTGTATGGTGAACAACTATGAATGACTGAGGTACTTTGATCAATACAATGATCCAAGAAAATTCCAAAGGACCTGTAATGAAAAATTCTAACCACCTCCAAAGAGAGAACTGATGAACTCAGAGTGCAGATAGAAACCTATTTTTCCACTTTATTTTTCTTTCAACATGGCCAATATGGAAATATGTTTTATGTGACTTCACATGTATAATTAATATCACATTGCCAAGCATTCAAAATCTACTACAGAGAACACAACTCAAATGGGATGACCACATTGCTCAAATGCCAAGCACATGCTTGCCAAAAAGACTATTTTATGGGGGAGGATGGGAGTGGTGCTAGAGGGAGGAAGAGAAGTTGGAACTCAAAATGTAAAAGAAAAATGAATGTTAAAGTTTTTTTTCTTAAATGGCTGAGCCCTAAGTAGTCAGGTTTTAGTGTGACTTTCCAGAGCTTTGTGGTAGGTAGCATTGGATATGCAAATGGATTTGGAGGAATCAGACTGAGTATAAGTGAGGGTTTCTTTTCATTCATGGAGAACAGAGTTGACAGGTTGTTGTCCTTCATTCTCAAAGAGGACCAAAATGACATAACTGGGTAGAATCAAGTTACAATGTGTCTGACTGTGGATGATCAGACCAATATGAGCTCAGAATACTCTAACATATGTGGGGCACAAATATTCTATTTGGAGTGGATTCTCTAAATCTGTGCATCTTGCATTTCTTTTGAGCTACTTCAGTTCTGCTTTCCTCACAGAACATAGCCTTTTCAGGTTGAAGAATTTACCATCAGTGCTGTAGCTGACCTTGATGCCTTGTTCATCTTCACTGAAGTCATTTGACAACGTCTGGAAACATTATGCTAAGAAAGCATGGGAGGAAACACACAGCTTTGTTTCACTCCATTGGTGACCGGGAAAACACAAGAGCATTGTCCATTACAAAGAACCTAGACAAGCATGCCATTACTAAATTGACATACAATGCTGATGGATTTCTCTGAGAAACTAAATTTTGACATAATTTTCCATAAGCCCTCAAGACTGACAGTATCAAAGGCCTTGGTAAGAGCTACCAATGCTGTGTACAGACCTCTGTTCTCCTAGCATTTCTCTGGAGTTGTAGGACAGCAAACATCCTTACAACCATTCCTCAGACATTTCTGAAGCCACTCTGCCTCTCAAGTAGATGACCATCTTCCAGGTGAAGGATCAGCCTATTAAGGAGGACTCTGGCAAGAATCTTGCCAGCAATGACTAAGAGAAAGACCCTCCTGTGATTGATGGTCACAGGACAATCTATTTCTTTTACCTTTATTGAGATAGAATATGGAGGCATCCTTGAACTCCTGGGAGATAAGCTCCTCTTGCCATATAACCTGAAAAATTTCAGTCAGCTTTTGCATGAGCATTGGACCCCCTATCTTGTAAATCTCAGCTGGAATAGAATCAGCACTAAGTGCTTTGCCACATAAAAGTAGCCTAATAGCATTCAAAACCTTTTCTTCAGTTGGAAATTTGGCTAGAAAAGTATTGACTTGGTCATTGGTTTCAACATTGACTGATGATGGTCTGTTGAGAGCACTATGGAAGTGTTCAGCCCATCTCTCTAAGATCATGTCCTTATCACTAATTAATGTGGCCCCGTCAGCAATGGGTAGTTGAGATGCACCATAGGTCTTTGGCCCATACATAGCCTTCAGGGCATCATAAAAGCACTTTGGATTGTTACTATCAGCCTAAAACTGAATTTCATCTGCCTTCTTACTGAGACAAGAATCCTGCACCTCTCTAAACTTCAGTCTTGCTTTACTTTTGATGGAACTAAGTTCTGCCTTCTTAGAGATGGATGAGCTATACTGCTGGTAAATCCTATGGAGTTCTCATTTTTCATTTAGCAGCTTCTGAATTTCCCCATTATTTTCATCAAACCAGCCTTGATGTTTGTGAGTGTTCTAACCCAGATGAGCAAATGCAGTGTTGTACACCAGATCTCTGACAGCTGCCCGCTCCTTTTCTGCTCCACTGTTGTCAACCATGTGTTGGTTCAACTTTCCCTACAAGTTAGCAACAAACTGTTCCTGCTCTGAGAAGCACTCTAATCTGTTGACATTAATTCTTCTGTTAGTCATTTGGCCTTAGGGCATTCACTTTTGTTCAATGTGAACATTTAGCTTGGAGAGGATGTCTATGATCAATCTAGCACTCAGTGCCACACATTGCCTCCATCACTCTCACATCCTGTCTGTCTTGTCTCCTTACAATCACATAGTTTATTAAATGCCAAGGTTTGCTGTAAGATGCATTCACAAAGTTTCATTGTATTTAAGTAAATGGAAGACATTGTTGGTGATGAGAAGGTCAGGAGATGCACAAGTCTTCAGTAGTAAGTGGTAAGCTATTTCCAACTCCATTCCTCCAAAAGACTCTGTGCCATGTCTGGTAGTGTGGGCATTAAACCTTAGCATTAAAGTCACCCAGAATTATACACTTGCCCTCTTTTGGCACATTGATGATGAGGGTCTCCAGGTCTTCATAACATTTTTCTTTGACCTTATCAGGGTTTGTGATAGTGGGAGCATAGGCATTCACGATGGTGGTGTGGCATTTGCATTATCATAAGCTTGTCATTCACTCCTTTTGATAGACATACAAGCCTGTTGACTAGATTAATTTTGATTGCAAAACCTACACCAGCTTCATGGCACACCCCTTCACTGCACTCCCCTTCACTGTGGCCATTCCAGAATAACATGTATCCAGCTTCAATTTCAGTAAGCTGGCCTTCATTTGCTAGCCTTGCTTCACTCAGGGTTGCTATTCAAATGTGACACCTGCTGAATCCTCTCACAAGAGCTGTTGGCCTTTCAGGTCTACTGCATTTTGTTCTGTCAATAAGTGTTCACACATTCCATGTGCTGAGGGTGAGGGGAATCCTCTTTGCAGAATTTTTGTACATTTTTGTATGTTTTGACCACAAGATGGGATCCCCACCTGCCACAGTAGTCAGGACAGGTTGGGTAAGCAGGCACTTTTTAGGACACCTTTTCTAGCCCCTTCCTTATACCAGGAGGTGAGCATTGCTATCCTTAAAAGGCTGCCCAGACCCCTGGGGGCTGCCAAATCCCACTGTTGCTTCCAGTGAGAAGACAACCCTATAACCTGGGCCAGGGTTGTGCAGGGTTGTGACTACAGCTCCCAGTGTATCCACATCTGCTGCTTTGTCACTTGCCTGTTGCCACAGGACTTGGAGATGGGTAGAAGATAGTAAAGTGGTATGGGTAATGTCTTTTGATTTGTGCATAAATTGGATTTAAGTAAGGCAGGGTTGCACAAAGTCATCAGCCTCACTCTCTCTTCCAGAATCATCACAGAATGTGTCCCAAACAACGGTTCCTTCTCCTCATTAATGCTGGATCAGGATGCCAAGCCTCTATGTCAATCCTCCTCAGGCCTCTTACTGCTTGTGTGATCTTGGTCAAGTCCCTGCAGGTCTTAGGCCTCAGTTTCTTCATCAGCTGAATGAGTGGGTTGGACTAGATGACTTGAGTCCCCTTCTAGCTCTGAATCTATGATCCTATCAGCTAGAAGTGTGTTTCAACAAGCCGGCTAGCAGCTTCTGGGGGGGTGAAAGACCCACTCACAGCCAGCACCCAGAAAGCTGCCGACAGCACATGTTCTTTTGATCTGCTTAACTAAGAAAAGCAAGGTGAAGGGGTTTGACAAGCTTACTTTAATTCAGCATACAAATATCATTCACTTAGTTCAGGGGAAGAGACCAGCACACTGGACTTCAGAGCAAAGTACAAACAAATTACAAACATCAACAGACAGACCAAATATAGATTCATAGTTACCAACATGTAGGTTCAGCCTGGGAGCTCATAACAAGGACTGGCCCAGAGTCACGTGCCACCACTGCTGCAAGAATGAGCTCCAAGGAAGAGGAGGCCAAGCCCTAGTTTTATATCTTTTTCAGCATCAGGGGTGAGTCACACATGCAACTCACCCTCATGACCTAGAATCATCACAAAGAGGCTGACTTAAACCCACATGGTCTAAAAGCCTCTGCTGTCCCAGACATATAAACTAGGCCCTCTTCTGAGTTAGCCCCACCTTGGGTCCCACCTTAGTTGCCAATCCACACCCACTAAGGTTTTACACCTAATAGGGGTTTGGGCCTGGGGCTTAGCACCTAGTAAGGCTCAATGAAATACACTGAATTACTCAGAGCAAACAAAAGCCAGACTCTTCCACAGCACATGGTTGTACTAAGGGCTAAGGAGCCCATCTTGCTCACCAACACAAAGTGAGGAACCAAGTAAAATAATGACAGGAAGTCCCTTCCTAGTTTAAATAAAAAGTTGACCAAGATGGACAAATGTAGCCCGGGCACAGGGACATTTTTTGTATATTTTTACGATCAGTGTTTAAGTATTTAAACTGAGCTCTGCCCATTTTGAAGAATAAATTCAAAACCTCACATCTTTAAACCAAAGTGTCTATGGCATGATTTGGGATAAGATTGATGGAAATATTAAATCTATGGGTGGAGGATGTTAAGGTGAATAATATGGACTAGGCCCTTGACTTAATTAAACTAGATTGATTTTATCATAAAATCTCCAGGGCAGTTCAATTAATTACAAGCCAGGGATATGAAGCTTACGACAGTGGCCTAAGCAGCGGAAATTGATGATCTCCAGCAGCATACAGGGAGATTTAACTCAAAGCTCCCAAGTCCACTGGGAATGCCAAATAGAAATGAATGGCAAGTGGGGAAGAACATACCTTCAAGGAGAAATGGCCTTCCATAGCCACAAAAATGAGGGCATCCCTAACTGCAGTCCCCCTTAATTAGGGAGCCAAAGTAGAGCCCTTATAGGAAGTTAGGATTCATGACATGGAAGTCAACTCCAGTGAGCCTAGCCCAACTGCTCACTCAGCCTGATGCGGGACTAATCTACCAGAAGAGAACTCTGGGAAGCTCCCTTTCTGTACAAGGCATGGTGTATAACAGGGATGGGGAACCTGCAGTCATGAGGCCACATGTGGTCCTCTAGATCCTCAAGTGGGGTCCTTTGAATCCAAACTTCACATGGGCCCCACTCAAGGACCTAGAGGGCCACATGATGGCCTCAAGGCTGCAGGCTCCCCATCCCTGATCTTTAGTAAAGACAAAAGAAATGGTTATTGACTGACATTAACTGCCTGCCATGAAGAGCATGGAGTAGAGCCTACATGGCTAGACCGAGTCTTGAGTTCAAAGAACATTGCAGATGAGGCATATATAGCCACAGACAACTCATTTGACCTCTCAGAGCCTCAGTTTTTTCATATGAAGCAATTGGGTACCATTAATATGAACCAGGTTTCTAAAGGACTTTCTTTGCAACAACTCCTTGAGACAGGGCATACAAATGGCGTGTATTGTACCAGTGGGGTAAACATAAAAGCCTGCTGGGAAAGTACGACACCTGCGGTCCTGCTTTTCCTGGTTTACTCAGACTTGCAGGCCTATCAGTACTGATTATCTTCCAGGACAGCACACTGGAATCATTGCAATTGGGACAGTGGTGTTAGCAGCAGAGACTGATGAGGATCTCCAGCAGCATGCAGGGAAACTCAGTTAGATCATGCAAGCAGAATCACAGAACGAGGAGTTGGAAGGGATCTGTGGTCTCTGGTCTACCTTAGAGATAAAGGAATCCACACTCTAACCCAAGCAGCCATCTTCCAGCCTCTGTTTGAACAAGGAGGGGCCATCAAGCCCCCTCTAGGCAGGATCTTAAGCAGCTGGACAGTTCCGATTGTGACTAAGTATCTCTTGCCATAGAGCCTACATGTATCTGCCTCTTCACAATTTCTTCCCCCTGTTCCTGGTTCTCATGCTATTGCCATATACATCTCAATCTCTAAATACCCTCCTCCTCCCCCCCCCTACTGAGCACAATCTTTGCCCCCAGGGAGACTGTGAGAATTACAGGAGCTGCCCTTCACTGAATGGGCCCAGTCTCCTCAGCCCAGCTACCCTTCCTGGAGTGGCTACAGAAGAGGAAGAGGAAAAGGGTGAAGGTGAAAAACCAGGCCCCAGAATTCAGTACATGGCCGACTCTGGCTGGCTACACACAGCAGTGGGATGTGAGCTCCCAGCCTTAGTCCAGGCTGAATTTCTCAGACAACACTCCGCATCTCCTGGAGATCCTGATACAGCTCACAGAAACTGATGCCTTTTCTTCCCTCCTCTTTCCTATTCATGCTTCCTACTCTCAAGGCCTACTTTATCCCATTGTGTCCTACCCACATTGAAGCAGGGCCTATCTTGATCTCGCTCAATTCAACAAGCATTTCTCAAGCGCTTCCTGAGTGTGAAACCCTATTCCAAGCATTCGGGCACAATTTTTAAAAATGACAAATAGTTCCTCCACTCAAGGATTATCCATTCTATTGGATGCTTTCTTCACAAACCCAGGATGCATTAGGTGGCTGAGATATAGCCTCAGGCACAGAGGTGGGCCCCCTTTGCTGATAACATGAATGAAAAGTCAGAGAGGCAGAGTTTCTGGTTTGTTAATAATCATTTTTTTTTAAATTAGGCTAGCAAATAATCAATAAATTGATGGTCAATGCTTTGTGTCAGTAACCAAAGATGAACCATGGAGATCATCAAATACTTATATACTGTTGTAAAAGTGGGTGCCACCCACAGGAGGATATCAAACCTGACTGGTGAACAATCAGGGACTGGAAAAGGAGGCACAGTGAAAGCCTTCAGTTCCTCCTGCTGAGAACATGGCCTGATCATACTCAGCAGCTTCCAGTTATCTGGACAAAGACACATATTGCCTACACTAAGTTGAACAATAGGGTTTCAAGGGAATGAGCCTAACGCTTTAAGGCTGGAATTCACCTAGATTAGATTCTCTTTTACAGTTTTTACACTTAATCACTGAATGGGCACTGCCTCAGTCAAACTGAGACCTGGGAAAGACCTTAGTTAAAAAGGCCAATGTCTCCCACTGCACCTGGGGCCATCTCCAGTCATCCTGATCTATATCTTGCCTCTGGATCCAAATGGCTCTGGAGCAAGGCTGGTGACTTTGCATATCTCTCCCTCTTTTAAATCCAACTCACTAGCAAGTCATGGCATCACCTTCCTGATGCAATGGACATGAGGAAGGACAGACAAACAGACAGGAGAAGGAAGGACAAAAAAGAAGAAAACTGCAATCAAAAGCAAGCTCTCCCAGTTGGCTGGGGTCCAGCCTAAGATTGAGGAGAATGTTCCTAGAAGGTTATGCCAATCTCATATCAGCCCTGACCTTCACAAAGACTGGGATTTAAATGAGTAAATAAAGAGAGGAAAAACACTGGATCACAATATTAATGATTGGTTGTTGGTAATCATTTCTCTCACTGACATCCTTAATGTTGCATACATTGGAGCTCAGGCATCTTGAGAAGGGAGCATGGAGGGATTAGAACCCTGAGACAGGATTCCAGGCACCCTTCCTTGGACACCAGCCTCAGGATTCTAACCTTAAGTTATTAATAAAGAAAATAATTGGATTCCTTCAAATTTCTCTCATTCTGCCTCTACTTCCTGCCCTGTATTGGCTAGTCAGCAATATGGTCCCTCTGGTCCAGCTCCCATTGAACAAGTTGTGTCACATGACCCATATTGAGAACTGGATTCAGAGCTAGAAAGCGTGACAGAGTCTGCCTAGTTCAACCTTTTCATTTTGCAGATAAGGAAACTCTTCCTCCTGCCGCCAAATGCAGTAACAGCTCCGAGGTCACATAGGTAGGAAGAAGAAGGGCCAGGTCCCAAAACCAGAACACATCCATGGCATTACACCGGCTCTCGGAGTAGCCATGATGTGCTGGCTTCATCACCTCTGCTGCTGCCAGATTGGCCAAAGTTCCCCAGTCCCAGTGAGCACATGTCCTCCTGCTAAAGCCTTTGTGAGAGGGACATTCTGGCTTGGAGGCCACTCACGCTATAGCTCCTTATAGCAGGCCTCTAGAGGTTTGGTGCTCTCTGCAGGGGCTGACCGAGAGGTAGGCTCAGGCAGAGAGTATGTGGGAAGGAATTTAAGCCTCCGCCCTTGCCCCTCCTCCTGATCTTCAACAATTTCTGGATGGATACTGTTGTTCTTAGGTCAGAGAATAGAAAAAAGAAAAAATATTCACTGTGACTTTCTTCCCATCATTCAGCATGTGCTGAGTTTTCCCCCTCAGGTCCTTGAAAGTGGCACCTCATTTAGTCTTTCATCTCCTCACCCTTGCCCTCTTTCCCAATTGACTTTAACACCATCCTATTTCAAATCTTGAGACATCTTGCAAATACTGCCCCAAGTATAGCGGTCTAGAAAGGCTGGAAAGAAGTTGAGCAATGAATAGATATTCACTGAAATTTCTGAAGTGCGCACTGACATTTCAGGAGGAAGCAAAGTGGAGAAAAAATCAACTGCAACAAGTACAAAATATCAAATGCCATTGAATCTGGTCATGCCATCACCCTTCATTAGATCCCAGCTATTGTGCTCTCTCTCTCTCTCCCTTCTTCCCTCCCTCTCTCCATCTTCTCTCTCTGTCTCTCTCCCTCTTCTCTCTCTGTGTCTGTCTTTCTGTGTGTGTGTGTGTGCCATAAATTTTCTTTTTCAGGCTCTTCCCGTGCTCACATCATGTTGCTTGCTCCACCTTCAAATAGCAACTCTTGTACCTGCTGTTGTCATTTTACTTGGCACCACATTTGGTATATTTTCCTGATACTGTTTCCTGACCCTTGGGTTTGGCAGTTACATAACACTCAGACACAAGACTCGATTCCTCCTACCGAAAGAGGGGAATTAAGGAGTGTGTATTCCAGAGTGGTAAAAAAACAAGAAATAATTCATGTTTGTCTTTGGGTTTGATGCAAACTGCATTATTCTAAAGTCTGTTTAATTTTACAACTTCTGAGATTTCATGTCAACCAAAATGATGCAGCTCCACATCTCTGTCATCACTTTAAGAGGGTATACCATTTAGAGCAATACTGGAATTGCTTTCAAACCTAGGCACAGATATGACTCCTTAATATCACCCAGTCACTCTACTTTCTTTCCTTCTGTTGTTGTTGTTCAGTGGTTTAAGTGCTGTCTGACATTTTGTGACCCATTGGGGGTTTTCTTGGCAAAAGACACTGGAGTGGTTTGCCATTTCCTTCTCCAGCTCATTTTATATATGAGGAAACTGAGGCAAAAAGGAATAAAGTGACTTGACCAGGGTCATACTGCTGGCATCTGAGGCCAGACTTGAACTCAGGAAGATGAGCCTTCCTGATTCCAAGCCCTGCACCCTCTCCACTGTTCTATTTAGCTGCCATAGGCAGAGTGCTTGCGCTTGTGTCTTTGATCTCCTTAGTTCTCACTTATGGCACCAATCCAGCAATCATTCCCTGTTCCAAATCTTTCCCAATCCTTCTATCATACCAAGTTCCTCCCTGTCACCTTAAAACATGCCCAGATCTTCCCAAATCTAATCATCAGTGAATATCCTGCCCTCATGTTCTAGAAGCTTCAGCCACTACTTTTAGCAAAAAACTTTGTATTTTGATACTTATTCAGAGATTTCATCAATTGAACTCTAAATTAATCTTTTATTTCTTTATTTTTATTAGTATTTTATGTTGGTATTCACATTACCTGCTGCTAATTCAACATTGCTAACATGGCAGCCCAAAAAGCCAGTGCTGATGTGTTTACTTTTTCCATGGTTTGCTCACTCCCTGCCTCCCAGGAAATTGTTCAGTGTGACACCATTTAGGAGCTCAGTGCATCCATAATGTAGATATTACCACTTGGGTAACAACATAGTGATACCAACACCAATGGAACAACAGCCATTGAAGGAATGAGACGCACCAATTCTGGACACAAGAAGACTCTGTAAAGATCAAATGGAGGTCATGAAGAAAGAACTACTCTGTTGCTGTGTGACCCACCAGGCAGAGCTTAGAAGCAAGGGAGAGGGGTTTCCCAGAGGGGGTTTTTGGTTCAATGTAAGGGGAAACTTCCTCATAATTAGAGTTATCCCAAAGGAGAATGTGAGAGGGAGCAGTCTTCGTTGGTGGTCTTCCTAGCAATCTAAGACCACTTTATCTAGGAAGATGTAAAGGGGACACTTATTCAGTCCTGAATTGCACTACCAGGCCCCTGAGGCCACTTCCAAATCTGACATTATATGGTGCTGAGATCATGCCAGCCTACTCTATCCCTTTGTAGCCAGTTATCATAAGACTGAGCCTGATGGTCTTGATACCACCATGACAGTTTCCCCTGAAGGGAGGCTAGAACTTATAGAACCTACACATGGAAACCATTGTTAAAAGATTAGGCCTGATGGTTTCAGGGCCACCATGACAGTTTCCACTTAACGGAGGCTACAAATTTATAGAATATATTCATGGAAAAATACTGACAATAATGTTTTTCAAAGGTTGATACAGCCGCATCCCCCAAATAATATTCTGTCTGCCACCAACTTGCTTTTTTGTCCCTGATAACAAATCCCTCAAAACAATATTTTGCCTTGACCCCTGTTGCACAGTTTGGTTAGCTCCAGGAAGACCATCCAAAGTGACCTGAGAAGAACCTCACTCTCAGAAGAGCACTGGTGTATACCCTCCCCTCCAACAGAATCACACTTTCCTACTGGAGCCCTGTCCCCTCTGCCAGTCCTGCTGAATCGGCCCATTTCTCTATGTTCCTCAATGCTGTGCTTCCTGAGTGTGTAGGCTTGAGTTTTATGTCAGCCCCTTCTCCCCCCACGCACACACACCCCTCTGGCTGGCCCATGAGCTTTTTCTTGAAATATGTACCTGGCCAAGGTAACAGCCACACCTACACTTGGAGAGTATGGCCTTGTGAGCACTTTTAAAGAAAGCAAGAGTCAACAGGGGAAGCCTATGTCCTTCTGGGAGGGCCTCCCTTAGACTATTTGCAAAACAACTGACACAGTGAGCAGGGCCTCAAAACAGTGGTTAAACTAGCTGTGAGTGACATATCAAGGTTAAAAATGAGTGACTTTTGTGCGCTTCGGTTGTTTTTGTTTTTAATCTGCTGGACCTGGGAATGGGTTATAAAGGGCAGTTATGGAATATTTTGTAGATAATTTTCAAAAGAGGACACATTCTCATTGACTTATGATCAGTTCATTGAATCCTTTCCCAATAATTCTGAGCTGACCAAAAAAAAAAAAAACCAAGCCTTTTCTTCCCTGCAATCCTGTGATTGTGAGAAGGTTTGATGCTACTTGGCATTGCTCCAGGCACCAAGGCCCTCATGCTCCCCTCCTACCATCTCCACCAGAAACAGAGCTGGTTTGCTCTGTCCCACCCCCACCCCACCCCCAGTCTGCACCACCTAGATGACGTCCTCCCCCCTTTCTAGTCTTTTCCAGTGATGAGGAAGTGGGCAGGGGTGGCCCTGGGGTCCCAGTGCCCACTGACAGACCCTGTGAGCTGGATAGCTAAGTGACAGTGACAAAGTGTGAGATTGGGCTTCTAGGCTTGTGAAACAGACAGAAATGATGCCTTGGGATCATTTTTATCCTTGCCATGGAGGTTAAGTTATGAAATAAGAAACAAAAAGGAATAATTCGGGATTACTTCTACACCTAGAGAAAACACTTCAACAATGGGCTGGGAATTGGGATCCCAGCCTAGGCTGGAAAGAGTGACTCTGTCCTATGCCATTCCTGGAACTGTCCACATCTCACTCACAGGGCGAACTGAGGGATGCATGAGAATGCACATCTAGCTCCACCAGGGATGTTTAAGAGAAGTGAGGCCAGCTCCGTAAAAGAGAATTGTGTGCCAAATAAAGTAGCATGCTTAAACACAGAAGCTGTAAGGGAAAGGACTCCAAAGAGTCCAGGTGCCGTCTATCAGCCACCACTGATCAGGCTACACTTCTCTGGATGCTCCCCTGGCCTTGCCTTCCTGTGCCCCAGGAAGAGACACTGTTTCTGTTTGAACTACTGCTGGCCTACTGTACCAATAATGCAGCCTCTCTAGTTAGCTGGCCAGCTGGTCAGTCTCTCCCCTTTGAAGACCCCATTGGATAGCAAGTGCCAAAACTCCAAATGCCAGCATGCTTAGTGAAAAAACAGACAAAAGCCAGCTCCCCCCTATAAAATCACCGGTATACCAGCATAGCCCTGGGTGCTCCCAGGAAGCTTGGGGTGGGAGCGCCAAGAGGAAGCAAACAACTGGTACCATTGATAAACTGATCAAATAACTGCTTTTCCCTTGGGAAGAAGAATGTAGGTTGTGTGCAAACTGATGCCCAGGGAAGACAGGCCTTTCAGGCTCTCTAATACATTGCAGGCCCTGAGACACACATTGTAATGAAGACCCAGGGAGACCTCAGACTGTCATTAGGCATCGCTGTGACTTGGAGATGCACAGTGAGCAGAAGCCCCACGGTTCTGATCTACAAAGAGCTAACTCTCCCAACCAGAGGTGGGAACTTCTTGGCAGAGGGCACAGGAAGCACAAAGAGATCTGCGGGGGTCAGCTCTGAGCTCATACCAAAGTGTAAGCTTCATCTTTTCCTGTCCCTCCCATCCTCTTGTGAATCCCCAGACTTGTGCCAGCAAAAGAACTCACACATCCTGAGCTTGGCTGGGAGCATGGGTGCAATCATCTGGCCCCTCCGTGCCCAGCCTAGACAATTCCAGCTGCTCAAAAGAAATACAGGAAATATTCAGCCTTCCTTCCGCATTGTCGTCCTTCTCCAGAGAAGCAATTTAGACACTTCAAGCACTGAGATCTGCCTCCCTGCACCTTGCAAAGCCTTTGGTGGCAGGTTCTAGCTCTCCAAAGGTGGCTATAAAAATGGAAATGAGGAAAGGGGTAGGGGAGGGGTGCTAAGGTATTGTTGTTGTCAGTCAGGGACCCCCGAAAGCAGGACGCTAAGGCAGGCAGAACAGCAATGGATGGAGGAAGCCAAAGCAGAGGGAATTTGGCCAGTACTGGGCCCTAGGTGTGTATGGGCCTTGGACAAAGTGAGCCATTTGCCTTAGATATTGCTCTTTCTTCATAGGCTCCTTGTCTGCCCTCCAATCTCCAGCTAGTCTTAGTCCAATGCCCTCGCTGCCCCTCAGCAGCCAAGGGCCCTCTGGAGGTATTCTCCCCACAGGCCATACTTGTGAATGAGCAGCTCCAAACTGCTCTCTGGGTCCCAACATTTTCAGGCACTTTCCCATTCTCTTTCACTTCTGAGCCAAAATCTATGTGGCCTGGATGGTGACAATTAACCTCTCGATAATTTCATCAGTGTGGATGAAAAAGGATCACAGGCAGACTACACACACACACACACACACACAAACACACCCATAGTATATCGAGGTGACATAGAAACTTTGAGCTAGAAGAGTCCATAGAGATTAATCTACTCAACTTTACAGAAGAGGAAACTGAGGTACAAGGTCAGGCAATGCGGCTCACAGTCCCATGTGAAACCAGTGATGGATCTAGGGCTCAACTCCTGGCCCCTTGGTCCCCAGGACAAGCTACTTCCTCAAGTTTACTAAAAGCCCTGACCACAGGAGAGGCTCCTAGTCCATTTTGGCCTGGGCACAGTGAGGAATGCTGCCCTGGCAGGTCAGTGAGGGAATTGTTTTCCTGGTAGAAGGTCCATCGAACCTTCTCATACCTTAATTACCTTTGCCTCACCATTACTCACCTGCCCCAGGAGGAACACCTGGCTCTCCAAAGCTGCCCTGCATCTGGGTTTTCTGAAAAGAGGCATGGGCAGGGAAGGGCAGGAAGTCCACCTGTGGTCACCAAAGCAGGTCCGTGCACTCTGGAAAGAGACATCCTAAGGAGAAGTCAATTGCATTCAATGCTCTTCTGGCTCAGCATCCATGCACAGCTCATTTCTTGTCTCTGTGCTCCGGGGGCTCTGTGGCTATGCCCAGCCCTGAACGTTTTCTGTCACTCAACATCTAGTAAAGTATAAACATTTGGAAGGCAAAACCAGTGCCTTTGTTTATTTTTGCCATATCATACAGTCTCAAATATCTGTTGTCCAACTGACTGACTCCTCCATTTACTGGGTATGTGGTGGATAGAAGGACATCTGAAAGGAACATGCCAAGAATGCTTGACTTAGAATAAAGGACTCAGTTTTGACAGAAACAGACTTCATTTCTTCTGCCAAGGGGCCAGCACGATTGGGGAAATGAAGAAGCATTTCTATTGCCCCGATTTCTATGTCCCAAGGGCTGTGCTCAGTACTTTGGCAAACAGCAGCTCATTTGATCCTCACAACAACCCTGGGAGGCAGGCACTATTGTTTTCCTCATTTCATAGTTGAGGGAATTGAGGTTAAGTGACATACCCAGGGGCACACAGCTAGAGTCTGACACTAGATTTGAACTCAGGGATTTCCTGATTCCAAGCCCTCTATCCACTGCATCATGAGCTAACAAGACTCAGACAGAAAAAGTTGAGGCGGGAGGAAGAGGAAGACAGAATCTCAAATGTATATGTCAGGGACTGGACAGCACAACAGTGCATAGCTTCTCATAAGATATTATATAAAGGGGTAGTAGGTGGTGCAGTGGTTAGAGTACCAGCCCTGGAATCAAGAGGACCTGAGTTCAAATTTGGCCTCAGACACTTAGTAGCTATGTGACCCTGGCCAAGTCACTTAACATTGCCTCCTCCCCCAAAAATATTTTTTAAATGTTTTACATAACAACAGAAAAGAGCTGAGAGGCAAAGTAGCCAACTTGGGCCAAGAAATGGACGGCCAGTGGACGAGCTAAACAGATTAAAGAATTTGGAAAGGAGTCAGTCACTGAGTTCTGAGGTGAGGAACACCACCTGGGCCAGCCAACCTCACAACTTTCCAAGACCAAGAAAGGACCCATTCTGAAGAGGGGATGAAGAGAGATGATAGGGTGGCTCCCAGGACCAGGGTTCTGACTCCCAGGGCTCAAGGCCTCAGATTTCCCAGCTCTGCTGCAGAGAACATAGCCATATAAATAATAGGATCTTCTGACTAGTCTGGAATGAAGCCTTTTCATAATGGATCTCAAGGGATTAAGATGGAGGAACAATGGTGACTGCCTCCCAACAGCCTCGCCCCTCAATACACACACACACACACACACACATGCACACACACTCTCACAAACACACACATGCACAAACACACACATGCACACGTGTGCACATACATGCACACACACAAACACACACATACACACAGGTGCACACACACAAACATGCACATACACTCACACACGCGCAAACACACACATGCACACACTCACGAACAGACACATGCACAAACACACATGCACACACGCACAAACACACACGCACAAACACACATGCACACATGTGCACACACATGCACACACACAAACACACATACACACAGGCACACACGCGCAAACACACACATGCACACAGGCGTGCACACACACAAACACACACATACAAGCACACAAACACAAACACATGCATGCACATGCGTGTATGCACACACACACACACACACACACACACACACCTGAGAGAGAATACAAACGCCTGAGGAGAATACAAACAATGCCCTGTGTTGAACGTGACTCCACTAAAGAACCAGCTGAGTGGTGTGACACACCAGTCACAGCAACACCATCCGCTGCTCGGGCTGTGGTACTTGACTCGTGGATGGCTCAGTTTATGAAGCAGGTTGTGGAATAAACTAGTAGAGAAATGGATCTGGGAGGGAGGGAGAAGGGGAGGGATGGACCTGAAAGGTCCTGAAGCGTCTCCCTCATCAGATTGTAAGATCCTTGAGGGCAGGGACAGTGTTTCTACCCCCAGCACTAGCATGGCCTCTGACACATAGAAAATACATAATAAATTCTTGGTTACTGACTGTAAAAAACTTTATATTGAATATTCCTTTTCCCTGCATTTCAATATAAGAACAATGTTTCAGAAAAAAAAAACTATTTTGGCCAAAAGAGCTAAAGGACGCCCAAATGGGGAAGGTACCTAATATTTCAAATCACATGTTTAAAGGGCAGCCTTCATTGATGTCCTCCAGCGTGTCAGCACCATGCTGGAGTGACTCTAGGCCCTTGAGGCTCAGCCCACAGAGCAGGAGCTCTGCCACAGGGGCCCCAAAGTCTGTCATGTAATGGGCCCCAAAGGCAGGAATATGTTGGGCCCCAAAGTTGGGAATGTGTTGGGCTCCCAAAGTCCAGAATGTGATGGGCCCCAAATTCAAGCATGTGATGGGCCCCAAAGTCTCGAATGTGTTGGGCTCCCAAAGTCCAGAATGTGATGGGCACCAAAGTCTCGAATGTGTTGGGCCCCCAAAGTCCAGAATGTGATGGGCACCAAAGTCTCGAATGTGTTGGGCCCCCAAAGTCCAGAATGTGATGGGCACCAAAGTCTCGAATGTGTTGGGCCCCCAAAGTCAGGAATGTGATGGGCACCAAAGTCGGGGATGTGATGAGCCATGTATGGAGGAGCTCATCACTCAACAGGTAAAGCCTTGGAAGGCAAGCTCAGCCACTGTTGGACCTGCCTATTCAAGTGCCAAGGAGCTGGAATCTGAACTGGGACCCACCTTGCAGGAACCAGAGAGCCCCACTACCCTGAGCTTCAAGTGTGCTCTAGGGAAATAGTATTTTCTGCTTAAATATTGTCAAGAATAATAATGTGTCACAAGGTGTATCAATGTGGAATGTCCAGCATTGTTTTTCTATCTGGTAAAATAGCAGATCTTACCTAAAAGGAGGGCAGCCGGCAGTGGGACCAAGCCCAGAACACCTTGGGCTTAGCCGGCTCCTCTCACACCCTCCCATAGGATAAAATACGGGGCCTTCAAGCCATTTCCTGGCACCTGCAGGAGTCACTTTTCAGAATGCAGAGATCTTAACAGAAAGCCAGAAGAGATCACAGCATTTGACAGCCCCAGCCAGTCCCAGAGAAGCAAGAACAGGGCTTCCAGTGACTGTGAGAAGGGGATTCCTGACCCTCTGGGAATCCCAGCATCAGAAGAAACAAAGGAGGGAGGCTTTATGCTGTCACTTGAAAGACTTAAGTGAGAAGCAGATGACCACTTGTCAGGGATGTTATATAAGCAAAGCCTGCACCTCCAAGGTCCCTTCTGAAACTCAAATTTGACCCCCCAACCCCTCAACCCCTGATTTCCAAATGTTTACAGTTTCTCTGGATTATTTTCACTTCAATTCAATAAACATTTATTAAGTGTCTATTATGTGCCAGTCACTGAGTTAAACACCGGGGATAAAATAATAAAAAGTAATAACTGGTGCTCAAACAGCTTACTATCTAACAGAGGGAAGACAAAACACAAAAGGAAGATAAAAGGTGGGGGTGGGAACCGCAGTGCATAGCCAATAGGGGTTATCTGGTGGAGTTGGAGCCAGGCAAGCTTTTGATGGAAAGTGGAGTTGCCCTCTATAAAAGAAGGCTTCAGGAAGAATTTGGGCCCCTGCCTCCAATGCTCCAATCAGAGAGGAGAAACAACTGAGCTGGAGCTGAGAAGGTATTGAGTATCAAAACTTGAGTCAATTTGCTCGGTGACGAGAATTCAGGTAATCAGCGGGGGTAGAAGGATATTGTTCTTGTAGTGGAAACCAAGCAAAGCTGCTGAAGGAAAATGGAGATGAGTGGATGGAGACCACTGAACCTGTGGTCTATCTGCCGCCATTCCCTCTGGCAAACTTGGATAAAAATGAGCTGGTGCAAAAGGCCAAATTGGCTGAGCAGGCTGAGAGATATGATGACATGGCAGCTCAAATGAAGTCTGTAACTGAGCAAGGAGTTGAATTATCCAATGAGGAGATGAATCTTCTCTCTGCTGCTCACAATAATGTTCTAGGGGCCTGAAGGTCATCTTGGAGGCTTGTTTCAAGTACTGAGCAAAAGACAGAAGGTCAAAGAAGAAAAAACAGCACATGGCCCAAGAATACAGAGAGAAAATTGAGACCAAACTAAGAGATGTCTGCAATGATGCACTGTCTCTGCTGGAAAAGTTCTCGATTCCTAAAGCTTCACAAGCAGGAAGCAAAAATTTCTATTTGAAAACAAAAAGAAACTACACCTTTATTTTGCTGAGGTTGCTGCTGGCGATGACAAGAAAGGAACAGTATGTCAGTCACCGAGACTATCAGGAAGCATTTGAAATCAGCAAAAAGGAGAGGCGATCCATGCCTCCTGTAAGATCGGGCCTGGCCTTGAACGTCTCTGGGCCCTTTGACAAGATCCTGAACTCTCCAGAGAAAGCCTTCTTGCTTGCAGAGACAGCTTTGGATGAAACTACTGCTGAACTTGACACATCAAGTGAAGAATTATGCAAAGACAGCACGCTAATAATGCAGTTACTGAAAGACAACGTGACATCGTGGACATCAGTCACCCAAGGAGCTGAAGTGGGAGGAGAGGAGAGTGAACCAGCCTTCCAACCTGTCTCTGTCTCATTCTAAATGTATGCAGTAGACCATTTGTCATCTGGGCTCTCTCAAAAATAGTTTTTGTTCACTATTAATGATAGGTTTATATTACTTTGATTTGGTTTTCTGTATTTCCCATGTAGGTTTTATGTTTAATATCAGGGGAGTAGAGCCAATTATCATTTGGGGAGTTATCTGTTTTGATGAATTTTTGTATATGTTTCACAGGTGTGGCTTAGTACTTTGGGTACATTGTGATTTTACAAGGCCAGCGTTAAAACAGCTTCCATGTCTAAGCAAAGAAAACTGACTCCATATTGAACTGTCATGGTAGGGGGATGAAGAGATAATTGGTATCAGCCACAGGTATGGTTATTATGGGTACTTTAGGGTTAAAGCACTCAGGGCTGTGGCAAAGACAGTTGCCTCATAGATATTACGTGACATTCCATGTGTATCTGTGGAATACACAACCTCAACATATGAACCTTTATGATTGCAGTTGCAAAAGTGTTCCTCAGGGAAGAATACATGACCAAACAAGAGACAGAGAATGTTATTAAATGCAAAATGGATAATTTTGATTATATTAAATTTAAAAGTTTTTGTATTAACAATATCAACACAACCAAGATTAGAAGGGAAGCAGAAAGCTGGGAAACAAGTTTTACCAAAAATGTTTTTGATAAAGGTCTCATTTCTCAAATACATTGAGAACTGAGTCAAATTTATAAGAATGGAAGTCAATCCCCAATTGATAAACAGTCAAAGGATATGAACAAGAAGTTTTCAGGTGAAGAAATTAAGCTATCTATAGTCATATGAAAAAAAAGTGCTCTAAATCACCATTTATTAGAGAAATAAAACTAAAACAATTCTGAGGTACCACTACAAATGTTGGAGAAGATGTGGGGAAATTGGGACACTAATGTACTGTTGGAGTGGTGAACTGATCCAACCATTCTGGGGAGCAATTTAGAACCATGTCCAAAGGGCTATAACTCTACATACCCTTTGACCCACAACCTTCTAGGGCTGTATCCCAAAGAGATCATAAAAAGTAGAAAGGACCCACACATACGAAAATAATTATGACAGCTCTTTTTGTGGTGGCCAAGAACTGGAAATTGAGGGGATGCCCATCAATTGGGCAATGGCTGAACAAGTTGTGGTATATGAATGTAATGGAATACTTTTGTGCTATAAGAAATGATGAGCAGGCAGACTTCAGAAAAACTTGGAAAGACTTATATGAACTGATGCTGAGTGAAGTGAGCAGAACCAGGAGAACATTGTACACAGTAATAGCCACATTGTGCGATGATCAACTAAGATGAACTTGGCTCCTCTCAGCAATACAATGATCCAAGACAATTCCAAAAGACTCATGCTGGAAAATGCTATCCACATCCAGAGAAAGAACTCTGGCGTCTGAAGGCAAGTTGAAACACAGTATTTTCATTTTTTTTTTGTTTTGTTGGTGGCTTTTCTCTTTTGTTTTGTTTCTTTCACAATGTGACTAATGTGGAAATGCATTTCCACGATTGCACATGTATAACCTATATCACATTGCTTGCCATCTTGGGGAGGGGGGAGAAAGGAGGGTTTAGAGGGAGGGAGGGAGAAAAAATTGAAACAAAATCTTATAAAAGATGAATGTTGAAAACTATCTTTACATGTAATTGGAAAAAATAAGATACTATTTACTAAAAAAATGGTTTCTTAAGACAAAGTTTTAGCCCAATCAATTTACTCTGGAGAAGGGCAGAAAAAGTTCACATTCCACTATTTTTTTTT
>CM053623.1:1900731-1921522 GCA_028646595.1 Phalanger gymnotis | reverse complement strand
CACACCAGAAGGGGAGCAGCAGAGGAACCTAGCCAGCATTGGGGTCTGGGAGAGCACTGGGAGTGAGAAATGTGGGAGCAGGAGCAGACTGAGGACAGAAGTACTAGCTATAGCAGTGATCGATCCCCAGGCCTCTCAGCCCAGGACAGGAGTCTTTTTGAGCTACTAAAGGCACCAGCACAGAGCCTATGGACTAAAGAGCAGCTACCCCTGAGGTCTCCAGCCCACACACTGTCTAAAGTTTTGAAACCTGCCTTCTTGAACTTCCAGGAGCCATGTTGACCAGGTAAAATGGCTCTCCCTTCCTTCCTCACCCAAATAATACTCCCTTGGGAGAAACACTGAAATAGAGGAGCCAGAAGTGGGGCTTCAGTAGCCTCGTAGCTCAGGAAGCTGGGGAGACCCCCTCTTGAGGTGGCAGGAGACTAGTGCAGGAAGAGAGGTGTCCCAGAAGGCCCCATTTCAGCAGAACAGTGGGAGCTTCTGAGCCCCAAGGGGGTGGAGTCAGCAATCATCAACACCAGGACCCCAGACATACCTTTGCACAGCCAGGGGAAGTGGCAGACACCAGCACAGACAACTGCTGAGATCACCCAAACTGTAAAGCAGGCCTAAAGGAAGAGGAGACTTCACCCCTCCCTAACACCTCATGATACTAGAGGCTACAGCACATAAGGCCAGTGAAATCCAGAAGCAGAAATCAACTTTAGAAGTGCAGGGAGAGGGTGGGATAGGGGTGTGTGTGACCAAACATCATGAAAAAGAAAACCAGATGACCGAAGACTATTGATTCCTATCATGGAGATGGGGAAGATCAAAATACCCATTCAGAACACTATACCCACATCTGAAACCTCAAAAGGGAATGTGAGCTGGTCTTCAGCCCAAAACGCATTCCTGAAAAAGCTCAAAGAGGATGTTAAAAACCAAATTAGAGAGGTAAAAGAAGAGAACAAATCTTTAAAAATTGCCAAAATGATTAAGAATATATTGGGAGAGAATAACTCCTTAAAAGTAAAATTAATCAAATGGAAAAGGAGATACAGAAGCTAAATGAAGAAAACAATATATTAAAATTAGAATTGGATAATTAGAAGCTAATGACTCTATGAGACACCAAGAATCCATCAAACAAAATCTAAAGTATGAAAAAATAGAAGAAAAAGTGAAATATCTTATTGGAAAAAAACCGACCTGGAAAATAGATCCAGGAGAGATAATCTAAGAATTATTGGTCTACTGGAAAACCATGATGAAAAAAAAAGAGTCTGGACAGTATCTTCCAAGAAATCATCAAGGAAAACTTCCTTGAGGTCCTGGAACCAGAGGGTAGAATAGTCATTGAAAGAATCCACCTATCACACCCTGAAAGAGATCCCAACTTGAAAACTCCAAGGAATATTGTATCCAAATTCCAGAATTATCAGGTCAAGAAGAAAATACTGCAAGCAGCCAGAAAGAAACAATTCAAATATAGCAGAACTGTAGTCAGTATCACACAGGATTTTGCAACTTCTACAATAAAAGACAGGAGGAATTGGAATATGATATTCCAAAAGGCAAAGGAGCTTGGACTACAATAAAGAATCAACTACCCAGAAAAATTGAGCATAATTTTTCAGGCAAGGAAATTGACATTCAATGAAATAAAGGAATTCCAGACCTTCCTGATGAAAAGGCCATAACTCAATGGAAAATTTGATCTTCAAATACAAAATTCAAGAGAGACATAAAAAGGTAAATGAGGGGGAACTATGTTATTCAATAAGGGAAATTTGTTTACATCCTTATATAGGATTACATTGATTGATTTATATATGTAATATATGTATATATATATACATATATATGTCAGTCTTGAGAATGGTACAGTTATTATGACAATTGAAATGGATATACATATACAGAGGGTGTCAGTATAAAGTAATTGATGTGATGATAGAAATCATAACTAAGGAGTGCAAAGGGATTGTTCTGGGAGAAGAGGTGAGGAGGAGGTAAGAAAAGGTAAATTAACTCACATGAAGGACACAAAAACATAGAGGGGAAAAAAGGGAGGGAGAAAAGCAGTGTTTGAGATTTACTCTCATTGGATTTGGTTCAAGGAGGGAATAACATACTCTGATAAGTATAGAAATCAAACTTGTCCTACAGGCAGTAGGAGGGGAGAGGGGAAAGAAAAGGGGGTGGATAGAAAGGAGGGAAGAAGTAGCAAGGTGAAAAGAGTAAGACAAGGGAGGGATGTCATAGGGAGGGAAAATTGAGCAAGACAGTTGTAAAAACAAAACTGTTTTGAGGAGTGGAAGGGAGAAGGGAGAAATAAAAGCTTAAATGGAAGGGGGGATAGGATGGAGAAAAAGACACAGATAGTAATCATAAATGTGAATGGGAATGAGATGAACTCTCCCATAAAATAGAGGCAGATAGTGGAATGGATTAAAAGCCACAACCCTACAATGTGTTGTTTACAAGAAACACATTTGAAACAGGGATACACACAGGGTAAAGAGAAAATATTTACAACCAGTGTCTCTGATAAAGGCCTCATATCTAAAATATATAGGGAACTGAGCCAGATTTATACAAATACAAGTGATTCCCCAATTGAGAAATGGTCAAAGGATATGAACAGGCAGTTTTCAGAGGAAGAAATTAAAGCTATCTATAGGCATATGAAAAAATGCTCGAAATCACTACTGATTAGAGAAATGCAAATCAAAAAAACTCTTAGGTACCACATCTCTCTTGTTAGATTGGCTAAAATGACAAAACATGAAAATGATAAATGTTGGAGAGGACGTGGGAAAATTGGAACATTGTTACATTGCTGGTGGAGTTGTGAACTGATCCAGCCATTCTGGAGAGCAATTTGGAACTATTCCCAAATGGCTATAAAAATGTGTATACCCTTTCACCCAGCAGTATCACTTCTAGGGCTATATCCCAAAGGGATCATACAAGTGGGAAAGGAACCCGTATGTACAAAAGTATTTATAGTAGATCTTTTCGTGGCAGCAATGAATTGGAAATCAAAGGAATGCCCATCAATTGGGGAATGGATAAACAAATTTTGGTATACTAATGTAATGGAATACTATTGTGCTATAAGAAATGAGGAGCAGATGGACTTCATTATCACCTGGAATGACTTATATGAACTGATGCTGAGTGAAGGGAGCAGAACCAAGAGATCATTATACATGAGTACAGACACAGGCTATCTGTAAGGACTAACTTTGATAGACTTGACTCTTCTCATCAATGCAAGTTTCAAAGACAGCTCCAAAAGACTCATGATGGAAAAAGCTTTGCAGATCCGGAGGAAAAAATATGGAGTCTGCATGCAAATTGAGGCCAACTTTTTGCTCTCTCTCTCTTTTTTCCCTTTTTTTAAATTTGATTTCCTTTCTCCCTTCTCATGATTCATTCCATTGGATATAATTCTTCATTATAAGTGGACTAATACGTAAATAAGTGCAATGTGAAGGTATATGTAGTACCTACATTGGTTTACATGTGTGTCGGTAAGGCAAAATGGGCTCCTTAGCACTTCAGGAGTTTGGCTTTTGTTTACTTTGAGTGAAAGTACTTTCAGCTGTTAAGTGCTAAGCCCCAGGCCCAAAGCCCTATCAGGTGTGAACCCTGTGTAGGTGTAGATTAATGACTTAAGAGAGGCCAACTCGGGAACCAAGGTCTCTGGTCATTGAGGTGGGGCTTGAGAATGCCAGAGGCTCGGCTGGGCCAAGAGACAACTACAGAGGAAGCAGGAAGCTGCAGAAGCAGAGCTGACCCGTGTGTAGACCCAGGAGTTCGAGGAAGGACTTGAGGCCAGTAAATATGATTTGGCTAAATACTACCTTGTTTTTCTGTGGCCTCCTGGTTACTCTTGTGCCTGGAGTCTTTTTGTCAAGATGTCGGAATGGGGAGGCTGGTTCATGGATCTGCTGCGGTGGGGCCTAAATAAATGTTTTGTTGCGTTCTACTTAGAGAATCCCTCATACCTTGCGATTTCGAACCATTCAAACATATACATGATTATATTTGAGATTATAAATTCGGCCTTCCTGCTACAACATGCCATGTCAGGACATTGGGAGGAAGAGCGGGAGGGAGAGAAAATTTGGAACCCAAATACTTGTGGAACTGAGTGTTATAAACTAAAAATAAAAAACAAATTTAAAAAACTACTTTAAAATTATTCTTGTGCTATAAGAAATGAGGAGCAGATGGACTTCATTACAACCTGGAATGACTTATATGAACCGATGCTGAGTGAGGGGAGCAGAACTGGGAGATCGTTATACAGAATTACAAACACTCGGTATCTGTAAGGACTAACTCTGATAGACCTGACTCCTCTCATCAATGCAAGGTTCAAAGACAGCTCCAAAAGACTCATGATGGAAAAAGCTACGCACATCCAGAGAAAAAGTTATGGAGTCTGAATGGAGACTGAGGCAAACTTTTTGCTCTCTTTTTTTTCCTTCTTTTTTGGTTTTGTTTCTTCCTTCTCATGATTCATTCCATTGCTTATAATTCTTCCTTACAACTAGACTATTATATAAATAAGTTCAATGTAAAGGTATATGTAGAATCTACACTGGATTACATGCCATCTTGGTGGGGGGAGAGAAGGGAGGAGAGGGAAGGAGAGAAAATTTGGAACCTAAAACTTTGTGGAACCTGGTGTTATAAACTAAAAATAAAAAATAAATTTATTATTAAAGAATTACTTTGACCATTAATGGCAGAATACAATAATCCAGTAGTGGGAAAATTTCTGTGTTAGTGTGGGTGTATTTTGTATGCTGCTAATGCCCTTTTTATCATTGTGCACTTACAAATAGTTGTCCTTCTTCATCTGTTATTTCCATCCTGATATCCCAGATCCTTTTAGGGATTTGGGGGCTATGGAGGCAGTGGGTCCATGTTATATCTAGAGTCTTTTTTAATGAAATGTTTTATAGCATATTACATGTATAATATAATTCTTATGTCACCCACAAAATAAGAGACAAGTATTATTTTCCAAATTTAATAGAAAATTAAGCTTGAAATTTGAGAAGTTCAGCGGTTTTGCCCAAATTCAACTTCTAGTAAAAAGTGGAGCCAAGAAACAGTATTTCAGATGCCACTTCATCCCAGTTCATGTGATGCTTCTGTGCATGGATGAATACAGACTTAGATTAGTCCCTGATCTCATGTCTAGCAATATGCCCATCCCCACTGTGAGTAAAACTTTGTCCTGCTTTCTCCTCCTGGGTTGTTTCTGTGCATGTCCTACAACAAAAACTTCCCAAGAGATGTGTTTCAAAATATTAGAGCACCTACACAAAGTCTTTCCACCTGTCATAGATGGCACAGTGACTTTGCAGGTGTTGATCTATAATCATGCGATCTAGGCTAACTTCGTTTTCCAATTAGTTACATGCTCAGTAACTTCAAACACAACCCTTTTTGCCCTCAGTCTTGGTCATCCATGTGTCACAACTTACTCCATCCAACAGATATCCTTTCATCCCCTTTGGCAGAGTCCATAACTTTAATTCTTTCATGATCATGATGATCCATAAATTGCCACTGTCTATCATCGCTGGAAGAATATTGGAGTTGGAAAACATAGGCCTTTGTGGTCCAAGCAGCATGGGGACATGGAAAGCACTGTGAATCTCCTCAGATGTTATCCAGCCTGACTTTTGTCAAATGTTTGATTCTGGGGACATTTTCAGGAGCCATCGAAGACAGACAGGCACTGTCCAAGACACGTGTTGATGGACTACCTCAAATGACCTCAAATATCCATCCCCATGCCATAGTCTTGACAAAAAGAGTTCTCCATCATCCATTTGATTTTCCCTTCCTGAACTGCTGGGTCAGTTTCTTTTGAGTAGCTGTGAGGAGTCTTCAAGCAATCAGCAAAATGTTCAGCCACAAACGGGAGTAACTGGAGGATTTCACCACCCATAGGGAAGTTCAGAAAGACAAACTGGAAGATTGCTGAGGAAGAGGGTCCCCCAGCATTGTGCTTTCCTTGTGGTGCACAAGGTGGTACTAACCTTGATCTCAGTGGCTTCATGTAGCCACTAATCTTCTAAGAACTTTAAAGATAGTTTGTTGGAGCCCTTAAGTTTGCATTTCATTGGTCTGAGCTATAACCAGCAAATGATAGACTCTAAGGGACCTCATGTTTTTTATACCTATTAATCACATATATGGGTATTAAGATATAAAATACTACAAAATTTCTATGTCAGACTCTTTCTTTCTCCTCTTTTCAGCAGGAATATCTGCAGCACAAAAAAATGATCATGCACGAAAAGATTCATCAACTTTTCTCTACATCTTTTGAGGTAGAATAGTAAATCCCTCCAATAGTAAAGCTCACTAGTCAAAGATGGCTTCTCATCCCATACATCTGTTGTCCATGGCCATACAAATTCTTGTAAGCTGGGGCCTTTCTACACTTCATGGTAGCAGTACAGCATATAGACTGCTATATTCCTTGTTCTTGCTGCATGACACATCCATCTGCCTTTCAGATAAAAATCCTCTTTCTTGATATGTTCTTCACTTCCTCACATGTATACATCACTTGGCCACCCTACTTCTGGACTTCTAACTTTTCTACCAAGCCCTAGGAAGCTCGTTATTAGGAAAATGTCATAACCTTGAAATATCCCATCAGCCTTGGGGTTCCATGTCATCATTACCTTCTGTCCTCTGGTTGGATGGTGAAACCATGAACTCTAAAGCTTCATTTAAGGAGGGAGCTAATCTCAGAACATCCCATTTCTCATCTGGCTGCCCTACTTTGGGACTTCTCACTTTTCCACCATGCCCCCATGTTGGGCAAATTCCCTGACACCCCCACTTGACCCTCCCACCCTTGCTTTTCAGCTTCCTTTTGTGTATTGGCTTCCTTTTTTAGATTGTAAACTCTTTGAGGGCAGGAGCTGTTTTTTTCTTATTTGTATCTTCAGAACTTAGAACAGGGGTGACACATAGGAGGCACTTAATACATGCTTATTGCCTGACTGGCATATCTACTCATAGCCATAATGCAGTTGTTAGTTGCTCTTTAAATGACTATCCATTTTAATTCTTCAGAGATTATGTCACAGGAATCAACCACATATATAAGTACTGGATGAATGTTGGTGTCAAAACATATCTCTCTCTCTCTCTCTCTCTCTCTCTCTCTCTCTCTCTCTCTCTCTCTGTCAATTTTGAGAATGAGATTTAAAAAGCACTGTGCTAATGACAAAAGGCAATGTGGCCCACTCTACTCTAATTCTTCAATCATGGGCCCAAATCATTTTCTAGTAGTAGGACTTGTTCAAGATAGATGAGTTAATGAAAAAGTTCATTGTGTTATCTCTCCCATTGTGTATCACTGTCTTAATTCTGATGCTCTTTAACACAATGCATTTTGGCACTTCCCACTGCCTTTCCCTAAAGACACCACCAAAAAAGCCATCCCTTGTGACAAAGAAGAGTGGAGTGAAGTGAGGTAACCCAAAGATAATATCCAAAACTGTGTTCCCCATTTCATACCTATAGTTACCACCTTTTTGTTGAGAGGCATGAATCATCATTTATTCTCTGAAGTCACACTTCACTGACCAGAATGCTGAATGCTTTTAATGTTGCTTTCCTTTAAATTACTTTGGGAATTGTGTCATTGTTCTGTTTCTGAGACAATGTGACACAGAGGAAGAGTGATGGGTTTAGAATGAGAAGATATGGGTGCAAATCATAACTCTACAACCTGTTGATTTGGTCAAGTCACTCCATTTTTCTTGAGATTCAATTCATTCTGCGAAATGAAAGGGTTGCACTTAGAGTTAGATGATGTCTAAGGTCCCTTTCCTTGCTAAATATATGATCCTGTGCAATTGGGTTTAATTCACTCTGGGAACAAACACAGACCCTTGGAATAAAATTCCGTATATGTCATGCCGATTATGTACTGGCTGATGGAGTTTCCAGGTTCTTTTAACTTCTTCAATGCAGCACTTGATTTGCATGGGCAAAGCTTACTCTTGGAAGTGTCCATTGCAAGTTCTTTAAGAAGAGGCTGTGTTTTTGTCCATTTTATCCAGTGTCTGCTCTTTTAGCCATTTCCCTTTTCTATACCAAACTGAAGGTCTGCAGAACCGTGGTGCTGACCTCATTGTTGTATACCTGTGTGAAACCTGCACAGTCTACCAGTGCCATATCAGGAAACTGAATCACTTCCATTTGAATTGTCTTAGGAAGATTCTGAAGATCATCTGGCAGCATAAGGTACCAGATACTGAGGTCCTTACTTGAACTAAACTGCCAAGCATTCAGACTCTGCTTCAGAGAGTGCAACCCCATGGGCTGGCCATGTTTTTCAAATGCAAAATTTATGCTTGCCGAAAAGACCATTTTATGGAGAACTCACACAGGGCAAGCATTCACATGGTGGTCAGAAGTGATACAAGGACACTCTCAAGGTTTCTCTCAAGAACTTTGGAACTGATTGTGTGAGATGGGAGACACTGGCACAGGACTGTTCAGGATGGCATTCCCATAACAGAGGTGTTGTGCTCTATGAGCAAAGCAGAATTGAAATAGCTCAAAGGAAATGCAGGATGCACAAATTTAGAATATCTACCCCAAATGGTCACAAGGACTACTTGTGCCTAACCTGTTGTAGAACATTCCGAGTTCATGTTGGTCTGATCAGCCATAGTCGGACACATTGAAATTTGATTCTAACATAGTAATGTCATTTTCGTCCTCTTCGAGAACGAAGGCTAACAACCATTAATGGTTTATTTAAATAGAGCAGATTCAATGAGTAAATCACATATATCTTTTCAGTTTTATTCTTTCTTCCATTTTGGTGCTGATTTTGCCTTCTTGCTCTAATGAGTCAATGGTGTCAATGCACACAGACAGTTGATTCAGAAATTACTCTGATATGCACAGGCAGTGATTTTCTGTCTATTAAAATATAATCAATTTCGTTTTTGTGGTGTTAGGTGGTTCCTTCTATTTCTACTACTTCTCAATTATTTTCTCAAGAGAATTATATAAAGGAATGTATTCATTATATATAGAAGTTAGGGTCCCATAATACCTAGAAACTTCCAGCTTATTATGGCTGAACATAGTTTTAAGAGTAATGGTGATGTTAATAATAACGTAACTTTTAACATCTGTGTAGCACTTTAAGTATTTCAAAGCATCATAATGTAGTATCTCCTTTTACCCTTACAAAACACCTGAAAGATGGAGGAGCTAATATTATTCCCATTTTACAGATGAGGAAATTGGAACTGAGAGGTCATGACTTGAACAAAGCCACAGAGATTTAAAGTGCCTGAGGTAGAACTTGAACTCAGCTCTTCCTCCCTCCAAGCCTTGTGACATCCGCTAAAGCCCTTAGTTCCCTCTGAGTTCATCACGTATTTGGGTGAGAGTCAGGAAGACTCAATTTCTACTTCCTAGTTATGTGATTATGGGCAATTCATTGACCTTCTCTGAGCCTATTTTCCTCACCTATAAAATAAGGACACATAGGACCAACCCCATAACTTTAGCAAAGGCTGTTGAGAGTTTCAAACGAGTTTGTGTTTGTCAACTGTCAAAAACATGAAGGCTCTATGAAAAATTCTATTCATTATTCTCCAGCATATTTTCTCCATACTTCTCAATTCCTGCCTTGAAGTATATGCTAATTAATTCTAGAGGATCTTATGACATTCTTCATAGAATTAATTTCTTCATAGAATTGCTTTACTTCCTCACATTCTGCAAACACTGTTGGTTCATAGTCATTGCAAATGCTTATTATGAATGTTGCAATATGAGCTGATGTGTTTCACAAAAATGGTTAAATGCATACTTGTTGCTGCACTCTGGACCCATGATCAAAATCACTTCAATTTGTTATTTTATTTACCTTTCCAAGAAGAACCTGTGAGCCTTTATTCTATTAATCACAAAGTCCTTTTTGACTTCTAGTTCCATTATGATAAAAATGTCAATATCTATATATAACTTCAGTACTATGTCAACCCATGGGTCACTTCACAAGGACTCACATTGAAAGGACCACCAGCTACTTTAACATTTAGAGATAATTTAAGCTCTTCATGATTCTTAACTTCTGCTAAGGCTTCCATTACTCTGCCTCTGTTACTGAAGAAGTGGTGTGAGTATGTGGTGCATGGGAGACTACCCTACAGAATTGAAGGCCTTTCTTGTTTTTATTTCTGTTTGTTTTATGATTTGCCATGGCCAAAGAATCTGACAATGATCCCTGACTGCCCTCAACACAAAAAGTAATCTTTTAACAAAATATTCTCCCAGTTATTCTCTATGGTTCTGAATCATGAGCCAATATCTTAAAATAATTTTTGAAAATGCAAGTGACACGAAGCAACAGAGAGAGACATAATGGGAGCAAACAGAGTATCATCAACTATCTCCTTCAAAAACGCATGATTGGAAAAGGAGGGTGGCTGTCAGACACCATGATCAAAGGATAACGGATAGACAACTCGAGTGATGCCCTAGCATCCACAAAATACAAAAATCACAGAGGAGCATTTCCAGTGGGTTGAATGTATCATCTGTGAAAGTTTTATGGGAGGACATGGAGAAGAATTAAAAAAGCTTAGAAGGCACCACAATATTTATAGTTGCACTTTTGTGACAGCAATAACTAGAAACAAAATAGATGTCCATTGATTGAGGAATGGCTAAAGAAATTATGGTGCATGTATAATGGAATATTCCTATGCTGTAAGAAAGGTTAAACGTGATGAATACAGAGAAACATGAAAAGATCTACATGAACTGATGCAGAGTAAAGTGAGCAGAAGCAAGACAAAAAGAACATACAGAGTGATTACATCAATGCAAATAGAAAGAACAACCATACAGACATGTAAAACTTCAAAGTGAATGCTGCAGTCTCGTAAAGAACAAGCATGGCTCTAAAGAAGAAGTATGAGATGACTCTCCCAACCCATCTCTTCGTGGAGGTCAGAGGCCCAGAGCTGATACACTCTGAAAATGTATTTATTGTATTCAATGTATTTATTAATTATACTGATTTTCCCTTTTTTCTTTTTTTGTCTTTCAAAATGTTATTAGTTATATTGGATGGCTCTATTGGAGGAGAAAGAAGATGGATAACTAGGAAAATTATGATAATATGAAAAACAGAAGACATCAATAAAAACATTTTAGAAGAAAAATATTCAATATCCTGTTTAAGCCATGATCTGCAGAACTTGAGGGACTAGTCATCTCAATGGGTAATTAAGTAATCAAGTAGCATTTTAATGTGAAGTATAATTTATTGATTTCCAACTCTAACAACTAATCACCCATGACCATTTCAGATATCTGGGACCATTACTTCACCAAACAATTTGTCAAAGAGGAGTTCCTCACGTATTTAGCAAATTCTGTGTCTCCTAATAAGCTGCGTCCATGGATGAGCATCCAAGAGAAGCCAAGACCAAGTTATACACTTAAAATGCAGGCCATGGAGAAGAGGAGGTGGGAGGAAGACACTGTCAAACAGCTTCCCTTTCTCCCTGAATTCACTCACGCTCTCCACCCTGCTCAGGAGGAAGCCTGGGAGAGAGCAGGCATGGCAGAGTTCCTCCCATCTCCCTCCTCCTTCTGTTCCTTTGACGTGTCTGGAAATTAGCAACATTCGCTAAAACTCGGGATCCTGTTCTTTTGATCCCGTTGTCTCTGCTGATCTTTAGTTCTGGTTGTTGGTTCTAGTATGACTTTCTCATTAAGTAGTGTGGTGACCCTGGTTAAGTCACATGATTTCTGGTATACCATTTCATCCATAATATGAGAGTTTCAGATGAAGGAATTACTGATGTACCACCCAACACTAAACATCTTATGATGGGGGGAAGACTCATGGTGTAGTTCTAGGAAATTGATCCAACATCTTAAAATGTGAAATGTTGATTCATTTCTCCGGAGGTCATATGTATTCATTATTTGGTTGGCAAAATCCGGCATTGATGAAAACCTTGAGATATTCCTCTGAAAATTATAGGCATTATTCATTTCCACAGCATGGCAGCAAGAGGAGATGATTAATTAGAGTATGAATCCATATGAAAAACTTGTGGTTTACCTATGGATATGGAATTTCCCACATGTTTAGGAAGTATTCTGTTCTGAAATCTACTCTGAGAAAAACCTAGAATTTTCTAGCAATAAGCAAACTGATCAGATTTCAGCTTTATTGTGTGTGTTGGCCTAAACACCATAAATGCCCTGCCCCAAGGATGCAGGCCTTTAGAGACAAGAGTCTTGACCAGAAGCACCTCTTCCTTCAGAGGGATTTGGGCTTGAGTCTTCAGAATCTCTTCCATATCTCCCTCAAGTTTGGAGAGCCAGATAGCAATAGGACTGGCCCCACTGCAAGAATTATATATAGTCTGTAGCCTTGGGCTTCATCACCCTTCAAATACTCAAAAAGGGGAGATTTTTCCAAAAGGTAGTCCTTGTACCCAGAAGCAGCATAAGGAAGACTGTCAATAGAAGACCTGAGTTCAAACACACACACACACACACACACACACACACACACACATATCTTCTGGGCCTCTATTTCCTCATCTGAAAAATAATCATACTGGCTGTGCTACCTTCATAGGAATGTGGCAAAGCTCAAATGAGATGTTTTAAAAAACACCTTGCAAGCCTTATAGTACTGTGTATATGTCAATTATTTATAATGCTAAGCTGAGATTGTTTTTGACACTTGTCTTCCTTCATTTGCTTTGGTTTCTTTGCCAAACCCAGAATTCTCACCTTGTATCCCAGAATCCCTTTTGCCACTATGGTGTAGCTGAACATACTGGGAAATTATAACAAAACATGAAACTTGGCCCTGCCACTTGGTCAGGACTGTGTGTGTGTATGTGTATGTGTGGGTGTGTGTGGGTGTATGTGGGTGTGTGTGTGTAATTTTGTGGAAGCCTGAGAGCATATTTCTCCATTCACTGTGTGGAGTGAACATTGTATAAGGACCTCCCTTTTCCCTGCCTCTTCCAGTCATAACAAAAATGTACGGCTATTGCTTTGCACTTGTTTTATGGGAATACTTCTGGCAAGTGTGCAAACAAACTGTCCTCCTTAGCTCATTCAAAATTCCCCATGGAAGAAAAGGCCTTAGAAATTTCAGGAGAAGGCTGACATTGTAACAGGTACCACTCACTACAACTATGACTATGGATGGGGCTCTGACACTTGCATAGATCAGGGAAAGAACAAGGCCCATTTGAGCTTTCACAGAGCTGAAAAGGAAAAGCTACTTTTTCTACCCAAGCTCCAAAACTGAGACCAAAGAGACAGAGACCTTCTCATGAAGTAGATGGGATTTTCTAGTGCTTTCAAGCTTACCAGACACACACAGAAATGAAAGCTCTGTTTCATATCTCAGCCCATTTGTTTCCCAAAAGATGACTTAGGTAGCAATTACCTTATCCATTTTACTTCTGGAGACACTAAAGCTCAGAATGTCAAAGGTCTTGCCCATAGGGGATGTGTCTAGTGATTCTCAGTGGCCTGTGTTCCTTCCATTCCCTGGACAATAATCCCCTCAACTGTAGATAGAGGGAATGAAACCATCTACCCACTACTCACTAAGCTCCTGTTCAGCTCTGAAATGCAATGACCCTAATTCTCACCAAATACCGGGGCCACACAGATGGCTGAGTCCTTCATCAGTTTGAAAGGACCTGGATTTCTTTTTTTTTTAATCTTCTTTTTATTGGTTCCTTTTTGTTTTTACAATACATACATTAGTGAATATGCTTCTACCAAATGAAGCCTCCCTTGCAGCAAAGATTTTAAGAGAAATAAAGGGAAAACCAGTTCAGTCAAATGTGAGCGTATTGCAACATTATGTATCCACAATCCTCCTGCCGCTGGACTAAAAAGAAGGAAGTATAATTAAAAATACACATCACTTAGTTTCAAAGAAGTCCACAGCTCCACCAACAATATATTAGTGTGCTTCTCTGTCCATAGCTCCTCCAACATGGACAGTTCTCTTTTGTCATTTTTGGCAATTTTTTGTGGATGGGGTGAAACTTCTAAGTTGTTTTAATTTTAATTTCTCTTATTTTTGGTGAACAAGCTCATATGATTGTTAATAGTTTGTGATTCTTCTTTTGAAGACTTCAGACGCTTTAATGATTTTTCTATTGCAGAATAGCTCTTGGTCATATATATTTCTGGAAATTCACATCTTGAGTGTCAGACCCTTAATATGCAATACCCATGTGACTCTGTAATCTGAATGGATATTCCCTTCACATGTGATGCCTATCATGATCCGTTCATTCCTGCACAGTTGTGTAACTCTTGGACATGCATGCCCTCCTTAAGTTCACTACAGGAGATCCACCACCATGCTGGGGGCCTTCCTCACTTCCTGCTAACTGCAAGAAGACACCAGGAGAGTATCTGCTCAGACTCTTATCAGAGGTATTGGCTACAAAGATTTTTTCTCCCAAATGATTCTTTGCCTTTGTATACAGTCTCTTGAATTTCATGTAATTGAGGTTGTCTATTTTACCTTTTAGCCATACTTCTACCTTTGTTTAGTTAATAATTAGTGCTGTCTCAACTTAGCCTTAGTTGTGAATAATACCTGATATGGCTGACTTTTGTTTTAAATGATGAGACCCAATACTGCAGTGTGTTCACACTGAGCTTGTGTAGCATATGGCATAAGACATCACTCTAAAACTAGTTATTGGCAAACTGCTCTCCAGTTTTCCCAGAAATTCTTGGCAAATGGGAGTTCTTCCTTAAGTAATGTATTTTCTCTGATCTATCCAAGATAAGGTTATTGATTTGATTTGCTTCTGATAATTCCTTCTCTAGACTGTTCCACTGACCTACTTTTCTATTTTTTAACCAATACTGAAAAGATTTTATGATTACTCCCCTTCATACTATCTTTTTTCTTTATGGATTCCACTGATATTTGGAACAAGAAAGTTTATACAAAGTTACAAGAAAGTAATGTGGGTATAGTTTACTTTGTGCAGTTGTGTACAAACATTTTGGTCATTGGACAGAAATCACACTCTGATAATAGTGACTATTCAACTTCATAGGAAAAACACCTGATTCTTAACACCTACTATTCCCTTCTGGTCCCTCAATCACTAGCTCTCCAGAAGCAGGAGAGAACAGTGTAGCATTGAGGGCTATGGTGTATTGTTACTTATTTCGTGAGTTACTGTCGATCAAAGAACTCATCATTCCATTGGGTTAGTCTTGTTCTGTGACCGTCTATGAACTTCACTAGAATGTTCTTTGAACAACAGACCAAAGCTCTTGGCATACCTATTCCAGAAGCCTTTCCAGCTTAGAAGAAACTGCCAAACCTTGGACTTTGCTAGCCTACCCTTAGTCAACTTAGGATGCCTTTCAGGCCACAATGAGGTCTCAATACTTGTGAGGACCTTAGGAGGGAGACCCTGATGTATAAGGAAGAAGAAATATGGCTCCTTATGTGGAGCAAGGGATAGCAAATGGTTGGAAGCATTCAGTCACTTCATTCAATTATCCAAGCATCTTTGAGCACCCATATGCACAGAAAATGCAAGAGACATAAAGTTTAGAATTGACACAGTCTCTACCCTTGTGGGGCTCATAACAAACACTAATGTGCTTCGAGATTCATATTTTAGGTGAACTCACTAAATCAGAGTTCTAGCACGGATTCAATCTTAACTAAGGACCAAAAAGGCCATGTCAGTGTACATGTCACCTCTATGGTACAAACTGTGCAGAATGAGAATCTGGGAAAAACAATCAATTTCATAGGCTGTCAACACTCTCATACTTGCAGAGGAGATGGGAAGAAAACAGGTTTCCATCGGCTCTGAGGGATTCCCTAGAGAATTGACAAGCAACTTCACCATCTGGGCACTGAGAAAGCACTGAAGCTTTGCCTCCTTCCTTTGCCTCCCCCAGGCAGCACTTTATATTGATGCTGCAATTCTGCAGAAGGATCAGATTCAATTAACACACTGTTCCGCCATGAACTTTTGTGCTGTTTGCAACCCCAGCTCATTCTGATCCATTGCAAAGGCCAACCTTCCCTGATATAAATGAGTAGGCTCATTGGCAGCAGAAATGGCACCTAAGTCAGCTAAGGATGTGACAGATAGTCTGTTGATTTCCTCCAGGGTCCTTAAGGGAGTAGCCTGCATAAGGCATAGGAAACTGCCAAGATGGTGAAATCTCAGCAAATTTTGCATTTATGATGGATACCAAGTGTTACAGCTGAATCAATAATGGTGTTATGCACATTGGTCAGTAAAGAGAGCAAATGCACAAAAGGGCAATGCCGACCCAAGCATTTCAGATATGCACAGAGAGAGGAAAGGAAGGTTGGTGGTTCTGCACTTTGTTTTATACTCCTATGAACAAGACCAGCCATTTAATTAAGGCCTTCTGCTTTGAGGGGGGATGTCAACCTATGAATTCACTTATTGCATCTGGCTCTTGTTGAGACATTCAGATTTACTCCTCGAATGGAAACATATTTCCCATTTATGAAGAACCATAATCAAGCTAAAAATACTTAAAGCATTAGCTACAGGAATAGATGCTGAAACAAAAATATAATGTGCAGATTGCTAATCATTCATTTGTAGCCTACGGAAGTCATGGAACTGGATTTTTCAGAGCTTGAGTAACTCATGGGTAGGCAGGCCCGTCTGTTGATGCTCCCATAAGATCAGGTCAGAAGCCATCTCTCTCTCTCCAGTGAGATTCCTGTCCAATGCAATCAAGATCTGTCCAAGGTTCTGGAGGACTAATTCTGAAGTGCAGAGGTGCATCATAATGGAAAAAAGTCTTCTTGATGCTCAAGAACTGAAGTTAGGTTGGGAAAAGTTACTTGATTGTACCCTCCTCCACCTTTCTATCAAAGTAGGTTTTATATGAAAAAATAAAATGGCCTTTTCCTTCCATATTAAAAAGAAAACTTCAACTACCTGGATAGAGCAGCTAAAGGTGCCCTGTTATGGGCACATGAGTTGAAGTAGGTACTTGTCTTATTTTTTTAACAAATACGTGTTTGCAGCTGCCCGCTACAACCCTTCCTCCTCCGAGCCCTCCCCCAGTCAGTGTCAACTCAACTTATCTATGCATGACTTTTGATATATTGGACTCTGCTTGAGGAAGACCTTTGCCCTAGAGGCAGAATGAGTTAGATCCTGAGAGCCCCAGACTGACTGGAAAAGATGTGCTTGTCACCTTTTCATCTGCTCTCCTGTTCTGTCAAGGGAAGAACTCATTAGAAGAGAATACAACCTGTTTTTTCTACACTATGAAATTGTGGATCAATAACTTAGTTGATATGTTTTCATAGCTATTGGTTTGAAACTGTGAGTTTATGTTTCACAAACACCTTCTTGAAGACTTGTCTGTGGGCAGAAATAGAAAGAAGGGGAAAATTCTGAAGAGGGTCCCTTTCCTTCTTCACCATTTGGAAGAAAGAAGGGGGTGTATTCAAGAGATATTGGGAAAGTGAAGTTGACAGGCCTTGGATAGGGTAGGTAAGAGACAGTGGGGAGTTGAAGATAACACCTGTGTTTCAGGCCTGAGTGACTGAGAAGATGGTGGTGCCCTGTAGGGGATTTGGAGGAGGGAAAGTGTTAGGAGCAAAGGTAATGAGTTCTGTTTTTGACATATTGAATTTAAAATGTCTATAGGACATTCAGTTTGAGATGTCTCAAAAGCAGTTGGAGATGTGAAATTGGAAATCAGGAGGCCAGTTGGGGCAGCATAGGTAGATCGGAGAATTGTCAGCATAGAAATCATCATCAAATCCATGGGAGCTGATAAGATCACTAAGTGAAGTAATATACAGGGAGAAGAGGGCCTATGGTTAGAGGGAAGATGTGACCTGGAGGAGGATCCAGCAAAAAAAGTCTGAGAAAGAGTGGTCAGAAAGGTAGGAGGAGAACAAGAGAGAGACAGTGTCCCAAAAACCTAGAAAGGAGAGAGTATCAAGGAGGAGAGAGTCACCAACAGTATCAAAGACTGCAAAGAGGGCAAGGAGAATGAGGATTGAGAAAGGCCACTGACTTAGCAACTATGATATCATTAGTAACCGTAGAGATAGCAGTTTGTGTGGAATGAGAAGGGCAGAAGCCAGATAAAGGGGTGAGGAAGAGAGTGGAAGAAGATGTAGTGAAGGCATCTGCTGTAATGGACTTTGCAAGGAATTTAGCTATAAAGAACAGAAGAGACATCAGATGACAGCAGGGATGGAAGGATCAAATGAGGGGTTTTCAGGATGGAAGAGATATGGGCATGTTTGTGGAAGGGAATGAGTCAGTCGACAAGGGGTGATTGAAAACAGGAGAAAGAGTGGAGAGAACAGAAAGGCCAATGCATTCAGAGACAGAATGGGATGATATTGTTTGAACAGAGAGCGGGGTTGGCCTTAGGGAACACTAAGGCCCTGTCTCCCAGAGTTTTATAAATGTGCTTCATCAATATGAAAGTTAGATGCCCATGTCACTATTGCTATTTTTCTGGAAATGTTTCAATTTCAAGAAATCTGTTATAAAAATTCCAGAATGGAAGTGGCATTAGACTAGGGATCAGGAAATCAAGGTTTAAATCCTATATCTGACACTTAGTAGCTCATCTATGTCACCTTGGAAAAGTCGTTCTGTCTTTTCAGATCTCTGTTTCTTCATTTATAAAATGAGCAGGTGGAAGATTTGATGACCTTCCAAGTCTGACACATGATTCTATGACAGGACAGATAAGGTGCAGGAGGGGCTGACCAGAAAGAATACTTTGTGTTCTGTAGGCACCTCTGTCTACTTTAGAATAGAGAGGGAGGGGACTAGGAGGGTGCCCAGAGCATAGAAGAAGATGCAAAGAAGGTGCCTGTTGGCAAAGGGGAAAAAGCAAAACCATCTCTAGTAAAATTGAGTAAAAGAAGGAAAGGGGCTTATTTTTCTGAGTGAGATTGTGGCAGCCAGCAGAGCCAAAGCAGCTGAAGAGACAGTAATCCCCCTAAATCTCCCCGATCTGCTTAGGGCTTTTCTGGGGATAATGCCCACATGCTGCTTTGCTACAGTCCTGCAAGCAAAACTCTGACCCAAGGGCCAGCCCTGGGGCCCAGAGACACAATGCCCAGAGGAGTGAGAGGCTGCCTCCTGGGAACACCATGTGCCCATTTAGGGGATTCTAGTTTCCTTCTGGAAAAGCAGGGGCACCTTCCTGAGAGGATCCCAAACAGAAAGTCTCAGTGAGAGAAGATTCCCATTAAGAGTTCCAGGAAGTCCTAAATCCATCCAATCTATGCTCTGTCTTGGATCCTTAACTTTCTTATGTGCCTCACTAATGGCCCTCTGGGAGCTTGAACTTCAATGATTGTTTTTAAAGGATTTCAAAAGGACTTAGGGAATCCTGTCACTGGCAGCCAAGGAGATCCCAGGAGAGATTGCTGTGGACAAGACAACTGGAACTAAGGTTACATCATAAGGGCTGTGGCCCATGGTCCCAAATTTAGAAGGTGATGAATTTAGAGGGTGCCAATGGCACTGCAAGACCTTCAGCAGTATGGAAAAAACTGGAGCTCAGTTCTTAATTAACAAGAATAATTGAATTCATTTGGAAGCTACCAGATGTCCTGCTAGAATGAGCATCTCAACTTTGCCAGGATAATCACATAATAATAACAATCACTAACATTAAAGAGCACTTTCTATGTCCTAAGAACTGTGCTAAGCCCATTAAAATGATTATTTCATTTGACCCCTCATGACAACCCTGGAAGGTAGGTGCTATTATTATCCCCATTTTATAGATGCGGAAACTGAGGCAAACAGTGACTTGCCCAGGGTCCCAGAGTAGTAGGTGTCTGAGACCAGATCTAAATTCAGATGGTCCTGACTCTAGGCCCAGCACTCTATCTACCATGCCACCTAGCTTCCAGGAGGAGGCTGGTGGCACTTCCATTGAGCACAAATAGCCCAATTACGATTTTCATGCCCAGTTATACTTTATTCCTGATTTCAGCCAGATCGAGGCTATGACTGTTTTCCAAAGGTTCAGAGACATAATACTGGTATCATAACTATTCTCACTTAGGCTCAGAGAATCCCAATTTGGAGGGGAATTTACTGGCCCTTGAAACTAAGTCCTTCATTTTCCAGTGAGAAACTAAGTCCAAGCAAGATTAGAGTGGCTTGATGAAGAGTAGAGAGCTTGGGAGCAGCAAAAGGCAGGATTCAAATCCAAGTTTTCCTCTCTAAAGCCAGGGCTCATTCCACTGTTCTGTAATGAATCTACCTCATTGCATGTCAGGAAGCCTGGGCACTTGGTAGAAGGGATAGGATGTCTAAGAGGTCCTGGATTAGTCATTCACCTGGAGCAAGTGGTGTCTATGACAGTCCTTGAACTTAGTCTGGAATGTAAGGAGAGGAGGGACAGGGATAATGGAGGAGATCAGGTGGCAGCAATCACTTGCCACCACAGTTAACTCTGAAGAGTTCAGAGTATCCCTTTTTTTTAAGCAAAATATGGAGACTCAGAACTCAGAGTTCATTTGTCAACTTTTGCCAAAACAAGAATTCCATCTACAATGTACCTGATAACTGAGCCTACATTTAGAGCCCCCGTGAGGAGAGAGGGGGCCCTTGGGAGGAGGAAGGAGGCCCATGGGAGGGGGAAGGCAGCCCACTGTGCTTTGGGATAGCCTAATGTTTTTATTTTTTTT
>CM053623.1:1880050-1900231 GCA_028646595.1 Phalanger gymnotis | reverse complement strand
CCCTCTGCCACTTTGTGGGTTCTGCAGCTCTAGAATTGGTTCAGAGCCATTGTTTTATAGGTTTTTGGAGGAACTTGGTGGGGAGCTCACGCCAGTCACTGCTTCCCAGCCGCCATCTTGGCTCCGCCCCAGCCTAATGTTTTTAAAAGCAAGCTTCCCTGAAACTTAAAATGCTCTTAGTTCTGCCCCAGGGGCCCAAAGAAACCTGTCTAACCTCTCTTCCCAAAGGGAGACCTTCAATTAATTGAAGACAGGTATCACATGTTCTCAGTCTTCTCTTCCCCTAAACTAAGAACCCAAGTTTCTTTGATCAGCATTTTATCACCCGAATGCTGCTCCTTAACCTCCCTTATTTCCCTCCTCTGGGTATTCACCAGTTCATCAGCACCATACCTAAAAATGGTGCCCAAGCTGAAATGCATATGCCACAGGTGGTCTGAACAAGGGAGAGTCCAGTTGGACTCTAACTTCAAGTTCTGCCTCTTTTAATGCATCTTCTAATACTCTAAACCCTAATTCTGAGCATTCTTGTCTGCTGGTCACATGACTGGCTCATATTGACCTCTAGGTTCACTAAACTGTTCCAATACTGACCTTTTTAAGCAACCTGGTGCCCAGCCGTGCCTCTCTTATCCTCCGCTTGTGAAGCATGACTTTACATTTACATCGAGCTTGCCAAAGGTTCTCTATTGTGGTGAAGCATGTGTGAGACTTTATACTTAGCTACATTGAATCTCATCTTATTCGACTCAGCTAAATGTTCTTATCTACAAAGATCTTTGGGCACCCTGATTCTGTCATCCAGTTTATCCTTCTTGTTGTTCTTTTTCAGTCATGTCCAACTCTTTGTGACTTCATTTGGGGTTTTCTTGGCAAAAATATTGGAATGGTTTGCTATTCCTTCTCCAGATCATTTTACAGATGAAGAAACTGAGGCAAACAGGATGGAATGACTTGCCCAGGGTCACACAGCTAGTAAGTGTCTAAGGCCAGATTTGAACTCAGGAAGATGAGATTTCCTGACTCCAGGCACAGCACTCTAGCCATTGTGCCACCTAGCTGCCCCCATCCAGTATATGAGTTATCCCTTGTAGCTTCTCTTTTAATCTTCAAATTTGATAGGCATGCCATCTATATTTTTATTCAACTCCCTGATAAAAATGTCAAATAACAATGAGTCAAACAAAGGTTCCTGGGAAATGTGACTGGGTATCCTTCAAAGGTGATAGCCAGCCCTTAAATTCTGTACTATTCAAATAGCTATGTGTACTCATCAACTTGCCTCCTGCAATGTAACTTGAAACCCAGTCATGCCTGCCCATCTTGGGGACAAAATTTCTCCTCCATGACTTCCCTGAAGTTCAACCCAAGGGATCCACCCAACATGCTTGGGGCCTTCATCACTTTCTTTCTCCTGGCACCACAAGGTAAAAAGTTCTCCTTTCTGTCTAGCCATTCAATTAATTCTGAATGAACCTAATTTGACTATCATCTGACACACCTCACTCTACATTTCCCACAAGCGTGGCATAAGAAAATATGTTAAACTCTTTTCCTAAGATCTACTTAAATTGTATCCACAGCATTCCCCTGATCGCTCATCTAACTAAAGAGGAGGAGAAGGGATGATGTCAGGATCAGCTGTTTGGGCTGAAGCTTTGTGTTCATTGGTTTGATTTTCTGAATGTTCACAATCTCTAATAATACATTTTAGAGAGGTTCCAAAAATCAAAACCAACTCACTGGCCCACAGTTACCAGGTGCCATGCTTTTTCCTGTTGTCCAGACTGGGAAATCTGTCCTTCTCCAATCCTGTGACACTTCTTCCATTATTCCACTCTTTAAAAGATGGATGACGATAGTTCGGCATTCACGCTGCTCAGTTCTTTCAGGATTCAGGGATGTGATTCATCTGAGCCAACTGACTTGAATTCATTATAGCGAGGTCCCCATAATTATCTCAAGTATTAACTCCCTGCTTCCCATTTTGTTTTGTGTTGCTTTTTTCTGAGGTGGTTTTTTTTTGTTCTACCCTTTTCAGTCCCTAAGTAACTCTCCTCCTTCTGGGGGATCCTTAAATACTTCAGTATTCAAATGCATCTGTGATCTCAACCATTTGGATGTTCCCTCCAACAGAGTAAACTGCAACTCCTCCGTGCCTGCCCACCCTGTGTGACTCTTTTCTATGTTCCCCAATAATTTCCCAGAGGGGGATCAGTCCAACATGCTGGAGCTCTCCCTCACTTTCTTCTGCCATCACAAGGATACCAATGCAGCACTATCATTGCCACTTGTCATCCTTCAGTGTCATTGTGTGGCCAGCCCATCTTCTCTGCCTCACACACATTTCCCTGAGAACAGGCTTTACTCCTGTTCTGCAAAATTCCTCTTTTATTTAATGTTATTGCCTATTCCCTCTCAGAATATACTTTCCCATGGCTTTCTGCTGATATTCACTGTCAATGTTTCAGACACTGTTGGGTTCGTTAATTTTGGTGCCCTATAGCAACACTGGTATATTATCCATATTAAAATATGGGCCTTTGTTTCTCAAATAAGTTTGAGGTCATTAAAGGACATTGATATTTCTCTGGAGGCAATCCAGCCTGATCTCCCTCTTCTACTTAATTCTGAGCCCAATTATATTATGCTTCGATTATATCGTGTGTCTCAGATACATACTGATGGATGTGCTCTATGAGTTATCTATCCAACTGTGTCTCATAATAGGGACAATAGATATCCTTCATCCACTTAGCCTTTTCTGTGTGGATGGTCAGGCCAAATTCTTTTAGGTGGTTATGGATTTACTCCATATGATTCTGAGGCCTTGTACAACCAGCATGAACTAGAACATCTGCCATCCCTTTTCAACTTGAATTCTGACACGGTCTCCTCCATCCCAATAGAGAACCTTTGGCAAGCTTTCTATAAATTATTTAACCACTCTATGCCTCAGTTTCCATGCCTGCAAAATAACAGTGTTGGACAGCCTGTAAAGTATCTCCTGCTCTAAAGCTAATATTCTAAATATCTCCCTGTTTTATGACTGAGCTGATGATCATAAACAGAGGGTCACTGAACAAGGTCATCTCCATTGTCATATCTTTCTTTCCAAGAGTGTTGAATGATTTTGATATTTGGATGGCAGACATCTGGATGAAAGGGATCCATTAAGAAAGCATTTTGCTCTGCCAAATCAAACACTTTTTATGGTCCACAAACATTAATGACAGTGAAATCTTGCATTTTTATATATTTCAATCAATTATGTAATGGGAAAGAAGCAGTTCCCTACGCAGTGTGGCTTGTGAAAGGCCGCATATTCCCTATGATTGCCTTCCTGGAGGATGGCCTCCATGCATGGGAAGATGATCTCTGTATGCCTATAGTTCTGACTGCAAGCACTTTGGGATAATAACAAGGAACCAGTTGTGTTTTCCCCATGTCTTTGGCATCTTCACCTTGAGAACACACCCTTTCTATCCTTCCCAGTGGTGTCACCTGGAGATGTCTCTTCTAGGTATCCTTGCACTAATCCAGTTGCTTTTCCCATTTTTATTCCCCTTTGTATTATCTTTACCTCGTCTATAATCCTATCTGCAACCATGATGGAAGGGTCTGAGTAGGTGTTTTTATTGTGCTTGATGGTGAAAAAAAAAAGTTGCTACTAACATCACTGCATATCTTTGCCTCATTTTTCTGTTGATTGTCTCCTTTCCATTGTTTTATTCAAAACAGAATCAAAACAGAATCTGAGGAAGCCTGTTTTCTGTCTTGTTAATTATTGGGTTAGCTCGCCTTAGCAGAGGTCTTACTCCTTTCATCCCTGTCTTTTCCTCAAAGCAGATTTTCAAAATCATTTTTGTTATCCTTAGTTTTGCTCAGCAACCTAAGCTCATCCCCAGCTTCCTGAGTCCTGTCACTGTTAGGTGAATTGACTGTGCATTTGTCTTCATCTTCTATGACCTACCCTCAAGCTCCCTGAGCACATGGCATGTTCTGCCATCATTTTCCCATCCCCAGTGGCTGGCACAGTCCCTTAATAGGTGCTTAATGAATGATTGTTGAATGAGCTAAAGGAATCCTCGCACCCTCCTGTCACTCATTTTTGACCACTTACTCTGCTCTCCTTTCTTCTTCATTAAGGCTGTTTCTTTGGGTCATCAGAAATTGATTTATTTCTTTAGATTGTCTTTCTCATCCATACCCCCAGCTAATTTTCTCATAGAATTGTAGTCTATTAATCCTACTGATGCATTCAGAGAATACTTTACAATCTAGTCCTCTAGGATTGGGAGGATGGCAACGGGCAAGGGCCATATGAGTCAGGTCCCAAAGTCCTTCTTAGATCTCAAAAATTCCAAGACTGAGTCAGTTCTCTGCGAAGGTTCATCATTTTGTCCTAGGGCAGTGAGCCTCTTGGGGAGCATCAGAGCCATAATAGAAATTCCCCCATTAGCCCCTCCACTTTTTCAAGGATAAAATTACATTTAACTTAAGAAACAATTTCCCATTCTGGTATTGGTGTGTGTGTACATACACACATATATGTATATATGTATGCATGTATTATATATATATACATAATAGCCATGATGTATATACCTATATATATACTCATCCCTTTGCATTGGGTAACCCACATTCCTGGAACGCATTTCCACCTTACCTCTGCCTCAGAGGCCTTCTCTTCCTCTCATAGATAGCACAGGCATATACATGTGTGTATGTATATGTATATTTATATGTATGTATATGTGTGCGCATGTATATGCGTACGAAAGAGAATGAATTTCTTCATAGGTCCAAACAAATGCTACCTACACACATACACATACACACACATCACTGCTAACATGCCTCCGCACCACGGGTGTGCTTTCTTTTCCTAACTCCTCATCTATTTCCTCCTTCTGTCCAGGTATTTTCTAGCAGACTAGTAAGTCAAGTTCCCTTCTGTCTATGCTTCCAAAATGTTCTTTGTCATCCTCCCCACCTCTGTTTCCTTAATCCCTTCACGTGACTATATTTTCATGAGCATGATAGGACACCTTCACCCACCCACCTATCGCCCCTCTAAATGACCTGTTTCTTTTGAATAGGGTGATGCTCAGCACAGGGACCTCCAATTTCTCTTGCTTGTTGTCAGAACTTTGGGCACTTAAGCAGAAGCATTTGAGGCTGTGGGTTTAGTTGTTTTCTTTCTTGGATTTTGTCTCCAGTGAACTTTGGATTGTCATAACTGCTACTCTCTAGTACCTAACATGCACATCCTTTTCCTCCTCCTTTTTCATTTAAAGACTTTTTGATTAGATTTTCAAGTCTACAAACAAATCAATTGTTACTAACTCTTATTATGTGCCCTCTCTGCTGGCCAGCAGCATATGCTCCTTATATTTTAAACTGCAGTTCAGAAATCCAAATCCCACTCCCCCAAACCACCTTCTTGAACAGTTGTTCATTTCTCTAACCTGCATTTTCATCTGACTCCCTGGACCATGACAGGTGGCAATGCTACCACTTCGCCCTATCCCCCAAAGGTCCTTAGGCTCTTCAGTCAGTATCATTTGGGGCCCCCACACTGCCCTACTAGAAATTTCATGATCAGTCTGAGCAGTCTTGAGAAGCACTCCATCATATCCCAGATGCATGCTGGGAAGATCACAACTGTCTGTTTTAACATCAGTTCAAAAAATAGCTGCCTTCTACCTTTTGCCTTAACAAGGAGTCAGCAGGCATAACTCCCTCCTCTTCCTCTGACCCATATTGGCTTTCATCTCACAGCATCTCTGTATCTACGTCATTTTTCTTTATAAGACAAGAAGTATTTTTTTTCTTAAGAGCATATTTGACTGTGACTTCCCTACTAAGCCAACTCCAGTGGATCCCCATTGCCTCCAGAATAAAATGTGGTTACTTTCATTGCATATTACTTCTTCTCCAGGAGTCTACGATTCAACCAAAACAACCTTCTCTCTATTCCTCCCTCCTAACACCCCATCCCCTATCTCCAAACCTTCTTGGAATGCATTTCCACCTTTCCTTGGCCTCAGAGCCCTTCTCTTCCTCTCATAGACAGCCCAGATGCCATGTTCTTCATGAAGTGTTTTATAATGCCTCCCCCCAATTGCTAATATTCCCACTCCCAAAAGGTCTTGTGTTTATTGTGTGAAGAGCTGTGTGTCTGGGATTGGGGGTAGTCACTTCGTGTTTACACTGTAGTGCTTTCCCTCCCCCTTTTTTGTACTGACATAAACTCCTTGAGCCCAGAAATGGTTTCATTTTTTGTACTTGTACCCCCAGCATCTGGGACATAGTAAGCATTAAATACTTACTGATCTTTTGAAGAAGTCGCTTCCTCTTCAGAGCATGCAGCTCCCTCTTCTGTGGGAAAGCTAGCCTCCTACCTTAATCAAAGCTAAGATTTGCATCCAATTTTCAGTTCTAAAAGGTATTCTCATAAAAGCTCTGTGAGGGCTTACATACCCATTTCATAGATGAAGAAACAGAGTCCCAGAAATTTATACAACTGGCCAAAGATCACACAGCTAGTCCAGGCCTGGGGTTTTTCTGGCTCTAAACACTTTTCACACAAGCGTTTCCTAGGCACCTACTCTGGGCTGAACATTGCATTAACTACCAGAGTAGGAGGTGCTGAAGCTAACTTTGTGCTGAGATAACATAGCAAGTACCTGGGCAAGTCAATATTAGCTGGTCACTTGAAAAGGCAGGAAGCTCATTCCACATAGACTGGGATTTTAAGCAACCATTTTCCACTCTTGCCATCACCTCCTTCCTCAGCTCTGTTGAAGGGCTCCCAGGAGGGAGTTTCAGTGAACACATGAAGGACAAGATGGTTCTTCCTCATCTATACCAAGCCCTAGCAAAGGTCCTGGGATAGGAATGTTCCCAAGGAATCCAGATAGCTGTCCTGGCTCCCCACATGACTCTCCAGTCTGGATGCAGATGATTCCCAGGCCCGGGTCAGGCCCACTCCACAAAAGAAAAGCTAAATACTGCTTCTGTTACTGAGCCTCTGAGATGAATCAGCACTATCTGAATGATGTGAAGAACAAAAGATCTGATCTCAGCACAATCTAGAGCCCTACCCTGGGCCTGAAATGTGTACCAGGCTCATATCTGGCATTTATGATGGTCCTCAAGGGCCAACTGGTTTTTCCAAAGAGCAGTTGGCATAGATTTTTCCTCCTTTTAAATGAAAAGGAGTATGGGGAGACGGGGGCAAAATCCAAAGGAAAGGACTTTTTTTCCTGTTTCTGGTGCAGTTTTAGTCTCTTCTGCACCAAAACATGGTAAGGATTTCTTTTTTTCCTAAGGCAAGGAACACTACATTTTCTGAGGATGGATGAGTGTAATTTTAGGCCAGGGATGCAAGGGGATGCCTTCTGTCACCTAAGAACATGAGATTGCCACATAGGATTGTGAGCTTTGGAGCTGGGAGATGTTGGAGATGATTTTTGCCTAAATTTCTCATTTGATAGATAAGGGAATAGGAGACTCAAGCTGGAGACATGATCTGTCAAGGTCATATACTAACATAGCCTGGATCTGAACCCAAATCTTCTGACTCCAAATCCATTATACCAGGAATCCTTTACTATGGTCAAAATCAAACTCAAAAAGTAACCGACCTGGAACATTTTTTCCCAAGAGAAGCCCTTCCATTATCAGTGAGTAATAAGCAGTAAGAAAGAGGAGCCCAGGCCTAGAATCTGGAGCCTTCCATTTGGATTTCATTCAACAAAACTTTGGTGCACTCTCAGGTGCCAGACTCGGGGCCTGGGTCACATCTCTACTACGTACTAGAACAAGTCAAATGCCTCCCTGCACTGGGACTTCTTTCTCCAAAAAAATGGGGCCAATAATCCTGCAGTAACTCAGCTCCTAGAGGGGCTGATGGATGCAAAGAGCGATGCTCCCCACACACGTAAGGCATTATTATTCTTCACAAAGACGAGACTACCACATTTGCTTTCTATCTCTCTAAAGTGCTCTGGAAGAGAATTAGAGAAGGCAGCTCCCTATTCTGCTCCAGCCTTACTCACCTCCTTGTGGAGGGCTTGGGGTCGGTGGGCTTCCTCTTGCTATGCATATTACTAGTATCTCATCTTATTATTTATTATCTTAGAATCTTTATTACTCTTACACACTAGGTGGTACTGGGTATAAAGTGCAGGGCCTAGAGTCAGGGAGACCTGAGTTCAAATCCAGCCTCAGACACTTCCTGGCTGAGTGACCCTGGGCAAGTCACCTCACCCAGTTTGCCTCAATTTCTTCATCTGTAAAATGAGCTGGAGAAAGAAATGGCAAACCATTCTAGTGTCTTTGCCATAAAAACCCCAAATGGAGAAGGACAAGACTGAAATGTCTAAACAGTAAATAATTTTAAGCAGCCATGTTAGAGTCCAGGGATACCAAATGTCAGTGGTGTGTAGAAAAGTATGTAGCCTGAGAATACTGAGCACTAGCCTCTCCCCAAATAAAAACTTCACATACCGGCATGAGAAAAATCTTCGTTAAACCAAGTGTACATAGGATAGAGGTTCAGACTGGTCACAGAGGGTGGCACACCCTTTCAAACAGAAAGCCTTTTTCTTCCCATTTGATCCTTCCTAATGTTTGTTTGTTTGTTTCCTAAAAATCCATGTCCTGACTTAGAAAGCAGGGAACCCAAGGTGTCACTGAATTCCTCCTTGGGGTACTGTGATTTCACTGAGGCTCCCAGAATAACCATCATGAGTTCATTGGGTTGTAGCTACAGCCCCTGAAAGTGTAAGAGATAGGAGAGGAGGATGGGGGGTGGGAAGAGAGAGAAGGGAGAAGAGAAGGTGCAAATCTAAGCTCATAGGCCATTTCGTTTATTTACCTCTTTGCTTAATTAAGCTCCCGGTGTTCATTCATTTTCTTCCTCTCCACTTCTTTCTCTTAAATGAAGAACTCAGAAGCAAATCTGAATAGGTTGTGTGTCAGCTAATTAAGGATTTTCTTTTTGTAGAAAGAGGGAAAAAAGAATTAGCTTATGGAGGGGAAGAAAAAGAGGAGAGTCTCACCAAGAAACCCATTTTTGAACAAATACACCCAAGTACTAAAGATTCTAAAGTTAGAAATCAGAGAAGACCACAGAATGTCAAACAAAGTTCACAGAATGGGCAACTCTAAAAATGAAATAGATTTTCTCTCTCCCCCTTTACTCACTCCAATGACTGCCAGAAGTTAGGGCTTACATCTATATTGAGGTGATCTCTTTGGCCAGTGAAAGATACCCTAGTAACTGCAGTGTGTTTCTCTGTGGCTCCTGTTCTGGGGGTACCTGGAAACTGAGTTCTGCCCTTGTTATGACCATCCAGTAACAATTCTTCAAGAGCTGCCTCTGCCAATGTCTATGCCAAATTACCCCAATACTATCAAAAAACTGTTGTGAATGTCCATTGGTGAATGTCCATATGTGGCCATTAAACAGATAGACCACCCCTGGGGTTTCATTTAAAGACTTCCCATGAAAAATAATGGTGCATTTTGTTATTGTGGGATTTTTTTTTAATTTCAATCTCTATGTTAAGGATAGAGAGGAGCCTTTTCTTGGACCGCTTACAATTAGAATTGCCTGAAAGCAAAAATGGTTACCCCATGAGGAAATAGATTCTACTTCATTGGAGGTCATCAAGCAAAGTTGGATGGCCACTTGTTGGGAGTATTGTAGAGGGGGATATTGTAGAAGTGGGTGTTGTAGAGGCGGGGTATTGTAGAAGAGGGTGTTGTTAGAAGGGGGTGTTGTGGGAGGGGTACGGAAGGGGGTGTTGTGGATGAGAGTATTGTGGAGGGGGTATTATAGATGGGGGTGTTGTGGAGAGGGGCGTTGCGGAGGAGTGTGTGTAAAGGGAGGGTTGTGTATGGGGGGTATTGTGTATGGGGGTATTGTAGAGGGAGGTGTTGTGGAGAGGGTGTGGTGAAGGGGGGTGTGCAGAGGGGGGTGTTTTGAAAGGGGGTGTTGTGGAGGGGGGTGTTGTGAAAGGGGATGTTGTGGAGGGGGTGTTGGCCAAGTATACACTGGACTTGAGGCCTTTCAGATAACTCTCATGTATGTCTGGGGTTTTCCTCTTTCCCTGCCCACAAACTGCAATTTTCAAAAGTGAAGTTCCCTCTGTTTTTTGTTTCTGTTTATTTTTTGGAATCCTCTGTGTGCCACAGAAAAATGCCACATCGAATGGCAGTAAACAGTATTTTTTAGGCATCAGCCCCACCGGAGGGAAGTTAAATCCAGCTGCCAAGTTTTCTGCTAACACTGCTGTCCCACTTTGCCCAGGTTGTGCTGACTCGCTGCAGCAGGACCAACCCCAAGCTTTGTTATGCTCCTGCTGTCCCCCTTCCCCACTTGGAAAGGAAGATTAACCACAAAATATCTCCCACCTGTCCACTCACCCCACACACAGACATAGAATGGCCTTCCATTGCATTAGGAATTTGGCTGGTTGTCAGTCTAGAGGATTCCCAGAGCCCCTGGCCTTCCAGACCTCAGAGGTTGCTTGGCAGCCCCCACCCTCATAGTGGCCCAGGGGCATTTCCCCAGGCTCTCCTGAGCTGTCCCATGCAGGTGCCCAGCAGTCATTCCCACAGCTCCAGACCCAAGCAGAGCCGGAAAGTGCGAAGCTGTGACATCAGATCCCAGCTTCTCCCCGGAGCCTTCAAAATCACTGCTGACACAGGACATATCGAAACTGAACTTTAAGTATTTTATTTCTATGTACATTTCATCTTCGTCCAGAAATAAAACTAACTACAGACAGACCGTAATGCGGTGTATATGTATCGCTTCCAACAATCCGTTAGCTAAGTGCCAGGCACAGAGTTCTGTCTCGTTTGTGCATTTACAGCTACACTGCTAACATGGACTCTGACTCCTCCTTGTCGCCTTTTTTCTTTCATAACCAATAACAAGCAGAGAGACAAGTACAAGTTAATATTAATAAGCTGCTGAAATAACACGGGATAAACTATGTACAATACAAACCATTCATACAAATGAAGACTAGGATATTGAGTTTGTTACCATGTGTGGAGTAAAGATAAGATGGCCACTTACAAACTTACATGTCGTCTGTCTCTTGGGCACATCCCCTCAAGAAATAGTGGCTAGGGAGTTTCTAAGTGGAACTCTGCCAATGCCAATGACTGGGGGCAAAAGTTGAAATCTGAAGATGTGCCCACATGTAAATTCCAAAGGTTTGCTTATCTTTCTACAGGGCAGGCCTCCTAGGGCCACCTCGAATGTGCCTACAGGATGCTGGGTGGGTGGGTTCGTTTGGGAAGTAATACTGAGCTCTAGAAACACGCGTTCCATTGTCACAAGCAGTTAGGCCTATGGTATTGGTTACCAGTGCAGCTATCTGAAGCAGGAGCACGCGTGAGAGGGAGGGAAGGATGGATTTACATGGATTCAAGACTTGGAAGGATATCTCCACGCCAGTGCCTGTCAGAGCCCAATTCTGTCGAGCTATTCCCTTCTGCCTTGACTGGTTATCTAAAACCTGATGACCCAGAGAATTAAAAGACCTCTAAACAAGGGTCCCAGTAGATGCAAGCCAAAATATGTGTGTACATGTACATGTATGTCTGTGTGTATGTATGTTTCTTCTCGGGTGATTTTATGTAAAACCTGCAGCGATTCACAACTACACTGAGAGATGGAGCCAATGGGCAGAAATGACACCAGATTGTCCCCCCTGGGATCTTGGCAGCCCGTGGACAACAGCAGCATTGTAGACACAATCCAGGCCCCGGATGGGACCTTCTCCTTTGTAGTAACAGCCCTGTCATATGACCTCTTATTCCTCAGGCTTCAGTCTTACCCACACTGGCTCCTCCTCAACCTGAAGGGAAGTAGGGCGTGTCACTGTGATAGTTGTAGTCAGGACACACCTTCTGTACTAGTTTGTAATCGGTACTATAAAAGGAAATGTAAATACAGATGACCTTAAAGGGCTTAGAGCACAGCCAGGACACATGGCTCTGTGTCTGCTCCTGGTAACAGGTTTTGGAAGGGTCATAGTTACAGAGCGTGTTCTTGGTCGCCTTGTCCACCTTTTCATACTCGATCCGGCAGTTAAAGGACTTGGAATCTTTGGCATCGATCACCGTCTGCTGGGCCAAGTCGAATTCCACAATCTTGGTTGGAGGCACCAAGCTCACAGAGACATTGCCTTGCCCAGTGGAATTGTGCCGGAAGTACACGCTGAAGGTCCCGTTGCCGTGGTCAACGATTTTCCCAGTTATCAACAGGTTCAGCTTCACAGTTTTGATGTTGGAATGAAAATCACCCCAGCCAAACATTTTCTTAAACTTCCCCGTCTTGACGATGGGCCGTCGCTTGGCTCTGGGCCGAGGCTCCTGAAGGTCCGTGGAGTTCCTTAGCCAGTCCCAGAGATCTTGCTCCGAATAAGGTTCTGGGGTGTCATAGCGCAGGTCCAAATCTGTACCGTTGTCTTTGCCACGAAAAGTCTGTGAGAGAAGCCGGCTGATGGACAAGTCTTTGCTGCTTTCTGTCCAGATGTGCTTTAGGGTAGATTTGGTGCCTCCAGATTTTAGAAGCTCCGACTTCCCGCCATTCGTTAAATTGGCACATGTGACCTAGTGGGGGAAAAAGAAGAAAGATGACATTCTTGTCTCTGCATGAAAAGAGTATTTTGAGCCAAGATCCATGTAGGTAGGGCCTCCATTACCATAGACTGAAAATTACACAGCCATAGAGCCATACCATTAAGCATGCATCCAATCAGCATCTGTTCAAACGGATGATAAAACTGTTTCTCCCTTCTGATAGATATCGCATTGTGATGACATTAAGAACAAGGGGGAAAAGACAGTGGAGCAAGAAGCCAGGATCAAAGGATGAGACTAATTCCTACACATGTACTGCCACCTAGTAGGAATAGATGAGTTACAAGTTCACAAAGGCTGAACAGAAACACAGAAGCCGAGGAGCATTCATACTCAGCACCAGAACCAACCCAGATACTTGAGACAAAAGGACACAAAGGGCTTGGGCCCAGACAGTAAGGCCTTCCCCATTTGTGCTCTGAGGAAAAGAAAAAGTTTCAAGGTTCCCTTTAGTTCTAATTGTGATTTAAAATGATTAAAGCCAACTATGGGAGGGAGAAAGAATTGCTGCTTTTACTTGTCTCTGATTACCTGCTACATAGACAGTCTAAGCAAAGTGACTTTGTAATAGGGTCCTAGTTTTTTCTCTTAGTGAAAAAATATGTATATATGTATACATGTATATGTATACATATATATGACTATATATGACACCAAATGTGGGGAATAAAGGGAATCTAAGACAAAGATCCTGCTCTCTGGGGGCCTCTGTTCTAGTCCAAGAGTCAGTCATGGGCACAAACCTGGCCCAGACCCAGAGGTCAGCAGAAGGTAAATGCCAAATGAGAAATCCTTCCTCTTTCCAGTGCCAAAGATGTCAAAGATGGAAAGAAAGGTCCTTTGTATCCCAAAACGGTCATGGAAGTACTTTGTGCCTTACACTGCAAAGAACTGGAAATAAAACAGATATCAATCAATCAGAAGATGGCTAAACAAATCATGGAACGTGAATAGAATGAAATGTTATGAACAATGAATGTGAATCATTCAGAGAAGCTTGGGAAGACTTACATGAACAATATGAATTGATGTAAACTGAGAAGAGAGAACCAGGAAAGCAATATGCATAACAACAGAATTGTAGAAAAGAAGGAACGAAGGAAAGAAGGAAGGAAGGAAGGAAGGAAGGAAGGAAGGAAGGAAGGAAGGAAGGAAGGAAGGAAGGAAGGAAGGGAGGGAGGGAGGAAGGAAGGAAGGAAGGAAGGAAGGAAGGAAGGAAGGAAGGAAGGAAGGAAGGAAGGAAGGAAGGAAGGAAGGAAGGAAGGGAGGGAGGGAGGGAGGGAGGGAGGAAGGAAGGAAAGAAAAAAGTGAGGGAGGAAACACTATATAACTATACTGACTGAATAAGAGATGAGAAAAAATATATTCTTTGTAGAGGTGGGTGATTATGGGTTTGGAAAATTGTATATACTATCAAATTCAGTTAATACATTGATTAGTTTTGCTGAGCTGCTGTTTTTCTTTTTCTTTTTTTTTCTTCATATTGTTTTTTGTTTCCTTACAGGATAAGTCTTGCTGAATAGGGGACAGAGAAGAATATATTATCAAATGAAATTATATAAAAGGAAAGGAAAAGTAACTATGAAGGTAGCTATGAAAAAGAAGGGTAGCTATATAAAGGTAGTCCTTCCTTGGACTCATTCCTTACCATTTCTACTCCATTATAAATTTTGCCTCTTTGCTTTTAAGCTTTGCTGTTGCTCCCAGGCTTTTGGATCTATACTTCATCCCTGTCATTACACACTGTCTTAATAGATCCCTAACTCAAGTTCTGATGTCCCAGAAATCTGTTCCCTTTGGGGAAGTCCAAGGGGAAAGAGGAAGAGTTTGCATGTGGTCATGGCTGACCTGAGGCTAAGCTGGGAACCAGACAGTTTGGCTTTAGGTCCCCAGCCTCCAATGGCACCAAAAGTTGGGTATGGACAACTCTGGGACTACCTCATCCTTCTAGTGCCTGATGTCTTAATGCTATGAGATGGTGGTAGTGGTGGTGGTGGTGCTGACAGGTGTCATTTCTCAGGGTCTTCTTTCTCTATAACATCCTTGTCAATCAGTCAGTTGGTCAAGTGACATTTCTTAAGGGATTGTTATGTGCCAAGTCATGGTGTTAAGCACCAAAGATACAAAGAAAAGTATGAGAGAGCTCCTGACCTCCACGAGCTCACCAACTCGGTGGAGGAGAGTATGGCAATAGACAGGAGGTGAAGGGAATGACACAGACTGAGGCTATGGCTCCAGGATGCTCATGTTTGTAGCACACTGTGCCACCACTTCATGCACACAAGATCAGAGAAAAGGGTCCCAATGTCTCTCCTTTGACACAGATATGACTTATAGCTTGACAAGCCAACCCAATTGACCACCCAACCACTAAACTCACGTGAGTTTATGCTGATGTTGGGCTGGATATTCAGATGTGATATGAATCTGCAAAGGGATATTCATTACAACAATACTCTCTCCTTTAAAAGATTTCAGGACACTACTCTTTCCCAGTTTTCCTCCTACCTGTCTGGCCACTCCTCTGTCTCTTTTGCTGAATCCTCCTCCAGATCATCTCCTCTAATCATGGGTGTCCACCAGGGCTTTTTCCTGGGTCCTCTTCTCTTCTCCCTCTAAACTACATCATTTGGCAACTTCCAGCTTCCATGGATTTAATTGTCATTTCTATGCTGATGATTCTCAAATCTACCTTGGAGGCCCCTGCTGCCCTCCAATCTTGTATCTCCAACTGTCTGGCAGATATCTCAAATTGGGTGTCCAGTAGACATCTCACACTCAACATATCCCAAACTAAACTCATTCTTTCTCCCTAAACCTACCCTCCACCTTCTCTATTACTACAGGGGGCAAAACCATCTTTTGGGTCCCTCAGGCTTTGGGTCCCTATATGCCATCCCTGACTCTTCACTCTCACCCCCCTTCCATTTCCAATCTGTTGCCAAGGCCTGAAAATTTTAACTTTGCAACATATCTTGAATATGCCCCCTTCTCTCCTTTAACATCGCCACACCCCTTGTGTAGCCCCTCAACACCTCATACTTTGACTATTCCAATAACCTTTTAGTGGGGCTGCTTGCCTCCTCTCTCTTCACTCCACTCCATCCTCCATTCAGCCAACAAAATGATTTTCCTAAAGCACAGGCCCAACTCTGTCACTTCCTGACTCAATAAACACCAGTGGCTTCATATCACCCACACGGTCAAATGCAAAATCCAAAGTCATTAATAACCTAGCCCTGTCCAATCCTTCCAGTCTTATTGTACCTTACTTCCTCATCATGTGCTCTGATGCAGTACCCCCAGCCTTCTGGCTGTTCCATGAACAAGACATACTATCTCTTGGCTCCAGGCATTTTCTCTGGCTGTGTGCCATGCCTAGAATGCTCTCCCTCCTCAACTCCACCTACTGGCTTTCATAGGTTCCATTGAGTTTCAGCTAAAATCCCATCTTTTACAGGAAGTCTTTCCCAACCTCTCTCAATTCTCATCCTGTGCTTCTCATAATTATCTCTTATTTATCTGGTATATAGTTTGCTTATTTGTAATTGATTCCCTCCCCACTTCCCATTAGAACATGAGCTCCTTGAGGGCAGGGACTGTCTTTTGCTTCTTTTTATATCCCCATCCTTTTGCACAGTGCCTGGCACGTAGTAGGTGCTTAGTAAATGTTTATTGACTGGCTGTTTTTGTATCCCCAATGCCTGGCTTATAGCAGGCATTTGACAAATGCTTGTTGGTTGATTGATTGACTGGTCTATGTGAGGTGTATATTTTTACCTCTTTTAAAGATAAAAGGATGCCTATTAATTTCTTCCAACCATTATTTTTTTTTACTGTAGCTCCGTTACTACTCATTACAGATAATTATAGTGTTGCTTTGGAAATGATATATTTCTTGATTCAAAAGCATGAATACTTGAGAGCAGATAGATATGTAAATAGCATTATGTGTAAGGATAAGAAATCTCACTCTGGGTGAATAGCAAAGACAAAAAGAACAAGGTTGACACAAGCAAGAATATAGGCTCAACTTGCATTTGGGCCAGCCTACATTGCCTTGGCGGATGATGCACTGTTTAGAGATGAAGTCCTAAACATTGTCAATATTCCTGGTTCTTTTCTAGGTAGTTTTCCCTCCCCCAGAAAATTGTAAGCTCCTTGAGGATGTAGGTCAGATAGTAGTAGCCTTTTGTATCTACCTAATCTGCCTACCCTTCCCTACTATCCACATAGAAGGTGTTAAATTGAATTGTCACTTGATTGTTTGATGAATAATAGAGAGACATAAAAAAAGGAAATGTAAACCAAGATTCGTCAGGAAGAGATATACTTTGTTCTCCATGGCAGATGGGGTTGGGGGGAGGGTGGTTCAGAGGGAACATATTTCATAAAGAGTCTGGCAGAGCAGTAATTATCTCTAAGAAAATCCCCTGGCAGTGCATTCTGCCCTCTGCTCTTCCAGCTAGTCCATTATTGAACATAGGGATCATCTTTCCAGTCAGTGACCTTTCCATCCACCATTCCATCTGCCTTCCATCCACCATTCCCAAACTTACTTTAGGTAGAGACAGCATGCCTGGGGAAGAGGTGTCCTGAGACCCCAAAGTCTGAACTCTTCCCCACTTCTATGGCATTTTCCCAGTTTCCTTGATCCATCAAGCACAGCTCAAGGCTCCCTTCTCCAATCTAGATTTCTCTCTCACACAAGATTGAGGCCTTACTTTCACTGACAGTAAAGGCTTACTTTGCATTAGTCACCTTGAGCAGCCAAAGGAATTGTCTTTGCCTTTTGAAAAACCAAAATTTGTCATTTCTGGATGCTGTATATAACCTCACCCCTAGGAAAGAGTCACCGCAATAAACCATTTGGGAAAAGCAGAGACAGGGCAGAAGGGTTGGCCATGATCCTTTAGCCAGTTATGGACATAGTCTACAAACATGCTGGAAACTCGGAAGGCACTGTGCTCATGCCGAGGAGGTCTTTGATAAACATAAGGGTGAAACAAGACACAGTTCCTGGCTATGGGGAACTCACAATGTAATAGTAAGAGACAAAGGTGTTCAGATTTTTTATTTACACCTAAGTAGTTCTACACCAAAAGGACAATCTTCTATGAGCATAAGAAATACTACACATCTTCCCCAATTGCTTTCGACTTCTTTCAGAGACCAGAAAGAAAAGCTAAAATACAGAGTTGTTTCTGGAAGGAGGTTTGGGTCTCAACTATTCTAAAGGCTGCTATTGATCAACAAGAACTTGTTGGCATACCTGTCCTTACTTAGAAATATCTGTCGTTTCAGCCGTGTCAGTACGTGTTATTGACACAGATCAAGACTACTCCCCACCCCCTCGCAACCCATCTTCCAGAGTGACTAGTTTTTGAAAAATACAATGGGTGCCGAGCCTTTCCAAACTTAGCCAGGCCGCCCCTCAGAAAACAAATTAGCCATTGCTGCAAGACTCCAGGGAACTTTTCAGCTTGAGAGAGCACGTCTTTGGCTAGCAGGACTTTGGAGAACCCAGGGCCAACTCCACACTCTCATGAGGCAACATTGAGGCTTGTTGTCGTTGTTTTATATCACAAACACAAAGCACTTCAGGCCATGGAAGCACCTCAGCAATGAACTGAGGATCGCGCTAACTTGTCTAGAAAGCCAGAATCATTGCCCAAGAAGGACAATCATATTGTCATCGTTCCGCGACTCCATTAGATTAAAACATTCTCCCTCAAAGGACTACAAATGTCACGTCTTGTTTACTAAGGCTGCCCCCATCCCCCACAGGAAGGATCTCTAGCTGAAGGTTTGCAATAGCTGCTCAAGCTTGGTGCTGTTGAATGATCCCAGAATCACAAACTCAGTCACAGAATTTCTGATTTGGAAGGGACCTCAGAGGCATCTAATTCAACCTACCCATACCTAAAAAGGAAATTCTTCTAAAATTCTATGAGTTATCAAATCCCTCTCAAACACGTTATCCCGGATTCATTAACCTCTTTAATTCCTTTTACTGTAGCTGCTCCTAAGAAAACGACTTCACAATTGTTTGTGGCTCTTCACATTTGAAATATCATGGATTGTGACAGCCATGGGGGGAGGAACTATTTTTGCTGTGGAGAAATCAAACTTTTTTCATGCTGGAAAAATAACCCTCCCCCCCAGTTGCTCATCTCATAAGCACACACACGCACACACACACACACACTCACACACACACACATATCACTTTTGACTCACTTGCACATGAATATTAATGAATGATTGAGAAGCATTATTCCCAATGCCCCATTCTCATCACTTTGGTCCATTCTCCCTAAATATAATTGCAGGTTACTCGCATTTTTTGCATTACAAGAGGTCAATTCTTATATTAATAAATGTATGAAATGTCATTAATACAAAAGAAAAGAAACTCAGTAAAAAAGTTAATATTTTATGTTATTTCCTTTTAAAATGTATAAGGAAGATCTTGTGTGAAGACCCCTGGGCATATATGTCCAATAATGAGTAACACATTAAAATAACATTTTAAGAGACTAGTTCCCACCTAAAGACAGAAGTTTCTTCAACGTCATTCTTGCATTATGCATTTTCCCATTTTACCTTGCCTGAACAATGTTATTATAGTGGTAATATTTGTAAATCAAATAAAAAAGGCTTTTGGCACCACCACAGGCAACTGATTTTGCCTCTGATTCCATTGGCAATCCTCAAGGAAAACAAAGAATCTCAGCTTGGTAGAGAAGTCCCTGGGCTAAAACACAAGTCCTGCACTCAAATGGGGGGAGAACAGACAGCATGACAATTTTATAAATTTTATTTAATATATTTAGTTTTCAGCATTGATTTGCACAGCAGTTTGAATTACAAATTTTCTCCCCATTTCTACCCTCCCCCCACTCCAAGATGGCATATATTCTGGTTGCCCTGTTCCCCAGTCTGCCCTCCCATCTGTCACTCCACTACCCTCCCATCCCCTTTTCCCTTCCTTTCTTGTAGGGCAAGATAGATTTCTATGCCCCACTGCCTGTGTATCTTATTTTCTTGTTGCATGCAAAAACTTTTTTTGTTTTTGTTTTTGCACATCTATTTTTTAAAACTTTGAGTTCCAAATTCTCTGTCCTCTTCCCTTCCTACCCACCTTCCCTAAGAAGTCCAGCAATTCAACATGGGCCACATGTGTATCATTATGTATAACCCTTTCACAATACTCATGTTGTGAAAGACTAACTATATTTTGCTTCTTCCTAAACTATCCCCCTTTATTGAATTTTCTCCCTTGACCCTGTCCCTTTTCAAAAGTGTTTGTTTTTGATTACCTCCACCCCCATCTGCCCTCCCTTCTATCATCCCCCCTTTTTTAATCTTCTTCCTCCTTCTTTCCTGTGGGGTAAGATACCCAACTGAGTATGTATGGTATTCCCTCTTCAGGTCAAATCTGATGAGGACAAGATTCACTCATTCCCCCTCACCTGCCTTCTCTTCCTGCAGAACTGCTTT
>CM053623.1:1856525-1879550 GCA_028646595.1 Phalanger gymnotis | reverse complement strand
GAATTGCTTGACTTCTTAGGGAGGGTGGATGGGAAGGGAAGAGGGCAGAGAATTTGGAACTCAAGGTTTTTAAAAAATAGATGTTCAAAAGTAAAAAAAAAAAAGAATGAGGCTGCTGCTGATAACACAGGGAAGGGGTGGGGGGAAGGCCTCAGTTGGAGCCATAGAGGTGAAGGGGGTTGAACTGACAAGGCTTAGCCACTGATTGACTAGGGAGTTTGTGTGACAGGAAGTGGCTAAAGATGAGGCAGAGCCTGTGATTGTCAAAAGTCTGGCAAGAGGCCAATGGCGCCCTCCACAAGCAGAATGGCCATTGGCAAAGCGCTTCTCCACTATGACTCTTGTACAAATGTGCTGAGTCAACCACATCTTCACTTTTTTTCATCACATAAACCTACTTGCTGAAGCTCCATTGCTTAGCTCGTTGCTTGTTTAATTTCATCTAGAATCCTGGTCTGGGTGGAGAATATACAGAAACCCTCCTTTCTCTCTGCTCAGAGGTGTCCATGTGAAGCCAGCTGCATATCACAGGGGCCAGGGAGGCTTTCTAAACTTTTCTTTTGGGGATCCCCATCATCTGATTCCTCCACTGACTGAGTGGTTAGTGGGGCACATGGAGACACTCAAAGCTCAAAGAAAGAGAAGTACATAACAAAGGTCCTGCCAACAACCCCCGTTCCTGGGACCGAGATGAGAAAGAGACAAAAAGGAGATGATTAGGGACGGAGCAAAGGACCTCAACGAGGAAAAGCAGAGAAGAGCCATTTCCCCACAGCCAGAGGATTCTGGGAACCTTGACCCTGAATTATCAAAGGTACCTCCGCCCCCCATCAGACAGCTGCCCAGATGGACCAGCACATCTCACTGACAGGTGCTGGTCATTAAAAATAAATCAATAAGAGCATGTTAGACCAAAAAAACAAGAAACAGCGAGGCCACAAACCTTCAAATCAATTCCAGCTACTCATACTCCCCTTTGGGATTTCTATAAGGACAGTGAGAGTTTCCCAGGGACTAGAGATAGAATGAGGTTTGGCATCATCTAGCCCAATGATGGTATGTGAGTGAGGGGGAATCAAGGCCCAGAAAGGAGGAGGAGGAGGCCAGGGGTCCCATGGCTGTAAGTAGCAGAGTTGGGATTTGAACCAGAGTCCACTGACTCTAAATCTAGCCCTCCTTCCGCTCCCCCATGCCCTCTCTCTGCCTTCAGTATTGCTGCTGACACTGAGAGTTTGTCATGCAAAGCACTTGGGACTCATTAACTCCTTGGAACTTCTGGACAAGCCTGATGAGGCAAGTGCTTTTGGGTATTATTGTCCTTCACCTAATGATGAGGAAACTAAGGCCCAAATAAGACAATTGACTTTCCCAAGCTCTCACAATTAGCCAGTGCCTGAGCTAGGATATGAATCAAGATCTTTGGACTCAGAGACCATTGTTCTTGCCACTCCACCATGCAGTCTCTGCCTGTCTAAAGGAATGCCATCCAGCTCTGCCTGGAGTGGACTTTCTTCAGGCCTGCCATTGCTGACCTCTCAATTCAAGGTCACCTAGATATTGGGCAAAGCTGATGGGAACGACAAATGTGTTTACCTCATCATTGGTCAAGTACATTCAGGAAGTGTTGGTATTCGCCTGGCACCTGTGAATTTCGGGGTATTTTTGTTTATTTCACAGACTCATAGAACCTCACCCAACCCAAACACAAAAAGAATCTCCACTGTAATATACCCCACTCGTGGTCACTGAGCCTCTTAGAAGAGCTCCAAGGGTGGGAGGTTGGGGGGAGAACCACCATTTCTCTGGAGAGGTGATTATTTGCTGCCTCTGCACACTTTGGGGTGGGGGAGAGATAGGCTTTTAAGATCCTCCCATTGGAATTCAAGAATTTCACAGCTGGTCACTGACTCTAACCAATGCTCCAAAAGATATTGCCACTACTGTCCGGTCAGGTGGTCACTGAGCTTCCCCTACAAGACCTCTAATGGCAGGGCACTCTAGCTCTGGGGCCTGCACATGCCACTTTAGACGACTCTAATTCAGGAAAAGTTTGCTATTGTTTTATTCTTCCCCTAATACCAGATCAGCTCTGCCTCCTGGCAATGGCCACTCATTGAGCTTTAGTCTCTTCTCCGTTCTGGATTCAAACAAAACAAGTGGAATTCTCCTTCAAGTACCTACAGACATCCATTCCTTTCTTCCTGGAGGTTTTCCTGTCCACACTGAACAACTTCAGGGCAGCCTCCATCTGTCTGATCTTGAGACCATCCATTCACTGTTATGATTGCCCTCTTCTGGATGCTCTCCAGCCAACCAAGGCCCCTCCTAGAATGTGGTACCCAGAACTTCCTACAGCACTCTAGACACGGCCTGACCATGGAAGGCAGGTAGGCCAGTGGAGCTAGACTTTTGAGTACGAGGAAGCAGTGGAGCAAGAAGATAAGAAAGGCATAAAAGGGCCAGGTATAAAGAGCTCTAAAGCCCAAATATTAGATCCTGGCAGTAACAGGAAGTCACTAGTGCTGATGAAGTGTTGGGGAAGTGACATGATAAAACATACATCTTTGGGAAGTTATCTGGACAGCTAAGTGGAGGAACTTGAAACATGGAGACAGGCCAAGAAAGGATCACAACAGTCAAGGGTCATAATGGTGACAGTCTAAACTAGGCTTCTAACTGGGGGAGTGGAGAGAAGATGCGTATGAGAGACAAAGTGAAGGCAAGAAGGATGAGATTTTGTAATGGACTGGTTTCATGAGGAGGGGGAAATGAGAAGGATGAGTTGAGGCTGGCACCAAGGTGTTGAGGCCAGATAACTGGGAAGAGGGTAGTGCCCTCAATGAGAATAAAGATATTGTGGGGCAAGGATGGTTTGGGACCAAAGATAATGAGCTGTGTTTGGGACGTATTGACTTTGAGATGTCTATAGGACATTCAATTCCAAATGTCCAAGAGGCCAGTGCAGATGCAATGCAGGAGAGACTTTAGAGTTGGACATACACATACATGTGAGTACATGTATGTTTATATGCATGCATGATGGAGGTGATCTACATAAATAAAAGTACAGAGAGAAGTGAGATAGATAGATAGACAGATCTAACAGTCCTCTGCATAGAGATGATAATCGAACCCATGGCCACTGGTGACCTTGCCAAGTGAGATAATGTAGAATAAAAAGACAAGAGAGTCCAGAACACAGACTTAAGGAATATCCCTTGTCATAGAGTATAACGTGGATGGAGAATTAGCAAAGAAGATGGAGAGAGGACTCGAGAACATATAAGAGAACCAGAGGAGACTAGTCTCTTAGAGTCGCAAAGAGGAGAGTGCATCCAGGAGAAGGTGAGCACCAGTGTCCTGTGCTTCAGAGAAGTCAAGAATGATCACCTTTGAGGAAAGAAGAGACAACATGATGAATGGCCTCTGTTTTCTCAGTGAAGTCCTTGGATGAGAAGATGAAGGTAGAAGATACCATGAGAGGACTAAGGAAAAATCAGAAGGTTTAAAATGGTTAGTATGAGGATTGAGATTGTGAGTTGTTAGGGAGCAATAGAATATTTGCTTTGCTGTATTAAAGGCCTAGTTGAAAAAAGATAATAAATTTGTAATGGGTCCAGTCAGCATGGTTTTATTATGTCAGCCATGTCCATTCAGCAGCATGTGAAGGAGCAAAGGGGGCAGAGAATGAGAGTAATCTTGGATTAGGCCTTAGTAAGGCAACAAGGCAACAGGCACTGATTAACTGTTTACTAGATGGCAGGGTGAGAGGCTAAGATCCTTACTAAGAGACTAGGATAAACAGGCAAAAACACAGCCTCTTCCCTCAAGGTGTTCACATTGAAATGGGAGAACCTACAAGCAACTGTGCATATACAAGATATATCCAAGTTTAATGGAAAGTAATCTCAAGGAAAGACACAAGCAGTGAGGGGTCTTGGGAAAGGGGTCCTAGAGAAAGAAGAACCTCAGCTGAGACCTGAAGGAAATTCAGGAGGGGGCCATGAAAGGGGGAAATGCTCCAGACAAAGGGGAGAAAGTCAAGAGATGGAGTGCCTCTCTAGAGAACTGTCTGTGCCTCAAGTCACATGCTGGAAAAACAGCCAGGAAGTCAGTATTGCCACATTATAGGATATATAGTAGAGAGTAAAGTGTAAAGAAACTGGAAAGATTATGGTTTATCCTTCATTTTTGAAAAGGACCAATGACAGCTTGGTGATGTCTTGACTCGTGCATGAATTGGATTGATGTGAGGCAGAGCTGCACAAAGTCGTTAGCCTCCCTCTCTTCCAGAGTCATCAAAGTCCAGTGACAGGACAAAAGTCAAGACAACTGGCAATGGCCTATGATGCAGCAGATGGTCTTGGTGTCTTCAATGTCGGACCAAGCTCTAAGTGTTCTGAGGCACCTGCTTCAGCCACCTTCATGGTCATTGGAACAAATTGTTCTCATCTGGCTATTCCACCAAAGAAAGTGTTTATATATAGTTTGGGGCAGACATCTCACTACCTCATTGATGAGTCCAAGGCCTGTTGATTACCCTCATTCTGGTTTAGCCCATCTGCTGAGATAATTTTACTGGGGTGTGGCCTCCACACAAGCTACAGTTTCTTGGAGCCACAGGTTATAGTTGGATGAGAAGTAGAAACTAAAGGTGGATGAGCAACCCTGGAAAAGGCTTGGCAAGGCCTCATGCCAGAGGTGCTAGTCTTCCCTGAAGGGTTTAAAGTCAAATGAAGGATTTTATATTTAATCTTGGATATAATAGGTAGTTTATTGAGTGAAAGTGAGGGGAGGGGGAACATGATCACACCAATGAGATAAGAAGAAAACTTTGGCAGAAGAAAGGAGGATAGAATGGAGTTAAGAGGAGACTTGAGGCAGGAGGGCAAACTCAAAGACTATTACAGGAGTCCAGATGTGAGGTGATAAGGTCCTGTGCCAGGGTGGTGGTTGTGTGCATCAAGAGAAGGGACCTCATACAAGAGATACTGCAGAAGTAGAATTGATAGGACTTGGCAACAGACTGCACATAAGACATGAGTGAGAGTGAACTTGGTAGGGTGTAATCAGTATTAGGACAAGATGGTAAAGGCATGTGGGCTAGAAGAGAAAGTTGTTGTTTGTCCTTCATTCTTGAAGAGGACCATGACATCGTGACATGGTGATGCCATGACATGCAAGTGCATTGTATTTAATTGAGGGAGGGCTAGAGGAGGGCATAGAGTTGAATTGGTTCCCAAAGGAGTCAAGATAGGGAAGGTGACAAAGTATAGCCAGGGCTGGAATCATGGCTTGGGAAAGAACTGAGAGGTGGAGGGAATGGAGATCATGGTGAAGATGAAGAACAGTGTTAGGGGTTGCAAGGTATTAGTAAATATGGAATGATACAAAATTATAATCAGACACATTACTTATTTATTTCTGGGAATTAGACACTTCAACACAGCCTAAGAAGATATTTTCCTTTTTAGAAACTGTATCATATTTGACACAACTTTATCTTTCTGTCCCCTAAACATGTAAATCTGTTTCACCCTGTTGTTCTAACTCTTTCTGCCCTATCTTGTGCTTGTGACCCTGTTTTCTTCCAGCCCAGTAGTATCTTACATTTAGCATTAACTTCATTTTATTTTCAATCCTTTACACTAAATGCTAGAATCAATCTCAGAGCTTGAGGTGTCTCAGAGGCAACCTAGTCCAACCTCTCTCTAAACAAAGAAACTCTACATCACAAAATAAGTGATTAACTTCTCTTTGCAGGTGTTGTACTGCTTTTAACTTTTAATATGTGTCTTTCTTGATTTCCCCAAAGAGATTATAAGCTACCAAAGTACAGGTAGACCAGTAGTGTCCATCTTGAAATTGCCCACTAAGCCAAGCAGAGCTTTGTACACTAAATTGTTGTATGAAAAACATTTTTGTACATCAAGCGTAGTGATGATCTGAGCTTTCTGCAGACTTTCTTTCCTCCTGGGCTGGGGAAAGCTCATTACCTTACTTGTACCCACTTTGGCAATTCAGTGTGATTTCCTATAAGGGCAGCCATGAAACTATTATTCATACATCAGGTTCCTAAACCTAATCCTGGGCTAGAGTAGGAGATATACACTCTCACTAGTCCCTGCTATAGATTCTAAGCCCCACCCGGGTTGTTTCTCATTTACACAAAACCTGACATGATGACAACACTAATTTTTAAACATGTAGCATTTACTAAATGAGAAGCAATAGCATAACGTTTACCTAATAGAAGGCAAAAGCAGAAATAATCAAAATATCAAAATAATGCCCCCAGTAAATTTGAGTCGCATCTCCTATCAATGAAAGCAACTTTCATGGGGAACACACACTCAGAGCTATATAGCAAGGAGTCAAATGAGTAGGAAAACCCATATGTCTGGACCAACTCACAACTCTAGACTGAAGGTCTTGATGTCTTTGGTCTCTGTGGCACAAGTCACACGATGAGTTAAATCAGTTATTTACCATCTAATCTCTGTCTGGTCTTCGTAGCTCTCCTGCTGATCAAAGCTCCTCCTCTGCTACTCCTAGACCACTGAAGTAGTGTTAAGGTCTTTTAGCACACAGCCATACTTACCTGGGTGCTAAAACAATGTTAAGCTAATTCGAATTGCTTTCTTGGTTGGAAAACTGCACAAATCATTAGATCTCCTCCCTTTCAAGCCAGAGAGAAGAGACATGGATAATGCAGTCAAAACCTTGGGTTTCCTTTTATTTAGTACTGTAAGTTGTGCTAGAGAGAGAAGCAAAGTCCAAATAGCTCTTGATGTGGCATAAAGGTCTTACTTTCCTTCAGTGAACTTCCAGCAATTAAAGAGCTGATGATAATAGTAGCTAAAGAATGCTCATGATTTCAGGCACCTTTCTCAACCATTTCAGTCTAACACAGCTGCTATCTTCTCATTCTTCCCCTCTCTGCTTCTTTCAAATAGTCTCTATCTTAAACTTCTCTCCTTAGGCAGCTGTTTGGTCTTCCTATTCTTCTGATCTTTAAGCAGCTGGGTGGTGAGATGGATAGGACATGGGACCTGGAGTTAGGAAAACCTGAGTTCAAATACTGGAACACAATGAACTATAAGGATCTTTGACTAGTTCAGGACTTTAGTTTCTGAGAACGTTTTCTCTCTGGTCCTCCTAGAATTGTCTGTCTCTTCTCAAATATTTTTTTATTTGATGAGTAGTATTTCATCTCAAGCTGATTTTACTGGCATTCTACACTTACCCTGCCCTGTCTCAACAGCTCAAATGTCCACACAGTACCCTCTTTACTCATCTATTCTTATAGATCTCCATTTAACACTTGTATAGTGTGTTGGCAAACAAAATGGGCTTTTAGCATTCAGTTCAACCAAGTGCCCTTGAAGAGTTTGGTCTTTGTTTCCTTGATTAGATTAGGAGTCCTTGGTGACCTCCTTGCCTCAGGGGAAGGCCTAGTTTACACATGAGTTTGAGTGACATGTTTGGGACATCAGAGGCTTTTAGACCACATGGGTTCAAATGGCCTCTTTGTGACAATTTTAGGTCACGTGGGTGAGTCGCATATGTGACTTACCCTTGACCCTGAAAAAGATATAAAACCAGGGCTTGGCTTTCTCTTCTTTGGAGCTCTTACCCTCAGCCATGGTGGCACACGTGAATCTGGGCCAGCCCTTGTTATGAGCTCCCGGGCTGAACCTAGATATTGGTAACTATGAATTGTATTTGGTCTGTCTGTCAATGTTGTAATTTGTTTGTATTTTGCTCTGAAGTTCAGGGTGCTGGCTTTTTCTCCTGAACTAAGTGAATAGTATTTGTATGCCAGATTGAAGTAAACTTGTCAACCTCTTAATGTTGCTTTTCTTAGCAAAGCAGATCAACAGAATCTGGGCTTTGGCAGCATTTCTGCCGTTGGGCTTATGTTGGTCTTTCACCCTCCACAACAGCTGCTAGCCAGATTATTGAAAGATATAGATAAATATGTCATCTCATCAAAGTGAGTGCCCCTTTTGTGGAGGCACCTTAGGATCCATTCTTAGTTTAAAATCTATCAATTTTCTATGGGGTCTCTATCCAGGTTCTACTAGTCTCACTGCGTTATTTTATCGAGGACAGAAACAGAATAATACATCCAATGGCAAGGGCCTGAGAAAGGCTTGTGCCTCCCTTAATGGATACCTTGGCAAATAGTCTCACTTTCTTCCAGGAGCAGAAAAATATCCCAGGAACTCACCAAAAACATTCTCAGAAAGTTCCATTTTGATTTCCCAGCTCTCATCTAAATAACTCTGGGAAATGACTTGAATGATATTTTAATTTATCTTAATAAATGCAATCCATCTTCTGGGGCCTGAGTCCATCTCCCATGCTTCATCATAGTTTACCATTTCCCAGATCCTTTTCCGGATGCCATCAGCTCTAGAGCTATGAAGACAAATCCAAGATATTTCATGAAGCTGGTAACTAATTTCACAAGGCCTCAACTACCATGTTATTAACCGAGCTACCCTGGCCTAGTTTACTGAGTAATGAACCCCAGCTCCAAGCCTCCAGCCACAATGATTAAAAACACTTAGGCATTAAACTGTTGGTACAAACTTGAGAGAGGACAAAGTATATAATAGATTTGCAGTTTCATGTGCAATCTTTTATTTTCTGTGCCACTATGCTACAGAAATGCCTGTTTCATGTCTTAAGTTCAGAATTAAAAAAATAAACAATAAAAGGGAACTTTGGTGAAATGATGGAAACCCACCTGCCCAAGGACCTCCAGAAAGGCAAAGATGCACATTATCACACCTGTTAGTTAACCCCAGATCAGGGGAAATCACATTGATCTTTGTGAGATCACAAAGCCCCCAAGCTGTCTATGACACTGGGCTAACGGCTCCATTGACAGCCCTGCTCTGCAGCTCAGAGTGAGAACACTCATGCAGGCTCAAGCTTGTTTTGGGAGTCAGTGTTGGAGCTTCCAAATCAAGGAAGCAGAGGCCTCCTCATTTGAGTCTGTTGTTCATGAGACAATGAGCTGCTAAGATGACCCCTCTGCAGATGACTGTGTGCCTCAAAGCCCGACATTTTATTCATCCCTCTTAGGACAGGCACATGAAAACCTTATTGCTAATCATAAAATTATCCAGCCTCAATGTTGGCTTCAAAATCCTCCTGAGGCAGTACATTTTGTTTTCTGACTGGTCTGTGTGTGTGTGTGTGTGTGCATCACGTGTTCATTTGCGTGTGTGTGTGTGTGTGTATCCCCATGTGTGTACCTTACATTTACCCCTGAGTGTGCTGCCTCCTTGTTTCATCCAGAGAGGTTCTAACCAAAATGATTTTTGTGTTCTCAGAATAAGGACCCTCCATTGGGGGCAGGGGCAGGGCAGAAGCCAATGTCATTTGGGTTTTTTTTCATCCTTCGTGTTTTAAAATGACTGGCCAACAGAAGGACCCACAAGACTCCTCCCCAGGACAGCTGCCATTGGGGCAAATCCGAGCCTTTGCTTTCCTGAGCATGTGTCAGAGGTACATCTTGCTTGGCTTTTCAGTTCTGGGGGTTCCAGGTAAGTCAAAATCCGGCCCTGTGTCCTTCCCTTTCATTGCTGAAATGGCCAAAGGTACCAGACCCACAAGGGCATCCCCTCTACTAAAACAGGACAGCCACTTCTCTGCATCTAGAGAGAATGAATGGCCTGGAGCCCTGAGAAGTTTGGTGACTTGCCCAGGGTCACACGGCCAGAATGTGAAAGGGATGTGACTGGAACCCAGGACTTCTTACCTTCCCAGTCAGCTCTCTCTCTACTCTGCTTGCCTTACATAGTAAATGGTATATAGAGTGTCCTGGATCATAATGATGCTGTTGATATGATAGCGCTTCAACGCTGGCAAAGAGTTTGGAATGTCTTGTTTCTTTGGAGCATCGCAATGCCCTGTGAGATGGACAGTGCAGGTATTATCATGTCCATTTAACAGATAAGAAAGCTGAACCTCGGCAGAGTGAATTCGTTTGTTCACAGAGCTGATAAATGACAGAGGCCAATTTGAACCCAGGTCTTCCTGAATCCAAATCTCTGCTATCTCTAATCTATTTCCTCTCATAGCCTAACACGTTTCTTGGAGAAAGGGCTTTGTCTGGTGGCTCTTATTCATTTTTCTGAACATTAGTATGTGCTGAGGCTTAACGTGCGCTTGAAAGACTGGCTTGGAATTTTGTCATTGCTGTATTTAAACTGAATCTTAGTTATGGGTTGGTTATTTGCCTTTTCCTGCTCACAAATGAATAGGAAAAAAATTCTGGTCAGCTGGGAACTCCCATTAGTTGAAGTTCCAATTACACTCATTTGCTCTGTGCATGCTGGCCATATATGAAGGCATAAATCTGTGCAGCAAAAGTTCTCAAAATAAAACTATTGGGGCCATCAGTCCCAACTTACCATAAGCACCCTCTCTTCACCCAGAGGATGAAGCCCTTCCCAGAAGGGCTCCCCTCAAATACCGTGGACATTGACTTCTCGCGACTTGTCTTTAGCCTAGCAATGCCTCACCCTTATGCTGTGTCCTACGCGGTCATTACTCCCAGGGCCACATTGGACTTCACGTATGCCCAGTCTGCTGCCTACGCTGACACTGAATAAATAGGTCCCTAATCTCACATCTAGCATCTTGCCTCCACCACTCCAACTAAGGGAGCAGCCTACAACCATATTCAAGCTTCATTTCTGCTCAAATATGTGCTACCAGAACTCAGAAAGCCTTAAGGTATTACATAAATGACAAAGATCATTGCTACTGTCATTGTTACCATGACAGCAACATCACTGTGTAGACAAAAAGTCTGCACATGGAACTTTTGAAGTGAGCTCCATCTAGGGCTTTCCCCTGGAAGTTTAAAGTCCTTTGTCCAGATACCACCTAGACTTCACCTTGCACCACCAACGCTATGGCATTGCTAAAACAAACAAACAAAAATGACAACGTAACAACAGCCACCTAATACATAAAACAAAGAAGGCAGGATGGTTTTCGCCATGAATAGCCAGTCCCAAAGCTGCCACTGATAGCCCTTATGGCCTTGAGTAAATCCCTTGAGCTCTCCGGGCCTCCATTTCCCCCCTTGTGAAATGCGATTATTAGAAAAGAGATCTCTAAGCTCCTTTCCTATGAAGCTATTAACTTCCCTAAGCTCACGAAATTCAAGAGTTTCCTGAAAGTTCCCAGTTAATAGAATGAGATTTTCTTCTTGCAGAGGAACTAGATGCTATTTTATAAAAGAATCTTTGCCCCAAAGATCCCTCCAAGAGGCACTTACAGGCTCATCGTGCTAAAGAACAAGACAAACAGCTCTAACAGACTCAGCCTCCGGCATTCTGGTAGTTTATTTAATGCTGAGACATCGTTTGGAGTTTTCATAGAATCGACTACTCCTTTCCCTTCAGCAACGTGGTGATTGAAAATAAGATGAGTCTTTCGCAGTAATGTATTCGGTTTTAAACTAATCTAATCTGAAATATGCATAATCATAGAAGTACAGGCATGTGAGTACTGTACAGGAGTGTGCCCTCCAACACAACCAGATTGCAAGAGGAAGAAAAAAGGAAAAACAAATAGGAAGAAAACTGTGAGTGAGATAACGAAGCTCCAAAGACCTGAGCTTTTCTGGGCACTAGAATGTGGCTACCTATGGTGCGAAGTGGGTCAGGACCAAGGACAAGTCGTTTGTTGGCCAGCGTGCTCTCTATATTGTCACTTTTAGAGCCACTTAGACCCATGGCAAGAATATCCTGGATGAGGGCGTGTGTTGGTAAGCAAAATGGGCTCCTTAGCACTTAGTTCAATAAGTGCCCTTGAAGAGCTTGGCTTTTGTTTTTCTTGAGTAATTCAGTGTATTTCTTTGAGTCTTACTAAGTGCTAAGCCCCAGGCCCAAACCCCTATTAGGTGTAAAACCTACGTGGGTGTGGATTGGCAACTAAAGTGGGGCCCAAGGTGGGGCTAACTCCAGAGAGGGCCTAGTTTACATGTCTGGGACAGCAGAGGCTCTTAGATCAGGTGGGTTTAAGTAGCCTCTTTGTGACGATTTTAGGTCACCGGGTGAGTCGCATGTGTGACTCACCCCTGAAGCTGAAAAAGATATAAAAACCAGGGGTTGGCCTCCACTTCCTCGGATCTCTTTGCCGCGGCAATGGTGGCGCATGTGACTCTGGGCCAGCCCTTGTTCTGAGCTCCCGGGCTGAACCTAGATATTGGTAACTATGAATTGTATTGGGTCTGTCTGTTGATGTTTATACTTTGTATTTTGCTCTGAAGTTCAGGGTGCTGGCTTTTTCCCCTGAACTAAGTGAATGATATTTGTGTGCTGAATTAAAGTAAGCTTGCCAACCCCTTCACCTTGCTTTCCTTATTAAGGCAGACCAAAAGAACCCGGGCTTTCTGGGTGCTGGTGTTGGTGGATCTTGCACCCCCACAGAAGCTGCTAGCCAGATTGTTAAAACAAGTTGGGAGAAAGGAACAGGCAAGGATTCACAAACACTGTTTCGTGAGACCACATTGGATAGTCAAATATTTGTCCCAAAGAGGTGAAGAATGCAAAGGACTATGGGACTTGTTGTTTGTTGCCAGTAAAGCACCTGAGTCAAGAGATCAAAGTGTCACTGTACAAGCAGCTGCCAAAGGGTCAACATCATGCGAGAGTCCTTGAAAGTCAAAGCCACAGAAATTGTTCTGAGCAATGATCTTCTGATCCTTCATATGATCCATCAGCATTGATTCGGTGTCCGCTAGGCTCCCGGCACTGCTCTGGGTGCTGGAAATACAAAGGACAAGAGGAAGCAGACCCTGCCCTCAAGGGCTTTCTCGAAGTCTACTGGGGAGCAGAGTCGGATAGACGACACACGGTGCCTATCTGTCACCACTTAAACGAAGCCATGGAGGGGCTAGGGGTGTGTGACCTTGGGAATCTTGGGGATATTGCCCAAATTTTCCCCTGAAACAAAGGTCCATCTTTTCAAGAAATAATAATTAATATTAATGTAACGCTTTAAGTTTTGCAAGCAACTATATAAATGAGTATGCCCCAAGCTAATAAATAAGAGAAAAGACATGAGTCACCAAAATTCATAAATATTTTGGTGAAGCTTGCAATTTGGTCTCCCACTCAAAAACTCGGTACAGTGGTCCCACTCCCAAAACCTCTCAGTACCCTCATCTCCCTCCTCCAAAGGTGCTCCAGTCTGTCAATGTCCTTCTTAAAATGTGGTACCTATGATCACATGAGCTTGGCTGGTGGCCAAGTCATACCACTGACTCATATTAAATTTGAGGTCCATAAAAAACTCCAAGGCTTTTTCACATAAACTCACATCCAGTCAAATCTCCCATCTTCTATTTACACAGAGTTTATCTGTTAGCAATGTCTTGAGGTATTACTCAGGACAATATCCAAGGGAAAACATGGAGATGCACCTTCACGTGGAGTGGACCCCTGTGATAGACTTTTGGGAGGACATGGACAGGGGTCAAAAACAAGAAGGGAAGGCAGTCTCTGAATATTCAACAAAACAAGGGAATAAGTAAAATCAAACATGGAGTCAATTGAACCGTAAGTATTATGAATATGTTCATGGGAAGGCATCCAAAATTATCTAATAATCATTAAAGCCTTTGACTTTCTTTTTTCACTGCAAAGCTAAACAACGAAGATTGATGCTTTTAGAGATTCGGGGTACAGACTTGTAGGTGACCCCAAAAACAAGATTTAGAGGGTCACTCCAGGTTGCTGAGAGTCAAAGGAATCAATTAATCCATGCTAGAATTAGATCTCTATAGCCTTGGACTAAAACATTTCTCTGACAAGTCTCCCTGCAGAATCTCTCGGGCAGTATTGCATTAACTTGTCATATAGAACGAAGCCCAGAAGTGTGAGGTCCACACAAGGCAAGAGAGCAAAGCTCAGCTCTGACCTTCCTGCAGATTTCAGGCCATCATTCTCGAGGGAAGGGATAACTACGCTTGAGGGTCTTCCATTCTCCGAACCACTTCACTCATCCCTAGAATCATCACTTAAAAACCAAGGCCAGAGAGGTAAAACATGGATGACACCACCTACACCAGACAGGAAAGCACCTCAGCCCAGGAACTGCCCAAGAAGTGAGTCATCTTTCATCCTCCGTGGGTGAAAGAGAGGAATGAAATCTGATTTAATTTTCGAAAGGGAATTTCATTTGTTACCTGTCAAATACTGATACCAAAGATAAATACAAGTAATAGAAACCTCATTCTCGGGCAATATGTAACAGCATTCCACAACATTATGGGACTTAAATAACATTCTACCAGCTCATAAATGATACTAAATAGAAACAGTTTACAATTCAATTTTGTATGGAAAAAAATGACAGTTTCTCAGGTACTTTGCCAAAGAGCTTTCTGATGATGCTCTGTCCTGCCTTCCACAATTACACTAATGAAAAGTAAATTTAGCTTTGGGTTGCACCATTTATTCAGTGGAGACACGGTATCTCTGGTTTGCACTGGATTTTTAGCAGATGAAATATTTCCTAAACCAAGTAATTTGATTTTGTGCAGATAGTAACCCCAGACAGGGTAATTAATTACTTTTCTATCTTCCCCACAGTAAGTAGATCTTCCCCTCCTCTCCTCGAGACAAAGCAACCACAAATCACCCCACTGAGCAAGGTGCAGCAGGAAGATTAAGAAATCTCCTCAAATGTGTGGGCCCAAGCTATTCATGGCCCAGCAATAAAAGGAAAACATTCAAATCAGTCTTAATACGACACCAATTTCCCTATGCAAAACGACCCAAAGGGGTGGTGTCTCCCAGCAAATGATGTTACAGGACTGAAATCAGGCAAGATGGAGCCTTCCTGAATGATTCAAAAATCTAGTTTGCCTGTGCTGATGCTGCCCTCATAAAAGGCATTCATCCAAATGGTGGTCTTTTTGTTGGTTATTCAAGCATTTTCCAGCAATAACTTCCCTGATGTCTAAACAACTAACCACGATTCAAAGAAAATGTTCATGTGAATGGTCACCAGTACTCTGGCACACAGCCTTTCCTTGCCATTCCAAATCCTACTTTTTTTTCCCTCAGACCTACGGCCGGCTGAACGTCCTTTCAGCTGTCCTTCTCTGAAATCAGAATGCTAGCACCATTTGCTGAAGTCTAATGACCAGGAGGGAGAAGGTGGATGATGTGTTCAATCACCAGAACCAGGAGAATGACTTCAACAGCAACAACAACCTTGTGGAAAATAACAACTTTGAAAGACCCAGAACTCTGGTCAATACAATGGCTGATCATGATTCTGGAGGAATGTTACCAGAGAGGAGGTGGACTAACAATGGAGAATGAGGCACCCATTCAGAGGTATGGCCAATATGACTTGTTTTTTTGCTTGACTTCCCATAAACCAGTGGATGAGGGAAGGGGAGAGACAGAGAGACAAGCAGACAGTCAATCAGAGACAGAGCCAGTCTCTCTCTCATTCTACCATTCCAAATCCAAATCATCAGCCCCTCCAGCTGAACACGCCTAACACCGAGCTCAGCATCATCTCCACCAAACTAGTTCTTTCCCTGACTTCTCCACGTCTGTTAAAGGCTATACTACCCTTCCATGAAGCCAGGCTCAAACTTTCCCCATCCTTACCCTCCCCCAAACACACATGCACACATACGTACACACACATATACACTCACATTCACACATACACATACACACTCTCTCACACACACACACACAAAACTACTCTATCGCCCAGTCCCTTATGGAAGATGACGAGGATCCATCCTCTCCTTTACGTCTCTTTGGGTGTCACCTTAGTTCTAGCCTTGTTACTTTAGAACTGGAAAAGGTCTCCAGCTTGTCTCCCTGGCTCCAGGACCTCCCACTCTAAGCTATTCTGCAGCCTATCACATCAAACTTCCAAGTTCCTACCAATTAACACCCAGCACTGAGCAGATAACATTCAAAACAGCGCTTAAGAGGCCAGTTTGAGTGAATGAACGAGAGAACGAATGAATCTGTTTGTGGGTGCTGAGCTGACGTGATTAACTCACGCTAACATATTCAATGTGCACTTAGGGGTAAAGCGTATGTTACTTCCTACAACGCTTCCTGCCTCAGGCACCAAACGGTTAGAGACGTCGTGAGGGCAGCCAGAGAGGCCAGAGCTCGGTCAGGTCAGGTCTTTACAGCCAGAGGGAAGAGCTGGGTGATTGTGGGTCATCTAGGGAGACAGCCTTGAAAAACAAAGCCTCACTGAGAACTGGGTCAGCTGAATGTCTCATTCCCCATCATTCATGGGATCTTGGAAAAAACAGTGGAGTCTTTAGTTCTTTGTTATGTCAAATTCTCATACCAGGAGGTGTACTCCTGGAAACCTAGGCTCATTGGTATATTTGGAGAAAGAGCCAGAAGAGGGGTCTTCCTCCTCTGGCTGAGAACGATGATAGCTGTGGTGCTAATAAGAGGCATCTCGACGTAGGAAACGAAGGGCTGGCCACGTCCACGTTCTGCCCCTGAAACACTGGCCGTGGGGCTCCAGACCAGTCACTCAATTTCTCAGGCCCCAGTTAGCTCCCTATGATGCGAAGCTATGGATGCATTGGCCACCTGCATTGAGAGAGGGAATTTCTACACCAGAAGTCCCCACACTGATGAAATCCTCAGCCAGAACTATTAAGAAGAGGCACAAGAATGATGACAGCAGCAGTAACACCAACCAGCACTGTTCCTATGGCCCCTTGAGGCTCAAGTCCTCTGTTCACTCTGGCCTTACAAGTTCATTAGTGCTGGCATCATTATCTTGATTTTACACTCAAGGAAACTGAGGCTGAGAAAGGTAAGAGACTTGCCTAAGGTCACACAGTCAGTGTGTAATGAGGGAAGCTGTCATCCTTCCATTCCACCATGGAATGAACTTTTAAGATATAAATTGGCAGTAGTAAAAAAAAAATCTTGAACCTCTTTTCCTAAGTTTGCTGCATAAAAGACATTTATTTCTCGCATGGACAATTGTTGTCATGAAAAGGAGCTGAGTCTGGACTGGGACTGTGTCAGGAGAAAGTCGAGTTAGTTCTACATGAGAATCCTCAACCCTGGTCCTTTGGGATTCTCCAGTGCCTAGGTCTTTCTGGAGGGGATTTGCATTTGCATTGTCGGTTCTGTAACAGTTGGCTTTCACACATCCCCTCTGTTGGGATCAATAACAAAGAGCTCAGAATGGTTACTACTCTGAAAACACCACTGATTTCTTGACTCCTGGCATTGCTTTACCACCACCCCAGCCCTAAGAGGAGGGCTGCCGTGGGAGCCTGTGCAGCTGGCGCTCCACAAAGACTGACAGCAAGGCTGAGAGCAGCCACTCCACCCCACCCCCTGCTCAACCCTGAGCAGAATGCCCCCGCCCCAGAACTCACAGTCTCAAGAGGAAGAAGAGGCCAAAGGACCAATAATACTCCTGTGTGCTAAGCGCCATGAGGAAGGGAGAAACAAGGGCCATGAGGCCTTTGAGGGGAGATAACGCTCCATCAGCTGGTGAAATCAGGGGGCATGCCAGCTGTGGCTTGAACTCCATAAAATGACCCATTCAATAAAAATGATTTCCTTGATTCTATTTCACTTTTTAGTATGCAATCTAGAAAACCTTCCCAAACCCAATTCCTTTAAGTGGATTTCTGATTTTGAACAGATCACCTCATACTGCTTAAGTTTATCTCATTGATTCACCGTAGAAAGCGATGTCCTAAAAGCTACCTCAAGATGGACCAAGATTCCAGTTGGAAGGAAAGTCAAAGAACATTCAACTTTTATGAACAGTAACCCTCTGGTCCCTCAGCTACTTTCTGGACACAATTTCCAAAGCACTTCACAAAAATGACTTGCCTTGTGCCTCCCAGATACTCATCTTGTGGGTTAATGGGCAAGTGTGCCAAGGAACAAAGAGATGGTCAGTGCTTCCCCAGCCCTGGCAAAGATGTGCCGTGAGGCCTCAGGTGGGTCCTTCTAGAAGAGTCAAACCCCCTTTATCAGGAATATGGGGAATGATGCATTGAAAATATTGTGATTATCTTAGTGAAGTGCCACACATAAAGTATAAGCAAGAATTCTGCATGTACCTGATGGGGAAAACAATGCCGTGCATTATTTCACATTTATTTAACTCAGAATGCAGTTCAGAATCTAAAGACCTTCAACGTGGACATCAATGATCTCTGAGTTTGTGCATGTGTGTATATACACATATGCACATATCTATGTACATGTATGCATGCATAGGATATACACATGTGTGTATACACACACATTTATACACATATATTATATATGGTTGGATGTTTATACATATGTATGACCTTCTGGCTTCCAAATAAATTTGATGGTCACCCTCCCTCTCCTTGTGGGCTCCACCAGCACTATTTGACTTTTTGCTTCAGAAGTCCAAGGACAGAATCGGGGGCAGAGCATGGCAGGGGAAATCTCCCTGGCCCAATGGCTGACTGAGCCACAATCAGGAGCAGCATCATTTGGCATGGAGTGGCATCTGTCAGAGGCTGGGGAAGGAGGCCAGGCCATGAGTGAGGACAGGACCTTTGGCGAAGGCTGGGCTCACTCCCACTAAGTGAGACCAGGGATGTGGCCTCTTGTACCAGGTTGGAGGCCTCCAGGGACAACACTTCTCATGTTCTGGGCCCATACAAGGTCTTGTCTGGCAGACAAGCTCCCTCTCATCTTTTCACTGAGAATACAAACATAGAGACCCACACCGAATGGCCTCAGTGTGCTCCTGTTCCTTTTCTGCACTTCAGATTCTGCTTCCTCATTGATTTTCACTATGCAATTGAAGTTAGGCTCCTCTGGAAAAAGCATTGGCTCAAAGGCATAATAGGATCTCGCTCAAGAATGCGATAAAGCTTACAAAATCATATATTTTCTGATAAAATAATAATGATACTTAAAACAAGTCACCACAAAATCAATGCAAAGGCTTGACAGTTAATTTTGTTTGCAGATCAAGGCAAATAGATCCCATTCCAAAGGAGATTATTGTTCAAGAGGAAAGTGGCTGGAGCTCCTCATTACCATTATAGAAACCAGAGGGCTTTTCCTTTGGGGGTAAGAATCTGCTTGGGGGGAGGTGAAGAGTGTCTCCTCCATTCGCACCCCCCCAGGCACCATAATTTTTTTTTCCTAAGTTCAAATGAGTATATCTCAGTCTATGCACCATCCCTGTCTTAGGGCTCAGGCCAGTGACCTCCAATTGGATTTTTCTGCAGGCTGTCATCAAGGGCATCGGATAGAGCTAGCATTCTGCTTTATTTTATAGAATTTATATTCTGTAATTTACTCCCTCATACACAGGATGCAAGGTGTTTTAATGGCCATCCACAGGGACAGAGCTGAACCTCTATAATGGAAAACAATTTACACTTTCTGGATGTTAGCTGCGTTTCCAATGTCCTCAGTAGGAGAGAAAAGGAAAACCAAATACTATTTATGAACAAGTTTTTAAAAGGTTGTTGTCTCTAACAACAAAGCCAGTCTGATTTCGGAAACACCTTAATGGTGATGGAACCAAAGGGAAGGTTATAGCCACTAAGAAAGATGGAATCTCTCAGGAATTCTCATTTGTAAAAGACCTTTAAAGAAAACACACTAGCTCAGAAGCTGCTGTGCCCAGGGCCAGCTTCTCAAAGGGGCAATGTAGTAATTCTGCTGCAAAATAGCTCTTCTTGGCCTATCGGTGGGAGTTTCCATTCTCATCAATATGGGGGTGATATTTTTCTATACTATACATTAAAAGAATCCCCCAAAAGGCACTTCTCTGCCAAAGGGAGAAAGAAAAGGAGAAAGCTAAATCACTGAAAGGAAGGAAGAAGTGAAGAGGAGACCTGAACAAGAAGTGTAGCTCCTGCTATGATCTGGTCCTTAGTAGGAAGCCAAGAGGTTTGGCCTTTGGATGGCTTTGGGATAGCTAAAGTTCAGTGGCAGTGCTTGCAGAAAGCTGGAGCCTGGGTGACTCTTAAGGAGGGTAAAGGAAACCATGCCAAGGTCAGGATCCAGAGGAGGAGAGTGACAGGGGGAAGGAAGGAAGGAAAGAAGGAAAGAAGGAAAGAAGGAAGGAAGAAAGGAAGGAAGGAAGGAAGGAAGGAAGGAAGGAAGGAAGGAAGGAAGGAAGGAAGGAAGGAAGGAAGGAAGGAAGGAAGGAAGGAAGAAAAAAGCATTTATTAAGCTCTTGAGTATGAGCCAAGCAAGTGTTAAATGTGGAGGACACAGATAGCAAGGCTATGTCTCTTGTAAGGAGCTCACATTGAAACAGAGAGAGACAAGGATAGAGGGGAGTGCTGGCTAGGAAAGCCAACCCATTGACCAATACAGGAGGAAGCTGAAGTCCAGAGAACTGAAACCCCTTTTCCAAGGTTACCCAGTGAGAAACTCTCTCATTCCATTGAGACATGCTCTAGAGTCTCAATGCCAGTGGCAGCCCTCCTGTTCCCAGCCCCTAACACTTTCATGCCATAGTTGGGGAAAACTCACGCTTCTCCATTATTAGTCTATCATCTCCCCACACATCCTCCCCATCAGGAAAAAGAGGCTGAGAGGTTAACTAGCTTGCCCACAGTAACACTTGTGTAGCTCTGTTAGAAAAGTAGTTCTTTTTTCTCCCTAAATGTGCATCTTAGCAACACCCATCTGGTACCCTTGGTTCTACCTTCTAAAATGACACCAAATGAATAGAAACAGACAGAAAGACCCGACTGAGCACAACCTCCTCTCAACTGTTAAATGGGGGTGATAATAACACCTGTCTCCTAAGGCTATTGGGGGGAATCAAGCAAGATAACATGCACACTGTATGGTACATAGTAGGTACTTAATTAATGTTTGTTTTCTGCCTCCCTCCATATGACAATGCTTCAAAAGCTTGAAGACAGTGACACCATCCCTGAGTCTTCTCTTCTCCGGGCTATCATGTCTAGTTCCTTCAGCCAATCATCCTCTGTGGTGGGCTCGAGGCCTTTGCCATCCTCTGGGTGCTCTCAGCTTCTCAATGTCCATTGAGCACACTGCTCCAGGTGATAAGCAATGACAGTGGAGGACACAGGGAGTTCTGCCTCCTCTTAGCGAAGCCATTTGACTTTCTCCATTTCAGCTGCTGGGCCCATTCTGCCACTGCTGCCTCACTCTGAGCTCCTCTCCAACATCCCTGTCACCTGTCTATACCTCCCCTACCTGAGCTGTTTGCTTTTGGCCCAAATTGTAAGATTGGACATTTATACCTATTGAATTTTATCCTATTACATCCAGCCCTGGGTTTTAGCCTGTAGAGATCCTTTCAGAGCCTGACTCTATCATCCGATGTCTTAACTAGTCCTCCTAGCCTAGCTTTCTGTCATTGGAAAATTAGGGAATCACAACTTGCATGCCTGTACCAAAGTCATTGATTTAAAAAATGTTAAATAATAGAAGATCCCTGAGGCCCGCCACTGGAGACCTGCTGGCATGGTGACATGGAACCACTTTCAACAGTTTTGAATCCAGTTGTCCGACTTTGAGTCCGAATGCATTCGATCATATTCTCATCTAATCTGTTTCTTTTCATCTGTTCTTTAAGAATAACAAGTGATGTTTTATCCAAAGCTTTGCTAAAATCTAGGTAAACGACATTCACTGAATTCCTCTTATCTAACAGTTCAGTAATGCCACAGGAAAAGAGCTTCCTCTAGTGGCATCATCTGCTCCTGAGGAGGGTGCACTGGCTCTGTGGAATCACTGCTTTGCTCCCAAATACATGTCCCCTATTTCTTTAGTGATCTACTGTGGAATTTTCCCAGAAATCAAAGTCACGTTCACCGGCCTGTGGTTAACGCACTTCAAGTTGGAATGTTTTCTCTTATCCAACCCATGACAGTGGGTCACCAATAATATTGGACACTCCTTTGAGGTAATAATCCTCATGATGATAATACTAAGTATAAATATGTATATGGACATAATGCACTTCAAAGTTCTCAAAGCATTTTACAAATATCATTTCATCTTATCCTCACAAAACCCTAAAAGATAGGTAGTGTTACTATCCCTACTTTACAGATGAGGTAGATAGAGGTTAAGTGACTTATCCAGGGTCACCCACCCAGTAAATATCTAAGGCCAAATTTGAACTCGGGTCTTCCTGACTCCAAGCACAACCTTCTTTCCACTGCACAGCTAGCCAGGAGCCAGAATGGAGTTCATCTGGACCAGGTCTCTTGAATTCATCCAGGACATCCAGGAGCTCAGTTGCTATCTCTAAATCCTCTCTAGTACCACCTCTTGTTAGCCATTGCTCTGCCACTTCAGTGCAAGTGAGGAAGCAGAAGTAATGTCAGAACCAAGCAGGCATGGCCTCTCTCTGTTCTCAGTCATAATTTCCCACCCACCCAGAGCAGAGCTCCTCTTCCTGCTTCTATTGACCCTCGATGGCTTCTGAAATACAGCCTCTTAGTTGGCCAACCTCAGCTTCTTCAGGGCTTCAGCCATCCTGACACTGTTTTTACAGGCCTCTCCCATAATCCTTGAAGGTCTGACCTTATCCCCAGTGCCTAGCCCAGTGCTTGGCACATTGCAGACACACAAGAATAAATGCTTTTAGAATATAAATTGGAATTGGAATATAAGTTATTGCATCCAAAGAAGGATCTGGAAATCACTGGACACATCCAATTAAAGAAGATGGGGGAAATGGTGGAATCAGAGAAGTAAGATGGCAGAACAGACGAAAGTAATTAGGACCCATCCTAATTATTGAACTCAAGGCTGGGTTTAGAATACCTTAATGACTTGGCTGTTTTGTTTGCTTTAGAAAGTAATATATGTTTAAGCAATTATAGCCTCTTCTCCCTTGCCCTCCAGGTGTGAATCTACTGAGATTTTTAGCAAAGAAGTCAATCTCTTAACACTTAAAATGTCCCCAGTGCTTAGCAATAGAAGGTCTACAATGTCTCCATCAGTTTACTCTCTTCTAACA
>CM053623.1:1803533-1856025 GCA_028646595.1 Phalanger gymnotis | reverse complement strand
AGGGAGAGGGAAGGGGGAGGGGAGAGGGAAGGAGAAAGGAATGGGAGGAGGAGGGGGAGAGAGGGAAGTAAAGCAAGGAAGAGGAGGAAGGGAGGAGAGGGAAGACAAAGCAGGAAAAGTAGGGGGAAAGGAAGAAGAGAAGGGGAGAGGGAGAGGAAGGGGGAGAAGAAAAGGAGAAATTGAAAACAATAATGATGAAAGCAGTAAATGACCCAAATTTGCTGTGGTTGCCATGCTCCTTGGGAGCATCACTTGCCATGCTAGTGCTCTGCAATCCAGTCCATTAGATTCATTAAGGCTTAATCACTTTTTGCATTTAATTCTTAATAAAATGTCTTTCTCAAAAATGCTGAGGTGGTGCACAGTGAGGGTGGACAAGCAGACTGAGGAACAGGGCTGAGATAGGGGGAAACATCCAGATTGTCTCCAATGGGGCCACTGCATGGCCATCTTTATTCCTCTGCTTTTCATGCACCGAGCTTTGTTCCTCTTATCTGGATTCCATAGGGGAGCATTGGAAAAGTGGGTGCATTGGAGACCTGCTTGAGTTACTTGCCTCTTCCCTTCTCTCCACTCACACAAGCCCGGCCTAAACTGCAGGCCCTAATTGCCTCTCAAGGACTATGGTGATAGCTTCCTATCACCCTCTCCATTCCAATCTGTGCTCCACACATGTGCCAAAGGAATCTTCCTAAAGCACACATCCAACCATCTCTCTCCCTTCTCCAGCCTCCCAATGGCCTCTAGGCCAGGGGCTTTGAACCTCCTTTGGGTGTCATGGACCCCTTTGGCAGCTGGGCAACACCTACAGGCCCCTCCTCAGTATCACACACAAGTTACTGGAGAAGATACATTTCACTTGGAGGGTCATGAAAATTAAAATGCATTTATTACCATTCAAGTCCATGAAATACTTAAAATCTATCCATGAACCTCTTAAGGTTCTGTGAAGACTAGGTTAGAAACCTCTGCTCTAGAAGAGATTCAAGCTATCAATATCTGAAGGAAAAACTATTCTAAATCACCAAAAATTACAGAACTAAGATTCTTCCATACTCTGAGAAACTACCTCATAGCCATCAGATTAACTTAGATGACAGAAAAGAAAACTGACAAATGCTGGAAGGAATGGGGGAAAATAGGCATTCTAATGCATTGTTGGTAGAGCTGTGAACTGGTCCACCCATTCTGGAAATGCCCTGCAATCTAATAAGCTGCATTCCTCTTGGCCTACTGTTGCTACTGATAGTTCTGTGCCCCAAAGAGATCCAAAAAAAAGAGGGAAGGCACCCCTATGGACAAAAACACTTATAATAGCTCTTTTTTAGTAACAAAGCCTGGCAAACTCAAGGGGTGTCTATCAATTAGGAAATGGCTAGGCAAGTTATGGTATGTGAATGTGATAGAAGATTATTGTACTGTAAGAATGAAGAAGGGAATGGTTTCAGAAAAAAGCCTGGGGAGATCTGGATGAGCTGATGCAAAATGAAGTGAACAGGAAAACAGGACCAAGAAAACAGATGATGACAACGATATTGTGAAGATGCCCAGTGACACTCCAAAAGATTCCTGATGAACCGTGCTTTTCTTTTCTTTCTTTTTTTGGGTGGAATGTGGCTAATGTGGGGGATTGTTCTGCATGCGTCTACATCTTTGTAATAGGCTTTGGCTTTCTGAAAAGGTGGGAGAGGAAGAGGAAAGGAGCAAATTTGGAACAAAAAACTGAATTTACAGAAAAGGATCCCCCTCCAGGCTGCAGCACAAGCTCCTCTGTCGGGTGATTAAGGGCCTTCTCAATCAGGCTTCCATGTACCTTTCATTTCTGATTTCCCACAGTTCCCTTTCATGCCCACCATGGTCCAGCCAAATGGCGCCTGGAGCCAGCTCCTATACTCGGTTGTTCCAGGATCAGTTCATGGGCATTCGCATGGGTTAGTCTCCGTATCTGGGACACACTCCTGCATCTTCCACACTATATCTTCCTTCAGGGCTCAATTGAGGCCACCTACTTTATGGGTCCTCCTTCCTGAGTCCCTCATTTTTAATAGTCTCTCTTTCTCAAGTTACCTCAAGGCAGTTAGGCTGTCTAGGGGACAGAGTCAGGAAGACCTGAGTTCAAATCTTACCTGAGACTAGCTATGTAATGCTGGGCAAATCCCTTTACCTCTGTCTGCCTTGATTTCCTTATCTGCAGACTGAAGACAATAATCCCATCTACTTCACAGGAGCGTCATGTGAGATAATATAACTCATCAGTGATGTATAAGTGCTAGCCGCCATTACCGTCTGTCACAGAGCATCTCCTCACAAGCTCGATCTCCCCCAACCGAATAGCAGCTCGTGGAGGGAAGAGACCATCACAATCTTGTCTTTATCGTCTTGAAATTAAGCACCTAGGTAAGTGCTAGGTTATACACGGTGGGTGGTTATTAAATGTTCGTCCAATTTAATCGGATGGAGTCAGAGGTACAAATTGCACTAGATGCATCCGTACATTCATGAAGCACGTATTAAACACCTACTGTATTTGCCACTCTGTGCTAGTGAATGGGAATACAAAGACAGAGGTGTAATAGTGCCTGGGCTCAAGGAGCTTAGGATCTTCTGGGCTCTCAGGACCCTTCCAACTCTATGATCCCACAGGTCTAGGATTTTGGTCCCTGAAGTCACAAGGAAAACATTTTCCATGGAAAGCCTTGACCACAAATGGCTGCCTGCCCTCTGGGGATGGCTGCCAGAGCTTGGTTCTTTTTTCATGGTTAGTGGAAAGACTTTGAAGCCTATCGTTCTTTAGCACTTCCTCAAATAATTCTTTACTCTCTACAGGCACCAGACTGAGGCTCTTAATCTTTCTGGTATTAAAGACTACATTTACGGGGTGATATAACAAAGCATCCCTTTAGGTCTACACACCTTGACCCCTTCACCCTCTTTGGCTTAGTCTGGCCCCATCACTAATGGTCTTGAGTTACTTCCTTTGGGTGAGCAGATTTCTAAGATTCACTTTCTAGCTTGCAAGCCAAGCTAAGTCAGGCCACAGTGTGAAAAATGCAGGTGTCTCTACCAGTGGGGTCTGCTTTTTCAAAGCTAATTTTTTTAAGTATTCCAGTTCTGTACCAAATGCCTGAAATAAGTTTTCTTTGCAATATGTTCCAGAATACTTTAGTTGAATAATGGCCCTTATGTTTCTCTCTACAATTCAGAATGAATGTATGAGGGGATGGTCTCCATCTTGCCTGGAGCCTGGATCAATCATCATATGTTAATCCCTTGGTCATATAGGCTGGGGCTAGCCTGCCTCCCCTCTTCCTCCTTTCTTGTGCAATCCATGCCCCTCTTCTGACATTGTGGCCCATTTCACTTTGTGAACATGGTGGCGGTTAATGTTCTTAAGGTCCACAGTTTTGTCAGAAAGCCAGAATCTCTCCTGCTACTCCTTTGGACTTCCCATTTCTCCTTCAAATGTTCTCCTATCATACCTCTCTCTGGCTGAAGCTTCTGAGTACAGGTTACCATCTATTAAGTGGGGTTCAACCGGCTTGCCTAAACCACCCCAGTCATCTGATGAGAAGAGGCTTCTTAGCTGCTCTCCAATTTCTGACTGCCATTCACCACAGAACTTGGATATAAAGTGCCCACTGGGACTGATGACACTATTTTCTGAGACCCTAAACCAGAGCAGCAGAAAGTTCAGCTAACAGCCCTGAGTCTCTGCTATGGATCACTGGAGGCCTCAAGTGTCAAAGGTAGGCTCCTCTTTAGGACAAATTTGTGACCATCCTCAGTGCCTTCACCAAGTTGGCATTCATTGATGAGAAGGCAGGAAGTTAAGTAAGACCTCCAGGAAGGAATCAAGGTGAAGGAGACCAAAGAGTATGTGAACATTTAGTGCTTTCTTCCTGCCTTCATCTCAGAGAATCTGAGAATGCAGATAGAAGAGGCCTCAGAGACTCCTTTGTAGATCATTGCTTTAGCCTTGCCCATCATAATTTGGGTTGGATTTCTCCAGGTGTACATTTCTACAGGAATGTGTCTTTTGTAACCAGAAAATAAGACTCCTCCAGCCTCCTCTGGGCCCTCATAGTACCCACTTCCAAGGGCTTTACGGTTTTTGGCATCCAGGTATAATTTACTTTGTCTTCAGACTTCAAGGCTTCTTTAGTGAACTTTTGCAAGACCTCGTTGCTACTAGCAACCAAGTCAGTTTGCAAACTGCCAGAGCCGTTTGCTTGTTTGTTTGTTCATTCATTTGCTTGTTTGTTTGTTTGTCTGAATGACATTATATCTTCAGCACCAGAAGGACTTTTTGAAAAATTAGACACAATTTTTGTTCTGAAGCTTAAGCTAGCATCACTGTAGCACCTGAGAGAACCAGAACCAAAGGGCAGAGCCATGAAAGCATTCAGGTCTAAAATGTTCTGTATTCACATGAAAGGGACAGCAGGAAGGCCACATTCTTAGACTGCGGAGCCAAAGTCAGAGGATCCCACCTCTGCAGGGTTTGCCCCCACCTGCCAGGGGAAGGTGTTTCCTCCATGTCTGGCTTCTTTCTGTGTGATCCTTTCCTGGTGGCCAGTACAGCTCGTTCTGCCCAACCATGCTGCTTCCAGAAAGTCCAGCTGGGCAGCCTTCCTTGTCTTGTCTGAAGTCTGTGCTCCTTCTTGCTCTCTCCATCTCGAGGTCTGGTTCTCCGGCGGTGCTGCCTGGGGCCCTAGCCTGCTTCCAAAGGGAGAGCTCTGGACAAGGAAATTCCCCTTTGGAAAATGGGAATGTATTTGGAACCCAACCAGATATAAAGTTCAGCCAACGTGGCCTCCCCAGAGAGTCTGGGGCACCAGCAAAAGGAAGCTCTTGTTCATTTTTCTGCTTGTTTGGGTGTTTCATGGCTAAAGCAGGCACAAGGCTCCAGAACTGCCTCAGTCTGGACAATGGGCATCTTCAAAGTCCCCATCCCACATCTGACTGTTCTTTGCAAAGGTGGGCAGCCCTTCCCAGGATCCCATGGAGAATAACTGTCTCTTTCTGGGCTGCAGACCTTCCTTCTCATCCCAGACTGGTTACATAGCCTTCCGTCCTCCCCCTACCTCTCGTTGTGGTTCAGTCGTTTTTTAGTCACGTCTGATTCTCTGCAGCCCCATTGGAGGTTTTCTTGGCAGAGATGCTGAAGCACTTTGCCATTTCCTTTTCCAGTTCATTTTACAGATGAGGAAACTGAGGCACAAAGGGTGAAATGACTTGCCCAGGGTCACACGGTCACTTATTATCTACAGCCGGATTTGAACTTGGGTCTTCCTGACTCTGGGCCTGGTGCTCTGTGCACTACGCCGCCTCCTAGCTGCCCTTTTCCCCAGCTCCAACCTACATGCCTTACCCAGGCTATTCTTCACATCTAGAGTGCTCTCCCCAGACTCTCCAGCTCAGCCAACCGCCACCTCCCCACTCCACCCAGGCCCTCCATGATAATCCCACTTTTAGTGGCCAAATTAAAAAAACCACCTTATTTGCTGCCCATGTCTTTTTCGTTTCCTATTCCGACACTCACTTGAGTGGAGGGGCTGAGGTCCAGCCCCCATCTCCCTCAATCTCCCGTCTAAGACTCGTAGCACTAGGTTTCCAGCACTTAGTAAGCATGCCTGGCACATGGTAGGCATTTAAAACTTGCTTGTTCACTTGACTTAGCCAGCCAGGACCTCAATTTCATCTGTAAAAGAAATGAGGGGGTGAGACCAGCCAGCTTCAGAGGCCCCTGGCGGATCCCGGAGCCTCAGGACACAGCTGCCTCACTCCTGGCCTTGTAGCCCAGCCCCTAGTCTAGCGACTGGCAGGAACGCAGTAGGCCATTAATGAAGGCACGCTGACTGGAGACTTAAACTTATTCTGGAGGGCGATGACGATGATGACGGCGCTTCTGTGCTTCCAGCCAGGCGGGAGCCGGGGCAGAAGCTTCTTTGTGCACGTGGTCTCAAGGTGAACAACAAGCCATTCCTCCTCAGGACTGTCATTTCTAGCCAGCTTTACCTTAAAAGGATTCTATAGAAACCATCCAAGCACAGCATGTTCCCAGTAGAGTCAGGCCTGCTGCCATCCATCCCAGGCACCGGAGAGAGTCACCAGAGGGTTGGTAGGAAGCAGACACAGAAGAGAGCTACCAGATAAAACAGTGTTTCTAAAAGAGCGGTCAAGAAAGCACTTTCCAAAATATCTATGAATGATGCCCCCTCCAAGGAAGACCTCAGCCCGGGATCTCCCCAGGACTGCACCAAACGCTTCCTCTTGCAGCTGGATAGCCCTCCGCACCTCCACCCCAGAACACACCCCCAGGACCCCGTCTCTTTGGGCAAGCCTTCCTTTCTGCCTTTCGGGGCCTTCTGAGTTTCTTCATCATCACTTAGGCCCTTCTCTGATGCTCACAGCCATCCCTTTTATCAGTCTTGAAACAAATGGACCCTCTCTCCTGCGACCCATGGACACTACAGGTGCACGACCCCAAGGCCCAGCCAGGCCCCTCCAACCCAAAGAAGGATGCACGGCGGCAAGAGGCAGAGAGGGAGACAGAGGAGGCACAGCCGAGGCCTGAGCTCAGCTCCGGCTCTGGCACCGTCCCCCGGATATTCCCACGAGGTCCCTCAGGAAGAGTCGCATCCAGAACAGAATCGGGATCTCCCTGCAGGACTAGGGTTTTCCTTCCAGACGGAAGGGGCCCTCTCGCAGTGCCTTCCCAGAGAACACACCCGGAGATGCACCAGCATATACTGGGCTCCCCTCTCCATGCGGGGAGCGACCGATGTGTGTATGTGCAGGTATCCATACACACGGGCCCCCTCGCAAAGAGCCTGATTGGCAGATGGCCATCATAACCCCGCGGTGTGTGCCCTTGCCATGATGGTTCTGATCCCTAATGAAGGAGGGGGATGCTGAGCTAGGCTTTCCCTAAGGCTCTGCCTCTGGCCCCTCTCAGGTTCAAAAGCCTGAGATTTCATGATTCTATGACTTTCCCTAGCAGATCATTAGATACTCATGGAGGCCCTTTCGATCCTTATAAAAAATGAAGTCATCCTTCGGTCTGGAGAGAGAAAGCTCACTTCTCAATCGAGCTAATCCGTTACTGCCAGGAATGACCAAATCAGTCACCCATAAAATACGCTTTAGCAAGGGGGAAAATACTCACCTTAATAATCTTGGAAACAGGAAGTACTTCTCTATTTGATAAACAGAATAAACGGCAAATATTTAAAACATTTTAGTTTTATATTATGGCTGGTTACGAGGCAGACAAAGAGGTAGGAAGGCAGCTCATGGAGAAAGAAAAGCAGGGAGAAAGGGACAGGGACAGAGAGAGGTCAGGAGAGATTCACATCCAGGGGCCAATACAGAGAAAGAGAGGGAGACAGAAACAGAGAAAAGCATGTTGCCTTTCTGTTGGGGGGGGGGGCTGGCAGAGCCCATTGGGGTTAAAAATGTGAAAAGGAAAGCAATTTGGGAGATCAAGGAATAGTTTATCTGTCAGATTCATGGAGAAGGGAAGAATCTGTGACCAAATGAGATAGAAAGTATTACAAAATGCAAAATGGATAATTTTTGATTACATTAAATTGAAAAGGTTTTACACAAACAAAGCCAATGCAACCAAGATTGGGGGGAAGCAGAAAATTGGGAAGGAATTTTTACAACCAGTGTCTCTGATAAAGGCCTCATCTCTAAAATATACAGGGAACAGAGTCAAATTTATAAGCATACAAGTCATTCTCAAATTGATAAATGGCCAAAGGATATGAACAGGCAGTTTTCAGAGGAAGAAATTAAAGATATCTATAGTCATATGAAAAAAATGTTCTAAATCACTATTAATTAGAGAAGTGCAAATCAAAACAAATCTGAGGTACCACATCTCTCCTGTCAAATTGGATACCGTGACAAAACAGGAAAATTATAAATTCTGGAGAAGATGTGGAAAAATAGGAGCACTATTGCATTGTTGGTGGAGTTGTGAACTGATCCAACCATTCTGGAGAGCAATTTGGAACTATGCCCAAAGGGCTATAAAAATGTGCATACCCTTTGACCCAGCAATACCACTTCTAGGGCTGTATCCCAAAGAGATCACACAAATGGGAAAGGGACCCATATGTACAAAAATATTTATAGTGGCTCTTTTTGTGGTGGCAAAGAATTGGAAATTGAGGAGATGCCCATCAATTGGAGAATGGCTAAACAAGTTATAGTCTATGAATGTAACGGAGTACTATTGTGCTATAAGAAATGAGGAGCAGATGGACCTCATGATAACCTGGAAAGACTTTCATGTTCTGATGCTGAGTGAGGGGAGCAGAACCAAGAGATCATTACACACCATTACAGACACATGGTCTCTGTGATGACTGACTTTGATAGACTTGGCTCTTCTCAGCAGTGAAGCTTTTAGGACAGCTCCAAAAGATTCATGGTGGAAAAGCTGTCCACATCCAGAGAAAGAATTACAGAGTCCGAACGCACATTGAGGAAACTATTCACTCTCTCTCTTCTTTTCTTTTTGGTTTTGTTTCTTCTTTCTCACGGTTCACTTCATGGGTTATAATTCTTCTTTACAACTTGACTATTTTGAAAATAAGTTTAATGTGAAGGTATATGGAGAACTCATAACGGACTCCATGTCTTTGGGGGAGGGGAGGAGAAGAAGGGTGAGAAAATTTGGAACTTAAAAACTGGTGGAACTGAGTGTTGTAAACTAAAAATAAAAAGCAAATTTTAAAAAATGTGAAAAGGAATCTGGGGGACTTAGATGCTCATGATATTAGAGCCAGAAGGGGCCTGGGACATCCACAGCCCAACACTGAGGGCCAGAAAGGTCACTCGGACTAAACAAGCAGAGATGAGACCATCATTACCACAAGATTCTCCCTCCTACCCCATCAGAGCTACATGATGGGGGCAGAGAACATGAGATCTGGATTTAGTGTCCTAGGTTCAAATCTCAGCCTTACTATTCACTCCCTTTGGGAGACTCCCTTCCACTCAATGGGCCTTAGTTCCCCACTTTTTAACATGAGGGGCCTGGGATTCTAGGATCCCTAAGGTACCTCCAGCTCTGGTTGGAGATTCCTATTTATTGTTTTATTTTGATTTTAAAGAAACTAAACCTTAAAAAAAAAAAGCAGGCAAACATTACCAAAACTTGCTATTTTCAAGTGGCTAATTCCACAGAGAAGTTTCAGACTTAGATAGGAAGGCAGGTGTTTTAATTTTATTTAAGGTTTAGAAGCATGAGTCACTTTGGAAATCCTCTAGGTCCCTCGTTTTCGATAGAGAAACACAAACTTCCCACCAAGAAGACCATTGAAATGTCACCTTGGAGACTGCTGCTGAGAAAAGCCTAACAGAGGAAGGGCCTGAATCTGAACTCTGCCCTTTGGGCTCAATTTGATTCAGCAAAGACAGAAGCGGGCAGAGGAAACTCAGCAAAGGCATAGAGGATGGTGAGGATCCACCTCCTAACATCTCTGGCATTGTGAGGAAAGGACACTCTCTCTCTCTCTCTCTCTCTCTCTCTCTCTCTCTCTCTCTCTCTCTCTCTCTCTCTCTCTTTCTCTCTCTCTCACACACACACACACACACAGTCAAACACACTCTCACACACATACTCACACAACATACACACTCACATATATACACAGTCATACACACTCACACATACACACACTCACACACATGATCACACTAACACACACTCACACATACACACAGTCACACACACATACTCACATATATACACACTCACTCACAAACACACACACACATGCTCACACTAACACACACTCACATATAATCGCACACACTCACACATACACACATTCTCTCACATATACACACAATCTCACAGAGTCACACACATGCTCACACTAACACACATGTATACAGTCACATACACACACACACACAGAGCCCTGGATGCTTCTGGTCCTTCTGAGGGGCAAAGAGGATTGATGGCTTTATGCTCTCCAATGGTTGGATTTGGCCCCAGGAGAATGGATTGCCCAGTGGCAGCAGACTCACCTTCATTTGGGGGAGTACTCCTGACTGGATGCTGGGGAGATGGGGAGGGGCTCGGACATGGTGTTCCTATCAGAATAGAGTTGAACTAGAAGTCACTGAATTTCCTGCCATCTCTGAAATTATTCTGTTCCATGAATCAGTATCTTTTCCGCCTTAACCTCTAGAGACCACTGCTCAGAAGTGCCTTGATTTCTCTCTCACAGAGCTAGGAATTGGGTCATCATCTCATTCTGATGTCAATGAACATTTATTAAGCATCTACTATGTGTCAGGCACTGTGCTAAGCACCCAGGATACAAAGAGAGGCAAAACGTAGTCTCTGTCTTCAAGGAGCTTCCAGTCTAATGGGGACACAACAGGTTTGCTCCTTTTTTGCTTCATGGCTCAGGCTCACAATGAAAACAAGACCCTTCCGAAGCTCTTAGAGAAGCCCGGGAATGAACAGCCCCAAGAAGGGGAACCTGCCTGGAAAGGGAACTCCTCTGGTTTCCCTCTAACTGTTCCTTCGCCCCAGGAGGATCCCAGGTCCCGGCAGCAGGGCCAGAATGGTGCCAGACCAGTGGAGAGGGACAGATTGAGATTGTGAGAGGTAGCCCCTCCCCCTCCCCGTGCTTCCCTTCCAAAGGAAGACCCAGGCCTGGCTTCCTGTTGCTGAGAGGCAGTGGGCTGAGGGCCAAACAGGACTACTTATGTTTGCTAAGGAGAAGCCCAGGGAGGCAGACGCAGCGCATAGGCAATAGGGCTTGCCATGAAGAAGACCTGGATTCAAATCTAACCTCGGGTACTCGGTGGCTGCATGTCCCCAGCCAATTCATTTGCCCCCTCTGAGCCTCTGCAAACAGGGATTCCCACTACAACACAAGCAGCAGATGGGCATGCAGTGCTCCCTCCAGAGGCAGGCCCTTCCTTTGCCATGGACCTCTGATTATCAGGAAAGCTCTTCTTTCCATCGAGCTGAGGTCAGCCTCTACAAGTGCCCCCTGGGGTTCCTGGCCCCTAAGTCTTGTCTCCTTTGGGCCAACAATCCTCACTGTCTTCAACCAGCCCTTCAGCATTGCCCATCCAGGTGGCGCCTCCATCCTCTGCATGCTCTCCAGTCTACCCATGCCCTTCCTAATTCAGAGCCTGGAACAAAGATAGAGCTGCAGCTGTGGTCCGAGCAGAGCAAAGGGCAGGAGGGCCAGAAGCCCCTTATTCCTGGATGCTGGGCTTCTTCTAACAACCAAAGAATTCAATGCCTGTGTTAGCTGACTCACTCTTAGAGAGGGAGCTGTCCACTGACCCCACCCATCTAAACCTTTCTTTCCTTTTTTTTTTTTAAAGTGAACTCAATGTCTACAAGGCAGGTACTCAGGCATGGCACACACATACACACTCACAGGTGCACACATGCATACATGCACTTGCACTCACACACACACACACACACCTATCTCTCCCCCAGAACACACACACTCTCACCCATTTCTTCCTGCATCTGTGACATTCCACCTGAACTTTATTCAAAATGTGTCATGAGAAAGAAGAAACAAAACCAAAAAAGAGGGAAAATTTTTTTTTAAAAAAAAGAGAGCAAATAGGTTGCCTGAATAGGCATTCGGATTCCATAATTCTTTCTCTGGATGTTGATGGCATTTTCCATCATGAGTCTTTTGGAGTTGTCTTGGAACCTTGCATTGATGAGAAGAGCCCAGTCTATCAAAGTTAATCATTATGGATGCTGTGTGTCTGTAACCATGTATAATCTTCTCCTGGTTCTGCTCGCCTCACTCAGCATCAGATCACATAAGTCTTTCCAGGATCATTGGTTATAATTTTTCTTCACAACATGACTATTGTGTAAATAAGTTTAACGTGAAGGCATATGTAGAACCTATATCAGATTACATGCCTTCCGGGGGTGGGGAGGAGAGGGAAGAGGAGAAAATTTGGAACTTAAAAACTTGTAGAACTGAGCATTGTAAACTAAAAATAAAAAATATTTTTAAAAAAATAAAATAAATTTCTTTATGATTTATTATCAGTAAAAAAAAATGTCTCTAGGAATATTCTTCCTGAGCTCTAGGAACATTTTCCAATCATCTCATTAACAATCATACAGACAGGGAGGCCACATAGATGCCAATGTACCTTCTCAGATCTGGCCAAGCTTGAGGCCACAGAGAGCCTCTTCCTAGGTTCACTGAAGGAGTCAGAGGTGGAGCCAAGGTTGGGCCCAGCTTGTGTGAGCCCAAACCATCTCCCAAACAGCATTTCCTAGTGAGCACAGCTAAGTGCTCTGGAAAGCAGCTTCAGCCTCAAAATTGAGCCCCCAAGGGTCCATTGCACTGCCTACAGACCTCAGGTGGACCACTGTCAGGAAAGGTACTGCCCCTTCATCTCCCACAAGCCTCTTCTTCCTCAGATGGAACTTATAGCTACATCAGAGGTACTGGAAAGGTCCCTAAAGCCATGCCTGAAAGAAGCATTTAAAAGGTGTGGATCACTGAACAAGAGATGGTCAGAAAAGCTAGGACTTTATGACCTAAAATGGTAATGTCTTGGGCATTGGAGTGACAAATGCCCACCCTGAACATTGCGGTTCTTTCTTTAGGAAACATTCTCACCTCTCTCCTTTCCCAAAAGGTTCAAACATAGTTACTTTTCTGAATGGAGAAAGTCCTGAACACAGGACAAGATCTCAGATTCAGCCGAGTCTCTTGGACTTGGCAGGAGCATCCAGAGCTTTGCCTCTGCTGGCAGAGATACAGAGCCACCAAGGCTCCCCCCACACTCCAGTAATCATTCACAAGGGGTGGCAAGGGAATGTTTCTCTCCCATGTCTCTGATTAAAAAGGAACACACTGGGGTTTCACTTTGGGGAGGCACAAGCAATAATGAGCCATCTCTACTGCCCAGACAAAAAGATCTATTCTGGGAACTTGGGAGCACTCAGTCAGGGAGGCTGAAAGATCCTTTCAATGAATTGAAGTCATTCCTTCAATTCACACAGCTGTGGAAGATCTGCCCACCTATAGAAAAGCAGGTGACTTCAGATCCACTAGAGATCTGATCTTTGCCCTTCACACTGAGTGTCTCTCCCAGATCTCCACAGGCAAGATGCTAAGAAGTATTTGACTTTTGGAAGACACCAGAGTAACAATAATCCTTCAAGAAGTGTGGGGGTCTGTCAACATATGGTGTGTTTCCATATCATAAACCACAAAAGAAATGTAAGATTTTATGAGCTCAAAAAAGTAACAGGTAAAAAATCCATCTATCATCCCATTTTCCAATTGGCATCCATGCTCAAAGGTCTCCTTTTAAATGGAAATCAATCAACAAACAAGGTTCCAAGAGCCCCTAATGTCCCACTGGAGGGTCCAGGGAAAGAGTCACTTTCAGTCAATGAATGTTTCTCGAGGTTGACTCTATGAAAGACACAGCTGGGAAATGGAGGTCAGGAGGACACAGCCTCCAATGCAATGACCTGTGGCTATGGCGTAGGCAGATACCCACATTGCTGGGCAATCACAGCTGATGTTTCCCTAATCATTTCCTGACAAGAACTCCCTGTGACAATATGTGTGAGGATTTTTACCCTCATTTTACAGATGAGAAAGAGGCTCTGATTGAACGGGTGGGTTGACAAGATCAAAATCAAATCAATCCAACAAATGTGTTGAGCATCTAAAGAGGCTAGGCACCAGGACACATAGATATCTTGGGTCTAGAACTGGATCCTGGGCCAAGAGCCAGAAAGGAACCCGAGTGACACCACTGAGTCCATATTCCACCTCAAATACTTACTATGTGACCCTGGACAAGTCACCTAACTTTTATTTGCCTCAGTTTCCTCATCTGTAAAATAGAGATTATAAGAGCGCCTACCTCTGAAGGTTGTTGTGAAGATCATATAAATTCCCATTTATTTATAAAGCATTTTGCAAACCTTAATGTACAGAAAAACGGGTGCTATTATTACCACTACTATTAGGAAAGGTCCAAGTCAGCACCTCACAGTCGAAGGTGAGAGAGATAGCTAAGGAAGAACTGGAGAAGCGAATCTGAGAACCAAAAGACCAAAGGTCTGGTCTCTGTGGGGCAAAACCAGGAAAACTTGACCAAAGAAGAGAGCCAAGAAGTGTCTACAGCCAATGGCAGGTCCAACCCATGGGTTCAAATGATTGGTTTCACAAGTATAAGAGGAAGGAGCTGCAGCTGGACAGCATCAAAGCACCTGAAAAGGACCTGAGAGGCATAGCGGACTTCAAGTTCAACATGATTCAGCAGTCTGACATCGGCCACCCAATGCACAGAAACACACTGCCTGAATCTTGTCTACCCTGAATGATTTTGTGAGCAAAACCAGAGCTTTCCCAAGAGGTAAATGTTGCTGGGCTTGGTCGATGAAAAGTAAATGCATGATGGGTAATTCCTGGGAACTGAAATGAAGCCTGTTTCCAGACTTCAGAGGATTCTACCACCTCCCACCCTGCCACTGACAGAATTCCATATCAAAGTGATTTCAGGGAATCAGCAGCAACATATTGTTTTCTGATTTTTCTTCTACTTGTGCCATGAGACCAACCACGAGGATTTCCTGAGGCTAGCCACGTGGTTCCAGACATGTAAAATTATAATCAGGCAGAATAATAATATGGGCAAAGTCAGAGAATAAGATCTAAAGGCTCTGTTCAGTCACATGGCCTCAGTGATCTAGGGCTGCCTCTCCAAGTGTTACAACCCACAGTCCACAGCTCATTCAAGGTGGCCCAGGCTAGACCACTTTTGTCCATGGCCTCACCACTGAACATCCTCCTGATTGCTGGTGGCCTTTTCTCAACTTCTCTTGATGCTGTGAGGATACTGGAAGAGCAAACTGTGCCCCATCCTCCTAACTCCTCAATAAAGAGAACAGACAATGTTTTGTACAAACTATAAGTTAAGTGAAAGCTCAGAAATGGGACTAGATGGGCCTCTGGCCATATGTTAGCCATGCATTTATTCATTCAGCTATCCATTCACAAAGCAATTCTTAGGCACCCTCAATGTGCCTGACCCTTCTCTAGGCACTAGGAATGTCAAGACAAGAAAGGGAAACGTTCCAATAAAGGTCCTTGGGCAAGTTAGGAGATTATGAAAATTTAGCGATTTACTCTACTGTATTTTTGTGTCTGTCTTCACTGGGTCTTGCTATTGGCCACTCTCCAAGATTATCATCAGATTTTTGATGGACTTTTCCAAGTAAACATCAAATATGGTGACTCATCTTTATGTTATAATGTTTACCAATAGCTAATTTTACAATATACATCTATTCCCAGAAAGAAGAAGTTTTTGAACCTTTTGCCTCCTCTAAATACTAGTGGAATAATGGTCCCACCCTAGGACTTCTTCTATTTCCTGCACACAGGGACTTGACTGAACTCAAAAAACTTGTTTGGATGGTATCCTGTTCCCTCTTTGCTTTTCCAGGTCTTTTAATGTCCCTCTTCTTCATCTATTAATTATTGCTCTAGGCAGCTGTTAGATGCAATTAGGCTGAGATCTTTTGATAAGTCTGGATTTGGTGAAGCCAATTGTTTTGGGGCAATCAGTCAATGAGGCACATGATAGCTTTGATAGTGGTGTTCCTGAGGATGAAAACATGATACTTTGTACTACTGAAGAGGTCCCAGCTGTTTCCCATCAGTCATTCTCAGCATACTGCAGCTTTAAGGAAACTGAAAGTTTTGCAGGAGTATCTGAGGAGAAATCAGAGGCAGACATGTTCTGAGAGTAGAAAATGAAGATTCCCTAAATATTCGAAAGCCCTGGTCGTTGCTTTGACTGCTTATTATTCAGAAATGATTTCAAGGGGGAATAATCACCCAGCTGTCCTTTTCCATGACACTGAAATGCTCCTTAATCAAAAGTGATGACTTGAGGAAGGTTCATTCCATCTGCACCAATCTATGGAGAGAGGTTTCAGTCCATTTGAAAAGGAGGAGAGGAGGGGAGGAGGGAGGGGAATTATGTATCAACGATACTTCCTGATTTTCCATGTTATGGATGGGTTCTCCAGAATTTTAATTTGGGATGAAAACTATTTCCTCTGCTATACTCACTGGTTATCCTTAAGAGAAGACAGAATTTCAGGCTGACAGCAAACTGGTTAACCTCAAAGTTTATGTCTGATTGGATCTAATGCCACATTAGAAAGAACACTTGCCCACAGTCAATCCTATTATTTAGAAGCTCTTGCATCTGAACTTGCTCCCATGATACATAAACAGAGGCCCAAAAAGTTTTTGATTGTGATCATTGCAAGACATGTTGCGGGGCAGGGTGGGGCATTCCCCAGTGAATGGCTTTATTTCAGAACAGTTCGTTTCAACTTGCATTTCTTATGCCAAAATGCCACCCACATTAAAGCACCCAAACCAATGTTCTTGTTTTCAATTCTTAAAGACCTGAACTTGCTGATGCATTTTGCCCTTTATTCTTTAAAATGCGTACCCTATTTTAGGGAGGAGGCCACTCTTATTTCCTGCTTTTCATTCTGGTACTCTAGCAGTACCTGCTAATAATGAGCATATTTTCTACCTTGGCCATAAATGGCTCCTTTGCAAAATGTCGCTATCATGCCAGGGTAGATGTTCTTCAAAGTAGTGTAATTAATATCATTTATTTCCAAAGGAGATCTCCATTCCTAAATTCATATGAAGTAGTACCATACCTTGGTTTGCTCTATCCTTTGATTAGCAGTGCCACGAAGGGTTTTTTTTTCTGACAGAATGCCCTTTCAAACAACTATTCATGCCATAATCACAATGTGAGAGTTTCTGTACTCTCCCCACTATGTGTTTTGGGCACTCATCCTCCATTCAAACTCATGGTCATCCAAACACTTCTCTTTCTCTGCTCCGGTCTCCCCCTGCCAAACCATCCACAAGTACTACCACGGTCCAACGGTTGCCCTCCCCAATCCGCATGCCTCCCTCTCTCTTTTGTCTTATCCCTCTCTTATCCCTCCCTCAAGAGTTGCATGGCGCCCATGAAGGCTTACAATGGGATTGTAAATTTAGACTGTAAAGGACTTTAATTAATCTAGTTCAACCACTTCATTCTATAAGTGAGGGGAAATGAAGCCCAGAGAAAGGAAGTAAATTTTCAAATCTCCTATATACAACAGAGTCCAGTACATTTTGACAATCTTGGGTACCAGGTGGAAATCATAGGCAAGGATCCATAGGGATATGAGCTCCTGTGAATCTATTTGTTATAGAAAGAATACACTAGGCTAGGATAGGAAATAGTCAACTCTCAGTTATCCACATTCAAAGAAGGGGTTGGCGACTCAGAACATCCATCACTGGGTAATATAATAACTATTGTAGACATCCCAACTTGTGAAAGAGACCTTTTTGAAAAGATTCTGGGTAAGTAGCATGGTGAAGGGAAAGAGATGTAATTGGGAGGATTTGAGTTTCTTCATCTATAAAATGGAAATAATCATCTTTGCATTGCCTGCCTCCCAGGGTTGTTATGAAAAAACTGTTTTGTAATCCACAAAGTCTGAGATCAGTTGGAAAAGGTGTGAGGATGATTTTCTGTTCTCCCCTCCAACTCCTGGTCCTGCCTGGAGAAGAGTAGTGAAACTATCCTGTTGGAAAGCAGGCTGGGAAAGTCAGCTTGGTGTTGTGGTAAGGAAAGGTTAGCTCCTCTAGCCCAAAGACCTTCCTCAAACATTGCCCCTTCCAAGAATCCCCAATCAATGATCAAGTCTGTCTGAATAAATTTAGTCTAGAACATGCATCCATCCCATCACACACTATTAGACAAAGAGCCTGGCAAGGATTTCATAACGTACTTTGCATACTATGTAAACTCACTGGATAGAGAATTGTCTGATTCTTCCTTCTGATGAACTGGCTTGGCACTACTCAGAAAAAGGACCCAATGGAGTCTTGATAGGCACTTCTCACCAAATGACGAGATGTTTAGTATGGGCATGAGGGAATGTTGACAACTGCTGCATATATTTGTATGATCTACTCATTCCTAGTCAATGGTCAAATAGTCTGTCTGTAGTCTGAAGATAGAAAGGATGAGGCCATCTTCGCATCATATTTGGCCTTTTCACATTGAAAAATCCTCTTTAATTCACTAGGAAAGTCTTTGACTTTGTGGAGTGTCACCACAATAGAGCCATTCACCATAATTCCTTAAGTCTTTACCAAATGCGTCCTCTTGAGCGTCCTCTGTTACAAGTGGTGAGAGGCAGGACTGTTCAGCCCATCGGAGATCTGTGATTTCTTTGGTATGGATGCTCCCTCCACAAATCAGTCTATCAATAAACATTTAGGAAGTGCCTACCATGTGTCAGGCACTGTGCTAAGCACTGGGGACACAAAGGAAGGCAAAAGAAAATCCCTGCCTTTGAGGAACTCACAGTCTAATCCTGCACATCAAGACCCACTAGGGACTTAACTGTTGATCTCAAAGAGTTGCTTTGCCAAGAATCCATCTCTATGAGGTCAGATTGGTAACGATTCTCTCACCTCATCACTACACACACACACACACACACACACACACACACACACACCACCTAGAACTTAGTTGGGCCAGTCTTCATATAGACTAGTTGTTGTTTTATAGTCACTTCAATCATGAGCCTATTTGGGAGTTTTCTTGGTGGAGATACTAGAGTCATTTGCCATTTCTTTCTCCAGATCATTTTTATATATGAAGAAACTAAGGCAGTGTTGTGCGACTTGCCCAAGGTCACATAGTTACTAAGTGTCTGAAGCCAGATCTGAGTTCAGGTCTTCCTAACTCCACATCCAGGACTCTATCCACTGTGCCACCTAGCTGCCCCATATAGACTAGAGCTATTAGTAGAGCCATAGTCTCTTGATAAAATGTCCCAGATTGTGAGTCATAACATTTGAGAACCCAAGGTCACCTCTACGTCTTCACAAAGCAATAGAGGAGGACAATGGTGGATATCAACCACTTTTTTCTACATGGCCAAAGGATTCCTTAGGAATCTCTTAGCTGTCCTCTGCAGTCAAAGGGATTAACTATCAAGTCGATATATCTTTGAGCCTATAGATACAAACAGGTATTAAGGTTGAAGTGGATTTTAAATTGGTATGAACTGCTAACATGAATTTAGCTTTTGAAAATAGATTCCAACTCATCGACTCTGAGCCTGAGAGCTCAGATGAGTACAGAGCTGCTGGTGGAGTGGCTCGCTTTAATCCGAGAAAGATAATAGACTTGTTCTCTTGCCTACCAATAATGGCACTGATTCCCAATGTTCTCATTACTGCCACTGGCACCATGATACTACTGGGCCCACAGAATAGCAGTGACCTTTTATGAAAGAAAGCCTCAATGGTATTCCTCTTAAACAAAACTGAGTCTGTGCCCAAATAGGCAGTTAAGTAAACAGCCCAATCACTAGTTACTGAATTCAGATTGTGGATTCAAATTCCCTGACTCATTTGTCCAATCAAGCTTTATAATAATGATGATAGCTGCCATTACTAGGGGGATTGGAGGTGTGGGAAGCCATTAATGGACAATAAGCCCACTGAACCACCCTGGGAGGTAAGTGGTACAGGCATATCCAGTTCACAAAGGAGGAGACTGAGGTTCAAAGCAACACAGTGACTTCTTCATGGCCATACGGTGGGCAAGTGTTAGAGGTCACATTTGAACCCAAATCTTCCTGACTCTAGATCCAATGCTCTGTCCACTATATTACCCAGCTGGGAAGTTTCCTAGGATGCGTTTGTTGTGCAATAATTTTTCAGTCCCATCTGACGCTTTGAGAGCCTATATGGGGCTTTGTTGGCAAAGATATTAAAGTGGTTTTCTTTCTCTATTTCCTTCTCCAGCTCATTCTACAGATAAGGAAACTGAGGCAAAATGTTAAATAACTAGTCCAGGATCACACAGCTATCACAAATCTGTCTGAGGACAGATTTGAACTCAAGAAGATGAGTCTTCCTGACTCAAGGCCTAGAACTCTATCTGCTACCCTTCCTAGGATATAGTTGGACCTTAGTAAAGGTTTTTTGACTGACTGACTGAGGGACTGCTGCCAATGAGGAATAAACAAAATCAAAATTTGCCAGTACTGCTGCCAGCTAAGGGCTCTCTGTGGCAGCTGTCCCTCTCCTCCCATGGAGGTAGGTCTCTAAAATGACCCTAGGTGGTAATGGAGAGGGAAACCAGTGCTGCAGTATGGACATGGTGTCTAGTGCTGGAAGGGAAATTTGGACATAATCTGGTTATTTTATGGATGAGGACTATCACCCACACAGGTGGGTACAGTGACTTGGCCAAGGTGACAGATAATATGTGACAGCCAGAATTGGAGCCTGTGTCTCCTACCTCTAAATCCAATCCTCATTCCATAGAACCACATGGTTTTTCCCCTTTTAGTTTAAGCTATTTTGGACATACCTCTAAGTATGAGTGCCTTTCACCAGCACAAAAGAGGTCAAGAGAGAATGGAAATAATGACATCTGGTGTTTTAGGGCTACTTGGGAGCAAGTGCCAGGTCATGGCAGGCACTTGCTCCTCTCTTCTTTGCCTATGTAATTCTTTGTAGAAGGGACCCTGCCGAGCAGGGCTGAGTCAGCTCCAAAGTGAAATATTTAATGGGATTGGGTCTGCTGCAATCTACAGCCAGGGACTGATTCAAAATGGACGAAATCTGTCTTGATAGATTCATGAAATATGCATTCTGAATTCTGGCCTAAGAAGCTGGGCAAAGTGGTGGTGAATACGTAGCAGCTCTTTCAGGAGCCAGACAGGAAGGAGAGGCTATGCCCAAGCCTTGTGTCTACTGCCCATTGATGGCCAGGCTTGCCTCTGAAAATTAGAGAGGCTATGCCCAAGCCTTGTGTGCTGCCCATTGATGTCCAGGCTCACCTCTGAAAATCAGAGAGGCTATGCCCAAGCTTTGTGTCTGCTGCCCATTGATGGCCAGGCTCGCTTCTGAAAATCAAAGTGTTTGTCAAAGACAGTGAAAAGGCAAAATGAAAATGAATGTCCAATTAGGTCCCTTGTTCTAAAGTAGATCAGCCTGATGGCAAGAGTGCTCCATTGCTGCCCAGGTCACATATCCATGCAAGAAGGACAATCCTTTCATGCCTCATTACACTTTGTACAATGGAAGTCAGCCCCAAAAATGGCCTCAGCAAAGTCGAATATCAAATATCCATCTATTTAACATCAGAACTGGGGCTCAAGCACCTAACATTGGGAGGTAGTGTGGTTCCATAGAAAGAGCCCTGGCTATGGCATCAGAGAACCTGGCTCCACCATTTAGCATCTGGAGGACATTGGGCAAATTACTCAACCTCTCAGGGTGTTTCCTCATCTATAAAATGAGGGAGCAGTGAATGAGGGGGTCTGTAAAACCCCTTACCAACCATGTGATGAGTTTCTGATAAAAAGGAGTTAATAAACAACCCTTGGAAACATTTATACCTAGGGTGGTTGATCAAGGTTCTCTCCGGGCACCTTCAGCAATAGATATGATTCTGATTATCACCTGCCTATGCCCAATTGATCCTGGCATCCTTCTGTGAATGCCATTTCCCCATGGGACATCCCATGAGAGAATTAGACCATTGGCCCATAAAAGAAGCTTCATTTACTTTGACTAGGATACCCTGGGAACCAGAGCACCACATCTCATATCATTCCTGGGGGCACATTGTATACTCAGCCAGATCTGAAGCTTGGAGTCAGTTGCCTCTGAGTCCTGGAGTCCTGGAGCCTTTCTGATGCACTAAGTCAGTGAGCCTTTCATCCTTTTCTAGGGAAAGGGGTTCAGAGCTGCCAGCAATGGGCACACAGTCTCCTGATGCAGCAGGGGCTGGTTGCTCAGTTCCTACTTTGAGTGACTTCCATACAACACACCATTGCCATGGAAATCAGTTATTCACAAGAGATGCTTATCGCCAACAATACTGCACTTGCATCTTTTCTCTAAAGGCCTATCAGACACTGATCTCATTTCATTCCCATGCTCTTCTCCCAATACCATCGGAAGTGGCCTAAGTAGATGGCAGATTTCTAAAGCCTCCCAACGAGACAAAATGTTCCTCCTGCACCTCTCTAAGGTGCGTCTGGTGGCCTCTTGGAGCCCGATAGCATGTGCGGACTTGCAGTGGATATGAAAGAACGTGTCTCCAGCCTCAAAGGGTACTTTTCAAAAGTAGCCCCAAAGTACTTTGGCCGTAGAATGCAGAACATTCATTGATCCTTTTTGGAGAGGGCTGTCCCTACATGCAATGCCCTAAAAGGCTATTTTCAACTCCTTCAAATTCCATTACAGTGAAAGCTTCCTGTTGATTGGGATATTTCATTCATTGTCATTGGATTCCCAGCACAGAGCAAAGCACCTGGCCCCATTAAATGCTTAATAACTCATGGATTGATTGACTGATTTCTGGTTGATTGAGAAACAGAAGGAGGCGATTCTAAGATCATAAAGCTAAAGAGTTTACCTTTCTTATCTCCATCCACCCAAGGTTCTGGGCCCCCAAATCTGACTGTTCTCCCCAGTTTATCTGACCTGCTGAAGCCCATCAGAGATGTGGTCAGCACCACAGAGGAGCCTGGCTACGTAACACTTACTGCAGTCTATGGCTGGTTTGGGCTCCTCTCCCAGAGGGTTTGCTTTGTTTCATGGGGCAGGCTGATCCATACCATCTGTTGTCCTCAGTCTGAGCTGTTTTCTCTAGCCTCTCTATCTCCATTGTTCTGTAGTCAAGCTGCCTAATCCAAATTGGATCATCAGCATCTTGACCATCTTTTTCATTTTTCTCTCCAATTTCCTTGAATATTGCTTTAATTCATGTGGCGATACAGCTGGTTTACCCTAATGGTTTAAAATAGTCTGTCAGGTCCAGACATAGTTTCGGCTCAGTTATGACCCTTATTAGCTGTGTGACCCTCCCTGGTCAAGTGACCCAAACACTGTAAGGGGAAGCTTTCTCATCCATAAAAAGGAGAAAATAATACATGTTCTTCCAATGCTACAGAGTTATGTGAGAGCATCGTGCATGCTATTGGGATGTGATAAAGTTGTATGTTACATAATCAATGCTATTACAATAGAATTTATGAGAAATCATCTCAAGTAAATTCCTTTTATCTGACTTCCAGAATTCCATCTCAAAGGTTCCTCTAGCCTGTGAATTATTATGTCTTGCTACCCATGCCAGACCCTCAAAGTTTTCTGTTCCTGGGTCATTAGTTAAGTCGGTAAAGCCTATTGAGGTACAGACAGGGATCTCAGCGTGGATTATTCAGGCACCCTAATCTGTGCCAAAATAACCCATGACCCAAAGATGTCTGGCTAAGTCCAAAGGATACAATGCAGCAAGCCTACAAAGGTTGGGGGCTGGTGTTTTTGTCCTCTAGAGCTCTTTTCCTTATTCTCTGGCTACAGTTTCATGGCATCTCCTGGAGGGTTGCAGCGTCCTCAGAGTTATAGCTACCAATTCTGATCCCAGGGACAATTCCAGTGGAGTAAAGGGAGATAGGACTGGGGTATAGAGCTCTCACCAAGATAGGGTACTTCCTGACCCCAAAGAGTCCAGTCAGTGTCCCTGTAGCAGAGATGACAACTGATTCCCTATTCCTGGGAGAAGATGGAGGCAAGGGTTGTCATCCAAGGAGCACAATGGTAGGGAGAGCAGGCCATAGGAAAGATGTGTGACAGCAGTGTTATCTACTGTTATCAAGCCAGGGCGAGAGAAGGATACAAGGGCAGTGATACCACATGGCACAGGATCATCAAAGGCCCTTGAGACCTGAACTGGTAGGCCAGAGGATCCTCATGGGAAGGAAATACCCCCCCTCCAGGTGATGTTAGCCCTTCAGGGCATAGTTCTAATCACCCTGCCCTCATTACAGCTCTGACTAGACAAGCATTGTGTCTCTTCATACTTGGCTTGTTTGTCAAATGAGATAATAATTGTAAAGGGCTTAGCATAGTCCCTGGCCCGTAGTAAGTGCTATTTGAATGTTAGCTATTATTATGATTATTAGGGCAGCTAAGTGGCTCAGTAGATAGAGCACTGGGCCTGGATTCATGAAGACTCATCTTTGCGACTTCAAATTCAGCCCTAGACACATACTAGCTGTGTGACCCTGGTCAAGTCACTTTACCCTTTTGGCCTCATTTTCCTCATCTATAAAATGGCTGGAGAAGGAAGTGGAAAACCACTCCAGTATCTTTGCTAAGAAAACCCCAAATGGGGTCATGGAGAGTTGGACACGACTGAAAAATGGCTCAACACCACCAACAACAAATTATTATTCTTGTATGGAAAAGGTAGTAGACAAGCAAGCTGGGAAGTATAGGCAGAAGCACAGCCAATCATATTGGCAGATGAACAATTCTGCAGATGAACCAGAACATTTCTTAGTCTTGTCTGGAAGACAACTTTCTCATTCACTCTCTTTAAGTGCTCCCTTGGCGGCTATCCTGAGTTCAACTTTGTTTAAAGTGAACACAGACACAAACAGTGAGCAGTTCTCACTTACATTTACTCAAGTCTCTCTGCGGGTGGCCAGGGAGCTTAGCCAGTGAGTGAACTTGTCTCCTGAGCCTGCCAAGGGAAACAGCAACCTAGGAAGAGAAAAATGTCTTCTGCAGACCAGGACAGGAAGCCCTGCCTAGATGCTAGCTAGCCCCGAACTGTTGGATCTGGGATACTTGCTTTGGACTAAGCAGGTGACTTCCGTGGTAACAGATCCGTGCACTGGGCTCTCTTGAGCTGACCCCCTCTCCCTGAGGGTTCTACTCTTGTAGAACAAGTGAGCCAAAGTGATCCAGTTTGAAATCATAGGTCACTTATGAAGCCAGCCACCTTGTCCAAGAGAAGAAAGGGCTATCCATTACACGATGAAGATTCTAGTGACCCATCCCAAGAGCACTTTCCTCCCTTCCTCGATGAGCTCAGTGCCTGACTCACGGTCCCTCCCTCCTCCTTCTTTCTGCCCTCAACACAAAAATTAATAGTCCCTTAAATACCCAAACTTCCCAGTTCCTCAACTTACTCATTTCTCATGACCTACTCCTCCATGCCACCATAGCTACACACAAAGATGATCACACTCATGATCTTGTTGTCACCCACATTTCCACATTCATGAACTCTGAAATTCCTTTATCCAACCTTTATCTAGCTATCACTCTATCTTATGACTTCTAACTCTGTTTTGTCCTTACTATGATCTCCAATTCCTCCACTCCTTGATTCTTTCCCAAGCCATCAGGACCTGCAATGGCTACACTCTCCTCCCTTTCTGATCCCAAACCCTTTGTTAATCACTTTAACCCTAAACAGCCCCGTACACTCATGTCCCTTGAACCCTTATATAGTTGTTGATCATGCCTTGCCAAATCCCAACCTTGGATAATTACCACCATCTACAACCTGTGTCCTTATTCATGTACTACTGGACAGGGCTAAAGAAAAATCACAAACCTGTACTGACCAAGTCCATTACAGATTTATTTTACATCATCTCAACTGGGCCCTCACTACAGCAAGGCAATTCTTTTAAAACTCAAATAATCAATTCATGCACTCACTCATCACTATTGCAAACCTTTTCGTCCTTCCTCAAGAGGAGTATGGCACCCCTTCCGCCATGAGGACTTCACCCCTTCAATGAAAAAAATTGAAGTCATTTGAGAAGAGCTCTCTTCTTTCCTTCTCATCTCTTGTCACTCAGAAATTTTACTCTTCCTTCAATTCTGTATGAGGGGGCCCTTCTCCTTAAAAAGGCAACCCCCCCCACAAGCACTCTCTGTCCTATCTCCTCACATTTTCTCCAGAAGACCTCCCCCTCTATCATCCCCACTCTCCTACTGATCTCCCCATTCTTCCTGTCCATTGGCCACTGGCCTGCTGTCTACAAAGATGCTTCCTTTGATTCAGCCAGCCTGCTGACTGTCGCTCTCTACCTCGCCGCTCCCTCATGGCTCAAGTCCACAAGGAGCCCGTCTGTACTTGCCGCCTCTACTTCCTCTCCTTTCAGAGCGGTCTAAATGCTGATTGCACTATCTGAATAAAATTGCTCTCTCTGAAGTCACTGATGATATCATATTCCAAAATCTCGTGGCCTGAAATCAGCCGACATCCTTCTTGACCTCTCTGCAGCATTTGACGCTGTCGGTCATAATCAATTGAAAAAGAAACCTCTCCTCCTTAAGTTTGCACGACATCTTCTCTCCTGGTTCTTCTTCTACCTCCCCAGTGACTCCTTCTAGTCATCATTACTAGATCTTTACTAGGCTATGCTCACTAACTGAGGGTATCTCGCAAAGTTCTCTTCTGGATCCTCTTTTCTTCAGCCTCTATGGCATCTCATTCAGTGATATGAATAACTGGGGTCAATTGAACCTGGGTTCAATTACCATCTCTGTGTAGATGATTCCTAGATCTATATGTCCAGCCATGGTCTCTCTCATTAACTACAGTCTTAAATCACCAAAAAAAAAACTTGATGGATATCATCAGATGGATAACTCATAGGCATGTCGATCTCTATACGTCAAAGATTGACCTCATTATCTTCCCCCGCCCAAACCATCACCTGCCTCAGACTTCTTCATTACATCTGAGGTCACCTCAATCCTCCCACTTACCCGGGCTGGCAAATTCAGCATCGTCCTAGCCTCCTCCCTTGCTCTCACCACATTCCTCTATGTCTCCTCCTCTCCACTCACACAGTCTATACCATCAGACTAGTACATTCTCTCACCACCTCCCATCTGCACAATTGCAGTAGCTTTCTTGTTGGTCTCTGCCTCGAGCCTCTGCTCACTGTAGTCAATCCTCCCTTCAGCTCCCAGTGACCTTCCCAAAACCCAGGTCTCAGTATGTAACCACCACTCTATTCACCCTTCAACTCAAGAAATTCCAATGACTCCCTGTTATCTCTAGGTTCAAATATAAAACCTTTGTTTTGGCAGTTGAAGCCCTTCACAAAATCCAAGATGCAATAAAAAAGAAAATGCCATTCGAAATGATTACAGAATGTATAAAATACTTAAGGAACAATCTACCAAAACACATGAAATAGTTGTTATCAATTTGATTGCAAAGTGTTCCTTAGGATACAGAAAATAACCTCCAGCTGAGAGCTGGAGGAATTTTCAGTGCTCATTGCTAGGCCATGCCAATAATAATAACAACATGTTTATATCACCCATTATGGGCCAGGCACTGTGCTAAGCACTTTATAAATATTGTATCATTTGATCCTGACAATAACCTTTATCCCTATTTTACAGGTGAGGGAACTGAGGCAAACAGTTAAGTGACTTGCCTGAGGACTTCCCGCTAGTGTCTAAAGGCAGATTTCAACTCGGGTCTTCCTGACTCCCAACTTATGCTCCATCCACTGTACCACCTAGCTGCCCTAATACAACAAAAAATGACTAGACTACACAAGTTCATTTACACTTTCAATGCTACGCCAATCAAATGGCCAAAGGGAAAGCAATAAAATCATAACAACATTCATTTAGATAAACAAAAGGTCTAAACTATCACTGGAAATAATAAAAAACATAGAGATGAAGAAGGAATAGTACTTCTAGACTCTAATGAAATTACAAAGCAGCCATCCTCAAAATCATTTGTTATTGGTCGGAAATAGAAAGGCAGATCAATGGAACAGCCTAGACAACAAAGAATCGGGAACAAAGGAACTCAATAACCCAGGGTGTGATAAACTGGAAAACATAAATTACTTAAGAAAGAACTCTCCATCTGACACAAACTACTCTGCAAAGTGCAAAGCAGCCTGGCAGAAATCTGGCTCAAGCGAACACCTTACACTATATTCCACAGCAAATTCAAGATGCGTACGTGATCTTAATACTAAAGATCACACCTTTTAAAAAGAGAAGAGAAGCCGAGCACGTCTGTCTCCTGGCTCTAGGCAGGAGATGGACTCTTAACCACATGAGAGAGAGAGAGGCCATTACGGAAGATAAAAAAGAGAACATTGACTACATGAAAGATAAACAAAATTAACACCAAGGATAAGAAGGGAAACCGCCAGATGGAGGAAAAATCTTTGTAGCAAATTACTCAGAGGAAGGTTTTGGTATCCAAGATATGTAAAGAGCTAACAGACGTATTGTGTACATGTGTATATGTGTGTGTATGTGTATGCATGTGTGTACATGTGTGTATTGTGTATACACATGTGTATCGCATACATTGTGCATGTGTATGTACATGCATATGCAGTATGTACATGTGTATGCATTGTGTATTATGTACATTGTATGCATGTGTGCATGGGTGTGCCTGTGCACATGAGTATGTATTGTGCATGTATGTGCCGTGTTGTGCATGTGTGTATACATGTGTGCATGCATGACCAAAAGTCAATTATCAAAGGATATAAACAAAAAGTTCTCAACAGAATTGCAAGCTATTAACATCCATCACAAAAAGTGCTCCAAATCATTAATAATAAGAGAAACACCAATCAAAACAATCTTGAAGTTTCACCTCACGTTTTGAACACTGACATAAATGACAGCAGATGGGAAGAGTTGATGGAGCCAGGGTGTTGTGGCAAAAGAGACCCACTCATGCATTGTTGGTGCATTGTGGATCAGTACAAACATTGTGATTAAAATGTCAATAGGGATTCCACTACTAGGCTTATAGCCCAGGAAGGTCATTGATAAAAGGAAAGTCCCTATAACTGCTAATATTAATAGCAGCACTTTTGTGATAGCAAAGAACTGAAGACCAACTAGATTCTCATCATTTGGAGAACAGCTAAAGAAATTGTGGTCTGGGCATGGAATGGAATATCACCATGCTCTAAGAAAGGACGAAGGTGATGAAAACAAAGAAGCTTGGAAAAATGAACTCCATCTGATGTGTAAAGTGAGCAGAGCCAAGACAACAATAAGACTGTCACAATGTAAGGTGAAATGATAACCACAAAACAATCCAAAGGTATCCTTGCCAAATCACAAGAATGAGCATGGCTCGGGAGAAGACACAGGACGCCTCCACCATCCCTCTGCAGAAGTAAGAGATCAGCAAATGGGGTAAATTGGGTACTTTCAGATTTTTCATGTATTGATTGGTTTTGCTCGTTTTCTTTCTCTAAAAATAGTATTTGCTATAGAGGGTAACTCCTGAGAAGCAAGAAACAGAAATATTTTTAAAAGATGTCAATTTAAAAATATTATTCAATGTAGCAATATCCAGCAAGGCTTTGATTGGCCACGAAGACCCTGGGAGTTATTGTTCTTCCCCCCTGGAGAAGAAAGGAAATTCTCTTGAGATCAGCCTTCGGGTCAGAGTTCTGTGCAACTCTTGGGAGAGAACAAGGCAAGAAGGCAGAGGTGGCGGCCAACCCATGAGAGCAGCCGGTGTTTGCCACATCCCAGGTCCTTTCTTCAAAGCCATGAGAGAGAGAGGAAAGCCGAATGGTCCGGAGGAGAAGCATGCGGCTGTGTTTGTATAGGAGGGTGTCTGTCTAGCTGCCGGAAAGTGGACACTAAACCAAACGCATGGGCTCTTCTTCTTAAGAACACTCTCTAGATTTAACATCATTGCTCATAAACGCCTGCAGTGTTGGCCCTTTCCTTGTATTGCCTAGGTAGGGTCCCTTTGTTTGCAGCAGAAGAACACAGCGCAGGACAGAAGAACCGCGCCTAACACAGAACGGGAGCTCTGCGCACTGAGCCATCATCAGAGATACGCACTCTCCAAGTAGAAGCACAACACACAATGTCTGTGAATTACACTGGCCACTTTAGGTAGCTAGGGGGCGCCAGGCCTGGAGTCAGGAAGACTCATCTTTCTGAGTTCAAATATGGTCTCTTGACGCTCCTTAGCTGGGTGACCCTGGGCAAGTCACTTCACCCTATTTACCTCAGTTTCCTCATCTGGAGAATGAGCTGGAGAAGGGGATGGCAAAACCGGTCCAGTATCTCTGCCAAGAAAGCCCCAAATGGGGTCAGGGAGAGTCAGACAGGACTGAAATGACTGAGTGAGAACGTCATCAACATCGACACTAAACTAGAAGCCCAGGAGTAACCAGGGTTCCATTTTTAATCTTGCAACAGCGGGCTCCTTCCTGCCTTTCCAGGCTTCTCACACCTTAGTCCCCTGTCCGTAGACACGATGCCTTGGCACCAGCTGTTCCCCCACCCCCTTCACCTGGGATGCTTTCCTTCCTGACTCCTCCCTCATAGCTTCCCTGGCTGCCTTCAAGTTTCACATTAAATCCCCTCTTCTCAAGGAGGCTTTCTCACCACCCTCCCCTCCCTTCTCCTTAGTACCTTCCTTCTGAAATTACCTCCCATTCACAGTGTCTGTAACTTCTCTGTTCCCAGTTTCTCCCCCATAAGAATGCAATTTCCTTGAAGGCAAGGACTGTTCTTTGCCTTCCTTTGACTCTGTAGTGGTTAAGAAAGTGTCCAGCATAGAGGAAGCACTTAATAAATGCCTGTTGATGAAATGGAGGATCCTACCCCTTTATAACATGGGCTCAGAACACAAGGGGAGCTCTCCCTAAAATGCTTTCATGAAGTAGCTATGCGTACACACACACACACACACACACACACACACACACACACACACACACACAGACATACACAATGGGAATCTGTATACTTCACTGGCAATTTCCTTGAAAACTTCAGCTTGACAGCCCGCACATCAATAACTATCAATGCAACACACAAGTTACACACAGTGCACAGGCTGACCTTGCCTGGGGATGACTCCCTGATACACAGTCAGGCCTCTCAGCCCCAACGCCTAGGGGGAGGGGAGGGAATGGAATTCTTCATCTGTTGCTCTTCTCCCAAATCCTGTGATCCTACAACTTTCTGCTTTTCACAATGGTCAGGACATTGGAGAAAATACCACAAACTGTCCGCAGAGTCTGACAGAATCCCACAGACCAGGCTCAAGGAAGCATTTAGAACATCAGAAAGAGACATCTGAAAGATGGATGATGGAGGATTTAAAAACACAAGAACTCTTCTTCTGAGGACGACTGAGGCCAGACAAAAAGTGACTTGGTTATCTCAGAGCTGAGGGCAGACCAAAAGGCTCCTCTTCACTGCTCCTTGAAGATCCAGCTGCACCTTCAGAGGGGAAGGCCTGCTAATTCGGCAGCTGCCTTCCTCACGATTCTGGGGGAAACAGACATTTGAGCTCCAAGTTCCTTTGCCCAAGGATTCCCAGCCAGCAAGTGTCTAAGGACAAATTTGAGCTCAGGTCTTCCTCACTCCAAGCCTGTTGCCTTAATATCATAAAATGACATGACTACCCAGGGTGATTTACACTTTCAGTGCTATACTTAGCTGCCCTAATATAATATAGCAACTCCTCACTTTCCAAGCCTTCTTCAGCACTCAAGCTGAGCTCGTGGGAAATCTCTGGCTCATCTTAGCAAAGGTAAGATGGGCCCATTGGCCAGTCCTGAATTCTTGGCAACTCTTAATGACAACCACTTTTGACAAATACCCAGCATGCCAAATATGTCGAGGAACATTACTCATGGATCCCAGCTGGATACCAGCAGTGGGAAGCAGGAGGGTCTCCTCGTCATGGTTTAGCTGATGAAAGGTCTCCAGGGGCATCCCTATGGTCTGCAGATGATGTTCTCTCACCCCTGTGAGTCTTAGTTCTGGTTTTTGGAGTCAGAGCCTGGGTAGACAAACTCTATAGATAGGGCTAAGCCAGCAAGGGTGGCTCAGGGTATGAGCCTGGCAGCTCCTGAGTATTCACACACAAGGGCAGCCACTCCCATTAGCTCTGTCATCCATGAATAATTCTCACACAAGAATGACAATGTTCTCCCTCAAATGGAATCCTCTGGAGAAGTTCTCTCTCGTGTATTAAAGGATATTGACAGCCCCAAGCATGTGTGAGGGAAACCACCACTGAGGAAACTTCCTAGAGATCTGGGGCAATGACTGTCCCCATGCTGGTATCATGGACTACTGGTGTGAGTACCAGAGTCACAGGAGATGCTGGCAGAAGAAGAGGGGCTGACTGTTTCTCGGTATCCACGGAAGCCTTAGGATTTCTAACAATGGAGCAGCAGTCAGGAGGAGTGAGCTCCCTTCCACTTAGTTGGACATGGTCTCAGCCATCCTAGCACTGAGCCCAAGATCTCACACCTAGTAAGCAAATAATAGATATTATTGAATTGAATTGCAGATAGAATGTGCCATGTGATAAGAACAAACAGAGTACTATAGACATTTGGGAGAGGAGAGAGTTCTTCTGGGGAAGAGGGGAAATCAGAGAAGGCTTCTTGAAGGCTGATGAGGCTTTGGGCAGGTGTACATATGGGGGACACGAAGGGGCTGAGGTAGACCAGGTTACCAGCCTGTGGTGACATTAGGAGCAAAGACACAAGAGTGGGGAGATTCCTTTTGTGTAGGAGATAAACAACACAGTCACTGTAGTCCCTTCCATCTTTCAAACACTGTGACTTTGTAGGAGATCCAGAAAACATCCAGTTCTGGCCAGACACGTGACTGAGAGTCCTGACTGCATTTAAAAGAAAACAGTCTCAAGGAGGGGCTGCCCTCATAGTGGAGGGATGGCAGAAGAGCCTGGCACCAACCAGTAATGGCAGCATCCAGAGAAGTCAGTCTGAGGTAATGGCAAAGAGCCCTAGACTTGGCCCCAGAAGACCCACATGGACTCAGATCCTAGCTCCTCCACACACCTCTTTGACCTTAGGTGAGTCACTTGGGCTCCCTGAGCTCCTTTGGTAATGGTAGAGGGCTGGACTTCATGATCTCTAGGGTCCCTCTCAACTCTAAGTTCTATGGTCTTACAACAAAGTGCCCAGCACAGTGGTGAGCACAGCTGAGCACAGGCCAAGCAACCTGCTCACTTTTGTCTCAAAGTCTCCGCCTGCGCCAAGGCAGAGCTCCATCTATCCAGAAGAGAGTCCAGGATGGGATTCCAGACAAAGCCACATTAAGTAGGAAAGTGGACTACTCTAGCCCACCTTCTCTCCTCTGATCACTACCAATACCCAATGGGACAGGTATAGGTTCATTCTTACCCCAGTCTTAGAGACGGACACTGAGTCATGAAGAAGAAGAAACTAACCCAACTCAAGAGGCATGGATTAACCACTCACTGTATGCAGAAATCAGGGATGGGCACTGGGGGAGGGAGGGGGAATACAGGTTTAGATAAAACACCACCGATGAGCAATAAGATTCACACACATACACATACACACACACATACACAATTATCCCTCAAATCAACTCATGGTGAGTACATAAGCTAATGAAGTGCCCCCATAGTGCTCAATGTTGGCTGAGGGGGCAAAGGCATAACTAACAGGAAAGTCAAGGAAGTCTTCCTATAGAGGGCAAAACTGGTGTTGGCTTTAAAGGTTGGGCAGGAATTCCACTAGTGGAAGAGGAAGGAGAGGATACTTGTGTTGGTAAGCAAAATGGGCTCTTAGCCCATTGGTTCAATGGGGCTCTTAGCCCAATTGAGTTCAATGAACTCAGTTCAACCAAGTGCTTCTGAAGAGTTTGGCTTTTGCTTCCTTTGATTAAATCAGTGTATTTCATTGAGTCTTACTATGTGCTAAGCCCCAGGACCAAACCCCTATTAGGTACTAAGCCTATGTGGGTGTGAAGCTCCCAGGGTACTAAGGGGAGGTGCTAACTGAAGAGCCAATCATAGGAGCCTAAGTTCTGGTCATTCAGATGATGTTTAATGACGTCTGAAATCGTATAAGAGAAGACAGAGCTATTTGCGCGGGGCTCTCACTCTTGGTGGGGCACGCTGATGCAGAGACTCTGGGCAGCTGTAGCTAAGAGCCCTCTGGCTCATAAACCCAGATGTTGGGTCTTTGTTAAGCTCTGGTAACTACGTATTGGGATTTGAATCAGAAAAGGTCTGTCTGTCGATGTTTGTGCTTTGTTTGTATTTTGCTCTGAAGTTCAGGGTGCTGGCTTTTTCCCCTGAACTAAGTGAGTGATATTTGTATGCTGGATTAAAATAAGCTTGTTAACCCCTTAATGTCGCTTTCCTTAGTAAAGCAGATCAAAAGAATCTGGACTTTTGCAGCATGCTGGTAGCATTCTTGTTGCTGGGCTTGTGTTGGTTTTTCACCCCCACAACAGCTGCTAGCTGGATTGTTGAAACAATGCTTCAGCCTCAGAGAACATAATAAGCAAGAACACAGAGATAGAAAAGGCCAGGGGGCATTCAGAGGACAAGGAAAATACAATCGGCTGGAACATAAAATAAATGAAAGGCTCTATTAAATCTATGGGACAAGTCAAATGGTCCAAATTGCAGAGACCCTTGAATGCCTGCCTAGGATACTGACCTTCACTGCTGAGGCAATAGGAAGATACTGAAGATATCTGAGCAGAGGAGTGACAAGCTTTAATGGATCTGTAAGACAAATCTGCAAGCGGCAGAAAGATGAATGAAGGTAGTGGAGATACAGCAGGAGACCCTGTGATGAGGCTGCTGCCCTGATCCAGGAAGATGTCATTGAACCAGGGGCAGGAAGGAGAGGAGGGGCAAGAAGGCAGACCAGCAAGACTTGGTAAGTGACTGGCTAGAGCCCCAGGCTAAGATGCCTGAGCTAGACCTGGGTTCTAATCCTCTCCCAGCCACTCATCCCCAGAGATGAGCAGTTCCGAGCACAGGCTTCCTCCTCTATGAAGAGAGTGGCTGTGATTCGCCCAGAGAATCTCTAAGATGCCTTTCTGTCCAAAAGGATGAGTTTTGTACAAGCTGATTTTTGAAATAGTGAAGAGGTTTGAATCTTTGCTCTCTGATCACCATCTATCTCCAGGTATTAAGGACAGTCAACTGGTGACCTCCACTTCGCAGAGCAACATTGCTGCCCTCTGCTGTCAACTGTCTTAATTACAGGCACAAGATCTCCAGGGTCAAGTCAGCCACTGATGATGTGCCTTTTACTGGAAAGGACAGTAATCACCTCCTCTGTCCCCAAGGAATGCTGGACCTCTTGGTTTCCATAGCTATACCAGCTACTTGGTAGAGGAGTGATTTAGAACAAGTGACTTCTTAGGCCTCTGTGATCTCTACCATTAAATACCACCCCCCCCAATCACCACCTATTAGTTAATCCTATTTTCTATATGCCAATATGCTAGCCCTAGACTTCAGTTTATTCTTAGAATTCCCCCTTGGAGTGAACCACCACCCAAGGCTTATATTCTCTTCACATTTCTCAGACTTAATGGTCCCAGAGGTCACTTCTTTGCTGACAGAAGAAAGCCAGATCCAGACATGATCCCCTCTGAATTCCCTCCCCACCCCCTCCATTCCACCAGAACAGCTCATTCCCTGGGTGGGTCACAAAGTGTTTACTGGCCCTTCCCTACCCAGAGTTCACCCTATGGATTGAATCCAGCCCCAAGGCCATCACTCCACATTTTGGTCACAGGGTTTGCTGACCATAGCTCTGTTTTAGAAAAATCCATCCTACCTTGGCAGTTCTGAAAAGCATCACCTTGTGTTGCTCAGTTGTTCAGTTGGGTCAGTCTCTTTGTAACCCCATGGACCACAGTACACCAGGCCCTCCTGTCCTCCACTATTGCCCAAAAGTCTACACAAACTCATGCTTATTGTCATGTTGCCACAGAATCAATGCTTTCAAATTATGGGGATAGAGAAGACTTTTGAGAGTCCCTTGGACAGCAAGAAGATCATATCAATCAACACTTAAAGAAATTAATTCAGGCTATTCACTGGAAGGTCAAATACTGAAGCTGAAGCTTAAATACTTTGGCCACATAATGAGAAGACTGCACTCACTGGAAAAGACCCTGATGTTGGGAAAGATTGAGGGCAAAAGGAAAAGGAGATGGCAGAGGATAAGATGGAGAGATAGGGTCATGGAAACAACAAACATGAGCTTGGACAGACTTTGAGAGATAATGGAGGACAGAAGGGTCTGGCGTGCTGTGGTCGATGGGGTCACAGAGTCGGATATGACTAAATGACTGAACAATAGGTAGCTTCATGCTCCAAAGCCATGGCCACAGCTGAGCAGCACATCCTAGTTACAGCACTGATACCTCACTGGGAACATTTTTCATCAGCCCAAGCGAACTAGCCTTTCATAAGTAACATGGCCAACCTAAGAAGAAGCATTTCAGTGATATGTCCATAGCATCCAAGTGACTGGTCTGACATGGTCCACCCACATCCTATAGATATATCATAGAAATTCCTCTTAGGATTTGATGGTCTTTGTTTTGTCTATAATGCAGATCCTACGGTGAAAAAGAGACAATGAGTCAAGCCTAGAATTTCATGGCAGCAGGATTACCTTTGGGAAGTGGTAGGCAGCTCACGACTCCACACTTTTCCCAAAAAACAGGGCAGCCATTTTCATATCAATACTCTTACAGTTTGAAATACCCTGATCTCTGAAGAATGAAAGGTAAGTATCACCAAAATGTTAATGGAGAGGTACAGAGCAGGTGTGAGGAGGCTGACACGCGTTACAAAGAGGGAATCATTAGAAAGGGTGGTATCAGAGAAATGAATCTCTAGAAGAGAGATGAGCTATAGGATGAGAATGAGGGGAGATTCCTGGGCAGTTGATTGTGTATTGATACGAGCAAGAGAGCAAGAGATCAAGGCCCATGTGGCTAAATTGGGGGAGCACTGGGGGTCTTCTCTACGTTCCATAGGATGAGTGGGCATGGCTGGGGATTTGGAGCATCGAAATCCTGCAAACAGCCTATCCCACCTATCCCAATAGCACAGAATGAGCTCATGGTTGGTAACTAACTTGAAAACCGATCCAGCAAAGTTTAAAGGGAACAAGATGTATCAGTAACTAAGGTGGGACTTTTTTTTTTACTGTTTTCTCTTTTAGCACTTATTTAATCAAGTGCCCTTGAAGAGTCTGGCTTTTGTTTCTTTGATTGGATCAGGAATCTTTGATGACTTGCTTGCCTCAAGGGAAAGCCTAGTTTACATGGGCTTGAGTCACATGTTTCTGATGCCAGAAGCCTTTAAGCCATGAGGATTTGAGTGGCACATTGAGATGCCCTTTGACCCTGAACAAGATATATAAACTCAAAGGTTGGCATTTTTCCTTTGATGCTCTCACTCACTGGAAGAATGGCATGTGACTCTGGGCAAGCTGTTGTAACTGCCCCCCGCCTTTGCTAACCCAGACCCACTGGTTCTTTGGTAACTGAATTGTGATTTGGTCTGTTTATATTGTCTCTGTTGGTAATTCGTTTGTATTTGTTTTGAAGTTCAAGGTGCTGGCTTTTCCTCCTGAACTAAGTGAATGATATTTGTATGTTTAATTAAAGTGAGATTGTTAAGCCTTTAAAATTTTCTTTCCTTAGTAAAGCAGATCAAAAGAACCTGTGCTGGCAGCTTTGTTATTGGTCTTGGTGGGTCTTACACCTCAACAGCTGCTGCTAGCCAAATTGTTGCTACACAAGACCTCCTTCAAGCATCCATAAGTCACATTAGTGTTTTGAAGAATATGCTTCCCTTATGGCTGCCCCTCATTTACATCTCAGGTAAATGATCACCAAAAGGCTTTGGTCCTCACTCAAATGATATTCAAAACACTCACTTCTTAAGCATGTACCATGCGCTAGACACACTGTTAAGTACTAGGGCTACAGCAAAAAGCCCAAAAACCCAGCCCATGTGTTCAAAGGGCTCCCAGTCTAATGGGGCACACAACATACGAACAACTATGTACAAATAATATAGATACTAGGAACTAGGTATAGATACCTCCTAGGAACTAGGAGATAATCAAGGGAGGGAGGAGGTAAGATTGAGCAGGACTAGGAAAGGTTTCTTGTAGAAGGTGAGATTTCATCTGTGAACTGAATGAAGCCAGGAGGTGGGGTGTTAGGAGGGAGAAGATTCAGGCATGAAAAGCAGCTAGGGAAAAGAGCCAGAGTCAGGAGACAAGAGTGTCATGGAAGAGGGGGAGGATAACAAGATGCCATGTCACTGGATCACAGACTGTTGAGGAGTAAAAAAAAGAGCCAAGTCCATGAAGAATGGGAAGATAGGATACAGCCAGGCTAGGATGTGGCTTAAAAGCCAAACAGAGGATTTTATATTTGATACTAGAAAAAATATGGAGCCACTGGAGTTGAATGAATTGGAGGTGATATAGTAAGACTCAAGGCAACTAGGTGGCACAGTGCACAGAGTGCGGGGCCTGGAGTCAGAAATATCTGAGTTCAAATCTGACCTCAGACACTTACTAGCAGAGTGACCCTGGGCAAGCCACTTCACCTTGTTTGCCTCAGTTTCCTCATCGTAAAATGAGCTGGAGAAGGAACTGGCAAACTAATGCAGTATCTCTGCCAAGAAAACACAAAATGAGGTCATGAAGAATTAGACAAAACTGAAAATGACTGAACAATATTAAGACATACTTCAGGAAGGTCAATCTGACACATGAATAGAGGGTAGCCTGGAGCTGGGAGAGATTTAAGGTCAACCAAAAGGCTATTGTAATAGTTAAGCTGTGAAATGGTGCCAGGTGGAAGAATAGAGGGAATATTGGAAAGATGTTTTGAAGGTAGAAACAATGGGATTTGATGACTGATTGAATATGGGAGAGGAGGTCTGGGGGTAAGAGTGAGGAGTCAAGAATGACACCTGGGTTGTGGTCCTGGGAGAATAGGGTGGCAGCTCCATTGAAAGGAAGAAATGACTTTGGAAGAAAGGGAATGATTTTAGTTCAGGATACGTTGAACCTACAAACTCCTCATTAGAGATTTCTAATAAGCAGTTAGAGATTATAGACTGAAGGTCAAGAGAGAGGCTAGAGCTAGACACATGAATCTGAGAATCATCTGCAGAGAAATGGTCTGTGGGTCATATTTTTTTTCTAAAAACAAAGCCATTATTCCAAGAAATTCTGTAGCAAGGTCTTCAAAAATCTGGCCTTGAAGAAGGACAAATTGCACTGACGATAATCATCCAATGAGAAATGACCTCTGTGTCACATCCACCCAAGAGTGCAAAAAACTTCCATGTCCAAAAGTGGGTGTGAAGCTTCCATGTCCAAGAATGGGTGCAATCATGCCACTGCATGGGTTTGGCAGGATTTCAACATGTGTATGATGGTGTTGCTGGTAAATGGTTACCCAATTGAGGAGTTGTTGGCATCTTGTACAATTCCTTTCTGCGCCTTCTCTCCCCATAACCACACAAGACAATTATTTCTGTTTACTCAATTCATCAAGAATTTTGCCAAGAATTAGAATGCATATGGCCTTGACCAATCTCATTAGTTTAATGATACTGAGATAGATGAGGGAGCAGTTTTCCCACCCCCAGATTCTGGTTTCCTGGGGAGCAGGCAGGCATCAGCACACCTCACCTTGAAAGTCCAACCCTGCCTACCTCTCTCTCTCACCAAAGCAACAAGATTCCTCCCTCTCTTTAATAGGAATTCATGTCTGTTCTTAATTGATCACCAGTTTGTTTGTTTTTTTTCTTTCTATCAGTCATATATCCTTCTTGAGACTGCTCAGCCTTATCACTGAATTTTCCAGACATATCGGGGACTCTTCCTGATGAAAACCCACTGAGTTATCTTTGGGTTGTGGACAGCATGAGACTTCACTTTCTTCCTCTCCACATCTTCTGTTCTTTCCTTTGCCCTTAAGAAACATAGGCTCAAGGTTTCTAATGAAAAATGCTGAAAACCTTCTGTGGTTGCCCTAACTCTACCACCCACCCCAGTCCTTCAACAGCTGCTTTTTCCTGGGGTTACACCTCTTTTCATCATTACCAGATACCCAACCTTGCACACCTCTCCTAACATAAGGTCTTATTCTGTAGCAAGTGAGATGAGCAAGACAGGGGAAATGGTGCTGCAGCTCTTTCCAAAGAGCAGGGCCATCCACCTCTGTCCAGCATCCAGGATGTGTTTATTTGTACCTAGTCATTTCTGTCCATGATGAAAATCTTTTGAGAAAATGTTAGGCAGCTTCTGAGTCATCTTCTCATCCTCCATTTAAGTTTCCCTTACTTTGATCTTTAACAGTCCAAGGATGAAAAAAAAATCCTTCGTCTTCTCCATTATTTGTGTGTATATACATATGTTTTTCTTAAATAATCATTTCTGGACCTCCTCATGTGTTCTGCAGTCCTGATCTCTCCTTTGGGTTGTAGCAATTATCTTCATATATGCCTGAACTCATCCACCAAGTCTAAACATCTCTCTGGCCCTTTTCTTTCCTTTTTATGCCCACGCAGTGCCTTTCATCCAAAGATCTCAAAGTGTTTCTTTTCCCCTAATATGCCTTTATCTTCCCCGAGAAGCAAAGAGGATATCTTTTCAGTGGTTGTTGCTCTGGCTTGCTTTGCTGGGTGAAATAGGAGCTGGTTGCTAGGAAGCTCTGATTTGAATATACTCTCACAGTTTCTACCCTTTTGCTTTTAAAATGGTCATTCCTTTTAATCCACTAAAGAGCATTTGACTACCTTTAAAAAATTTCCTTCTAAAACTGAAACACTTCCAATGTTTCACTTTTAGAAATGGAATCCAAAGAATGGAAACCAATGTTCTCATTGCCACGAGACTGTAGGTTCTCTGGCCTCTTGATCGCTGACCACTTCTTCTGCTCCCATAATACCTTGCATCGATCGTCCTTTCCCAAGCCCCTTGCGGGATGCCAAGCCCCGGGAGGACACCTGAGACTGCCTTGGGCAGCGGGTGCATAGAGAGAACAAAGCGGTTTTTTGTTTTATGGGAGAAGGCAGGTGACGGTCATGCTGAGTGAATGAATAGATCTTGCAGATTCTGTGTTCGTGTGTCTGTTCTTCATCAACACGAACATGTTCAGACTTGCCAAGCAACTTCCCACCTTCCTTTGGCCACCCAACCACCACACTTCCGAGGTGACCGAGATCTTGGTTAAACAGCATTTGTTAAGCCAAAACTACAAGAGCCCAGATCTGTCTCTAAGTAAATGTCTCAATGTCACAAAAATAGGAACCCTGTGGTTCCTGTACATATATGCAGTACAAGGGAGGCACCGCCTACTGGCCAAGTGTGGTATTGATTTCTATTTCTATCTGTTGTAAGAGCTCATAAGAAGTGGGGGCAGGGGGGAACGGAGGAAGGGCAGTAGAAATTCAGAGCCTCTCCAAGACCCGTAAAAGTTACAACGATCTGAACAGGATAGCATTAGTAGCCATAAGTAATGAAAGTATTGGGAAGTTTGAAAAAAGAAAAATCATGTTAGAAAATGTGTAAACTTGATCTACCATCTGGTTTTAAGGCAATGGATCTATGCACAGATTCTGAGATCTATTTCTATATCAGGTTGTGAAGGGACTCACAAGGCCCAGGCAGCACCGTCATCCCTGGGGTTTTGCATAGACGATGTCCCAGGCCTGGAAAGTTCTCTTTCCTCATCTCCATACATCAGAGTCCTAGTTTGCTTCAGAGTTCAGCTCGAGCACCACCTTCTCCATGAGGCCTTTCCTAATTCCTGCTCCGCTGACCCAGCTAGCCCAGCCCACAAAGCTCTGACTCACGCTTGCCATATTGCTTTGTGTTCACCTGAGATACACTTCAGTGTGTATGTTATCTCCTCCTGTCGAATGGAGGCTCCTTCAAGACAGGGACTTTCACCTTTGTCTTTGGATGTCCAGTCCCAGCACAGTGCCAGGCATATGGTAAGCATTTAATGAATGCTTACAGTCTAGCATTTGACTGTTTGCTGATTGAGCGATTAATCTATCGATTGGTCAGTGTAGGCGCTGTGGCCATTGTGCCAGGCCCAGCTCGGCAGGGACAATGACTAGACCAACAAGTTTCCCACGGGGACCCCTCCTCCTCTGGCTGTTACTGGAAGGGTAGTGGCAAGGACAAATTTCCCAGGACCTCCTCCACTGTGCTACCCATTGGTCTGATAGAGTACATCCTTGAGCAGAGTGGTCCATTGTGACGGCATGTTCTGAAACATCAGAAAGCCTTCACCTAGTTCATCAGCAGCGTCTTTGATGCTGCTCATGCCTCTGACATCCACTGTCTTGGAGTTCCAACATGAATGATTGGAGTAATCGTAATTAAAATGTTTGTTCATTAATAATAAGTAATATTTACATAGTACCTACTATGTTCCAGCAACTGTGCTGAGGGCTTTAAAAATATTATCCCATTAGATGTTCACAACAACCTGGCAAGGCAGGTGCCATTACATCCCCATTTTACAGAGGCAAACAGAGGTTAAGAGAGTTGGCTAGAGTCACACAGCTAGTGAGTATCTGTGACAGAATTTGAACTCAGGGCTAGCATTCTATCCACTGCTCCATCTAGACCGAGTTACATTCTGAGAAGGATGCTTAAGCTCCTGACTCCTCCTGAGGCACCTTCTCCAATGAAACCAGTTGCCAGGGTGCTATGGGTTAATAAACCTTCAATGTTCTGCCAAAATCATTTGCAAAACTCTTCAGCTTGACACTGATCAAGGATAACTGATGATCCCCAAATCCCACAGAGGACCAGGGACGTTTTCTCCATTTTTGTGATAACCAGGAACCAAAGGCTTTGTCAAAGCCACCCGGTAATGAGGCAGATCCCTCTCCAGCTTCTGGTAAATGTTCTGAGAAATGGGAAACAGTCGAGTAAGAAGGAGTTTGGAGGCTTCTCACAGAACAAGTGCCTCTTCGGGAGATCTGCAATTCATAGACTTTAGAGTCGACTTGAGGGTGTTCCACCACATTTCTTTTAGTCACTGCAAGTGGTGGCAGTGCTTAATTGCCTGGAGAAGGGATTCATCATTCCCAGCCTGTCATCTCATCATGGTGCCACAGTCTACAGGAAACTTTTAAATTCCCACCCTAGCATTTTTGACCAGCCCTCCAAAGGTGCAGGAAAGTGCATGTGTGTGTGTGTGTGTGTGTGTGTGTGTGTGTGTGTGTGTGTGCATGCCCACATGCATGTGCATGTGTGTGTGTGGTAGGGGCTGGGGGTGGGTCAATCCTAGCTAACACACAGAAGAAAAGAAAGGAGGTTCAAAGGGAAACTAACATGTGAAATTCATATTCTCTTACAATGAAAGTTGTATGAAGATATTTGTGGTTTCGTGTGCAATCCTGCTTGTCAGTTCTTGCCATTCCTATATCACAACATCGCTCACATCTGGCTTCTTTTCTTCACTTCCACAGCTCCCACCATGTTCAAGCCCCTATTGGCTCTTGCCTACATTCTTGCAATAGGCTCCTAATAGGTCTCTCTGACTCCACTCTCTCAACTCTCCGGTCTAGACACGTATCGACAGTTGCAGATATATTTATGTGTACACATATTAATAGGTAACAAGCTGCACTTCAGGAATATTGTTACAGTTGGATGGTGTTGCTAATACTACAACTGAAGAGAAGCGAAACACCTGAAGGGATGTCTGGTGTGGTGGACCAAGCTGTGGCCTCTGGGTGGGGCAGCCCCTTATCACAGAGACTGTGTGTAAAGGTGAGAAAGTATGGCCTAGACTTTTGAGTTAACTGTGACATATTGAGTATTCCTGAAACTGCTTTGCTGTAATGGATTGTGATATTAAGATGACTATTGCTTTTGCCTTATCAATAAGTAAATATTCTGTGTTTAAGACTTAACAGTGTCCTCACTGTGACTACCAGATTGTGCATAGAGGGCCCCCACTGACTAGCTCCCAACCTACTTTCTGAGTTTTGCATATTTTAATCATAAAATACATGCCAATTACTCTCCTGAACCAGGTCTAACTTGGGCCAGCCAAGTGCTTAGGGTTAGAATACAAATAATAAAAAGCAATAAAGGCATTAATGGAAATAAGATTTAAAATTATAACATCCCTGATTAAAGTCCAAGAAAAAATTATGCCCTTTGCCTCTGCACTCATTAAAGCAACCAATAATTCTAGGTCAGAAAGGTGTTGGCCCAGGGCAATGAGAACTGCACTAAAACCTCCAAACTAGGCTTGAAAAGCTAGACCTTTTGTATCTTAAACAGTAAGGATGCCACGTAGTCTCCATCCTCTATTAAAAGAGCAGCCTATGTGCTGTCCCTATTACAGCCTTGGCAGAAAGGTAACAAAAACTTTCTCAGAGACATTTCACCATTAAAATAATCTTAAAGCAATCCTAGCTAACACAGTGAAGAGAAGAGAAGAAGGTTCAGAGGGAAACAAGGGGGAGCTAACATGTTAAATTTACTGTGTTCTTTTCTTCATGTAAAGAGAAGAAGAAGAAGAAGAAGAAGAAGAAGAAGAAGAAGAAGAAGAAGGAGAAGAAGAAGGAGAAGAAGAAGAAGAAGAAGAAGGAGGAGGAGGAGAAGAAGAAGAAGAAGAAGAAGAAGAAGAAGAAGAAGAAGAAGAAGAAGAAGAAGAAGAAGAAGAAGAAGAAGAAGAAGAAGAAGAAGAAGAAGAAGAAAATATCTTTTGGGTCCATTATCTTTCTTCCACACCCCCACTCGCCACAAAATAAACATAAAAATAACCAGCAGGCAAAGAATCAAAAATGAAAGCCAATAAGTGGCTTAAGTTCTTCACAGTCTGCAGAACCAGTCCTGGGATATTAAGGAACTGGCAACATGTATTCCATTATGGTTGACATAATTCAAATAAAACAATAGTGGAAAGGCAAACAATAGCAGATCCTTCTTTCTGAGTCAAGAGGATAAGAGGATATTTCCCTTCTACTGAGACATGGGAAATAATGAAGGAAGGAGGGAAGGAAGGAAGGATGGAAGAAAAGAAGGAAGGAAAGAAAGAAGGAAGGAAAGAGGGAGGGAGGGAAGGAAGGAAGGAAGGAAGGAAGGAAGGAAGGAAGGAAGGAAGGAAGGAAGGAAGGAAGGAAGGAAGGAAGGAAGGAAGTCAAAAGGAAGACAGGGAGGAAGAGAAATTATTTGATCCAATTTTCCCCTTCTCAATTGGTTATATTCATCTTTAGATGTGACCTTGGGCAAATCAGTTATTTCTCAGTGCTTCTAGGAATCTCTTTGAGACAGAAAATTAAAGAGTGGGTGCAAATCTACATTGATTTATGGAGTTCCTTATACCAATGAAATCCTAGATTCAAGACAAAAAATAAATCCCTTTATGTAAGTGAATGATCTTTTTAAGGAATGACCATAACAATTCATTTTTCTGAAACATGTCTTCTTCTGAGAAAAGCAGTTGCTAAGTTTAATCAATTCATTTGTTGGGGATCCAGGTCTGCCCATAAGGTATTATTAAGGCTAAATACAACTCAGAATTCTGAAACAGCAGTTGTTCATTTGGATGTGACATGCTGTATAATACTGGAATGAATAGAAAGATGTTTCGCTTCAGTAATTTACATATGAATAACTGTAAAAATTGGAGTACTTTTAGGTTAATAACTGGAGAAATATGGACAACAGAACTTTTCTATGATTTGGTGACATATTTAATAAATTACCAAGTCATAGAAAATGAGAATTTGGTTACTAACCATAAGCTAAGGTGAGTTTGCTCAGAAAAGCCAGAGTCTGAACCCAGAAAGATGAGAATTAAAGAATATATTTCAAAACTATATTTTAAAAGAGATTATAACTCTTTTTCTCTATTATGTCACTTCTTTCTTGGTAGATGTGTTGGCCAATAAGATCCCAGAGGACCCTTTAATGCTACTTGATACTAAGAGAAAAAAATTGTGTTCTCTATTATGACTTGCTGCCAAAGTGAAGATGGAGAGAAGATCAAAGGGTTTTTTTTTGTTTTGGTGGGGTTTTTTTGCATTATCACCTATTGTTGTTGAGAGGTGGAGAAGCAGAAGAAAAAATCTTGCCAAGAAACAGAGTTAGAGAACCTTTAGATAACTTTAATATAAAAGTGTCATCTTTTCCCAGAAGCATGTAACATTAGTTCAGCTGAAAGCATCAGCTAAGCCTGTATCTGAAAGTGATGTACACCAGAGCTGCTGTGGAGAAATAAGACAAGCAAAGGAGAGGAACGCCCCGGAAGCAGAGAATCACTTAAGTCACCTAGCAGATCAACAATGTGATTGAGAACTTTTTCCCAGCGACACGCTAATCAAGCGCAGCATGGATCATGGACTCAGCTCAGCAGTGGAGATGTCTATTCAATAAAAAACTGCCTTCGAGGAACTTTAATGGCCACTTCCTGACACAAAAGTAGAGGAGGTGACTACACACTTACGCTGCTCTGATGGGTTCCTGTGTCTGCTTACTACTCCTTACCATGCTGTGCATTTGGCAGAGAATGCAACTGGGGTTTACATGTTAACTATGATGTATTTATTATTTCTTTATTAGCCTTATATTAGTATCTATGGTATTATCATTGTTTTCACCTTATTGTTTAATTCTATATTATTATTTGACAAATGGCTATATGTAAAGTCCAATATGGCATCATTGTGAGTGACTGGGTTTATATTAATAGAAACCGAGTGGCTGGGGCTCTGAGAGATATTGTGGTGCTTAAAAAGGTATATTCTCCTACGACATGGTTATCCCTGGGATCTGTGTTGGGAAGCAAAATGGACTCGGCACTTAGTTCAACAAGTGCCCTTGAAAAGTTTGGTTTGTTTCCTTTGAGTAATTCAGTGTATTTCATTGAGTCTTACTAGGTGCTAAGCCCCAGGCCCAAACCCCTATTAGGTGTAAAACCTATCTGGGCGTGGATTGGCAACTTAGGTGGGGCCCAAGGTGGGGCTAACTCAGGGGAGGGCCTAGTTAACACATGAGTTTGAGAGATAGGTTTGGGACAGCAGAGGCTCTTAGACCACGTGGGTTTAAGTCACCTCTTTGTGATGATTTTAGGTCACATGGGTGAGTCACATGTGTGACTCACCCCTGACCCTGAAAAAAGATATAAAACCAGGGGTTGGCTTTCTCTTCTTTGGAGCTCTCACCCATAGCCATGGTGGCGTGCGCATGACTCTGGGCCAGCCCTTGTTCTGAGCTTCTGGGCTGAACCTAGATGTTGGTAACTATGAATTGTATTGGGTCTGTCTGTTTGTAATTGATTAAGGGCTCTCACTCGTGATGGTGCTGAGGCGGAGACTCCGGGCAGCTGTAACTAAGGAGCCCTCCAGCTTGTAACCTGGATGCTGAGACTTTGTTAAACTCTGGTAACTATGTATTGGGATTTGAATTAGACAAGGTCTGTCTGTTGATGTTGTACTTTGTATTTGCTCTGAAGTTCAGGGTGCTGGCTTTTTCCCCTGAACTAAGTGAATGATATTTGTATACTGAATTAAAGTAAGCTTGTCAACCCCTTCACCTTGCTTTCCTTAGTTAAGCAGATCAAAAGAACCTGTGCTTTTGCAGCATGCTGGCAGCTTTCTGGGTGCTGGCTGTTGGTGGATCTTACACCTGCACAGAAGCTGCTAGCTGGATTGTTGAAACAGGATCCTAAGAAATACCTAGTATTAGTCCTTCTCTAGGAATTCAGTCCTGCCAGTATGTGAAGGCAAGTTGGGTTAAGTGAGCCAGCCCAGAAGAGAAGTGAGAAAAGCACCATATGTGGGCATTCCATATAAACAAACCTGTCATGTGGAAAACAAAGCCAACATCAAAGAACCTCAGGCTAACATAAGTATTCAGTCTTACACAAATATTCCAGTCAAAGAACATGATTTCATTATTAAAAAGCTCTCTTCTCCACTAATATTATTCTCTAATGGAATTCCACGATTTAAGGCTATTGAAGAAAGGAACTAGGCAGAGAGGCAATAGAAGGCACCCAACCCAAGCAGATAACCCAGGTTCACTTTGATCTGCTGTGAGACATTATCGATTTTCTTCGGATGGTTCAGAACAGGCAGACTTTTCATTGTTTACTAGTCACCAACACTGGAGTGGTGTTGATAGTCATCCAAACAGAAGGCATAGTCCCACAGAATCCTGAACTGGAAGAGATTTCAGAAGCCAGGACTTCTTGTCTTTACTGGGCCAAGAATTCCCTCCACCATATTCACAGTATCATTTTTGCAAAGGAACCATACGACTTTCTTAGAAAATAAGTATGTGTATGGTTACACATCTATAATTGCCGTTTCCCCCAGAATATGTAGCTTAGAAACAAAACGTCAATTCCTAATGTAGAGATTTTGAAAGAAATTCTGAAGCATTAACAGATTTTTGGTAACCTCCAGGATGCCTTGAATGTAAGCAGAGGCTGACTCCTGAGGCACGTAGAACACCCTGGATTCCTTATGTCATTTCCTAGAATCCCAGAAGCTCAAGAGTTGTAGGAGACCTCAGGTGCATCTGGTCCTGTCCACCCCTAAGTAAACATGCCCAACCCTAGTCCTCTCAACAAGTGGCTGCTCAGGCTATACTTGAAATCCTCCAGGGAGGGCCCAATCCCTCAGAAGGTAGTCTGTCCCATTTTGAGACAGTTCTTATGCTTATTAAGCCGTTAAGCTCAGTTCCTCCAAAGCCTTTGGCAAGTCTAGGGTAAATACAGCAACGATGGAGGAGAAAGTAAGGGAAGACTGCAGCTGCAGAATCATCACATCTCTTTTTTTGGGATACGAGATGAGCGCAGGGCGGCCGGCACTTTGCTCTCAACCAAGGTGTGAGTGAGGCAGCCAGCCCAGATTTACAGAGGACAGAAGGGAGACTCAGGAGTATTAAGCAATCGACCCAAAGCCTAGTCAGTGGGTGAGGCAGCAGCGGGACCCCCACCCTGCCTAACTGCTTTTCTGCCTTTTTCCTTTTCCATGAAAACAAAAACAGTATCTGGGGTTCTTTGGAGAGGAAAAATCCTTCTCCTCCTGGGTGTTTTAGAAGACTGACAATGGCATGCAGTAAGTCTGTCTTTCTGAAAATTCTTGATGCGGGACAGGAGAGAAAGAGGAGAAAGGCATTCAATTAAAGGCCACTTTGGGAGTTCTTGGATCTTCTTTCCCATGAGAATTGTGGAACACTTCAGGAATGTCGGTGGAAATGGTCCCATGATTTACCTTAAAAAAAGCCACCTCCCACAAGTCTCTGCTAAAACCAGGCCCAACCTAGAAGGCAAAACTCCAAGGCTCCTCCCTCCACACAGCAACCAAACATCGTCTATTGTCCTTTTAATTATACAGACTCGTGAAAGAATAAGTCAGGCCATGGCTTACCCAGGCTGACAGACAAAGGAATGAGGCCCTGCTTGGCACGGCCACCCAGCTGATGTGGCTCTGCCAGGAGCTCAGGATTCCAGGGTTCTGTCTCTCAAAATGTCAAAGTGTCAGTTGGGAAATCCATCCAGTTGGCATTTTCCTCGGGCCTCTTAAGAATAAACAGAGGAACCCGAGCCAAGGCATGTCTCCAATAAGGAAACCCCTCCCCACCGCCCCCCACATACACCCAGCTGCTCTTTGCTCCATTCAGGAATCAAAGAAAGGCATTTAGTCAGCTCGGCAGGATTTGTTTTCTGTGAACCCACATTGCTGACTAATTATCACATTATTTTCCTCCAGATGTTTGTAAATTGAGAGAACATAAAAATCCTGTTTGTTAAAGGCCGACATGAAAGCCTTGGACACTGGGAGAAGTTTAATTCGTTGGATGTGAAAGCATTTAAGATGATGTGGATCAAGTTGAGAGAAAACATCGCCACATCTTTAAAAACGCGTCTGGTAACTGAAAACCAAGCAGAGAAAGTTGGTGCCATGGACGTCAGACCAGCTTCTCTACACGCCGTGGGCTGAGCGTGAGGCAGCACAGCCTGCAGGAGTCACCAGATGGAAGGGAATGGCCGCTGGCATGACGCGCGTGTGTGTGCATATCCGAGTGTGTGAGTATGTGTGTATGCGTGTATACACGTGTGTGTATGCCAAGCTTCATTGACATAGAAGTCTCCTACCCTGATGAAATCACAATGTGGCATGTGTGTGTGTGAGTGTTACACAGATACATATATGCTCACATCTGTGCAACACACGCACGTGTGCATATATAATTGCTTCTATATGTGCATATAGACACACCATGCGTTCACTATAGCCGTAGAGAGAGATAGAGCTAGATTATGCACAGCATAAACACACATATATTTTATTGAACCTGTGATTTCATCTGGGTTGGGGGCTCCTAGCAAGGAACTTCCTCAAACAATGCAGATCAGCACCTTCACTAGGTTTGGTGACCTACCCAGGGATACAAGGTCAAATTCATTCTCTCTCTCTCCCTCTCTGTCTCCCCTCCCCCTCTCTCTCTCCCTCTCTCCTTATGCCCCACTCTTGCTCTCTTCTCCCTCCTTTCCCCTTCCCCTTCCCTCTCTCCCCCCTCTCTCTCCTTCCTCCATCCTTCCTTCACTCTTTCCCTCCCTCAGATTAATATTACCATCCATTTACATTTGCTCAGCTGGCAAACCCCCATTTACAAGATGACAGCTTGAATGGGGTTCAAGGGCACTTAAGATGTTACTTTAGCACCAAATAGAGAATTTTCACACCTTTGCACCTTCCCTAGCTGGGTCTAAATGCTTGGAATCTCAGTGGTGATGCACCCTGCTAGGCTAGAAGACCTAGGCCAGTCTCTGTTCTGGAGGGGCACTGCCCCTGGGCCTTGGGAATACAGATCAAATTAGGAAGCAGGATGGGTTGGTCTTTGGGGATCCTGCTCCCTCCCTTTCTCTCACTCTTCTCCTTCCTTCTCCCAGAGGGGATCATTGGACCCTAATGGCTTAGAGGCCTCCCCACACAGTTCTGTGTGATCCAGTGCTGCCTGGCTGGGGCAATGGTCTCATGTCTCAGACCATACACCCAACCCACCAATAACAACAACATTCATGTCCTGGGCCCATTTCTTCCTGGTCTTAATCCCTGCCACAGAATCTGGTTAATTCCTTGTACTCAGAGTTCCCAGCACAGTAGGATAGTAAATCTAGCTATTAGGATCTCCATGTGTTACCCTTCAGCTAGGTGACACAGTGGATAGTGCTGGGCCTGGAGCCAGGAAGACTCATCTCCTAAATTCAAATCTAGCCTCAGACACTTGTGAGCTGTGTGACTCTGGGCAAATCACTTCAGCCTGTTTGCCTCGGTTTCCTCATCTGTAAGATGAGCTGGAGAAGGAAATGGCAAACCATTCCAGTATCCTTGCCAAGAAAACCCCAAAGGGGGTCATGAAGAGCCTGTGAGAGACAATAGTCACATTTTAGCTGCAATGCCCTGTGCTTGAACCAAAAGAAAATGGAAGATTTCCCGTATGGGGGGGGGGGCGCCGCGGGGGTGGTGCTGTGCCGGGCCCATCCAATCATGGCAGGTTGGAAGTCTTCTTCCAAGCCTCAGAAAGTCTCTCCTCGCTCCTGCATAAATAGATTTGCAAGGCCTGGGAGGAGATTGCACAGTGTTCTAGGTCCTGTCCCTCCCAGCTCCAAGGAGACTGAGCAGGCACCTGGGCCATGTCTGCAGTTAGGAGCAGGAAATATTGGGCCAGCGGCTTAAAGAAAACTTCGTCCCTGATGTTTAATCAGGTCCCCAACTGCAACCAAAAAACATATTTCAGGAAAAAGCAGGTATATTTCTATTAGCAAGTTTCTATCTAAAATACAGTCTTCTGGATTCATCACTATGTCTGCAGCAGCCAAACACCTCCGAATTAAGGCTCCAAGCAGAGACCACGTTCAACACAGCCTCTCCCAAAATCAAATCAGTAAATTTAAATAATGCAAAAACATCCCTGGCAAAGTGCTGGGGAGACAGAGTAACACAAAGAAGGAAATTCCTATGTTTCATCACTACAAACTACCTTTACCTGACAAACCTGGCAGGAAGCAGGAGACTGAAACATCCGGGGGCCGAGAGGGGTGAAAAATCCAGATACAGGACCTTTCACTGCTTTAAAAGTAGAAAACAAGCTGGTATGTGTGCTACATGTGTAGAAGCAGACATGTGTGCACATTCTTACATGTGTGCACAGCTGTGCATGTGTGTGTACATCCCAGAGCTCAGCAAGTAAAGCCCTTTTCGTTGATTCCTCACGGGACATTGAAGCGCACCCTGAATGCTCACCACGGCTGCTGGACACGGGCTACCAAAGGAGGGTGAGACACTGGGTTTGAACCAGCATTCTCTTTGTAACGCGGGCTCAGAGGCATCTCTATAAAAACAGTCACCAGTAGGAGCACACTTCGTATCGGCGAACAGCTGTGCCCCTCGGGACTCAAACCCTTCCTCTGGAAGCCCAAAAGTCTTCGCTGCCATGATCTAAGCCCGGTTCATTGTCCCCAGATCCCTCTGAGGAACCACTCCCACCCGCTTGTATCGGGGAGCCCCCGGTGAAGCCCCCAGGCTCTTTCCTGTTCCCTCTTTGCCTTCAAGGTAAATATCCATAACCTAAATACCTCCCCATTGCCTTTACCCCCGGAAAAGAAAGGAGACCGTCAGAGACAATGACACAGCAGCGCTTAGGGATCCG
>CM053623.1:1729626-1803433 GCA_028646595.1 Phalanger gymnotis | reverse complement strand
AGCGCACCCTGAATGCTCACCACGGCTGCTGGACACGGGCTACCAAAGGAGGGTGAGACACTGGGTTTGAACCAGCATTCTCTTTGTAACGCGGGCTCAGAGGCATCTCTATAAAAACAGTCACCAGTAGGAGCACACTTCGTATCGGCGAACAGCTGTGCCCCTCGGGACTCAAACCCTTCCTCTGGAAGCCCAAAAGGCTTCGCTGCCATGATCTAAGCCCGGTTCATTGTCCCCAGATCCCTCTGAGGAACCACTCCCACCCGCTTGTATCGGGGAGCCCCCGGTGAAGCCCCCCAGGCTCTTTCCTGTTCCCTCTTTGCCTTCAAGGTAAATATCCATAACCTAAATACCTCCCCATTGCCTTTACTCCCGGAAAAGAAAGGAGACCGTCAGAGACAATGACACAGCAGCGCTTAGGGATCCAGGATAAAGAAGGGAGGGGGAAAGGAAGTGGTTCTTGCAGCGTTTTTTCCTTGGTTCAAGAAGAGTCAAATGTTCTCTGGCCGGTGAACACAGTTCACCAAGCCAGAGAGACTTGTAAGGGCGTGAATGCAGCCCACAGCTATGAGAGAGGAAGCGAAAAACGGGTTAAATCTGGGTCCTGATCCCCACTCTCAGGAGCAAATACTAGATTCTGGACTCAGCCTTGAGATTCCTGGGGTTTTCAGAATGCGATGGGAAGACCATTCACTCAGCAAACATTGACAAAGCATCTATTCCACACCAAGCTTTGTGTGAACGGCTATCCCACGGATACATTCCCCAACAACAACAACAAAATCAAGCACATATAAACCACCCAGAGAAAGTGCCTGGTTTTGGCTCATGCCCCCAGAGAACGCTCGAGAGAGAGAACCAGGGAGGACGCTGGCCACCCACTGTCACATCTTCCAGAGCAATGACTTTCTGAAAAGAAAGGCCAAAGACATCAGATCCCATTACCAGGATGCATAAAGAGACCCCATGTAGGGTGTGACCTCCCAGGTCATAGGCCAGAGAAGAAACAAAGACATTGGAACACTCTCTAAGGAAAATCATCCCTGCAGACCGTCTGCCAGACCAAAGTGGTGGCTGGTGCGAGTTTCACCAGGAAATCTGTACTCCTTACATTTGGAGATCAGCATCTCCAGGTGAAGATGAGCCAGGGAATGGAGGAAAGCCAAGATTTCATCCACAATGACCCCTAGGCTCTCTAGAGATTCTTTTTACTAGCCAAAGACAAGCCAGGTCCCTTTAAACACAGACATGCACAAGTAGACACACAGATACACATGCATGCACATGAGTGTGCACAGGCACAGGTACACACAGAGATGCATACACATACATACACATTCACAGGCATACATTCACAGAAAGATGCATGCATACAAGGACACACATGTGCACACACACTTACACAGGCACACATAGACAGGGACACACATGTACACAGACACACATGTGCACACACAGACACTCACATAGACATATAAGCATGCATACGGACATGCGTATACATATAGACATATGTCCATATAGAGACACAGGCACACACAGGCACATGGACACACACGCGCGCGCACACACACACACACATATTTACACAGGCATACATGCACATACAGAGACACAGATACACACAGGCACACAGGCACACTGCAACAGACAAATACTCACATACACAGGCATATAGATGCACACATATAGCACATAAACACATACTCACATACACAGACATATGAACACACAGGCACATAGATACACAGACACACAATCACACAAACAAAAGTTCACATACATAAGCACACTTACACGCAGGCACATAGACACACACAGACACATAGGCACGCAAACACAAGTTCACATAGACAGACATACGTAGACGCACACGCACACATCCCCTCCAGCTTTGTCCAGGCCTCATGATCTTCCCAAGTCGGTGTTGGTATCCCCCGGTTCCGCCTGGGCCCAGCGATATATAGCTGGCTCTGCATGGAGGAACTCATGTCAACATTCGCCCCTCCTGCAATACCAAACCCAGTCCACTTAAGCAGCGCTGGGGAAGGCTAAGGAGCCAGAGCACCGGTCCTCTCTCTTCTGGACCCATTGCACCCACAAGGGTTGGGAGACACGACTGCCCTGGTTCCCAGCAGGGGTCAGAAGCTGGTCATGTTCCCAGCCGTTGCCTTGATCCCCATATGTTGTTAGATCAACAAAGGAAAGATCCACTTCTGACTCTAATAGAGCAGAGCTGCTTTCGTGGCGGCGATCTATCCCCCCAAGGCAAATGCACACTGGCTCAGGCAGCGGGGAGCAGAAATGGCAGGCACAGGACCCCCTCCCTCACCCCCCCAAAATACAGGCACCAAGAAGGACCACAGCCAAGACAAGCTGCAGCAGCCTGCAGCCAGGGTTTGGGCAGGCTCTGAGCTCAGGTAGGAGTCCTTAATGAACAGCTCCCAGATCTGGCTGCTGTGTTACACAAGGTTTTTAATAGGGCCAGAGTAGGTCACTGTGAACCCCCTAGGCGATCAATATGAACTATTTTTACATAGTTAGGCAGGGCAAAAAAATGAATATTCAAACACGATCTAATTAATTGTCTAGAAATACAGTATCTCTCCTGACAGAAAGGAGATTGTTTTCATTTTCCCTTCAGGTTGGGGTTGAGAGAGGGAAGAGGAGAGAACTCCCCAACTGCATTCTTCGGAGGCAACAATGAAACAGCTCATTTTGAAGATCTGGGAAGGGTGATGCGGTGCCTCGGTGATCCAGGCACACAGCCTCCCCTGCTGCCTTTTCTCCCTGGGCTGGTGTCTCCACAAAGCTCGGAATCGGTCCATTTTAAAAGTGCGCCAATTTGGGAGAGCCAGTATGAGCCCTTTGTTGGCAAACTCTACATTTTGATCTCTGATGCAGAACATCTGCAAACTCCTTTTATGTGTAAGATAACAGCCTAAATCAGAGAGGATGGAGAGACTCAGCTCCATCTCAGCAGATGTTCATCTGGTTTTACTGAACAGGGAAGCAGCCCTCCTCCTAGGGACGGTAAAGGGGTGCATGGGGAGATGCATTCAGCCCACACACCCAGCATCCCTCTCCTTGTTGGAAAGCATCTGGCTCCTCAGAGAGGACGGACTGGGATGGCCCAGGCCAGCCCACTCACACTGTTGGACGTGTCATCATATGGCAATAGTGAAAATGGCCAGGGCCATTATTACAGGGACGAGGACTGCGCCATCTGTGAGGCATTAGCCTTTGCCATCCCCCAACTGACGCTCAAGCCTGACTCCCGTGACTGCCCCTCCCGCATTCAGCACTTGTGGCTCAACAGCCAGTGCCCACACCCCGAGGCCAGCTTCAATTGTTTCCATTAGCATCTAGTCATTAAGGACAGAGCCAAATGGACTAAATAAATGTCCTCCAAAATCTTCAAGTACCAGTCACAAGAGTTAAAAATCGATAGAGTCAGCATAGCTCTCAGCTCAATGGGTCAGCTGCTCAGTGCAGTGGGTGGGGCACTGAACCTGGGACATTTGGAAGAGTGGAAAAGCTCCAAGGATGGAGGCAAAAGACCCACGTCCCTTGTGGCCTCAGACACATGCTAGCTTCAGACCCCAGCGTAAATGCTCAGTGGGCCATGTTGTCAGAGAGCACGTGAGCTGTGGCTCTTCGTGCCCATGGCAGAAAGCCAAGTTCCTTCCACTCTTGGGGTCTGGATGGTAGTAGGGTCCCTCCAGCTCAGCGTTCTGTGGTCGGTGGCCAAAGCCAGGATGAGACCAGTGGTAATACAGTCAGGTTGTCTATTAAACAATTACACACACATACACACACACACACACACACACAAATTTAAAAGATCAGTGGTCATGACAAAATGGGCAGTAGGGAATACCCTAGATACAAAAAGAATGACTTTTGTGCGTTTCCCAATGGACAAAAGATGTCATGGATTCCCCGATCAAACCAGCATCTCCTGAGCGCTTCCTTTGTGCCCAGTGTTGTATGGGGCGCTGAAGATACAGAGATAGAAAGAAACAGCCTCCATCATCAAGAAGCTTCCATTCTATGAGGAGGAAACAACAGAGATCCCTAGAGCAGCGCACACACACACACACACACACACACACACGCAGAATCTAGCACCTGTACCCCAGAGGAAATCAATGGTTTCAATTCAATTCAATAAACGTTTATTAAGTGCCTATTATGTGCCAGGCACTGTGCTAAACCCTAAGTTCCAAGGGCTGCTGTGGCTAAAAAGATTCACCACCAGTTAGTCAGCCAGCCTCTTGAACCTAACTCAACTGCTACTCAGACATCAGATTCGTGGTCTCCCCCGAGGTTGCACCCCAAGTCTTGTTCCTTTGCTGGGTGCTGTCAGGATTTGTTTCTACTGCACAGGCTTAATGGGATGCAGGCTCAGCTCCCCAACAAGATGAGGCCTTGGAGGAGTACAGAAGCAGAGATGTCAGAAACAAATTAGAAAAGAAAATCTTCTAGCCTTTTCAAGAAGGACAATCTTTCAAGTAGGTAGCATAGCAAAGTAACAAAAAGAAAGCTCCAACCGGGTGTGGTGTTAAAATTAAAAGAAAAGCCCCTAAAAGCCAAGAAAGCTAATCTTCTGAAGACTTTTCAGAAACAGCCAAGGAAGACTATGTGCTCATCGATATCCCTGAGGGAACAGACTCTCCCAATAAGCAGTTACAGACTGCTTCAGTACCAAGACAAGTAAATAGCTTTCTATCAAAAAGCCCAGAGACAAACAGAACAAAAAGATCTGGTGAAAATCACTGAAAACCAAAAAGAATCATGCACCCTGGAAGAGTTAATGAGGGACCCTGGAGACTGCCACCATGTAAGTCAGAATATTTTTCTGGAGAAAAAGTTTAGTAGCTTATCCTCTGCCAAGAAGACAGTACAGAGCGAACATGAATCCAATTGGGGTAACTTGGTCAAGAGGCCAACCACCATTACGATCGCATCTCAGGAAGAGTCGGTGACAAGTGAGGCAATAAAATATTTACCACAAATTCCTGCTGTCTGGCATATTAAAATTTAACATATGAGTGTGAATAAGAATTTCTCAAAAACCTCCTAAAGAAGCCTCAAGGGAAGAGTATTTTTGCAAACATGGGAAATATTCCAGATAGTCCGAAGTTCAAAAGAAATGCCAGTAAGGGGGTAGCCCTATGGATCACTCACTTATTAATGTAAGGTGGTGAAAAGGTGAAAAGAAGCACACACACACATTTACACACACTCACTCATACACATGCACACACATACACACAGAGATACACACATGCACATAGACACGTGCATACACATATACACGTACACATATGCATACACATATATACACACACCTACATGCACATACACACACATGCAAACTCACACACACACACACACACACACACACACAACCATCTCATCTCTCCCAGGGAGCACTCCTTCCACCAAGGGAGAAGAATAATGTCAAGATGGCCAGCAGCCTTGCAGCACTGGTTTAGCCATCTGTAGGCTATGGATTTTCTGCTGGGGCTTTGACTGAAATGGGTGGAAGTCAAGCTCTTTTGAATGGCCAGCAGGAGGCAGTGGGGCTGCTTTCCTAAAAATTCTGTAGTTTGGTCTTATCAGTGGTTCCTCTGGTCCCATGAGGAACAGGAGGAGATCCAGTGCAGTGGGAAATTTAGGGAGTAGGGAATGCCGAGCCTCAAAGAAAGGAGGTTTCAGAATCAACATTCAATAAGAACCATCTCTAAGTCAGCTTGCAATCCAAATCGAGAAACACACACATGCAGAATCTAGCCCCTGTACCCCAGAGGAAATAAATGGTGCACATGTGATACAAGAGCTGTCACTGCTTAGGGACTCAGGATCCTAAGACAGAGGAAAGAGGCCCTGCCTTCAAAGAATAATTGTCGTCCTCATCGTCTGCTTAGAAAACAAGGATTCGCCAGCACACTTAGGAACTGTTCCGTGTTATATGATCTAAGTGCCACAGCTCTAGGTTTGGCAGAGCATTAACTCTTCCATCCCCCTCCCCACCCCTGGGTAAGCACCTTTGTCATTCAAGATTTTTTCTTCCTTAGATTCCACCTATCCCTTTGCTCTTGTCTCCTATAAACCCTTTGCTTCTCGTGACGCATCAATTGCCAATTCCTATTAGATTTTTCTGATCAGTTTGAATTACTTTAAAGTGAGTAATAGTAAGTACCCTAACAAAAAGCCCATTTATATTAACAAAGTACAGGGTTCATCACCACAAGGCCACTCTAGAAAGATTAGCCAATGCCGCTAATTCAAGGAAATGGCAGAAGTCTGAACCACACCTTTACAATGTGCAAAAATGTAGCACCTACCTAACACCTAGAATTCCATACTAACACAGTGCAGGGTGTCATGCAGTTATGGTTTGGTGGCTAGAATTATATATGAGAGGCTTGCTATCTCTCAGAAATTAGTTGGTAAAAAATCCCCATGACCCTAATACAGACCTCAAAACATCCTTGAGAATTCAACAAACAAACTGGCCTCCAACCACTGCTTTCTCAGACAAACCTGTTGCCTACAATCATACAAACCTGGCACTAATCCAAAAGAAGCTGAAGAACGATTTGGATAGATCGAGGCATGCCAAATGCTCATTATCTCTAAAGTACAGGGAACAAAAAGCTTTCCATGTTTAGACACCTCGCTGAAGAAATGCAGACCATGTGGGAGCACGATGGAATCCACGTGAGTCTTGTCAGCCTGCGGTGACCGAGGCAGTCCCGAAGGCACACTGAGCGAGCCTCCGGAAGATGGGCTCACATCCCCATGACACGAAGCAGTTATTTTATTCATCTGTGAAAGAATCCGAAGAACGTTAGATATGAAAGAATGTTGGCAACAGGGCAAATGCCCCAGCACTGTTTGTCTCTGAACTCTATCAAAAGAGGCGGGATGATATTAATACCCAAAATGATGGTGATGATGATGATGTTGATGACAGCTAACATCGACATCATGCTTTAAAGTTTGCAAGGCACTTACGTATCATCTCCTTTGACTCTCCCCACAACTCTGGGAAGCAGGGGCTATTACTATCCTCATTTTACAGATGAGGAAACAGAAGCAAATGGGGTTGAAGGGGCTTACCCAGGGTCACATAGCTAGTGATTATCTGAGGCAGAATTCCAGCTTAGGTCTTGCTGACTCCATGCCTAACACTACGTATCGAACCAACTAGCTGCCTCTATATTCACCCCCAGTGGATGATTCAGAACACCCAGCAAGAAACGCCCTTGTGGCAGGAAAAATACATCAGAAGCTCACTACCTTTCTTCTATTGCTAGATGTCAAATCTGCATATTATAAACATAAACGTCCAGACATCCTCAAACACTCAACAAGAAAACTGTAGTGTGACTGGATCATTACCATAGATCAAACTGGAGTCCGCCATCACCAAGATGTAACATTCTCCCATTAAAAACCTGAAGAGCAATATTTTTCATACACACCATCATTCCAAGAATAGAGACTTGCCCAAAAAGATAGAAACCATGTGGGAATGGAAGGAGGAACATATTGTCTCTGGTGGCTTGTCTGCCTGGACTCATGACAAGGGTGCCTTCAGTGGGTACAGAGGTTGGGCTCCCATCCTGACACTTTTATTCAGCTACCAAAAAAGCAATTATATTACTCATCTGGGCAATAGACCATAAAATATTACGTGTAACATATATATATAATGGAAAATGGACATTGACTTTTCTCAAAGTCATTTCTATCTGTGCAGCTTTGAGAGAGGTGATAAGAACTATGCAATGTTGAGAACATAAGAACTATGTAGATGAACAGTATGGTGCCTATTCAATAATGGACAAATCAATTACAGGTACCAAGTTAATCTAGGGCTAGAAGAAGTAGAGCACTGAACTGGGGGTCAGGAGGACCTGAGTTTGAATCCTGTCTCAGACTCTTAGTAACTGGGGAACCCTCAGGAAGAAATTTCGTCTGTCCCCCTGAGTTTCCTCCTTTTTTAAATGGAAATGGCACCTATCTCATGGGGTTGTTGTAAAGATAACAATAATAATACGTGTAAAGTACTTGGCAAACTTTCAGTATTCTGTGAACGTTAGCTAGTCTACATGATAACTTGCTCTTTGTACCCCCAGAGCTATTTCGCATACCCTTTTTGATCTTCGGCCAATATGATGTTTTCTTATGTGATTACAGAATTTTTTAGTAATAAAAATGTGAATGCTTTACATCAAGTTCATGCAAATGGTCTGCATTTGGAGGTTTCATAGATGTTCTCATCGTTTAGTAACAGAGATAGGTTATGTGCTTTGTTAAAAAAAAAAGAGGAGGAGGTATCGGATTTGCATTCAAGAGGACACTAGGAAGGCGCTCCTCTAGCAACTCCCGGGCCTTTGTGAAGCATTTCTCTTACATGGCCCCATCTGGAAGATTTCCACTCACCTCCTCGCCATCACAGTGATGACTATTAGGAGACTTCTGAGTCCTTCTTGAACTCGAGGCTTATTCTGTATTGCCAGAATGTAAAATAGCCTTAGACATAGTGAGAATGTTAATGTGTTTGTCGTTCACTTGGAAAGTAGTTCTGTTCTCTGTTTTAAACATGATACCAACTCCGTAATGACAAAAATGATTCATAGAAAGTATCATACTTTCCAAAGAGACAGTTTAAGTATTCCCTGGTTATGCCTCGCCTTGTATCCATCATCATCACTCCTGAATAGAACTGTGTGTCAAAGAATGAGTCATACCAAAACATAACATTAATCACTTGATGTACATGGATGACATCCAGTTTGGTGGCTACACAAAAAAGTGCATTAAATAGCTCCTTCATCTCATGGAAACTTTTTCCAACAATTTCAAAATGTCATTTGAACTCAATGAGCAAAAAAAAAAAATTAATGCATGCCAAGGAAAAATAAAGAGTGAAGACTTGAATGAAAGTGATAAATTCTTGGGTCTTATTTAGGCACAAGGCTACCAAAAAGAAAGCTAATAGTGTGTGTTAAGAAACAGACTGGCATCTTGAAGTCAAAGCTGAATGAGAAGAACACATTTAAAACAACTAAAAGCTAAGTAATACTAGTCTTAACAAAGTCTTTGGACACAATAAAATGGACATCAGCTGTTCCAGAAGACAGCCAAACAAAAATCTGTACAATGTTAATAAAACCCAGGACTCTTCACTCCAAAGGAAGGTCTAGAAACATTACCATTTCTTCATATCAAAGGTTAAAGAAGATTAATAGATATCCTCAAAAGATTTAATATACAAATTAAAAATTGATATACTTTCTAAACAAACAGACCTCACTTCAAAAAACTTTAATAAACACCAACAACAGACAAATACCAAAAGATTTAGCAAATGTAACTAAGAGTGATTTATTTCTGGATGGTGCCCATGTAATGGCTAAAATCCAAAACTAAATTAAATTAATTAAATAAATAATTAGAAATTACCCAAAAGTTATCCTTAAAGACCTTGTATTTATTGATAAATACCCCTTGTGCCATGAAGCAGTGAGAACTACAACAAAAATTTAGCTCCTACTGTATACCTACACAAGAAGCTTGCTATCCTTTATAACCTAACAAACAGCAAATCCTCATACTATAAATATAAACCCCAAATACCCTAAGAATTCCAAAAATAAAGTATATTATGTTGGAAAGATATCCTCACTGGAAATACTTCCATTGCCCGCAATAGTACAGAAAAAATTAGTCCATGAAAATTTTACTATGCCATTACAACAGCTGACACCATACCAAATACTCATAATAACCAAACTACATGAAATGAAAAGTTTTCAATATTAATTGCAAACATCCAACGTGTCCTGGGCCCATTTCTATCTGAAATCCTTCAAAAATACCAGAAGAATGAGATAATAGTCATAATCATTAATAATTGTGCCAGAACTATTCACAAAAGGGCTAAACATGTAGCAGTCCAATAGCCTAGAAAATATAAAATATGAAATGCCAATAACAACTTCCTGAGGCCGTTTTGATCTGAGCTCCATCAAACACAAAGAGGGGAACGAAATACATCACGGCATCATTTTAATGTTTGCAGAGCACTTATATACCCTGTCTTAGTCAAGTTTCATGACAGGCTTTCTGGGTAGGCACTACAGTTTTATTATTTCCATTTCAGATGAGGAAATGGAGACGTGGAGAGGAAAAATGATTTGCCCAGAGTCCCCCAGCTACTAGGCGTGTGATGCACAATCTGAATCCAGGTCTTCCAGACTCCCAGGCCTGGTGTTCTCCCTATTCTACCCCGCAGTCTTATCTAGACAACGGGATGAGCTGGTAACACTTGGTGGTCCCAAATTTGATCACTAAGCCACTCCCGATAATTCTAAGAGCCCAGGTCACCTGGTGAGATTCTGTGACTGGCCACTTCCACAGCCTGTGCAGAACCAGACACTGAGCCAATGCCACTATAGAGTGGCCCTGCCAGGCTTTCCAGCATACCTTGGCATGTCACTGCTACTCACCCAAGCTCCTATCATTGTATCTATGCCCACCTCTTATTGCTGCTGCACCTGGAAAGGTACACATGAATATTTTCCTCCAAGGAAAGCCTGCAAAGGCGCACCTATCCTCATAGGCCACTGGTAACAGAATCCCCTTAAGTAGGAGCATATGAGGGATGCCTCCCCCAAGGCTAGAAGGATGCAGGCCACAGGGGATCACAATATGCCCATTCACCAGGCCCTACAGCCTGCTTCCAGAACAAATGGTCCACATTTGGAAAAGTACACATTGCTGAGCAATAGGGGAATCCATTGTTCATTGGGATGCCAACTCAATAACCTCTAACATTTTCATAGCCACATAGGATAGTGGGAAGAATTCTGGACTGGAAGTCAGAAGTCCAGGGTTCAAATCCTATGTTATTACTATCTGCATAATGTTGAGCAAAACCTTTCCCGGCTCTGGGTTTCAGGTTCCTCATCTGTAGATGGACCACTTTAGAAATATCAAACATGCTGCCCTTTGGCCACATGCATTCCACAACACTGTCTAGTATAGCCTAATCCAGATTAAAATGTACCTGGGAAATATTCAGCAAAATAAACAAAAATACAATACAACATAGATAATGTTAACATGTGGTTTTCTAAGTCAATATGTATCCACAGGGATCCTCATGTATTGTTTCTTGCTCCCTGTTTCTATTTGAGTGTAACTTCACTTGCCTATATAATCTTTTTTTTATAATTTTTAAAATATATTTTATTCTGAACTTAAGAAATAAAACAAGCATTTTCCATAACATAGTGGAATGGGAAGAAGGACAATTGCACATGGAACTGCAAATCTAGTAAATTGGAACCCTAATAATCATCTGGCCAACAAAATCTCTCCCCATCTATATAACACGCCCATTAAGTGTACATATATGTACCTTGTTCTTGGAGGTGCCCCTCCCCCCACAGTGAAAGAGAACTCAGTCCGTCACACAGCAGTCCATTCTACTCTTGGATAGCTCTAATTGGTAAATGATTATTCTAGAGATCAAGCCTAAACTTGTCTCTTTGAAACTTCCACCTGGTTCTCCTAGGTCTCCTTCCTAGTGCCAACTAACACAAGTCAAATCTCTTTTCCACATAACAGTCCTTCGAATGAGTGAAGGCATCTACCATGCCTTCCCTCTACCTCTTGGCTTCCCTTGGATTCATATCCCTACCTCCAGATCTTCCATCGTTGCAGGCGTTCTGTGGATGGGATCCAGCTTAGCAACAGCTTTCCTAAAATGTGGTGCCCGGAAGTGAACCCAATAGTGTAGACATGGTCTGACTAGGGCAGATGCTAGGGGGACTGTCGCCTCCCCAGGGCTGTTGCTTGCTAGGTGTTGCAGCCAAAGATCACAGTAGCTGCCTTGCTTGTAACCCACTAAATACACTCCATCTTAATTTAAGGTAAACTTCTGCCTAACTCCACCTCCTCCATCTGGCACTGGTGAAGTTATAAGACTTTATATTTGTCTCTGGTCAGAAAAGAGAGAACAGAGGCACTATCAAGGATTTCAAGGACAGGAGGGTCCAAGTCATGGGGCATGGTCACTCTCCTCCATAAACATCTTTCTCAGCACTCAGTTCTACCACCCCCTCATGGGAGTGGCTAGAATGGAGACTCTTATAGCCCAGTGTTCGTGTGGAGACAGCAGGCACTTGGCACAGGGAGCATGTTCATCCTTGACACAGCCAAAGCAAAAGGGCAGTCAGATGAATAGCACAGGGTGCAAGATTGGCCAAGAAGAGAGACTCAGACCTGGCTTTGCAGGATGATACAACTTCAGAGTGATTCAAGCCTTGGCTTTGCTTCTTACTAGCCCTGGGATCTTGGCTAACTTTTCTCATTTCCCAGTCTTCAGGTTCTGCATGTATTTAATGAAGGGCAGCACAGTGGGGTTGACAGAGAGTTGGCTTCAGAGTCAAGGGGATCTGGGTTCAAGTCTTGATTGGGACCCAGGGCACGTGTCTTCACCCCTTTGTGTCCCCAGACAACTCTCTCCAACTCTTATGTTGCAGAACAATTGGCAGCATCCCTTAGTGAAGGGAGTCTCCTCACCAGGAGTTTCTGAAGCCATAGGTCATGAACAGAAAAGGGAGGGATGGATTAAACATAATTGGGTTGACAACAATCAATATTGATTTCCTAGATTCTCAGCACACGATTCTGTCCTAGCTGCTGAGAGTTATGTAAACATCCAAATCGAGGCATCTAACAAACTCTGAGGAGGCACAGGTCACTGTCAGCAGGAGGACTCAGGATGGCTTCATGGAGGAGAGGGCACCTGAGTGATAAGGGCCTTGAAGGACAGACTCTCCCAGGGAGGACAGAAAAGCAGATGCTTGCCAGGCATGAAGATGAGGGTAAGGAAGGAGGGTACGCAGCTCATGAGCCAGGCAAGCTGCAACATTAAATGTTTAAAAGGGAGTCTTGTGAAGTGATATGGAGGAAAAATCACTTTCAGTAGGACTCAAGGCTCAGCTGAGGAATCTACCTTCTCTCTAAAGATGGTAGAGAGCCACCAAAGCTTTTTGAGCTGAGGACTAGCATGGACAAGAGTGAGTGCCACCCCGAAGTCAGATGGATGAAAGATGAGGGAAGAGAGGAAAGGCTAGAAGCAAGGACAACACTCAGGGCCAGGAGAGAGATAGTAGGGGCCTGAAGAAGGGAAGTGGTCATATGAGCACAATAGTTGACCTGGCTGTGGATAGAGTGTGGGAAGGAGACAAAGAAAGAGGAGGGGCTACACCTCCCAGCTCTCTGCATGACTGGGAAAGTGGTAGGACCACCAATAGAAATAGGAAAGCTTGGAGGAAGAACTGAGTAAGAGGCAACATGATATAATATAAAGAATACTGACTCTGAAGTCCAAGGACCTGGGTTCAAATCCCACCTCCATCACTTACCACATGGGTGACCTTGGACTATTCTCTGCCTGTCTGGACCTCAGTTTCCTTATCTGTGAAATGACAGGATTGGAGGACATGACTTCTAAGGTTCTTTACAGCTCCACATCTATGATCCTATGAGACAGTAAGTTCGCTTTTGGAACCATTGAGTTTGAGATGTTCATCAAGGTGGAGATGCCCAATTAGCAATTACAGATATGGAAAAGGGACTGTGTGGGGTGACACTTGGGAGAAGGGGGGAGAAGGAGGGAGTGCAGGGCAACAACTCAATGAAACTACGTCTATTCAGATCCTGCTACATGCTGGGCATTGCTGCAAGATCTAACATCAAAAAAGAGCCTCCTTGGAGGACTTGAATTCCACTGGACAAGTGAATGGCTAGACTGGGGAATCATCCACCTAGAGAGGATGATCAGTAAGGGAAGGAACATAGGAATACAGGTAGGAATACTAAAGTCTATGTCCAGGAGCCCTGGGGATGAACCCCAGGTCCTTTCCAGCTCTAACCTCCTTGGGACTCTTGATGTCTTCTACAAAAGAAAAGAAGCCCCAGATCCTAGAACTAGTGCAGAGATTGCCAAAGAAACACCATTCACCTAAGTGGATGATCTGGCCTCTGAGCCTCCACCAGCTCTTACGTTCTGGGTTTCTCACACAGTTATGAGAGGCAAGAAACTGAACAAGAAAGGTAACTGAATCTCTCCTTAATTCTGACTCCCCTCCAAGCAGAGAGGAACTAAGTCTGTTTTCTCAAGATATATCATGGAGGAGATTGGGGACTAAGACATCCATTAACAACTGATTAGGCATTCCAAACCTCAGAATGGACACCATGTGAGATGCAAAAGAAGGGCCATCTAAGCCTAATCATTTCCCCTAAATTCCTTCCTAGGAGCACTACTCCTCCCAAATCCCTCTACGGAGAGCTGCTTAGATGCCGAGAGAAAATAGTGGGACGATTTCATGGTGACATTAAGCAGTAGCTCATAATTGACCTCAATATGAACAGCAATAAAGACGGCCAGAATGACATATGCTCTGGACAATTTCAGGCAGTGTGGGCAGGATTCCAGCCTTAGTGCCTTTAACTCTATCAAAGAAGGAAGAGACAAGAAAACTGCATAATAATGAGCCAAAGCATGTCTACTCTCTGCATCCCAGAGAGAGGTTTTAGTCTCCTCCATGTTCACTGACTACATGGAAATGCCCACACTACCCATCCCATCTAGTCAGGGATGACACTGATTGGCCATTCACTCCCTGAAAATCCCAAATGGTCATCCAGCTTTTGCTTAAATACTTTAATCAAAGAGAGCCTCCTATTCAGTGCTTGGATGGCTCCAATGGTTAAGAAGTTGAGTTGGCTCCAAAGTCTTTAGTTAACTCCAAAAAGAAATGAATTTCTATCACCCCTCCTCCAGCCCATCACTTTCTGTGTTGGATCCAAGTGACTATACATCCCTCATAGTAAGCCTTTACCTACCATAAAGTAACCTCTCATTCCTCTTTAGGTCACCCTAAAGACCCAATTAGCTGACAGTTTGGAAAGCCTAAATCACCAGAACGGGCCAGACTAGGTGATAATGACATTCTCATAGTCACTCAGATGGGCTGATTTTCTGAATGGTCTGGAATCACAAGATCGCTGTGTGGTCCATGGCTTATTCACTGCTGTTATTAACACCAACTTCAGCTATAACATCCTGTAAAATAGAGATACTCATCTGGCATTCCAGGCCAGCTTCTGTAGGCCGCCACACACAAAATATTCTCCGATGCCCCTAGCATGAGAGTTCCTTCCTCAGGCTCCTCTACACATCTTCAGAAACCTCTGCTTTGACCTCTGCCCAGTAACTTCAGGGCACACTGAGCCTGCGAACAGCACTGTCAACTGGCCTGACTTAGGGGTAAGTGTCTAAAAAGCTGAATATTGAGCTAGGAAATAAGAAGTGTAGATCCATTCTCTGTTTTACAGTTCAGGGTGGGAGAGGTCTTTGGGCCTCAATTTCCTATCAAACAAACAGAACAGGCTGTGTTTCAGAGGCTGGCAAACACCACGTTGCTTTCAACTTTTCCACTAATTAACGCACTTTAGGAAATGAATGTATTCCTAAGAAGGGTTTGTGTAAATCAAATTTGTGTAAATCCACTCCCAATTTCCATGCCAATATGGAGGGGGGGGGGGCAGTGGCACCAGGTGTTGGGGAGAGGCTGGCTATTCAGCTGGAGACTAGAACAAAGGGAAAATTTGACCCAGTTCCTATTGTTTCTATCTGTAGACTCTTGGGTTTGATCAAAACTGAGGAAACCTATCCTTTGACCAAATGTCAGCTGTCCAGGGAACACGAATATTGGAAACAAAGGGGCACATAGCCTCCCTGGGGCCCTCAATACCTCTTGGCTGGATCATCACACAATGTGTAGTCTTCCTGCCTCCAGCATCAACCCTATAACCTGCTTACTAATTAACAAGAAAATGCCAGTCCCTTCATGTAAAAATTTTCCCTGAAGCCCTGGTCAGCTCATGTCAACCAAAGGTCAACCTCGGTAAATCATAATGGCATGCCTGTGACCATCCTTAGAGATACCCATTTCCTTGTCCCAGCCTGTATTCCAAATGGATCATATAAGTCACCTGTAGGTACCCTAGGATTGAATCCAATTAAACCCATTGCTATTCCCTTTAAGTATGCCCTAATCTTTCCCCCCTCTCCAGTTTGGCTCACGCTCTCTCTCCCACCTAGAACACCCCTCCTCAATAATCCCTCCAAATCTACTTCTCGAATTCCAAACACCCTTCCAGGCCCACCTAAAATGCTACTTCATTCACAAAGCCTGATCAGATGTCCCCAGCTAGATCCAAGTGTTCCTCACTGGGATGTCTCTGCAGACATCGCCTGCACCCCATCCTGACTCAAAGGATAGCTTTCTGTGGACAATAAACCAAATATGTGTCCCCTGATAAATCAGCAGTGGTAGCGGCATGGCCTGAGTTTAGGTAGTGCTTGAAGGTTGGTATATGATCTCAATTGAGCCTCATAAGATACCTGAGAGATTGGTTCAATTTTTATTCTCATTTGACACACGAGGAAACTGAGGTATCCAGAAGTTCCTACAATCCATCACGACCAAGAGGTAAAGAACTAGGCTGGCTGGGACTAGGCTGCCATAACTCGGCCATTTTCACACAATCTCTCCTCAACAACTGAGCCTTTCCCTGCAATACAACGACTGGGCAGAGTTAAAGCAGGATGAATAGAGATCATTCCAATCAAAGAGAAGCCGACCCCGCCCTGCAGACTTCCAGGCAGGGGGCTGTCCAGTGAGGCCTTGCTCAAGAGTTAGGCAAACAAACTTGGGGAATGCTGGGTGAGATGGGCAAGGTCACCCCAGGCCTCTGGAGGGGCTAATCTGAATACATAGACTCCTAACAGTCACCAGAGTACTACAGATGCCTACAAATGAGGCACATGAAGAAGAGACAGGGAGAGGACTCCGATAGATAACAAGAGCAGTGAGCAACTTAGCAATCAGAACATGGGGGAACAAGCTTCATTTTTAAGAATCTGCAACAGGGGGAAAGACCAACTCTGGCTTGGTGTCTAAAACGAAGCTAATAAAATCCACCCCCAAGACTCCCGCTGAAGCTCAGAGCCCGCTTCCTGATGGCAGGTCAGCCAGTGGGACAAGAACGGAGGAGTGGATGGAGGAGCCCAGCCTGGAGAGGTGCTGGAGATGCAGGAAAAGCCAGACTTGGGGTTCTTTCTTGCTTTTGGAAGGCCATGGAACCTTTCAGTGACTCCAAAGCTTCTCTCGCCTTGAGGTTGCCTTTGGAAAATCCTTCCAGACTGATGTAATGATTAAATACTCACATTGACAGAGGAGAATTCAAACCCAGTGCTCCTGAATGCTTCCGGCTCCCTCTGCTGTCCTTCCTCCTCTGCCGTCATCACAAATATTTGTCTTAGTAGCCTTCCCCCATATTGTGATAATGATTAAGAATCTCGTTGAGCTTTTCCCATTTATTTACTCATTTTTGTAGTTAAAAATCCTCAATTCACCTTTAATTGACTCCAGAGGCGCAATTCTCAAAACAAGAAATGAAGCCTCCCCAGGGCTTGGGGACTGGTGGCCAATTCGCTGCAAGCAAGCAGACGTTGTCTTTTTTGTGATTGGTGAGATTTGCATATGAAGCCGGATGATGTGATCCTAATTCTGCAAATGCCACATGAAAGGCACGCCAAGCATTTTAATCGTGCTGTAAATCACTCTTTGGGACCACATTTGAGGAAGCTAAATTATGCCGCTAACCCACATGAGATGGTCGGATGTTTCCAAAACACTGGAAGCCAAAGTCACTTTCAGATACGAAGTTTGGAGGACAGTCAAGCAGCCACTTGCCTCGAGTACTTTTGGGGCACCCAGGACCGAGATGGGAAGAGAATGGGCAATTAGTGCAGAGCCTGGGCCCGGTCTTCCAGGGACTTCTCATCCAGAGAAGAAGAAATTTCCGCCAAAGAAATGATTAGTTTGCATGGGCAGAACATCCAAGAGAGAGCTGGAGGCCAGAGATCTAGGTTGGAGGTTGACTTCTGCATGAACTGCACGGCCTTGGGCATACTACTTAACCTCTGTAATAATAATAACTGGCATTTATGTAACACCCCATATGGGCCATGCATTTTGCAGACATGATCTCATTGGATCCTCCCAACAACCTTAGGAGGTAAGTGTTATTATTATCCACACTTTACAGACAAGGAAACTGAGGCAAACAGCTTACACAGCGAGGAAGCGAAGCCAGATTTGAACTCATCTTCCTGCCTCCAGGCCCATCACTTTCTTCACTGAACCATCTAGTTTTCTGAGGTCCTCTGAGCCTCAGTTTTCCGATCTACAGAATGGGGCTAACGTTTTTAATACTACCACCTATTTCACCCTCCTTGTCAATAATACAACTTACCTCATAAAAATGATTCTGATGGTTTCCCATTTTCCTTTTTGGGTGATGGCCTTATTTCCCCACAAGAAGAAACTCAAGGGAAATCCATTTTGTCCCTGGAGTTGTCAGGCTCCCCACAGACAGCCCAGGCTCTACTGAAAGCAGCCAGACCACACACACAGGAGTCACAGTAGCTCATCGTGGGAGAGCAGCTGACAATTGTTTCCTGGGGACGGACCAGACCAGTCCTACAAGTGTGCAGAGCCCCTAGAAGCTCCTAGAAAATGACAGTCACTTCCACCAGAGGTTAAAGCACATGAGAGAGCCAGAATAAGGGAGGAGGTCACAGTCCTGACCCAAAGAAGATGAAGGAAACTTTGCTTTATGCCTTTCACCTCGGCACAGAATCAGGAAGCAACAAAGGCCATCGGGTCCCTAAGGGCGCTGTCTTGGCTGACTGTTGTCTTTCTGACCATTCTACCTCAATTCAACATGCAATGGATCTGGGATCCCATCCATGTGGGCCCTCCCTGGAAAGGAGCAGTTCAAAATCCATCTATGCCTTCTTATCCCGTGGAGGCCCCCCACATCCAAGCCTCGACACAGATCCTCCACACCAACTTCCAGGGCCTTCCTCTTGGCCCCTTGTCACTGTCTGAACACTAGTGGACTCCTCACTTGAAAAAGTGGCCCTCCAGACCCAGTCTTCAGAAACCATGTCCACAGGTCCTGAATGAATTAAATGTGTTCACCTTAGGAGCTCACACCTGGGGCCATGCTGAGTCATTTGGCTGCCATCTTCTTCATCCGTTGTTCACCCTTCATTTTTGAGGAAGACTGATGACATCACGGGTGGTGTCTTCACTTGCAAGTGAATTGGATGTAGGCGAAGCAGAGTTGTGTGAAGTCTTCAGCCTCATTCCCTCACCTAAGTCATTAAAGTCCAGTAGCAAGACACAAGTGAGTTTGACTGGTAATGGCCCCTAGATGTTGAGGATGACCTTGGTGCCTTCTGTGTCTGACCAAGCTCTAAGCATTCCACATCACCTGCTTCTGCCATCTTTGTGGCCATTGGAACAAATCGTTCTCATCCACCCATTCTACGTGTCTGTGCTTGATTGGGTAGACATCCTCCTCACTCATCAATGGATTTGAAGCCTGTTGGTTGCCCTCGACCTGGATTAGCCCATCTGCTAAGATGGTTTTACCAGAGTATGGCCATTGTGCATGCTATAGCTTCTCGGCACCAAAGATGAGTGTTGAGTGAAAAGGTAGACACCAAAGGTAGACGAGCAGCCCTGTAAACGGCTTGGTAAGCCATCGCACCAAAGGCGCTAGTCCTCCTGGATATCCCATCTAGTCATCCCCCTTCTAACCATCTTGCCATCAGCCTTGCGATGTTGACTCCCACCCACCCCTAGTACTTTCCACCTCTAGATATGGTACAAAAATTAAATCGGTGTGGGCATTGCTCCAGAAAGGGTGTATCAGTGGATTTCCATATGAATCAACTTCCCAACCCTGTGACTCCCTAGACCAAACCTCCCTTCCCTAACCATTCCTCCCTTCTTTGACTATCACTTCCCTATCATATACGATCATAGCACCACAGGGACATTGACCTAGAGCTGAAAGGAAACTCAGAAGCCATGAAGACCAATGTCCCCATAGATATTATATTGTTTAGCATCATTATATTGTACAGCATCATAGATATTCAAGCGGAAGAGACCACAGAGACCATCCAGTCAAAATTCGCCATTTTATAATTGAGAAAAATGAGCCCCAAAGTGCTTAAGTGACTTGTCCGAGGTCATGAAAGTAGTAAGCACCAGAGGCCAGATTTCAATGCAAATCACCTATCTTGGAATCCATTCCTTTTTGCCCACGCTAGACTGCCAATTCCTTAAGGACAGGGGCTGTCTCGCCTTTGCCTCTGTCTCCAAAGAATAGCAGTGCCTAGCACAGAGTGTTTGTTCCATAATGCTTAGTAACTCATTCACACAAACTGCCCATCTGTCACCCCTTCTTTTGCCACACCAGCCCACTGCTTTTTCCAGTCCCATATTTGATCTGTTTTGCCACTCTTCCCACAAAAGGGTTGGTTGGCAATGAGCAAAAGCAAACAATACTCCTTTCAGGCTTACCTTCACTCTGACCCTTGCCTTTTAAGCCAGACAATAAACACGGGTTAAGTGCCTACTATGTGCTAAGAATACAAAGAAAGTAAAAAGAGAGTTCCTACCCTCTAAGGGCTCACAATCTCGTGGGATTGAGTAATCTGTAATTTCGATTCCTCAGAGATTAGTGTATCTTATGAATCGGGCAGCTAGGTGGCATAGTAGATAGAGTGCTGGGCTTAAAGACAGAACTGAGTTACTAGATTTGTGACTCTGTGTGTTGGCAAACAAAATGGGCTCTTAGCACTCAGGTCAACCAAGTGCCCTTGAAGAGTTTGGCTTTTGTTTACTTTGATTAATTCAGTGTATTTCATTTCATTTCTTATTAGGTGCTAAGCCCCAGGCCCAAACCCCTATTAGGTGCTAAACCTATAAGGGTGTGAATTGGTAACTAAGGTGGGGTTCCAGGTGGGGCCCTAAGCCCTAATCACTAGGTGCTAAGCCTATGTGAGTGGGAAGCTCCCAGGGTCCTAAGGGGAGGTGCTAACTCCAGAGCCAATCACAGTAGCCTAAGTTCTGGTCATTCAGATGACAGTTGATGGCGTATAAGAAGAGAAGACAGAGCTATTTGCTCAGGGCTCTCACTCTTGGTAGCGTGCTGATGTGGAGACTGCAGGCAGCTGTAGCTAAGAGCCTTCCAGCTCATAAACCTGGATGCTGGGACTTTGTTAAACTCTGGTAACTATGCATTGGGATTTGAATCAGACAAGTTCTGTCTGTTGCTGTTAGTGATTTTTTTGTGTTTTGCTCTGAAGTTCAAGGTGCTGGCTTTTTCCCCTGAACTAAGTGAATGATGTCTGTATGCTGGATTAAAATAAGCTTGTTAACCCCTTAATGAAAGAACCTGGGCTTTTGCAGCATGCTGGTAGCGTGCTTGTTGTTGGACTTGCGTTGGTCTTTCACCCCTACAACAGCTGCTAGCCAGATTGTTGAAACACCCTGGACGAGTCACTTTACCCTACTTGCCTCAGTTTCCTCATCTGTAAAATGTACTGGAGAAGGCTATGGCAAACCACTTAAGTATCTTTGCCAAGAAAACCCTAAATGGGTTTATGAAGAGTCAGACACAACTAAAATGATTGAACAACAACGAATCAAAACCATACAGAACTGGTAAGAATATTGGTGCTTGAAAAAAAGCCTTTTGTTTTAGGGAAAGCATTGATGTCACTGAAAGCACTGCACAATTTCTCAAAGCTAACCCAACTTATTTTCCTCTTCATATTCAATTCTCCTCATATCCAGCTCATCATCCATCCACAGTGTCTGTCTAAGACATGTATATTCCTGGGCCAGCTCTAGGTTCTCTTCCTCCATAAGTATATAGAGTAGTCCTGACAAGAAATGTTTTGCATCCACTTGGTTTTCCTTTTGTGGATAGGTACATCAAACTCTCCTGAGTTTCATTAGGGAATTTCATTAGGGAAGCTCTACATTTTTCTCAGGTTTAAAATAATCAGCACATAATATCTACAAACAAGAGCATTTGGAAGTCTTTGCCATCTATAAGGGATCCTTCTTCCCTTTGGGCTCTGAGCTGGACATCCACTATGCTTGGGGGGAAATCTTTTGACAACATATGTCTTCCTATTTACACCCCAATTAATATGAATAATCAGGCAGTTGTCAAGTTGACTTCCCTTGGGACTTTTTTTTCAAGGTATATTTTATGATCTTAATCTAAACTTGGAAGACACCTTAGTAGAAGAAGGAATTTAAGGTGCCTCTCTCCCTACTGAATTGGATGCTTTTTGTGCAGTCTACAAACATCTATCCACCCTCCACACAGAAGAATATTACTTTTCTAAGGCATAGATGTGACCATACCATTCTCCAAATAAATAAACTCCAGTAGCTTCCAATAACTTAAACTCATCCATTTGGCATTCAATACGCTTCACAACCTACCCCACTCTGAGCTCTTCAGCGCTGTTATGCATGACTTCCCTAATACACTACAGTATAGCTACATTAACTTTCTCATATCTGACCCTCTATTTTCAATCACTATTCCTTTGTCTTAGCTATACCTTATTCTGAGAAAACACTGTCTTGTCATCTTGACCTCTCATTATCCCTAATTCACCTTGACTAAATTCATGCACTGCCTTCTACATGAGCAATTTCTTGGGCACTGCTTACCCCCTTGCTGCTGCTAGTTTCTTGATTCCCCATCCCAACAAATTACCTTGCGTTGATTTTACATATGCTTTGAATATGCCCGAATATACACATTTGTCTCCCCTAATACAATGCAAGCTTTTTGAGGGTGGGGACTCTTTGTATCCTCAGCACGTAACACTGTTCCTGGCACATACTTGGCACTTAATAAACTTTAAGTAAGCCTAGTGTCTGTTCTGTGGAATTCTGAAGTTCTGATCTGCTGCTGTTGAAGACTATTTCTTACTCATACCTCCATCAAGGATGCCTATGATATACATGCATGAGTTATTCTAATAAAGATTTTGCAGAGCTGGAAAAGTCAGCTTATCTTCCAGTAGTGAATGACGCTTCCTCAGTCACCTCGACCGAATGATACATCTTGGATTTCTTGACAAGGGTCCTTTCATATAACTTTCTTTTTTGGCTGATGAGCCATGGAAATTATTAGACCATTGAACCTGCACATACCTTCTGTTTGTCTGATTCTGCTCAGGAGTGAGCAGCTCCCTTGTCATAAGATGGGGCCCTTTGGCGGTTTCATTGCCAAGCATATGGACTGGGTTTCAGTAATAAGCCTGATGTTTGTTAGAAACAAATTGAGGAAGGAAGACACCCCACATCCTTAGAGCAGAAGGTAGGCAAGAATGAGCTAAGCATAAGAACCCTAAAGAAGACTCCATTAAGAAAAGCCATGTTTCTTTAGTTCCTGAAGGTTCTGAAATGCTGTACAGACAACATCACTTTGATGTTCACACCAAACTCAGAGTAACTAAGGCAAATATTATACCTATTTGGCAGGGGTCAGACTGAGGCTCAAAGGGGATAAGTCAAAGGGGCTAAGACTCCCTAAAGTCACACAAACTCCAAGCTGAGCATTCTTTCTCCTGTTCCACAAGGTAACCACATGCCCCACAAAATACTTTTTAAGAATGATTCAGTAGAACCTTGTCTCTCTGGATTTGAATTGCCTTTGAACTGACTTCCAACCTATACCATATCCCACCCACCCTATTCCCTGAAAAAACAATGGACCAAATGTACCATTCCCGATCTATAATGCCCACTTGGTTAATATTGGGCAGAAGTCAATTGGAGTCATGAATGAGAACGAAAGATGTTTGAGACCCTAAGTAATCTGAGCCCCTAAAAGGACAAAAGGGATTTGGTCCAAGGATTTTGGACTCACTTCCTAGTGGGTAAGAACCAAAAGGTAGAGATTCAAAAAGCTGAGGTTGGGAAGTTTCTGAAAGTGTCACTGATTAGGTATCTTGGGTTGGTTTCAGTGCTGGTCTCATAGAGATGGCATCCAGTACTATCCAGTCCTGTTACAGAGTCAGAGTAGAAGTGACTTGTCCAAAGTTATGCAGGTACCATGAGGTAGTATGGAAATACAGGCAGGAGGAGGGGGAAGCAGAGGAAGAAGAACAGAAAGAAGAGGAAACCTAAGTAGCTTATCCCACTGCCCTGGACTTAGGTACTTAATTCTTGTTGTTACTTTCTGTCCTTTGTTTTCAAAGAGGACCAATGACATCACGGGTGTTGTCTTGAATTGCATGTGAATTGGGTTTAACTGAGGCAGAGTTGCTTGAAGTCATCAGCCTCATTCTGTCCTCTGGAGTCATCGAAGTCCAATGGCAGGATGACTGGCCACATCCTGGGGTACAGTGGATGACCTTGGTGCCTTTGATGTCTGGCCAAACTCTAAGCACTACACAGAATCTGCTTCAACGATCTTCTTGGCCATGAGAACAAATTGTTTTCATTGGCCCATTCCATCAGGGGGAGTCTTCAAATGCTTGGGGTAATACTTAAAGGTATTTAAAATTTTATTAACTGACTGAAAAGGCAGAAAAGGAGAAGGGGAAGAAGACAAAAATATAACAGAAGGAGAAGGTAGAAAAGGAAGAGGAAGGAGGAGGAGAAGAAAATAGGAAGAAGCAGTGGTTCCGACCCACCCCAAGAATCGAAGCCTCTTTTGTCTTAAGTACAAATGATTGAAACAGGTGGCAGAGGATGTGATGCCAGCCTACTGCTCTTCCAGCACAAGTGCCCTTCATCCCTCTCTCCTGAACCTCATCATCTCTTTTCCAGGGTCAGCCTTGGTCGTTATAGTTAGAGTTCAGCTTCCCTTTGGTGTTGTTTTATTCCCATTATGGGAATCACTAAGTGTATTGTTCTCCTGGATGGACTCCCTTCTCTCTACATTAGTCCATGCATGCATCTTCCCATGTTTGCCTGAATGTCCCATGGTAATTATTTTTTATAATGCAATAGCATCCCGTTAGGTTGCTAGGTCACAGTTTCTCAGCCATTTCCATTGATGGGCACCCAAGTTACTTCCCATCCTTTGCTACCACAAAAAGTCTTAGGTGAATATCTGATTAACTCCTCAGCCCAGTTGTCATGCTGGGGGTGATTTTTTCAGTGGGAAGCTTTTCAAAACTAAGATAAGCAACTGTGGTGAATGCTCTAAACTGGCAGTATGGGTGGTAAGAGCCCCCTTCAGGAATTAAAAAGCTGCTTGGCAATCCAAGTTCTTCCATAAACCAACTTGGTGAACTTGGGTATTACTCTTGACCTGTAGATGCCTCAGTTTCATCCTCTACACTGTGAAAGGAATTGATTCAATCATCTCCACAAATAAGGTCACATTTCTCTAGTCCTGTAAGACTAGGAGAGAACTTCCTATCCAACGGCCCGTGTGACCATCACTATAGTCCTCTGAGGTAGACGCTACAGGATGTCCTACTTGCTTTACAGACAGAGGAGACTGAAGTTCAAAAAGGCTGCATGTTTTACTGGTGTCATTGCTAGAAAATGTCAGGGGAGCCCTTGAATTCACCTATTCCCACACTCTGAAGCCTATGCCTTCCGTGCTGCACTATGCTTCCTCGCCAAGGCCATCTCATCTCCAAACATTCAAAATTCTAGGTTTGGGGTTGGCTGGAAGTAGAGGAATACAGTGAAAAGTTTCTATCTAGATCTAGACAACATCTGCTCCTGACCTTTCCCCACCCCCTGATGATACTACACAGTATATCTCAAGTCTCTGAAAACCTTTTCTGTCACCAAAGGTCCCCCTCCTCCGAATCACAGGATTTGAAGGGGAAAGGAACCTTAGAGGTCATCTAATTCAATCTAGTCATTTTGCAGATGCAGAAACTGAATCCAGACATCAAAGGAATTTCCCTGGCCTGCTAAGAAGAGATTGTCCAACTGTGATCCCTGAGTCTATGATCAATTCCAGTCCAAGGTTCTGTTTTCTGGAGTCTAACTTTAAGATTACTCCCCTTTTTAGAATATTCATTCACATGCCATGCTTCTCTCCCCATCCCAGAGGCTAGGGAGAAATGTTCAGGAAGCTAAAATTTATTTCTGAAGGTAAGCTATCCAGGTGTGAAAACAGGCAAACAGTATTCCACCAGAAACCTTCTCTGAATCATTTTTTTTTCTGCATAACCTGAAATGATTTTATTTTTAAATGACTGACTTGGCCCTGAGTTTCATCCCACTAACCTTGATACCAGTGCTGCCTGTGGCAGAGGGCAAGAGGCTAGGGACAGTGATAAGGGCATGCAAAGAGTTCCCCTGCCCTGTCCATGGATAATAAGATACTTCTCCAGAGAGAAAAGCGATATGCCCCAAATCACTTTTTTCCAATTATATGCTTACTGAATTGACAAGACCCTCAGAAATTAACCTCTCCTCTCTTTAAGTAGCTTGCTAAGCTCCCCTGACACTTGCTTCTTAACTTTTTAAACCAAATATTCATCCATAGAAATCTGAAGCAACACAAACCAGGCCCAAATTAAGTCCCCAAGGATTGATCTTTGGCACTGCAGGCACATGTACCCAGGGTCTTCAGAGAAGCCAGACTGCACCTGAACTTCATATGTGGATTGTAGCTAAAGGACATTCTCCTTACAGATGTCAAACTACCTCTAAGCATACAACCTGGGCATCTGAGAGGCTCCTCCTTTTCAATCTGCATATTCAAAGATAGATATTCTTGGCTATAACATTAAAGGAAGCCACAAAATGGAAAATGAGAAGACTTTGACTCTTGCTATTTTCATATAGGTATAACAGGAAAAGGGTTGCCCCAATTCCTGAGACCTGTAGCCTAGTATGTGACAAAAAACAATTTTAAATTTTTATGAACCAGCCAGTTCATCTTGGAGCAGCCTCATTCCCTGAGAACTAATCATGTGCTGTCTCTATCACTGAAATAAGGGACCAGAGGACTAATTTTATTCACAAAGAGATGACAAGGTGCTGGGGAGACCTGCCCTTAGATAGGGAGAGGCTTGTCAGATATTCCCAATAAAAGACTTAATGCTTTGCAAGATCATTGATCTTAGTTCATTAAGGGTCCTCCCTGATCAGACCCTTTCATTGAATTTTCTTGACAAATGAGTTGGTTGAATTGTTGAACAAAGTCACATGTGCCTTGGCTGGATTGTCTCAGTTTAACATTAGGGCAAACAGCAGGAGAAGAGGCATTTCACTGAAATGGATTCAAGCAATCTCAGAATGCCCAGCCTCTTTCCGAGGTACCAGCTCCTCCTTAGGACCCTTCCTGATCCCCTTCAGTGGTTCCTACTATTCTTTGGATTTCCATACCTGGGCACAGTTTATATCTCCCTAGCTGCTAGGGCCTAGCAGAACATAAGCTCCCTGAAGGCAGGAGCCATTCGAACTTTGTCCTTGTACATTGAGTATCTAACACAGAGCTTTAACCCAATAATGTTTGGAAAATTGAGTTGAAGGAAATGGAAAAGGAAGCTTAGTACTTGCATATGTCTCTGAAAGTAAAAAGCAGGACTCACAGGAATAATTGAGACATTCTGTCCCGATGCCTTCCCTTTCTAGCTCATATCTCAGAAGCAGAAAAGCAAGAAAAGAGGTGCAATCCATAGAGCACCCAAAGGAGGGGGGTGGGGAATTCAGCTTGATAAGCATAGGTGAGGACAGATTGTACGTGAGGACACCTTTGGAGCCCACGTCCCACCCCAAATCCTCCCCACCCCAGCCTCACTAATCGTCCCACTGTCCAGAGCTGGAGGTGAAAATAATTACCAGGTTCATGAAGGGTTGGGGTTGGGAGGGTTCTTTGTCTGCCTTGTTTGTGTGCCACATGCCACATCCATATACACAAAAATGATTTGTCTCCTGGAAGGCAGAGACCCTAGAGACAGTGTTCATAGACTCACACTCAGTAACATTCATCGATTGACAACATGCTCTTCATTGGTGTCATTCCTAAAAACTCCATTAAGATGCTGGAAATCTCTAGGTGCCTCTTACTAAATCTTTGCACAGGCTATGCCCTATGCCTGGAATGCCCTCCATCCTCCACTTCCCCACCACTTCTCCAAAGCCCTGGCTTCATTCCAGTCTCAGCTCAGAAACACCTTTCTTTGCCAAGTCTCTCTGGATTGCCTTTGTTGCAATGTTTTTTCTTCCCTTTGAGTTTCTTAAGTCTAGGATATTCTATAGCAGCAGCAAAAAATAAATAAATCTCAGGAACCAGAGCATGGAGTCCACCTGTCCTCTTCTTGGCTCTGGCCATTGCTAGAGAATTGCCTTCCCTTCTAGATGGCCTGCATTGAGTGATGTGGACAAGCTGAAGACAATGCAGAAGAGACCAACTAGGAGATTGCAGGAACTCAGAACCAGGCCATGGAAAGGACAGTTGGTGGAGTAGGGGGTGTCTGGTCAGAAGAAGAGAATATTCGTCAGGTGGACAAGGAAGCAAATCTAATTCCTCGCCCAAGGGAAAGCCCTTCACTTTTGCATTTACCCTTGTTGCCCTGAATGCTCCCCTATGGAGGTTAACAATCTCCATTTGTTTCCACTGATGACACAGCCTCAGGTCTCCTCATCACTTCACCAGCCTCCCCTGCGTGTGCTTCACTTTGTCAATGTCCTTAAAAAGTGATGATCTGGTGGCCTTTCTTTATATACCCATCCCTTAACAATGTGCCTGGAACATTTTAAGTGTCTGATAGATGTCTGTTGACTTGTCATAACTTAATACACAGAATTGAATGCAATATTCCAGATGTGTTTGGTCATAACACAATGAAATGATTATTTGGGGACATTTTGGACATTTTACCTCACTTAATGAAGCATAAAAAAACATTTAAAATTTTGTACTGTGGTGTCACACTATTGATTCATCTTGAGCTTGTAGGTCCTAAAATCTGTTCTACTTAGCTTACTGCTTGGCCATACCTCCCCATCAGCAACTTTTTTGGACGTATAGAGGAATTTCCATTTATCCCTATTGAACTTTATTTTTTTTAAACTCAGTTCAATTCTGAGATCTTGTATGATCCTGTCTCTGCCATCCAACGTGTTTGCTAACCATCCCTGTCTTGGATCATCTACAATTTTGATAGACAGTCATATGTCTTCGTCCAAGTTACTGATATAAACTATTCAATGGAGGAAGGCCAATAATAGATTCGTTGGTCACTTCACTAGAGGTTACCCTCTATGATGACCAAAACTCATTATGTGACCTTTGAGGGCCCCCATTTCACTCATCTAAAGCTACTTCAGAGTACTATCATGCAGCCCTCATCCCTTCCTCTTGTCCACAAGGATAATAAAAGTCGTTATCAAAAGTCCTGCAATGCTCTAGAAATACTACAAATAACTCACTCCCCTCATCTACCATGATGTTCAAGTCAACGAACATTTATTTATCAGATATTTACTACATCAAAGGCATCTCCTGGTATGTGATACATGGAAAGGTAATTTCTGTGTCAAAAGGAATATACAAAGTAGAGACATTTGTGGTTCCTTTTGAACCGCATAAATTCCCAAATTACCCAGGGAAGCCTCCAGGGCACCTGATCAAAGACTTGTTGAAGACAATAGGGTTAAGACAAACCTTAAAGGTCATTTTCTCTGCTCTTCCTCCTGATTTTACAGATGGTGAAACCAAGAACCAAAGAGGTCAAATGGCTCGAAGGCCCCTGATAATTACAAGAAATCTAAGACTAGAGCAGATCTCCCAACTCCACCCCTTTCCTTTCCTTTGCAATGTAAACTGATTAAACTCCCTATCCCAGCTAAAAAGAAAGAAGTTCAGAATGGACATAGGGATTGGTTTGTTCACTTTTTAAAGTTAAAATTAGCAAAGATGTCCCTGGTGCATCTTTTCTTTCTTTTTTGTGGAAATGATTTTTTTTCTACCTCCAGGGATGTTCTGCAAATATATTAAACTCTGCTGCTAGATCTTTGGAGAAATCTCAGCTAAAGACCTTCTGTTCCTGTCAAAGCTGAAATCATAATGATTCTTATTTTCATTGCCAATGTTTGCTAGGACTGTAGTAAACATGTGAATGGTGACCATGAAACAATGAAGGACATTCCAAGGAAGGAGGGAGGCCATGGTTAGCACCATCCCAGGAGTCAAAGGACTAGAATTGATGGCATTCAGTCACGTAACTGTGCTATTCCTTGGTCTTCCCCCCTCCCATGCCAAAGACACATATTTAGGGTTAACCCTAACCCTAACCCTAACCTTAACCTGCCAGAGTTCAAAATCTAAGGAAACCAGCAGAGAGGAGTATACGCTCTAAGCATTCAAAACATAATGTTAGGAGGTAGCATAGACAAGGAGATGTTGGGTGGCAGAGGATAGGGTGCCAATGCAGACCTTTTCTAAGGACTCATAGTGTCCAAAGTTTCAGTCTATTCAAGATGCATTGGGAGCTGGATGGGACCTGAAGCCCCCTGCCCCCGCCCTGCACCACTGATTCATAACCAAGGATGTTTCAGTAGTGTTTTAAAGTGTGCGAAGTCTTTGATATGGGATATCTCATGTGAGCTCCATGACATCCCTGGGAGGTCAGCAATCTCTCAGACATTCCATGCCTACCCATCATGGGGGGGACTCTTATTCCCATTCTCCCATCTGTCTGCCACACAGGGCCTGCCCACCATTCCTTGTTTTCTCCTGATACCACAAGGATAGCAATGGAGCATGAGCTCTGTTCTCTCTGTATCTCTGTCTGTGTATCTCTATCTATCTCTCTGTCTTTCTGTCTCTCTCCCTGAACAGCCCAACTACTTTCCCACTTATACATTTTTTTCATATATCTCACTCAGATTCTCCTTTTGTAATTCTTCACTTCTAATGTATTTCAGTCTCTTCATACCAACTATGTGCTTCCCTATTGGGCTTTGGGTGAGCTTTTCATTCTCAATTCTTTGGAGAAGTTCCAGTCTCCATGTTATAGATGAGGAAGTAAAACTCAAGATAAAGGAGTTTGCTGTGGCCCCACAGATAGTAAGTAGCAAGGATGTGATCTTAATCCAAAACTTGAGTCCAAAGCCATCTATCTCCATAAAGAATCAAGATAGGAGGAAGTATGACAGGAAGGCAGGAAGGAAAGAAGGAAGGCAGGAAGGAAGGAAGGAAGGAAGGAAGGAAGGAAGGAAGGAAGGAAGGAAGGAAGGAAGGAAGGAAGGAAGGAAGGAAGGAAGGAAGGAAGGAAGGAAGAAAGGAAGGAAGGAAGGAAGGAAGGAAGGAAGGAAGGAAGGAAGGAAGGAAGGAGAAGGAAGGGAGAAAGGAGAGAGGGAGGGAGGGAAAGAGAAAAGGGAGAGAAGAAGGAAATGAGCTGAATAAGCATGGCCAGAGCCCCTCACCAGTGAAAGCCTTGGTTCCTCTAGGTGTAAAGATAGATTGACATTCTGCTTTCCAACTTGAGCTTCAGTGAAGACTCAGGTGGGCTAGGTCTTCACCTTGTTCCTCAGAAATGCCAGATCGTGTTCTTTCTGGTGGTATCGTGGGTAGCCATTACACGATTGCCTCGCAAGTGAAGGTCTCACATTCAGGAGGAAGAAGTCTCTTGGGCCAGGCTAGAGCTAGAGCGGCCTCATCAACCCAGATCCCTGCTCCACTGAGACCCAACACATCCAGAGGGGCCCCAGCCCAGCTCTCCATGTACCCAGAACATCCACGAGGATCCTTACCCAACTCTACTTGTGCCTAGCACATGTGGAGGGGCCCCACCCAGCTCTCCCTATGCCCATAAGATAGGTCAATGACTTAAATCCACTTGAAAGGGGTTTCATGTTTCATTTTCATTTCAGCAAATTCCAAACATGAGCTCCAATGTCCTATTAGAATTGCAGCCCATAAAACAAAAGAATTTTAATGAGTTTTCTCCCCAAATACCCAGAGGTACTAATCCACATTAAAGATTAATGACCTGCCAACTTTTATTTAAAGCAGAGAAGAGACATTTTAGTTATAGAAGTACAAAAATAAAAGAACTCAGAGTTGGAGAACTTGTAACTGCTTTTTTCCCCTTTTCTGTCATCAAAAAAGAACTGACCTGATTTATTTGTTTTAAACTGAGCAAAAGCAAAGTCCATGAATTTTGGGGTCTTTTGAGTTAAAATGCACCCTGGACTCTATGCCAACTGACATGGCTTCTTCTAGCCACAGAAGCTACCCTGCTTCACTCTCCTCACTTATCAGTTCGTATCTGTATTGCACTTGCAGATGGGCAAAGTATTTTAAATGCATGACCTCATTTGATCCCCACAACAGCCTTGTGTGGTGGGTGCTATCATGATGCCTACTTTAATTATAAGAATACCTAGTATTTATACAGCACCTACTGTGTGACAGTGTTTGCAAATTTTGTCTTATTTGATATTCACAACAACTCTGAGAGGCAGATACTATTATTGTCCCTACTTTACAGTTGAGGAAACTGAGGATAACATAGGTTAAGTCACATGCCCAAAGTTACACAGTTCTGGTCTGAAGCCAGATTTGAATTGAGGTCTTCCTGACTCCAGGCCCAATACTCTATCCACTATTATACCTGGCTGCCTATTTTAGAGATGAGAAAACTAAGACAGAGTGAGGTTAAGTGATTTTCTTAGGATCACACAACAAAAAATTACCTAAGAAGCAATGGCAGGACTCAAACCCATCCATGGGTTAGGGTGGTGCCCACCCCAAGCATATGAAGACTTCCCCTGGTGGAATGGGCAGATGGGAACAATTTGTACCAACAGCCATGAAGGCAGCCGAAGCAGGTTCTGTGGAACCTTAGCACCTGGTCAGACATCAGACACCAAGGTCATCTTCTGTATCCCAGACCATTGCCAGTCATCCTCACTTTTGTCTTGCCATTGGACTTCAATGACTCTGAAAGAGAGGGCGAGGCTGATAATTTTAAACAACTCTTCCTCACTTAAGTCCAATTCACACACAAGTCAAGACATCACCCATGCTGTCATGGGTCCTCTTTGAGAATGAAGGACAATCAACAAGACACAATGTGAACTCATCTTTCTGACTCCATGCATACTATGTACCATGCTATACTGCCCCTCAGCAAGAGTCATACATACTCTAGAAAATAGAAAGCTCAGGGTTTCCAGTATTTCAGGGCTGCCATATGCAAAGGGGATTCTGCTTATTTCTTGGTCTCAAAAGACAAAACTAGGAGTAATGTATGAAAGAGGTAAGGAAACAGATTTGAGATCAATGTAAGGAAAGGTTCCTACCTCTTAAGCTACCCCGGGATGGAATGGTCTACCTCAGGAAGCAGTGACCTCCCATCACCAGAGATGAAACAAAGTCTGGGTGACTATTCATCAGGCATGTTGTACATCCAAAAATTGTCATTCAAGGACTGGTTGAACTGGATGCCCTCTGAGCACCCTTCACAGCCTGTGTTTCTATAAGTGGAAGAGGCACTTGGTATTTCCTATCTTAGAAAACATCTCCCGCTCTTGCTGAGATGTTGAAGGGAACCAGACATGACTGCTGGTAGCTGGCATTAAAAAAGCCCCACTAGCTCTCTCAAACCTTCAGTGCAATTCAGCCCCTATTTATAAAAATCTTATCTATTTCAAGTACTCTGTAGTGGGGCATTTTCTGATTCATTTACACTTAGCGCCCCATCACTCCAGAGAAGTGCTATTTGAGCTACAGGGAAAGGAGAGATACATCTTTTTTCTTCTTTTTTTTCTCTTTGACATGGGAAGTGATGTTTTGACAGCACCAGGCAGAATGCAAAGCCGGAAAAGATCAAGCTGAATTTCAGAGTTGGAGGTGACAAAGTTTCGAAAGACTTTCCCAATTTAGAAGCTCACATTGTCTCCACCTCAGCACGGTCCCTCGTCAGAGGTACAAGTGAGCGCATGCACGTGAAGCAATGGACCGCCTAGAGATCACACAGAAATGTCAGTCAGAGGCTGCTGCTGCGGATGGCGGTGGCCAGTGACGATGACGATGACAAAGAAAACACTGTGGGAGAGGGGTCACGTCGACAAGCTGCCATTCCTGAAGACAAGAACTCATCCTCTTTGTCAGCTTCCCCCCAGCACCGAGCACTCGGAGAGCGCCGCACAGGGCGGGCAAAAATGAAAAACGTTCATCTCGTCTCCTCTTAAGCGCTTACTCTGTGCCAGGCATCGGGTAAGTGCTAGAGATGCAAAGACCAAGCAATCACAAGTGGCGATCGTCTCTATTTCTTTAGCGCTTTAAAGATTATTAAACGTTTTCCTCTTTCTATGACAATAAGTTTGGCAAATGTTATGATCCCGTTTTACAGGTAACAAAACAGAGGGTCAAGGAAATACAACAACATGTCGAAGATCACGTGGCTAGTAATTGTCGAAGGGAGGATTCGAACCCAGATCTTTCCTAACTATAGGGTCAGTGTTGTGTCCGTGAGCTACCTCTCCATCACACATCACTGGCTTACGCACAAACCTGCCTTAGTCATTCCCCAAAGGAGGTTAACACATTTCCATATTCTTTGTGCCTACAATCAGAGTTACCATCTCCATGCTTATTGAGAATCTGCCGTTAGGGTACATGAGGTTGGAATTCCACCCTAATACACGTTCACTGAAAACTGAAAGGGACCAGCATTCACATTTTCATCTACAAGATTTAAAAACCCGCACGCTCGTAAATCCATGGGCGAGGACTTTCATCCTCACTTTCTTCTGTACGTTTGCTGCTGTGAAGATGCTCACTAAAATGTCCTACGCTACCTCCACCACTAATCCTGGGACCTCCTAAAGGCAAGTAGCTGGTGACCTTCCATCTGGGCTTTCATGCTTCCACCCTCCCGCTGGACACAGATTGTGTCTGGACCTGCCAAAAATGCCCAAACCAAGAAGTATCACCTCACTTAGCTCCCCAATGCAGCAGATAGGGGAAAGCGGAATCAGGTGAGGTATGGATTGCATGACCTCAACCTATTTTGGTTTAAAATCCTGAGGGGACTCATGTTCACATCAGCTTCCATGGAAGCCTGGTTTACTGTAAGAATCAATAAAGCCTCTTTCTTTGAATAAAAAGCATGGCAAGAAATCTTCAAGCCATTAATGGTTGCTGATTTTAAACACTATTTGGAGAATATAATCCAAAATATTCAGTATTGTTTATAACCCCTAAAAGAGTCAAATGATAACCCTATTCCTATATTGCCCATCTTCATTTAGAATGCTTCTAAACAGACCGAATTGAAGGGGATGGGAAACATGAGGAAATGTTCCCTATATGGAACATATGTGTAAAGATGACCAGTTTCAGGGACAGAGGGATGATCTACTGTTACTTCTCCTGGTATGCTAGGGGTATCATCTGTGAAAGATAAGAGGACATGGAGGGAAATCTCACAGGCTGAAAAGGTGGGACTGGGTCCCATGGGACCTGTGTCAGTGGAAGGGATCCCCAGACTGACATGATCACAAATCCACCAAAGCCACAAAGTAAAAACGTGAGAGGTCATTTGTTTAATATATACCAAGTCCCTAAGCCAACACTTGCCACCATCATCATCATCGTCATCATCATCATCATCACTGTTGTTGTTGTTCAGTCATTGAAGCATATCTGACTCTTGTGATCCATGGACCATAGCATGCCAATACTGCCCATGAGGTTTTCTTGGCAAAGATATTAGAGTGGCTTACCATTTCCTTGTCTGGTGTAATACAGATAGAGATTAAGTGACATGCCCAGGGTCACCCAACTAGTGTGAGAGGCTGGATTTGAAATCATGTCTTCCTGACTCTAGACCCAGTACCCTATCTACTGATCCACTTAGCTACCATCACCACAGGTCGTTACAATTCACATTTCTGTGGTGTTTCTGGCTTGGAAGTACTTTGCTCAAGGAATGTATATGATATAAATCACATGTGAGTTATTAAGACCATTTTACAGATAAGGAAACTGAGAATAAAACAGTAAAATTGCTCACCCATAGTCATATAGAAAATGGATACCATGAATGGAGTTCCCACCTGGTTCACCTGTGCCATGGTGCATTTCTAGCAATGCAGTCACAATCTACTCATTCACACTGAGTGATGGGGTCTAGGCTTTAAATACTAGCTTTCTGCTCACTGAGTAAGAGAGATGATGTAGCTCATTAAACATGGGGCTCACAGTTAGGAGACCAAATTTCAAGCTTGTTTCTATCACAAACCAGCAGTGATCTTTGTCAAGTCTCTTCCATGATCTGGGCCTTAGCTTACCCGTTTGTACAACTGGGGGCCGTGTATGACTTTGTGATGCAAGGGTGATAGAGAAGGAATTCTTGGATTTTACCATCAGCCTATAAAGTAAGGAAAATAAGGCTTAACCCTCATAACAGTTTTGGTTTACAGTATTTTCCCACTAGGCACCTTTGTGGGTTTGTGTTTAATATGCATCTATTTCTTTTTAGCTCTTTCAAAGTTATTTGATGCTTACCCTTCAAAAGTCTGATTTTGGCACATTCCAAGTAACTGGAGGCTTCTGACTTCGGCACATCCCACTGAAAGATTCCCAAATCTGGATTACGTGATTAAACTTGGCACTCCAGAATACTTCCCCTTGACTCGGCAGACAAGGAGCACAGAGTAGGCCATAAACAGCACACTCCATCTTCCAAACTATGTTCGGAAAAACTGCCCCCACTGATGATGCCAAGAAATTCTTTCATTTTCCCTCCTGACTTCCCTGAGCTCTTCTGCAGAACTTTTGGCCAGCTCTAGCAGGAAAGGTCTTGCCCAGCATAACTGGTGCTATGGTGCCTTAATTGCTTTATATTTGTTCTGATACATTTATTCATGCAGAGGACCTAGACACTTTTCTCTCTGAACCTTGAGAATTTTGCAAAGTCCTCAGTTTGCATTGAGAAAATGAATGTGCCCTGGATCTCACTGTTGTGGAAAGAAAAATGATGGAGGTGGGTACTGAGGCACAGGAAAACAATACAGGAGGGCACAAAGTCCTGAAAATTCCTCATTTACATATTTGCAATGCTTGCAATCATGACTATATCTGAACCAGGGTGAGGCCCGGCTGCCAGAAACCATTTTCACCTGGAGCGGGGTGGGGGGTGGGGTTGAAAAGCAAGTTTAGCTTTATTCAGGATTTGGCTGAGGTTTGGACTAACTCACAGGAAGGGATAGGAGGTGGAGAGAGTTGCTGGCTGCTGTTATTGTGGTTCTGAAAACCAGCTAGACTCTGCAAAAGGGAGATAAGCTTCCCTTGTCTTCTTACTCAATGCCTTCCACCTGTCGTGTTGCTTGGTGGCTGGGCTATGGGAGAGATCTGAAAGGATGAAGTGACGCAGGCAAACCATCGTGGCTCAGACACCACTTAAGCCCCCACCCTCAGAAGTGATTTTCTGCTCTAGGAAAAGGAAAGATGCCCATCCACTTAGAATTGGCACAAGCTTACAGGACAGGCAGGTGGTTCTTTATATTAGGTGTGAAAAGCATTTGGTCATTAACGCAATCGAGGTGAGCCTGCTGTCTCTCATATTTGGTAATGATGCCGAGTTTATCCAGCACACAATGGGCAAGGTCCTTCAGGGACTGGAGTGCAATGGACCTTAGTGATCCACAGGGAAGAAAACAGCTATGTCCCTAAAGGATGCAAATACATTCCCCTTTTCAGAATTATATAGCTTATTCTTTTCAATAAAGTTACTTTTATTAAGGACCTATATATATATACTCTCCTATGGAAAGCACTCCACCAAATAGGGCCCTTCTTAGGGACTTATCAGCAAAAACACTGGCAGACAGCAGATGCTCAAGAAATGCACAGTGTTTGCAGAAACACTGAGCTAACAAAAGAGCTTTCCTCCTGTCTGCTCACCTATTGAATGGAAAATTGTGTCCTAAAGAAAGAAGCAGAGAGGGAATTGGGAAAGGCCAAAAACGCAAAACAGTTAAATCATTGTACTCTAATATGGCAAGCCTATGTGTCCTGAGCATGCTATACACAGAGCGCTTTAAGCCACTGCTCAGCTTCTATCTGGATCATTGTACTCAGTTCTGCCAGGGTGCCATATTTTAAACATGATGTCGATGAGCTGCAGAGCATGTAGAGAAGACAAGCATGACGGTGAAGGGCTAGGAATCTATATCATACGAGGGTGTTGAAGTAACTGGGCATGTTTAGCCTGGAGAAATGAAGATGGCAGCGGGGGGAAGTGGGGGCGGCTCTCGGTATGGTTATGATTGATGGATGTCTTCAAATGTTGGAAAGGAAAAAAGATGAGACCTATTTTTCCAGACTTAAATGGAAGAACTAGTAACAATAAGTAGATATTATGAAGAGTCAAATTTAGGGGGTTTGCCAGGAATAGAAACATTTGGTCACTATTAGAGCTGATGGACACCCTTCAGAATGTAGCACGTTCCTCTTCACTAGAGGTCAGCTATTGAAAGATGAACGAGCACTGGTTGAGTATGCTACAAGGCCATAGGCAAGCCGCTCAAAATCACTGAAACTCAGTGAGCTGCTGTGTAAAGTAAGTGTGACGATACTACCTACATTACCTACTTCCCAGAGTTGTCGGGGTATTGGATGGCATCATGTATATACCGGCTTTTGCAGGTTTCTAAAGCACTTTTAAAATGTCCATTGCTCTCATCATCATCATTAAGGGATCTTGGTCAGAACCAAGTTGGACTAGATGCCTCTGAAACTCCTTCCAAATCTGAGATTCCACCATACCAGGCATGATGTATCGTAGGATTTAGAACTGGAAGGGTCCATGGAGATTATCTCATCCAAACTGTCTATTTCAAAGATGAGGAAACTGAAGTCCAGAGATAAGAAATGAGTTTCCCAAGGTTACTCAAGCAGGAAGCAGTAGACAAGATTCTGATCCAGACCCTCTGACACCAAATGCATGTCTCTTTGTATTGTCCTAGACAACGATGCCAGTGATAAGCGGTCATTCTTTGAAAGAGTTTCTTCGCAGCCCTCGCTTTTAACGGAAGTTTACGTTCAAGCGTGCTGCAAAACAGGTATGCTCATCGTGCTCGGTGAAAAACATGAAGACCCTTTTATGTTAAAAAGCAAATGCAATGCATGCAAATAAACCCAAACCTTGAAATTGTTGTTGTGCAGTCATTTCAGTCTTTGTGACCCCATTTGGCATTTTCTTGGCAGAGATACTAAAGTGGTTTGCCATTTCCTTCTCCAGCTCATTTTACAGATGAGGGGACTGAGGCAAACAGGCTTAAGATTTGCCCAGCTAGGAAGTGTGTGAGACTGAATTTGAACTAACAAAGATGAGTCTTCCTGACTTCAAGCCTGGCCCTCTATCCACTGCATTACCCAGCTACCCAAATCTTGAAACAGGATGTCTTATTGGTTACCTGCATGAGGGCCTCTTTAGAGGCCCAGCAAACTGAGTGATGCCATGGTCATGGATCTGCAGTGAATTCTTTGGAGGACTCCGAATCCCTGCCTTCGGGGAGCAACCAGCCTACTGATGAATAAAACAAATAAGCGCAATGCCGCACATGCAGAGAACTGAATCTCACTCAGCCCTGGGAGGTGGCTCCTGCAGTTATGGTCCTTATTTTACGTAAAAGGCAACTAAGGCATGGCAGTTAAGTGGCATACCCTCAGGCACAAACATTTTAAGTGAGAGATTGAACTGAAGGCCAGTTGTTTGCTTATTTCAGTTCCAGAGCTTTTCCTACCATATCATGCTTTTTATGAGGGAAAGTACAATAAGAGGGAACCAGAGTATTATTGTGGTTCACAGGGGGGACAGGTTACATTGAGCTGGAGAAAGCAAAGAACAATTCCTAGAGGAAGGAGAATGTGAGGGGAAACCCTGGAGGGTGAGAAGTTAAAAGAAGCCAGGTTGGCTGCGAAATAATTGTAAACGGAAGAATTAGAAAGACACAAAATTGGGACATTTCTCTCCACCTCTCAAGTAGAGGACAAGTTAGAGAGAGCTTTGACTGCCAGGTGAAGGACACAGTGCCTTGCCTGAAGGAGTTTGGATGTTGTCTGCTGCGTAATTGGAAGCCATTATCTGTTGTGGGGCAGGAGAGTGGCCTGTTTAGATGGGAGACTTGTGTCACAGAAGGCAACTATGAGTTCATGGAAGAGCTGATTGGTCCAATTGATTCTCCTACAGGACCCAGACTATGAGGTTCAGCCCCAAACCATGCTGTCTCTCGATGTCTAACATTCCACCATTGATCAAAAGTTTCCTGTAGAGTCTGGGAACCACAAACCTTCTCACGAACTCTTTGGATATTCTGCATAGGATCATGCCTGAGAATCCAAATGGCTTGCAGGCCCAATTCACTCCAGAGTCATGAAGGGCTGGTCAGTAATGACCACAAAGTTCCCAAATCCCCCTTCAGGAGGCCAAAAGAGAAGCTTTGGATGCTTGAGGTACAAGCTTTTCCTCTTCTTGAACACTTCTTACCCTTCATGGTCATGATGGCCTGAAAATGGATATAGCAATCCGAATACCATACCCTATACATGCATAAAAGGTGGGCAAAAAGCAAAATCTTCTCTATCATTCCTAGGCAGTGAGTGTACCCAAGAGGGAAGGAAGGGATGACCTATGTAATTGTGGAGTGACATTTTCCTTCTTTGAAAGGAGTTACATGCTGGGAAGTTTGGCTGGACTCTCTCTAGCCTCACTCACTAGGTTTCTAAGAATGACCCTGAAAATTTGAGGCAGAATCACTAGAAAGGAAGGGAGGCATCCCTCCTACTTTGAGGTAGCTGTTTGATGAGCCAAAGGTGACAAAGCTAGACGTATTTTTCAAGAGAAGTCTCCTATTTTATCTCTGTGTCCCGCATTGAAGGGAGGATGCAGAGGACTATTCACAAGTGCACTTCCTAAAGGGATCAGTCTACCACACAATAGTCAGAGAAGACACAGAATGGGACCATGGTTTTAATGGAACTAACTACTCAAATGACAGAACAACAGAGACCAAGAGAAGTCCACGCCCATGGTGCCTTCTTCATCTGCTTCCAGCAAAAGTCTTTTCAAGCCCTGGATCCTGAAGAGCAGAGACTTGTCACTGCTACTGACCTTGGTGGAAATTCTCTAGTGATGCAGAGTGAGAAAAGGAAATGGGCAGTGATGTTTTTAAAAAATGAAAATCAAACAGAACATTGATAAAAAAAATAATTTTTTAAAGAAAATGCAAGGGTCAAATTTCATCTGGTTGAAATCCTGACATGAAAAGAGGGCCTTGCTTTAAATAACCACAAATTATTCCTTCCTTCCTCATTAGGATTCATATTCATTTTCAGTCTGTCAGAAAGCCTACAATGCTGCCAAATCAGGAAGGCAGCCACAGTCCCTCGATTTGGAGATCGTTCACTTATTCTTCCCATTCGTTCATTTATTCACAATTGCATTTGTAGAGCGCTTACCATGCACACAGCCCTTCTTGGGTTACAACCACAAATGAGGCAGAATCCTGTCCTCAGAGACACTGTGAGGGGACATAAAGAGGCTGCAGGTATGAATATAAGGACAACTACAGTGTGAAGTGGGCTGGCAGTGAATCAACATTATTCGGGATTGCTGACTTTCCATTAGAATGGGGCTTAAAATGAGCTCAACACCAAGGATGGATGCCACTCCTTATACCACAGTGACAGACATGGGCAACAGTGAAGAGATACTAAAATCAAATCTTTTCTGTGAGATCCTTCAGTCATGGAGAAGTTCTGTATTCATTTAACAGGCTCCTTTTAAGTCATGGAATTAATTTATTGCTACACCGTTTTAAAAATATTTACTTGGGTTTTTTGCAAATAACTAGAGTGTTTTGCTAGAGGAGATTATGAGTTGGTATGATATCCTGGCAGAGGAAAGGCTACCAACACCCCCTCTCCTCGCATGTCAAACAGAACCAAGCTGGTTTCCCCGTGGTTCAGAATTTCCAGATAAAGGAAAAACTTTTCTCCTTGCTTTCTTTTCTAAAATAATATTTTATTTCTCCCAATTACTTGTAAAAGCCATTTTAAACACTTGTGTTTTTTTAATTGTGTTCCAAATTTTCTCCCTCCCTTGCTCCACTCCCCCGTCTCCAAGATGGCAAGCAATTTGATATAGGTTATGCATGTGCAGTTTAATGACATCTCATAGTATAACCACTCTCATTGTTTGCTGGGGAAAGAACTGTGGAAAGAACACTGGCTTTTAGAGCTAATTTAGACTCTTAATTCCAAAACCAAATAACTGGGTTACCTGAGACAAATCATTTGACACCCACCAACCTCAGTTTCCTTATATGTAAAATGGGGTTCACAATGTATTAACTCAGAGGGCTGCTGTGAGGGGCAAGAACACTTCGTAAATTATGAAGTGTTCTCTAAGTGTGTGTAAGGTGTAGAAACAAGGGCTTTCCCCAGAGCATACAACCCTAACTCCTTGTACTATATTCTGCTTCGTTTCTGATTAGAACAGAGCTCCTTTTCTTTCTTCCAAACATCCCCGTTTCTATCAAAGACACCATCATTCCTCCAGTGTCCTGGGTTTTTAACATTGTCATCATCCTTGACTTCTCACTCTTCTAAACTCCACAGATCCAATAAATTGCCAAATGTTGTTGTTTCTATCATCAAAACATCTTCTACATCCAACCCTTTCTCTCTACTAACGGTTACCATGTTAGGTCAGACCCTCATCACCTCTAGCCTAGATTAATCCCAATGGCATCTTAATTGATCTCCTACCTCACGGTTCTCCCCACTTCAGTCCATCTTGTACACGGTTGTCAAGGGGATTTTTCTTCTTATATACATATCTGACTATGTCTCTCCCTTAGCCAATGCATCCCAGTGATATGTAATTGCCTCTAGAAGTAAAGATGAATTCTTCTGTTTAGCTTTAAAGCTTTTCGCAACATGGCTCTAACTCAACTTTCCAGGAACACTGGATATTGCTCCCCCTATACAATATAGCCAGACTAGCCTTGTCTCTGCTCTTCATCCATGACACTCCATCATCTCTCTGGGCGCCTTTATACCAACTGCCCCCATAACTGGTATGCATGTCCTCATTCCTGCCTCATTTGGTCCTGTTCTTCCTTCAAGAAACAGCTCAACTAGCAACTCCTAGGGGAAGCTTTTCCTGATACCTTCCATTGCTAACTCAAACTACTTTGCATTTTTTTTGCTTTATATCTACTTGTCTTTGTATCCCCAATGTCAAACACAGTGCCAGGAATGTGATAAATGTATGTTAATTGATTGATTGGTTGGTCGACCATCAGTGAAGATGGAGACAAGATGGTCACACTTCTCCATATGTATCCTGTTCCTTATACATAACCTCTGTCTTCTGTAGCCTAGAAAATTGGGAAAAGCAGTGGACTATAATTCAAGGTACTTTGGACACTAATTAGCTCCATGAGAGGAGCTAACCCCTCCCCATCTGGGCTATCTCCATTTCCTACTCTGAAAACTGAAGCAGGTGGATGAGAAGGCCTCCAAAATCCTGTCCACTCCTAAGATCCTCTTTTCTCCACACTACAGAAACAGAAGTTCTTTGGTGATTACCAAGATTTTGTTTGTTCTGCTTCTTCGAAATAACAATTGGAGGGAAGATTTAGTGGCTATATTTAGTTGATATCTGGCAAAGATGATTTTCCAGTATTATCCTAGGGTTTGGCTTCATGTATATTCTCTTTATAATCTGCCCAGAAATTTTAGCATTGGGCCAAAATTGTGTATATTGGAAAGTTCAGTTCTAAGCACCTCAGAATTAAGGTTAAGCCAGTAAGCCCTGTAAACTTACTGAGAGCAGGGACTATTAATTCTTGACCTAGTGTCCCACTAACAGTACTTGGTACATAATAGGGACTTAATAAATGCTTATTGAGTTGCATTTGTTGAACGTAGGAAGAAAACCCTTGAAGAGTCAATGATATAGTTTGCCAATTTATCTGGCTGTGAAGGTGCCAGAGAGGAACTATTAGTTCATAGATCGGCAGAAGCCAACAGGACTCTGAAAGGGATATTTGGTTTTTTAAGTTTTTGTTCCATGCTTATAAAAACAAGCCTATTGTTCTCCACCTCTTGAGGTTCTACCCTTTCTTCCTCCCATTCCAGTTCCACAAGACCTTTCCAAACTGCTCCAACCCCACTGAGCTCTCCTGCCTCCAAGTTCCTGGGCCACATAACACCTCTAAATTCCTTTACATTCTTCACCATATACTGCCCCCTACTCTTGCCTCATTGTCATTTATTTTTATTTCAACTTGTCAGGTATCCTCTACTGAAGATTCTCTTCAGTTACAATTTGGACTAGATTGTTTCCAAGGTCCTTTCCTATAAGCTGAAATTCTTTGGTTATTTTTTTCATAGATTTAGAGTTCTAAAGAACCTTGAAGGTTTGATACTGTTTATCGCCCTCTCCTCATTGATACTCATTGATTTCCATGGCAATGCTGTCCCCTGGTTGTCCTTATACCGAAGGTACTAAATATATGGTAGTTGACTTATTGACTGACAGGTTACCTAAGTCCTTCACTTCGCAGATGAAGAAATTCATTTGTCTAAGGTCATATAACTAACATCAGATACCCAGGTAAGGTGACCGCACACCCAGGGCTTTGTCCTACTCTACGTAACATGTTGCCTGAGCTGTTGGAAATGGTCTCCTAATTGTTCTTCCCTAGAAGGTGAGCTGGCACCTGACACACATAGTTCTGGCCATGTCACTCCCTGACCCCAAAAGCTTCCACTGTGCCCTCTTGATTCTTGAATCAAATACATGATCCTTTGGTTGGCATTGAAAGCCCTTCATGAAGTTCTCAGCCCATCTTTCCAGTCTCGCTCCATAGTAGCTGCCTTCTCACCCTACATTCTAGGCAAACTGGTCTGTTTGCTAGTGCCAGTATGCCAGATTTCACCTCCCACCTCTATGTCTTTGTTACTGCCATTGATGCCTTGAGCACATCTGCTCCTCACCACCACCATTTAGAATCCTTAACTCTATTCAAGGGGATAGCTTGAGCATCATCTCCTACCAGGGCCTTCCCAACCTCTTCCCAGCTGTTTTTAGTATTCTTCCTGAAATCATGTGGGATGTTTTGTATTTATCTGTGTTCATCTTGCCTCCACTCCTGCAAGCTCCTTCAGATCAAGATCTAGTCCCTTTTTCTCTATGTAGTCCGAGCACCTATGTTTCCACAATCTGGCTAGCAGCTTCTGTGGGGGGTCCAGATCCACCCACAGCCAGCACCCAGAAAGCTGCTGGACAGCCAGAAAGCCCAGGTTCTTTTGATCTGCCTTAATAAGGAGAGCAAGGTTAAGGGGTTGGCAAGCTTACTTTAATTCAGCACACAAATATCATTCACTTAGTTCAGGGAAAAAAGCCAGCACCCTGAACTTCAGAGCAAAATACAAGCAAACTACAAACATCAACAGACAGATCTTGTCTGATTCAAATCCCAATACATAGTTACCAGAGTTCAACAAAGTCTCAGCATCTGGGTTTACAAGCTGGAGGGCTCCTTGGCCACAGCTACCCAGAGTCTCTTCATCAACACCATCTCAAGAGCCCTTAAACAAATTACAAACAGACAGACCCAATTCAATTCATAGTTACCAACATCTAGGTTCAGCCCGGGAGCTCAGAACAAGGTCTGGCCCAGAGTCACGCGCGCCACCACTGCTGCGGCAAAGAGCTCCAAAGAAGAAGAGGCCAACCCCTGGCTTTTATATCTTTGTCAGCATCAGGGGTGAGTCACACATGCGACTCACCCACGTGATCTAAAATCGTCACAGAGGCAGATTTAAACCCATGTGGTCTAAGATTCTGTCCCAGACATGTGAACTAGGCCCTCCCTGGAGTTAGCCCCACCTTGGGCCCCACCTCAGTCATCAATCCACAACCACATAGGTTCCACACCTAATAGGGGTTTGGGCCTGGGGTTTAGCATTACTCAAAGCAAACAAAAGCCAAACTCTTCAAGGGCACTAAGTGCTAAGGAGACCATTTTGCTTAACAACACAACCTAGCCCTGGGCCTAGCTAATAGTAGGAGCTTCACAGATGTCTACTAAAGGCTGTCAGGATCATATTGTATTGGTAAGGAAAATGGGCTCTTAATACTTAGTTCGACCAAGTGCACTTAAAGAGTTTGGCTTTTGTTTCCTTTGATTAATTCCGTGTATTTCATTTCATTTCTTATTAGGTGCTAAGCCCCAGGCCCAAACCCCTATTAGGTGTAAAACCCATGTGGCTGTGGATTGGTAACTAAGGTGGGGCCCACGTGGGGCTAACTAAGGGAGGGCCTAGTTTACACATGAGTTTGAGTGATAGTTTTGGGAATCAGAGGCTCTTAGACCACATGGGTTTAAGTCACCTCTTTGTGCCTATTCTAGGTCACGTGGGTGAGTTGCATGTGTGACTCACCCTTGACCCTGAAAAAGATATAAAACCAGGGGTTGGCTTTCTCTTCCCCAGAGCTCTTACCCACAGCAGTGGCGGTGCATGTGACTCTGGGCCAGCCCTTGTTCTGAGCTCCTGGGCTGAACCTAGATGTTGGTAACTTTGAATTGTATTGGGTCTGTCTGTTAATGTTTGTAATTTGTTTGTATTTTGCTCTAAAGTTCAGGGTGCTGGTCTTCTCCCCTGATCTAAGTGAATTATATTTGTATGCTGAATTAAAGTAAGCTTGTCAACTGCTTAATGTTGCTTTCCTTGTTAAAGCAGATCAAAAGAACTTGTGCTTTTGCAATACGTTCGCAGGTTTCTGGGTGCTGGTTGTTGGTGGATCTTACACCCCCACAGAAGCTGCTAGCTGGATTGTTGAAACACATATCTGATTGAAAAGGGGAAAGAAGCCAATCCCCACTCAGATCTTCACTGACTTTTATCAGAGGTACTCTCTTGTAAGGAAGTTGAAGGAAAGAGTAAGTGTCAAGGGCTTCCTCCAAGAAATATGCTCTGAAATAAATTCAAAAGTCTATCCCATTCCTGCAAACAATGCTAGTGGTGCCCCAGGCGAATTGGATTGTTTCCATTAGTAAAGAGGCTCAGTACCTCAGAAGACATCCCCCCTCAGCCAAACAGCCACCAGCAATCTAATTGGGTGTGGCACTCATTACATCCTTAGCAGCCCAACCTTTCTGAATATTGACAGATATTGAGCCAATGAACTTCCCAATATGCAGAAGCATTCAGGCCAGTCTGCCCTGGCTGGCTGTGGCTTTGTTTACTTGTAAAAATAGATGTTCAAAAGTAAAAAAGTTTTTTTATGCAACTAGAAAATAAGATGCACAGGCAATGGGGCATAGAGATTTATCTTGCCCTACAAGAAAGGAAGGGAAAGGGGGATGGGAGGGGAATGGGGTGATGGAGGGGAGGGCAGACTGGGGAACAGGGCAACCAGAGTGTACGCCATCTTGGAGTGGGGAGGGGAGGAAACGGGGAGAAAATTTGTTGAAATTTGAAAAAATTTGTTGAAAATCAATGCTGAAAACCAAACATATTAAAAATTTTTAAAAAAGAGTGGAACAAAGATAGGGACTCTTCTAGGGTTAGAGAGTATGTTGGTCCAGAATAATTACCAGCTGCTCCTTAGATGATGTGGGAAAGTTGGGATTTACAAAGGATTCTTAAAGGATAAATAAATAAATAAATAGATAGATAGATAGATAGATAGATAGATAGATAGATAGATAGATAAATAGATAGATAGATAGATAGATAAATAAATGAATGAATGAATGAATGAATGAATGAATGAATGAATGAATGAATGGATGGATGGATGGATGGATGGATGGATGGATGGATGAATGAATAAAAGTAAAAAACAAATAAAAATACAATAGATAAGTAAAATAAAAACAGACTTAAAATACAAAGGTGAGTTTCAGCATTTCCCCATGATCAATAAACGAGGGTCACAAGGCCTTTTTCCCCATGAAATGAGTATTTAATTGTGTTTATATAACAGCGTTTGAAGAAAATTGTTGTTGCTCTCTCTCAACAACCAAGGGTCCTTTCTAGCCCTGCCTAACAATCCCTGTTGGTTGCTTATTGTCTTTTGTGCTAGGGGAGGACCAGAATGACATCACTATGTTGGAGTTAAAGTAGAGTGTGGCCAACCATGACTGATCACACCATTATGAGCTCAGAAGGCCATACCACAGATTAGGCACAAATAGTCCATGCGAATGCTTGGAGTGAAGATGTCTCTAAACTTGTACATTTCATGTTTCTCTTGAACTACTGCAATTCTGCTTTGCTCATAGAGTGCAATGCCTTCATTGATGAAGAGTGCACCATGCTGGGCAGTCTTGAACCAGTATCTCTCATGTCACACAATCCACTCCAAAGTTCTTCAGAGAGTCCTTGTATCACTTCTTCTGACTTCCATGTGAGCACTTGCCTTCTGTGAGTTCTCCATAAAACAGTCTTTTAGGTAAGCCTACTTTTGGCATTCAAACAACATGTCAGCCCATCAGAGTTGTGTTCTCTGAAGCAGAGTTTGAATGCTTGGCAGTTCAGCTCGAGAAAGGACCTTAGTGTCTGGTATCTTATCTTTCCAGGTGATCTTCAGAATTTCCCTAAGACGATTCAAATGGAAGCAATTCACTTTCCAGGCATGGAACTGGTATATTGTCCAGGTTTCATAGACCTTCCATTCGGTAGGCAGCCTAATACCTCTTCTCTCCTACATTTTCTTTCAGAACCTCTCAACCACTGAGCTAGCTCTGGCAATGTGTATGTCAACCTCATCATCTGTGTGGATATCCCAAGAAAGTATACTGCCAAGGTAAGTAAACTTATCCATAGCATCCAACATTTGTCCTTGTAACTTTCATCCATTTCCTTACCTACGCCCACCCTAATCCCTTTTTATGGCTTCAGATTGACAGGTGTGAGAGAGAAGAAGCCCCTGACTATCTGGAATTATCTTGGAAAAGGGTAGTGATTTCAGGGCCTAGGGACCATAGCATCCCAGAATCTCCATATCCATATCCCCAATCCACCATAACAGTGATCCCCAAGCCTGGTCATTGCTCGTGCATGCTGCCACCATCACCATCCATCTCAAAGGACAGGGTTGGCTGTGCATAATTATTCCTAATTCACAGTCACTTTCTTCTGGAAAGGACCAAGGTTGAAACTCTTAAGCGTCCCTCCCTTCTGAACCCAAAACATATCCTTGTAATCACATGTAGGCTTTATTAGCACTCAACACCAGGCACCACAGAGGTGTCAGCCACATGGTAGTTGTTAGAGTAGGCAAAAAATGGGCATGGCCCACATATTTCTGGTCACAGCACTCTCTTGAGTGGCATGCATCAATTATCTAGCTTTTACTTTGTATATCTGTGAGGCAGCTAGGTGGGGCAGTCGATTGAGCTCGGTCTGGAGTCAGGAAGACCCGAGTTCAAATCTATCCTCAGACACTACTAGCTAAGCAAGTCATTTAACTTCTCTTTGCCTCTCAGTTTCCTCTACTGTAAAATGGACATAGAAACAGCCTCACAAGATTGTTGTGAAGATCAAATGAAATTATATTTGTAAAAAGGATCTGGCACAGTACCTGACATATAGTAGGTCACATAAATTCTTCTTCCCTTCTCTCCCCCTCTCCTCCATGTATCCTGTTCTCACCGGTAAACAAGGTGTGTCCTATAGTTCCTTGAGCCCCCAGGAATTGCCTCCCTTCTGACTGGGGAGAGTACCAGGCTCCTACTAAGTACATAATCAATGGTCAATTATTGAATTATTGCAGAAGAACACCCAGTTGGTGTTTTAAACAGAGCATATTAAGTTGAACTAGATGGGCCCATCAAGTGGCAGTGATCCTGAGGGTAGGCTAGTGACAGATAGGTCAGTCGTTAGTCAAGTAACACCTCCACTGAAGTGAGCCACTGAATTTCTGCCTCAGAGTGGCCCACTGGAAGCTAGAACCATGTTCCTGGCACAGTCCCCAAGGATCTTGGCCACGTCATTTAGCTTCAGTTTCCTCCTTGACAGAACAAGAAGATTGGACCAGATGACTTCAAGTCCCTCCCAGCTCCCAACCAATAACCCCAAATGCTCCAGACAGGATGGCAATAGATAGATAGAGAACTGATGAATGTCCACTGCCCTCTGTACTGTGCTGTCCTCATTGTACTCCCTGTGACTGTCTCAGAAATAAACCAGGCTTCCAAAGGATGCCCAACGGGAACACGCTTTTCATTTGTTTTCACATTCTTGGGACAATAGCAAAACCCTCCAGTATGTCTGTATGGGGTATGCAGAGAATAGCCAGAAACCCCATTCTTTGGCAATGTGGGGGTCGTTTTTCAAGGGTACCAGATCTCTACTCTGATGAGGCAGAATCTACTGACAGCAATCTTGCCAACAGCAGAATCAGCCTTTCACTGCCAGGCCAAATCCTTCCTCTCACAACATCAAGGATGGAGAAGTCTTCTCATCTGTAACAATGCCTGCCTCCCTAGCATTTTGAGACTTACAAACCCTACCAATGAAGTCTTCTTGTCCCCCTTTCACAGATGAGAAAACTGATGCCTCGAGATAGGTAACTTTCCTAGAAGCAGAGAGCAGAGGAGCCAGAATCCAGCTCCATGCCTCCTAACAGCTACTCCACAACCCCGACACTCTGGGTCTCATCATTTGGGTGGAGCCAGCTCCCTACAGATTCTCAGGACTTGACAGACTGAGACAAGTTGTTCTCAAAGCATGGTCAGCAGACTCCTAGGGGTTCTAGACACCCTTTAGAAGGTCCAGGAGGTCAAAACCATTCTCAGAATAATTCAAAGACATTTTAATTTCTCTTATGGTGAATGTCAATAGTGATAGTCCACATAAACAAAAGCTCTTAGCAGACTGGGGGGGGGCTCCTCAATAACTGTTAAGAGTGTAAAGGAGTTCTGAAACCAAGACATTTGAGAACTTCTTATCTAGACCATCCCCATCCCTTGGCAGTGGAAGGGGCCAAAGCACAGGGAGGTGAACGACCAGCCCAATGTCACACAACTAGTTAATGAGCTAGTTTTAGTTCCAGATCCTAGGTCTCCTGGCTCCTAGCCTAGGGACCAGTCCATGGAACATTCACTCAGAGCCTCCCCATCTCCAAAGACATATCCCATAAGACTTTTATCCATGTTATTTTGTTTGTCTTTGTAACTCATCAATCCCCTTGGCTTCCCAGAATCTGGCTGGGGCTGCAAGCTCTCCCCTGCCCTGACACTTCTCCTGGTGTATTGAGCACCTCGATCTTTGAAGGGACAGAAAATACAGCACTTTCAGCTCCCCTTTTTCCTCCACTTTGATTTGTTCAAATGTGTAACAAACACAATGTCCTGAAATATAGTCTCCTGAGAGTTACCACAAGTAGCTTTCCATTAAGGGCAACAAAATGGCGACATTGAACCAGTCTTGGAAATAAACATGGCACAGTAATCATATGAAATGTGAAATCTCCAACAAATTGGATTGTTTTTAGCCCCATGGCCACACGCCCACAAGGATAACATCAAGGCACATGGGCTATTTGCAAATGATGAAGCAGATTACCCAGTGTAGATAGAAAACAGTTTAAGAAATCATAACTGGGCTCAGCACAAGGCTAATACTGTTTGAAACGTGAGAGGCCAGGGAGCCATTACCACCATTGTCTGGTCTCTTTGAACCTCCCCCCACCCGGGACCAGCTGCATTTATCTTTTACCTTGACGTCTGATTGCTGTACTAATGCCATCTGCAACTAAATGGGAGAAAATTATATTCTCCCAAGGACTTGGCTGATTCTTTTCTTTAAGGAGGAGGGAAAAAATGAGAGCCCTTTTCATTTGTGGGAAGTCCTGCATAGAAACCTGTATGCATAAATCGCATTAGGCCCCCACAATTTGTCCCTGGCTCTTGGTTATTGCTGGGATAAATGCACAGAAACAAGATTTATGTAACTGGCAGCAATACCAGCCCTGGACCAAGGACTGAGCCCTCCCACAGAGGAACACAAATCATTGCTCACCCTCTGCTTGGGGCTGCTTTTCCTTCGAGGCGAGGAAGTAGAGCCAAATGGTCTGATTATTCTCTGCCTCTGGAAGATTCAAGTTAATTTCTGGGCAAGCAAAAATGATTCCACCACTAAGTCAATCTTCACCCCATTGTTTGAGGGTGAAGATGCTAGAGGTTTGGGATGCCTGTCTAAAGAATTTGGGCCTTCCCAAAGTTGCAAGGGAACAGACCTAGGAGCAAATACAAGCTGCTTGGTCACCAAGGCCAAGAAAACTGCTCGGCCATTAAACCCAAGAATTAGGGCTCTGGCTTGGTCAACACCATTCCACTCCTTATTTGTGATGTCTTTGGCACAGGCCACGAGCAAATGACTGAAGAAGACAGAAGCCGACACACCGAGGGGAGGAGAAAGATACAAGGCGATGGCCACATGAGGAAAATCCAGTGATTTCCCTTCCTCTATATTAATGGTAATAACATGCATGTCTCCGCTTTCTTTGTGGATAACAAAGTGTTTCCCTCACAACAACCCTGTGACATAGGGAGTACAAGAAAGGGAAAGTAAAATGCCCATTTTATAGATTAGGAAACTGAGGTTAATTGAGCTCTTTGAGGGAAGGTACTGTCTCTCTCATGTCTTGGTATTGGCAGCACCCAGCACAATGCCAGGGACAGTCAGCACTTGACCAGTCCTAATTGTCTGCTTGACCATCACTGCCCTCTCTCTGGAGTCGCCTGTCTTCTCCTAGAGTCACAAATCATCAGATTCTGGAGCCAAGAACCTGAAAACCAGAGGCCGCCTCCCTGGATACTGGCTGGCAGAGCAAGCGACCACCTCTTGGCCGGTTTTCCAATTAGATTGAATATATCTATCTGAGGTTCTTTCATGATGACAAATGAGGAAGATAGAAAGGCCACATGCCATTAAGCAGCCAACTCCAGGCATCCTGGGCCCTGCCACAACCTGTGTGTCTAACAGCAGGTACTCCATATTCCATATTGGTTTGCTTTGGACAATAGCGGGACCATTAGGTGATGGGTCCTTGAATCTCCTCCCAGGAATCCAAGTAAATCTCTGACAATCTGGGGTACCAAAGGCCATAGGTTCCATCTGTACCCTCCAGGGGCCCTGCTGAGACAGTCGGGTCTTTGGTTCAGGGAGCATCAATCTGTTGTGCTGGTTGAAGGGAGAGGCCCCCAGAAATTGCTACAGCCCTGGCCTTGCTTCATGCTGGCCTTGGCCTAAAAACTGAAGTACCACAAAGCAGCCCGTGTTCTTTCTCCGCTCCAGCCCCTGGCAGGCAGGACTGAAGGCTGCCGGGCAGCTTCACGGTTGTTCATCTCAGCCTGTGAGGTGCCTTCCAGTCCAATGTGAGCAGATTTGAAATAATTACATTTCCCTTTGTCTTGTGTCAGCCAACAAGTGAGCTCAGCACATTTTAATGGGATCCAGCATCGCCTCCTGCTCTTAATGAGGCCACATTTTGATAAGAGGCTCTGGTGAGATCAGGAATCATAACAGCTAGGAAAGCCAAGGCTTGGATTCTTGGTTCATTAGGCAACAAGAATAGCTCTTCAGAACACTTGCTCCCAAAGAGAATCAAAGCGCGGGTTGTCAGGGACCAGGGGGGAGCAAGGGGGATCGACGGGCTTTCATCTATATTACCCAGGGAGCTTTTCTGAGCTGCTCTTGTTCCATGAGAACACATCAAGAGAACATGGTGGGAAGTAGCCCAGCTTGAGGGAGCAGGACCAACTGGACCAGGAGGCCAGTACCCTGAGATTGATGTTGGAGTCACACCTACTAAATGGAATCCTAAACGTACTGCTTCACCTCTCAGGGTCTCGGCTTCCTCCTCTGCAGAATGGGTAGATTTGGACTAGATGTCCTAAAAATGAAGAGTCGGGAAACTCACGTTCTTATTCCACCAAATATGCCACTAACCAGTTATGGGACAGAAGGGGAGTCACCTTCCCATCTCTGTGCTTTGGTTCTAAATGTAAGATGAGGATGGGCTGAATCATTCCAAAGGTCATCGGGTCACAGCATTTGAAACTGGAAGACACTTTGAAGGTCATCTGGTCTAAACCTCTCTGGGCCTCAATTTCCCCGTCTGTAAAACATGGAGGAATGACCACCAAGGCCGCCTCCAGATCTAAATCTCTGAATTACGCCAAGTTTGCCCTTTCTAACGTTCTTGGGATTAACCAGGCATTGTACTTCAAAGTCTCCTTTCAGGGCTAATAGAACTCTGTGGTTCTTAGTCCAGTTTTAGATGAGACTTTAGAAATCATCCAAGTCCCTTATTTTACAGGTGTCAAAACTGAAACACAGAGAGGGGAGTGACTTGGCCATCATCACACAGCCAGAGGGTGACAGATAAGACCCCAGAACAGGGGCGGTCTATGCAAGGAGCCCTGCTGTCTGATCTGGTGGCCAAGTAACAAGATGAATAACCCACAGGACCAGAAAAGGATGGAGAGGCCCCCCACCTAAATTAGCGGCACCCTCACCAGCCAGGCCCTCCCTGAAGCCTCCACTGTTCATGGCATTCCTTCAAGCTTTGCTTAAGGAATGCAGCCCAGAGACCAGGATGCATTGTGATCTTTGCCTGGGGATCTTCATGCACTTAGAGGGTCTTTCTACCTACTGTTTGAACCACTACCACCTACAGTCAGTTAGCAGAGAGTTAGGACTTTTAGGGATGGAGATGTGGGCACCTAAGTGCACTGGGGTTAGGGCAAGAGGGCCTATGGCCTTGATGGAGGATCTTGGAAGACAAGAAAGGCGCATGAGACCCCTGGATTTCTAGGGAGTGGAGAGAAGGGAGGGAGGAGAAGACAGGGTGCCAGAATGAAGGACAACATGAAAAAGGTGAGCTGAGGATGGTCCTAATGACATTTTTATCCACCTCATAGGATTTCCTAAAAGCAGCCTTGTAGTTAGGTAAAAATATTAACAGTCTTGGTCCTAAGAAATAAGATAAGCATGTACCTCCATCCTTTCAATTAAGAAGTGAGGGCCTAAGAGACAGAATGTTGCATACACTTATCAGACATAGTTTCTCTGCTAGAGGGTTTTCCTTAACTTTTTCCTTCTTATGCAACAAACAAGTGGACGGGGGGAGAGGGAGGATGGACAGTGTATATCTGGAAATTACTCTGATGTCAAACAAAAGTCAATAAAACTTTTAATTAACAAAAACGAAACTTCTCAGGTGGACGACATCCATTGGTGCAGCAGCACCAGGTGTTACATGCTCTGGGGGCTAGATGAAATCTAAAATTCCATAACTAAAATGTGTAGACAAATAGTACAACTATCCACGTCTGCATCAGAGTCTGCATTAGAGAATCTCTGGGTGCTGCTAGGGAGTTTCAAGCACCTCTCAATATGATGAATACACACCTATGCGGAGTGTCTTCAAACTGCCAAAAGCAGATGAAACAAAGCAGCAGAGGACAGTGAACAAGGTGGATGACAAAGGAGTGTCCCAAGCGAGGCCACCTGGTTTCTGCGTTGAGCTAAAGCTGATCACAGGAAATTTAGCAAGGGTGAATTGAAGCTTTAAACCTGGGCTCAAAATATCAGCTTTCCAAATCTAAGATGAGGAAGTGCATCTAGTGTCAGAGTGAAGGCAGACTGGGGTCTGAAGTGGACTAGGAGCTCAGCCAGAGTCAATGGCCAGACATGGCAGGTAAAAAGGCCCCATTAGTGAATGACAAAAGCATTTCTTAAGCACTAGCTGAGTGACCACCACTGGACTTTGTGCTGGGGTACAAATGCAAAACCAAAGACAGTCATTGCCTCTAAACAGCTTAGATCTGGATATGGAAAACAACCCATAGAGGGGAGTGGTGACTAGACAGCATCACTTTGGCCAAGAAAGTGACAGGGATCATGGAGTCGGAGGGCAGAGGTTTGATGCGTCCCAGCCAAAGTCAGTGGTGGAGTGGATTTCATAATGGTTCGTAATTCAAGGACTTGGTTTGGCAACGGGGAGAGGAAAGAGCACAAACGTGGTGGCAAGACAGTTGGCAAGGAGACTACCGAGGAAGTGGTTGGGGAGCAAGGAATGACATGGACCATGGTCGCAGAGGCTTTGCTAAAGTATTGTTCTCAAAGGGTGAAAATGACTAAGTAGCTCACATTCATGTAGCCCCTACCACATGTCAGGCACTGATCTGAGGGTTTTACGTTCAAACCCTACAACAACTAAGACCCAATCCATCGTCTTCGTATTTTCAGCATTAGCCGATGATGTCTGAGTGTATCTCTCCCAGTCTGTACTGATGCTGTTGACTTTTTACCCCAAAGGTTGAACTTTACAATTATCCCCATTACTTTTGGATTCAATCAAGCTTCCCATAGGTGCAAAGTCATGTAGGGTCCTGACTCTGTCATCCTATAAATTTTGTGCTATTCCCAGCTTCCTGCAATCTGCCAGTGGGAGGAACCGTCTTCATGTCTGTAAATGGAAAGAATGCAGATCACAGCCCTGAAGCGCAACCTTCAAGACTAGCTCCTTAACTGATAGTGGTCCATTAGCTAAGACTCGACAGATTTGCCCACTCAAGAGCCACGAGGCCCCCTTTAAGCTGCCATCACAAAAATCACATCTCTGAGGATTTCACTCAAAAATGATGTTGAATGGCTCACTGGGCATTTACACAACTCTCTTTTTATCATCCTCGAGATCAAACAGCCTAGTTCTAGATTGATATAGTAGAAATATATGGTGAGCAAGAGTGGAGGATGACCTTAAAATCATGTCCCTGGAGGACCAGAAGGATGATGGCACGCTCAACAGAAATTGAAATGTTAGGAAGATGACTGGGATGTGCAAAGGAAGTTGCTAGCCACCTTCAGAGAAACAGATCACAAATGGAAATAAGCAGAGAATGGTGTTAGACATATGAGTATGGGTGCATATGTGTGTGTATGTTTATAGATATCTATGTATATATATAGATATATGTATGTATGTGTGTATAGATATACATATATGTATATATTGTGTGTAGTATACATATATGTATATATGTGTGTATAGATATACATATACGTATATATTATGTATATTATACATATATGTATATATTATGTATATTATACATATATACATATGTGTATATATTTATAAAACACCACTCTTAATTATAGCCTTCCTTAGGGGGAGAATGAGGGGAAAAAATAAAGCAAAAAGTGCACAGCAGAGAACAAAAGAAAACCTAGAAGAAAGCAAAGCAAAGCTGGGCAGTTTGGAAAACAGCATGTAGGATTTCTTATATAGGTTTTCTTGAAATGGAAATTTATTGTTTTATACTGAATCCTCTCATGTTTTGCTGTGTACACAACAATGTTTTTTTTTCTTTTATTATTTTGTATTTAAGTTTAAAATAAAAATAATTACAGAAAAAAAGAAAATAAAAACCCCAAAAGATGCTAAGAAAAGTTAGAAAGAGGAGTGGACTTGTGGGGGTAGGGTGAGGAATAGGACTTCTGTTTTGGACATGTTGCATTTGAGTTGTCTAAAGAACATCTGATTGGAAATGTCTGATAGGCATTTGGCGATGAGCTTATGAGAGCTGCGAAGGATCGATATATAGATATAGGAGTGATCTGTATAGAGAAGATGATGGAAATCATGTGACTTGGTGAGTTCTATATAGACAAATAAAGGAAGAGAGAAAAAGACCCTAGATAGAATCTGGGGCAGACCCCAAGTTAGGGTGTGACATGGATTATAATCCAGCAAAGGACACTGAGAAGGAGTGGTCAGACACACAGGAGGAGAATCAAGAAAGAGGAGAAAACAAGTGAAGAGAGACTACCCAAGAGGAAAGGGTATTCAGGGGTATCAGGTACTGAATAATGGCAAATGGCCATCAGATTTGGCAACTGCAATTATATTTTGGAGAGAGATGTTTCACTGGAGTGGTGACGTCAAAAGCCAGACTGCAGAAGGTGGAGAGGTGGGAAGAGAGAAAGTATGAGCAGCAAGTTAAGGGGGCTTTTTCTAGGAGTTTAACTGTGAAAGAGGTATGTAGGCTACAACCCAACAATGAAGGGCCCTCCAGCTGGATTTAGGAGAGATCTGCTTAAATCTTGCTTCCCCAGAGTATGTGACGTTCACTACGTGAACAGAGTAGTCCTTTAGGGAGGGACAAAGGGAAGTACATCCAAGGTGCTCTATTTGTGAAGAAATAAAATAAGTCCCAAGGAAGCTCTTAGAACCTTCACTACCAAGGTCCACCTGTGAACACTCCTCACACTCACCCACTCAACTGAGGCCCTGATATGGAGGTTCCTGAACATAGAAGGGAAATCCCTCACTTCATTAGCCTTTGATACCAAAATAAGATGACCAGACAAAAACATGCATGAATATTGAGAGGAATTCCCACTAGAGAACCCCTAGTCAGCAGGCCTTTGAGCTATGCTCAAAGGCTCAGAGAAAGAGAGCTTAAAAAAACTCAATGCCATTAGGCCAAATGGATCAGTTCTCTGTGTAAGCCTGGGGCTGAGAGCAAACTGGTGTAATATCTTGGCAAAATCAAGTTAAAACTGACAGTTTGGACTAAATGAGAAAATTCCTATGAGCCCCAGAGACACCAACTCCTCAGAATGTCCAGGACGCCACTCCAGTTCAAGGATGGGGATATTCTGTCTGCACTGCAATTATGAAAACCATCAATAGTGCAGTAACTGAGCATTTCCTTTGAACAATCAGATGTTAATTGAATTGCCTGAGCTCAATACAGGACCATGAGCTCATTAGAAACACCAAAGCTTCACGGTGCCTTGGCCTGCCTCATTCTCCCAATGTGCCTTAAGCAAGCCTATGAGGCACCCACATCCTGTAAGTGAAACCCCCAAGAGTAGCTTTCTCAGGAGTTCAGTTTCCATGGATGAGTCCTCATTGAGGGGGCATCTACACTGATAGTCCATGTGGCTGGTGGAAGAGTCTTCCTCTTGGCTGCTGGAGCCAGGTCCCACAATGGCATGCTAGACTCAGTGATCTCAGGCAGTGAGATGCTGTAGTAGATAGAGTGTTGGCCTTGGAGTCAGGAAGACCTGAATTCAAATCCTGCCTCAAACACTCACTAGCTGTGGGACCTCTCAGCCTCAGTTTTCTCATATGTAAAACTGGCATAATAATAGCACCTATTTCACAATGTTGTTGTGAGGATTAAATGAGGTAACAAGACATGTAAAACACTGTGTAAACCTTGAAATGCTATAGAAATGGAAACCGACTCTTAGATCATAGATTCTTAGAACCAGATGAAGGCCATGGGGTCTAACACCTTTGTTCTGTAGATGCAGAAAAGGAGGCCAAGAGAGATGGGACTTGTCCAAGGTCACACAGGCAGTGAAAGACAAAGATGGAACTTGAGCACCAGGCTTCCCATCGGCCAACACAATGTTCATTCTCCCCGTTCAGCTGTGCTGCCGCCATCCTTCTTTATACCATTTGGAAGTTACTCCTCCTTTTTAAAAAAGTTTCCTTTTCCCTTAATTTGTATCTCCCATGAGGTAAAAAAAAATGTGATACTGTGAGGAGAATATAGGCCAAGAACCTGTCTACTAAGTCACTCTACTGGAGAGAAGTTTCCACACTGGGAGTTTCCCTCCCCCTTGCCTACTAATTCACAGGGCTGAGACCCAGTGCCTGGGCACATTAGGTGTCACATAAATGCACACTATTATTATCAGCATTGTCATTCTCACTATTATGATTATCAGTCCCATACTCCTGGCTGCTTCTCTCATCACCACTTGGACATGAATACTGGTCCTGGGGCCAACATGAAAGAATGCACGTGATTAGTACAAAATCTCACCCCACAGAATCCCAGAAGGAGAAAGGTGAAAGAACCTTTGAGACGTTCCAGCTCACAGCCCTCAGTTTATACATGAGGAAATCGAGAAGCGAGAGAAAGCCCAAAGCTGAAGTTGGAAGTGGTCTTTCTCTGCGGAAGGACAACAGCGTCTGAGGCTTTGCACACAAGGGGAGGAACTATGGAACTTGGCTTTTTCAAAGGCTCTCTCCAGCTAATTCTCTCCCAGCCAGTAGCTCCAGCCTTGGCCTCCAGTTTGGGGAACCCAAAGACCCCTTTCAGAAATGTTCAGAAGTGGAATAAGACAGAAGGAAAGAAACTCGGATCTCAAGCCTCACAGATCAGAAAAGGGATGAGACACCAGCCAAGTGCCCACCTCGGACTCACACTGAACCGGACGATGTTCTGAAGCCCATAACGACATGATTTTGTTTGCAAATAGTTTTCTAGGGCGCCGCAGATTCTGAATGCTCCGAAATACAAATTCTTGCTCCCTCTCCCCTATCCCACCCCAACCCCGTACCTTTCTTGGAATGAACACTTTCTCATGATTTGCCAAGATAGTAAAAACTGTGGCAACAGCCCTCATCTCATGTAAAAAACCACATCGCCGAATGGGTTATAACAAGGGAGGCCAAAGTTCTCCTGAATCCTCAGAATTGCTGGGGCCTTTCAATCAATAAGTAAACAAGCATTTATTAAATACCTGCTATGTACTGGACATTATCTTAAGTGCCGGGGATGCAAAGAAAAGCACAAATTAGCCCTGCTCATGAGAATCTCCCAATCTAATGAGGAACACAATATGCAAACAACTATGAACAAACAAGAACCCCTGCCCCTCGGGACAGGACAGCTGCACACATCTCAGTTCTTGTGTGACACTGTCCCTCAGCTATAGGGAAGTTCCAGAAGAATATCAATGCAAGCCAGAATGGTAGAATGAAGAAACCATAGTGTGGGGACCAGAAAGTCTGGGTCCTCTTCCCAGCTCTCCCAGGAGTAACAGTGGCATCTCTATATTGCTTTGAATTTTACAAATCACTTGACACATTATATCACTTGAACCTCACAATAACTTCATCCTGTAAGTAATTCAGTTATTATTATCCCAAAAGTGGAAACTGAGGCAGAGCCAAACCAATCTCATCCCCCAGCTCCAAGGCAGGGTTACCTATCCAAAGCATGAGTCCTGTCTACAACATTCCTTCCAAGGTCATCCTCCAACATCCTTTGCTCAGCCTCTGCTGGAAGACTTCTCATGACAAGGAACTTCCTCTTCTTCAAGACAGCCCTTTCCACTTTGGACAGCTCTGACCACATGGCAGGACATGCTAATTCCTCTTCCAAATCACAAGCCTTCCAACACTTCAAGACAGTTATCTTGCTCCCTTTGTCTTTTCTTCTCCCGATTCAAAGTTCCTTCAAACAGTCATTGTATTAGGACACATACCTTCTTCAATAACTTCAGAAAACAGAAGAGGAGACTTTTTGGTGTGTGAGAAAGTTACTGGGCACCAGAGTGTCACAGGTTAATCATTGAATGTTGGGGAGTTTAGATTTATGAATGCATGAGATTTGGGGTGTAGCCTTCTATTCCACACCCAATTGGACAGGGGAACGAGTGAGGGAACAAAGGCAAAGAAGAGAATTGTCAAATGAATCTGACCCATGTAAATAACCTGTCAACTTCATCCAAATCCCAAAGTCCCTGGTTTTTCTCAGTGGCACATTTTATTTGTCTGAGTAACTCTGAACTGTCTTTAGCATGTACCTGGTTTTCTCTGTGCAAATGCAGAAGGAGGCCCTCCAGTGTCTCTCACTGGATGGCTCTCATTCGCACTGCTTCATTTCCTCCAAGGAGCAGTACTGAGTTTGGTTGCCTAAAACCTAAGGAGATGTTCACTTTTTTTTGATAAGTTCATTTCTTTTATTCTTAATTTGTAATATGTGTCTTAGTGACATAAGAGACTGAAACTACTTGGCTATGTTCTTTTCATTTTATTTCTGAGATATGCCATAATATGATTCCTCCAATAGTATAACTATGGGTGACAATTTCAAATGACAATGACAAGGTTGCTCCGGGATCCTCCTGCCCCATTAGCCAATTATCCAGAGGATGTGGTATGATGCCAATACTTGTGCTCTCCACATACATCTAGTCATGTGTGATAGTGTGTGAAAACCAAGATGCATGCCCTTGCTGTCTAGGAAGGCACATATCCAAGTATGAGCTTAAATGTAAGGACATCATTACTGTGGCTAATTGTGCCAATGCTTGTTGTCAATCCAAAGAAGCTCTTGTCTCTCAAACATTCAAGGAGAGAAATCCTTTGAAATTTGCTCTGTTACCAGGTGACATGGCAAAATGCCACTAGTTCTAGAATCAAAGGAGCTGGGTTAAAATCCAATCTCTGATGTTTACCATCTGTAAGTCATTCAAACTCTCTGTCCTCAGTTTCCTCATATGTGAAATGGGGGGGGGGAGGTCATACTAGTAAGCCTCTGAGATCCTTTCCAGCTCTAGAGCTGGCCAGCGAGACCACCAATGAGTCTGTGTGATACATAGTTGGGAAGCCCAGGACCTATTGCTGGGTCATACCACTTACCTGTTACCTGAGCATCCAAGAGAGTGTGACCCCAATACTATATTTCCAAGTCTATAAAACTCTTCATTCTCTACCCAATACTCCTAAAGCCTTTATGTGTTATTAGAAAAAGAGGCTTCGGATCACAATCACCCAAAAGTAACACATCCCTTTCTCAAGGGAGCTGGAACTGGCCACCTGACCCCTGGGGAACCCTAACCTGCCAGCCAAGGGTCCCTGTCCTGGTTAACGCCACTCACTCTATCTAGACCTGGTTTCAGCCATGCTGCCCTTCACTCCCCAATCACCTTCCTGCCAGCTGGGTCACCCTCCTCCCCTCTCCCACAGCAATGTGGACCTCGGCACTGATCCCATAATCAAATCAATTCCACCATTTTGCCTGGATCCACCCATCTATGTCTCCACTTACCATCTCTGTACCTGGTGAAACCAAAGCATCTCTTCCTTGTCACCACTCTCTTCTATGTGTTGTCTCCCCTGTTAGAATGGAAACTTCTTGAAGACAGGGACTGTCTCCTCTTTTATAATTGTATTCCCAATATTCTTAGCACAATAATTGACCTATGATAAGTATTTAATGAATTATTTATCACTCACTTACTTTCTCACTAAGAGAGAGTTTCTAGAATATCTTAATCTTCTCATGTTCTGAAACCATGTGAGGACTTGCTCCCATCATCTTTTTCCACAAGCATTTATTGAGCACCTACTGTGTGCAGAGCTCTTTAGTAAACTCCCTCACAATGATCTGCATTCTGCCTTTCTGCCACTTCCCTCCACTGCCCCTTGTTCCTCTCTCTGGGTCAAAGCAAAGTAGGTCTTATCCCACCCAAGGGATAGCCCTCCAAATACTTAGAGACAGACCACCTATCCCCCCACCTAAGCCTTGTCTAGACTAAACATATCAGTTCTTTCAACCCATCCTGTGTGGCATGATCTTCAGAGTTCTCCCCACCATGTCTGTTCTCCTCTGAAGTCATTTTCTTTCTCTGAGTCCTCCCTCAAATGTGACCCTCTGAAGTGACCCCAGTGCTCCAGATGTTGTCTGCAGAGGGCAAACCATAGCAGCCCTGTCATGCCTTCACTGACAGATACACTCCCTCAGGATAGAGCCAGAAACCACCATAGGATGTTTCTTTGACTGACTGAGTGACCACATCCATGCTGTATCTACAATCCAGCAGATGCTTTGCACGTGCTCACTCCTCCCTTATCTGGACTTTTTAAATACAAATATAATATCTTACCTTTGTTCCCATTAAATTCCATCTTATTAAATGTCACCTATCTTTTTAGCTGCTGAAATATTTCTGGATCCCGACTCTTGTCACCTAGATTTTAAGCTATTCCCCCCCCCCAGCTCAGAAGCTGAGCCCCAGAGAAGATGAGGCACCCTCATCCTCTGTAGATGCACAAAGACAACACTGCTCTCCTACCCCATCCAGGGAAACAGGAATGGAAGTACTTTGAAAAGAAGGAAACAATGAACTTTCCTAGGACAAAATCTCTGATATACTTCGTTACCCAAAGTGGATCACAGACTTACAGTTAGAAGGCACCTCCCATATCATCTGGTAATTCTACAACTTTACAATTAACAAAACTGAAGTTTCAAAGGAAGAAGTGAATTTCCCAAATTATCTCAGGTAATCAACAGCAGAGTCCAGATTCAAACCCTAGTGCTCCAGTTCCACTGAGCCATACTGCCTCCGTTCAGAAAAGATCTCCTGGTACTACCTCCTGGGGTATCCATGGCCTCCAAGGGGAGGACACCAAGCAGCCCCCTAGGGAAACATGACAGCCATCTGGTGGGCACTGCACCCCAGATGGGTTAATGATGGGGGGATCTGACAGGTGGCCGCCCTGTTACCCCAACTGACAATCCACTCTGTGGACTCTTTTTTTCACCTCCTTATCCAACTTCTCTGTATCACTGTGCTGAGCCCTCCCAAGATGAAGCTTCAGAGACTGAATACCAGATGTTGTTTTAGAATGAATGGAAGATTTCAATGTCTCTCAAGTCACTGATGAAATTGAAACATTTCCATCCCTGATCAGAAAAATTAAGAAATTTTTCATTAGGTGTTAATGAAAAACCCTCCATCATGGAAGCTCATCCAGCCCAGGAGTATCAGTCTGCCCCTTCTCCTAACACCAGAATCTAGTCATACTCCGACTTCTGATATCTCCGACATGGGATTGAGAAGGTCCACAGCAACACCAGTAGCAAAGCTGGTCCTTGGAGAGATCCCATTTTATCACTTTCATTCTGTTTTATGAGGTGGCAAGCATTTCATTCAGCATGAAGGTATTGAGAAAGAATAAGCACCCCTCTGTTAGCCAAGGATGCAGCACATTAAACATGGGGCCCAGTAAAGCTCATCCCCAACTGGCACTCCAGAGCCAGAGTCTATCTCCAAGTCTCTCAAGTGGCACCTGAACTGAACCCTGAAATAAAAAAGCATTCTAGGACCCAGTTAGAGCATGCCTGGCATGGGGACAGACTCTTCATAGGCACAGAGGCAAGAGATCTGACATCTTGTATGTGGAACAGTAAGTAGTCCAGTTTGTCTGGAAGGTAGAGTGAATGAAGGGAATAACATGAAATTAGTCTGGAAAAAAATCAGCTAGAGTCTAGTAATATGGGCCTTGAAATGCCAAGCCAAGGAGTCGGGGCATGGTATCTAACCAAGACCTTCACTGAAGTCAAAAGTTATTTGAGCTGCCACAAAGGCAATGCAACCACAAAGGAAATGGGCTTCATGAGAAAAGACTGTTCTGTGTTAAACCTTGTGGATTTTTACCCAGAACTTCACGGTCTTCTGAGCAAGCTGCCTTTGGAAGTGGATGGCTTTCTCCATTGCAGAAAGCATAAAGCTTGGCTTGATTGGGCTGTGTCTATAGTGCACACATGACCAAATCGATTGAAAATGTTTAATTGTATTTGTTATCAATTACGTGGGAATCATTGGAATTGACTATAAGCCAATCATGTCTAATTTCAAGGATAATTTTACCCAGGCAAACCTGCCACCATCTACTGCTGGCTTTTTATCCAGATTCAGTGTCCAACCTCTCTCCAAATGACTAGGTACCAAAACTGCTTAAATATATACTGGGTCTGAAGGAAGACAATAAGTTTTTGCTGATGTGGTCAGAAGACATTGCATGAATAGACACTTTTCATAACTCATGATGACTTGAAGGCAGCCAAGATTCTTGAAAGCTGTACCAGTGGAGAGTACCAGTCATTGCAAAAACTCCACACCAGAAGGCTGACCAAGGTGGGGTGTGTTCTAGATTACAGATGCCATCACTTATGAGGGAATAGAATGAGTTGGGTGGGATCTGCACTAAGTTGTGTTTGCCCCCACTAATTAAATCATAGATAGGTGAGTCTTGCTTCCATACTGGCACACTCCAAAGAAATATTCAAAGGGGCAGCTAGGTGGCACAGTGAATAGAGCACTGACCATGAAGTTAGGAGGAGCTGAATTCAAGTCCAGCCTCAGGCACTGGACATATAATAGCTGTGTGACCCTGGGCAAGTCTTTTAACCTCTATGAAGAAGAAGAAGAAGAAGAAGAAAAGAAGAAGAAGAAGAAGAAGAAGAAGAAGAAGAAGAAGAAGAAGAAATATTCAAGATCTCTTGACTTCATCTAAACTTCAAAACCATACCCCTGTGCCAGGTACCTTCATCTGCCCCACCCCCTGCTTTCAACTGTTTTGTATGCTGGGTTCTCCCATTAGAATATAAACTTTTTGAGGACAGATACTCTCTTTTTGCTTATATTCCCCAGCATTTTCAGTACCTGGCACATCATACATGTTTAATAAATTCTTTTTTCCTTCCTTTTTTTCTTCCTTCTATGTCCTTAATATATTTTGAAGATATGTGCACTGACAGATCCACTCTGTAAGTTGCCCATTGAAGTGTACATCACAGTCTTGACAGTAAGCATTTCCTCATCCACTTGGTTTGTCCAATATAGATGATCAAGTTTAATTCTTTTAAATAAACATAGATTTCATTTAGGATACTCTGCAATGTTTTGGGGCCCAATATAATCAGAATAACATCATCTGAAAGCAGGAGAATTTGGAAGATTTCACCAAACATAGGGAATCTTTATTCCACTTGCTCTTTGACTGGACCTACTGCATTATGGGGGCAAAAACCTTTGGGGAGCATCTGTCTCTCTGGTTTATGCCTTCCTTGTTCATAATTGGAGGGTCAGCAAACAAAGTTGACTTGATTGTTACATATTTCAAGGAATCGTATTTGATTTTGACACAAACATGAAAAATATCTTGTTGCAAAAGGATCTGTAAGATGGTGTTTTGCTTTCTATCAAATGCTTTCTTGTGGCCCTCGAATGATAAGGAGAAGGGAAAACTGTATTGTTCATTTGGAGACACTAAATTATTTATTTTTCAGCCTCTCCAATGTTATAAACCAAAGGTTGCCAAGAGGCAAACATCAGATGCTTCTACGAGAGCTCTCTCTTCAAAAAGTCTTTTTGCCATTCTGAGGCCAAACAAGATACTATGAAGTGTTTTCCACCCACCCGCCATCTGACTGGAGCCATTCGTCGTGACCCAAAGCAGTCCTTCTTTTCACAGAGTGTAGGGTTTCTAAGCAAATATTGTTCCTGTAGTAAAAAATACTTTCAGTATTTCAAGGATTGAGCTCAGTTTAATCAGTGGGGCCAGGTTGTGGCCCCTCAACAACTCAGTAACATAGGCCTCAGGAGAGATCGTCATCAGAGCACGTATCACCACCTGCAGACAGCCTGGTGTAGAACCCAGGAGTTAGACCTGTTATGAGAAATGTGTTTGATAATCCATCCAGCCCTGATTAAGCACCTACTATGTGCCAAACACTGTACTAGGTACATAGGCAATATTTAATAGGCGCCTGTTGGCTAACTGAGTGGCCAGGTGCTGTGGCTACAAAGACAAAAACGTGATCGTTCCTGCCCTCAGAGGGCTTAAAATCCACTAAAGAAACCAATACATAGCATGTGCATTAACAACAGAAGGCGGCCTCTCCTTTTGAAGTCTTTAGAGGCTGAACAACCCCTTGTCAAGTGCGTGAGGCAGCTGGGCGGCTGGGCCAATAGAACTTTGAGTCCTGCCTCAGTGTATTGGTAATGAAGGAGGGCTTTTAGCAATTATTCATTCAAGTGTCCTTGAAAAGTTTGGCCTTTGTTTCCTTGATTAAATTAGGAGTCTTTGATGACCTCCTTGCCTCAAGAGAAAGCCTAGTTTACACGGGTTTGAGTGACATGTTTGTGACATCAGAGGCTTTTAGATCATGTGAGTTTAAGTCACATTTTTGTGACTGCTTTTAGGTCACATGGGTGAGTTGCATGTGTGACTCACCTTTGACCCTGAACAAGATTATATAAACCTAGAGGTTGGCATTCTTCCTTGAGGCTCTCACTCCTGGAGGAGTATTGGCATAGGACTCTGGGCAGCTGCTCTAAGAACCTCCCGACTCACCCAGATGTTGATGATTTCTTGGTAACTATGAATTATATTTGGTCTGTTTATAATGTATGTTTGTAATTTGTTTGTATTTGCTCTGAAGTTCAGGGTGCTGGCTTTTTTCCCTGAACTAAATGAATGATATTTGTATGTTGGATTGAAATAAGATTGTTAACCCTCTAACGTTGCTTTCCTTAGTAAAGCAGATCAAAAGAACCTGTGCTGGCAGCGTTCTTGTTGTTGGGCTTGTGTTGGTCTTTCACGCCCACAGCAACTGCTAGCCAAATTGTCGCAACACTCAGACACTTACTGGCTGAGTAAGTGAACCTGGTCTAGGAATGTAACCTCTCTCAGGCTCAGTTTCCCCATCCATAAAAATAAGAGTGATCACAGCACCTCTCTCTCCAAGGCTCAAAGGAGATGGCTCATGTACAGTGCTTCAAATACATTAAATCATGTATAAATGGAAAAAGTCTTACATTTATGTTATCCCAGGGCTTCCTTTCATGGATGGGCTGGACCAGAAAGTCTCTGAGGTTACTTTTAATTCTCATATCCTGGGATTCTGTGTAATCAGGAAAGACTTTCAGGAAGAAAAGGCATCTGAGCTCTAAATGAAGCTGGGCATCCAGTGAAGGAGAGGTGAGGAAGAAACCCCTTGAGGCACGAAAGTGGGGCAGAAAATCTAGGAGAAGGGGCCAAGAGAAAAGATGGAAAACTTCTCAAGAGAATATGGAGCAGGCAGATCTGACCAAAATGGGGAGCATATGAGGGCAACATGCCTGGAAAGGTGGGTTAGAGCCAGGCTGTGAAGGCATCCAAACAACAACGGAGTTGGTACTTAATCCTAAAGGATAGTCAGGAGCCACTGCAGAATCCTGAGTGAGGCCTTGGCTGGATAGGCCAATGCTGGAAGGATATCACTTGGCAGCTGTATTGAGAATGGATCAGAGAAGGGAAAAGCTCAGCAACTGGAGACCAATGAGGGGCTATTGCAAAAGACAATGGATGAAGGTCCATTTGAGCGGAGGGAGGGTGCAGATGCAAAATAGATCACTGAGGTAAGACTGGCGAGACCTGCCAAGAGCCTGGGTGTAAAGCCTGGGTGAAAAGAGGCGAAATGAGAAACACTTCACTGGGCAACCCCAACAGCCTGGAAAGACGGGATGTCCTCAACAGAAAGAAGAAAGTCAAGAGAAGGGGAGAGCTTGCAAATGAAGCTATTGCATTCCGTTCTGAACAAGGTGAGCTTGAGATACCTATGGGGCATCTGGTCCTGTGTATCACAGCCGTTAAACTTTCTGGTCCTCCGTTACTCACCTATAACAAGGTGAGCTCGGCACCTGCCCTGCCTACCTGTAGGGCTCATGGAGGGGTGGAGGGAGGCTAGAGATCTCAAAGCATTCTGCTTTGGCTAAGCATTGTTTATTCAAACATCCAACATCATCATTGGATAAACAGGAGGCATTGCTTCCGTGCGATGGCCCATCTTTCTTTTCTGACTACGACTTCCTAAGACTTGGGCCTTTTGCGCTTGTAAGGAGCTTATGACAGCGTTGCTTCCTGTTTCAGAAGCTTTGTATTCTCTACAAAAGATTAGGCAGCCCCACTGGCCCTGTTCCTCATCCCATTAACTGCCAGCCAGGCCCCATTTCCAAGGAGCTTTGTGGCCTCAATAGGGCTGGGAAGTGATTACCAGAAGAGGACTCAGACACACAATCTGCTTTTCCTTTTTTCTGCAGAGTCCAGACCTTGGAGTCAGTGCCTTTCACCATGCTGGCTCAGCAACGAAGCAACCCAGGACGTGAGAAAATCTCAGGAAATTGGATGTTTCCGCTTGCTCTTTTATGTGACTGAAAGGCACAACAATCGGTTTTCATTCCATTTCCTTTCACAAAATGGCAGTTTCCGAATCTTCTCAAGTCTTTGAGGACCCAGCATTCACATCTATCCACTGTAACCTATAGCTGCCCCTGTGTGCTGCTGAGACAAGTCAGTAAAAAGTGGGTAAAAACTGCTGGAGTCAATAAACTGGTAGCTTCGTCTACACTGCATCAATCTGTCCAATTTGTTCTTTTCACTGCATCAGTCATTCCCTTATGAAATTGCCTGTCCTTCCCAACAGTATAAAACATGGATTTTGAACACTAAGTCAAAGTTAGAATGACTATTTTTGTGGACTCTAGTGCTTGTCTGGATACAGCAGAGCCAATGGAAAGAACACCGACCTTGGCGTTAGTCAGAAGAAAACTGGGGTTCTCCGAGCCTGGCCACTTCCCAGTCACGTGGCCCTGAGTAATTCACTCCATACCTCAGATTCCTCATCTGTAAAAATGGGGGTAACAACATGCCTACTAACTACCCCATAAGGTGGTTGTGAGGAAGGTGTTCTGTGGGCCTTATGCTATAGGAAAAAAAGTTGTTTTTTTTTTAATTGGGGAAAATTAAGTCTCTGTGTGTCCCACAGGGTATTTCTCAGAGTCAGCAAACTTCCTCACTTTCCTAGAAGGAATTTGGAGTGATCAGTGACTTGGAAAAAGGAACCGCTGGTGCCTGGACTTTCCAATTTCCACTTGGCCTCTGATTTCACTCTGGCCCTGCTTGACTCTTCTCCAGCCCTGAGCTGATAGCCTTGGCCTGAGCAAGGAGTCCCCTTCACTGTCTCTGCTCTGAAGGGTTGTCTGGACGTCTGGAAGATGAGGTCAGGTGGCTCGATGTTTCCTGAAAAATAAACTTGCCCAAGGCTTTCATTTCTTAAGAGGAAGCACAGGAGCACCAGGGCCTGAAAGGAGCCACATATCACAGAAGAAACTTTGTTCTCCGACAGGAAGGACTAAGTCGGGGGGCGGGGTTGGGAGGGAGGAATGGGGGTTGCCAGGAACCACACATTTACCAGAGTCAAAGCCCCAACATCAGCCCAGACCCCAAAATAACTGTGTGTAACTTTCCTGGGAAAGGGACAGCTCCTGATTTTCACTTAGACCCCAAGACATGTGAACTGTGCTCACTGCCAGTTAATGGGTGGGCACTAAATAAACAGAAGCGCCATCTTGTAGCAGCCACTACAGTACACATACACCTGCGGTCCAACGACAGGGCTGAGGCAGTAGATGGCAGGCTGCTGTCTTCTTTCCCACACAAAGGTGTCTGCTTACGTGGGATTGAGGGTTCTCTTCCAGTTGATGGGTTGATTCATAGATTTAATTATATAGTGTGCTTCCCCATCAGTCCAGCTTTGCGGCTGGTTGAGATTCAGCCCGGGTGCCAGATTGAATCAAATGGTTTTTTAAAGCCTATAAAGCAGCCGATATCTTCCCCCGGTTGGTATTTTTCTCATATTGGTTAATAAGCGTCTGTAAGCTAGAGTGGGCTGTAAAGTTCATTTTCCAGCCCAATTGGACTTTTATGGCTATTCATGTTTTATTGAGAACACAGCAGAGTTACTGATGGTGCCGCTAACCCAGAGACCTCTGAGGCTGGTTGGGGCTTTGAATCTCTCCCCTGGAGTTGGAAGAGATTCTCCAGAGAGGGGAAAAGAGGAGTCTCTCTCACTGTTCCAGGCCAGCCCAGGGAAGGAGGGCCAGTCACAGAGAGACCCACCCACATCCTGGGGATATATCCAGAGGGGCTGAGATCACTTCGGGGGGTGGGGAGACAGGAAGGGTGGGGGCAAGCAGAGATCTCAATGCCACAGCCTGAGGTTTCCCAGAAGCATCAGCAAACTATCCCTTCTTAACTCACAGGGGACACAGGTGATTTTCTTGGAATTTTCTAGACTCTTGAACCTGGGTTCAAATCTGCCTCTGCCCATTGCTACCAGTATGGCCTTGAAATGAATTGGTTGGATCAGACTGTCTCCAAGGTCCTTCCTAACTCTAGACTGATGATGCTGCCATCGAGCAGAAATAGCCTAGTACCCACATCTTGTCTGCCAGTGGCCAAGCCCTGCCCCAGAGTCCTGTGACTGTATGATCTCATTCACCACTGACTCATGATGGTTCTCAAAGATGTCTTCATAGATATCATCTTATTGGTTCCTGGGATAAGATACCAGGCCTCTCAACCCCTCCCTCCCAGTGATCTACAGAACCATGAGGACCTAAATCATCAGGTCATCTGGACCTACTCAAAGACAGAATTTTGTAAATGACTCATGAAATGGAACTAAGAAGACTAAATCTTCTCATTGAGACTTGTGGACCTTCAGCCAAAGCAATGGACAGCAGGCCTAGTGGCCTCAGAGGTGGTGGTCAGCCCAGAGAAAGGAGTGAGAAGGGAGCCCCCACAGAGACACCTCTGCATCCGAGGTGACACAGGTCCAGTGGTGGCCTCGGATTAACAGACCTTCTAGACCAGAACCTTGGACCTTAGCGCACAAGTGGGTTCTTTGCATTCCAAAGGCCACGAGGCTCTCATTATCGACTGCTGTGCCCTCAAGTATCAAACTCACCGAGAGAAAAATGGATGAGTCTGTGTTGCCGAGCGAGTGTTCCAGTATTGCCAACGAGGCCTGGACTTTCATGCAACCAGCAATAATGTCTGAGTATTGCTGCTTTAGGAAACTAGCCATTTACCATTGCACTCAGGGCTCCAGTTGGAGCAAGGCCACTTGGGAGGTTCCAAAGTCCAGTGATCTGATGGATTGTTCAGGTTTTTACGTATCCCCAATTCTTGACATAGTATATGGTACATATTGAGAACTTAATAAATGCTCGATCATTGATTGACTGATCCTCTTTGACCATCAACGTACCTTCCTGCTGCGCTAACCCTTGAGCAAAATCGGCCGGGTTTGCAGGTGATGTCTATTCCTTCCGAGGTTTTGTCTGCCCGTGGTCAAACGGAGATAATGGCCCAGAGTCACGGCAGATGGGACCACCATCTGGGGAAGTCTAGCAGTCAACAAAGAGTCCCTACTGAAGGAACACTGGGGAGGAATTGTGCAGAGACAGACGGTTGGGTGGAGGTGCGGGTTGGGGAGAATTATAGAAAAAACATTGCAACATGCGGTATGAGATATAAACCAGGAGGGTGCAAGAACTTGGACCAGGGTACCAGGAAGCTCTGATACGGAATGGGACTGGCAAGTTGCAGAAATTTAATATTAAGCAACTCTATTCAGTCTCTCTCCCTCTTTCTCTCTCTCTCTCTCTCTCTCCCCCTCTCTCTCTCTCTGTCATTGTCTGTGTCTCTCTCTTTCTATCTCTGTATCTCTGTCTCTGTCTCTCTCTGTCCCTCTCTGTGTCTCTCTTTCTGTGTCTCTGTCTCTATCTCTTTCTCTGTGTGTCTCTCTCTCGATCTCTCTCCCTCTGCTTCTCCCCCCCTCTCTCTCTCCCTCTCCTTCCCCCCTTCTCTCTCCCCCTCTCTCTTTCTCTCTGTCTCTCTGTCTCTTTCTCTCTCTCCCTCTCTCTCTCTCTCTCTCTCCTCCTCCTCCTCCTCCTCCTGTCTCGCCCCCTCTCTCTCTTTCTTTTTTTTAATTTAACATATTCAGTTTTCAGCATTGATTTTCACAAGAGTTTGAATTACAAATTTTCTCCCCATTTCTACCCTCCCCCCTCCACTCCAAGATGGCATATATTCTGGTTGCCTTGTTCCCCAGTCAGCCCTCCCTTCTGTCATCCCACTCCCCTGCCATTCCCTTTTCCCTTTCTTTCTTGTAGGGCAAGATAAATTTTTATGCCCCATTGCCTGTGTATCTTATTTTCTAGTTGCATACAAAAACTTTTTTTTGTTTTTCAACATTTGTTTTTAAAAATTTGAGTTCCAAATTCTCTCCCCTCTTCCCTTCCCACCCACCTTCCCTAAGAAGTCAAGCAATTCAAC
>CM053623.1:1699055-1729126 GCA_028646595.1 Phalanger gymnotis | reverse complement strand
TCAGTGGTCTTTTGGACCTCCTTTTCCATTTGGGTAATTCTGCCTTTCAAGGCATTCTTCTCCTCATTGGCTTTTTGGAGCTCTTTTGCCATTTGAGTTAGTCTAGTTTTTAAGGTGTTGTTTTCTTCAGTATATTTTTCAGTATTTTTGGGGGGTCTTCTTTAGCAAGTCATTGACCTGTTTTTTGTGGTTTTCTCACATCCTTCTCATTTCTCTTCCCAGTTTTTCCTCTACTTCTCTAACTTGCTTTTCCAAATCCTTTTTGAGCTCTTCCATGGCCTGAGACCAGTTCATGTTTTTCTTGGAGGCTTTTGTTGTAGGCTCTTTGACTTTGTTGACTTCTTCTGGCTGTATGTTTTTGTCTTCTTTGTCACCAAAGAAAGATTCCAAAGTCTCAGACTGAATCTGGGTGCGTTTTCGCTGCCTGGCCATGTTCCCAGCCAACTTATTTGACCCTTGAGTTTTTCACCAGGGTACAACTGCTGGTCCTTTCCCACCCATAGCCAGGTGGCTGGTCTCAGGGATGACCTCCCGCAGCACCAGGACTGAGTCTGCTTTTCCCTTCATCCCCAGCTTGTCCTAATCTCTTCCACACATAGAGATTGAGTTCTTCCTTACCCTGGGAGTACTTCAGACACCTACTCCAGTTCTGGACTTGGAAATATTGTCTGAGAGCCAGACCACTGGACATTGGTGGAATCAGCTACTTGCTTTGTGTGTGACCAGGGAACCCCCCAAACAGCAAGATGCTTCAGTTTTCCCTTCTACAAAGCAGAGGGAACAATGCCTATACTATGTATCCCACAGAATTACTCTAAGGAAAGTCCTTTATACATCACTCCCCATGGGGTGAAGGTGACACTGGATTCTCAGCTGGATCAGCTGAGTGGAACTTTGCACAGGTCCCATCAGGATGGAAAGGCTATGGCTAGAATCTAGTCGGCCATCCAAGCAGTGGCCTATGGCAGCAGAGCTCGTTGTGAGACTTACATCAAGGTAAGGAAATCTGAGCCTGCAGTAAGTGTCCCAGGCATCTGCTAGACTGAGAAGGGGTGGCATGGGTGAATAGTATGTACACCTGGAGAAAACCACAGATACCTGGGAGGTCAAAGGATGGCTTTTCCCCCAAAAACGCACTTGTTCCTCCTTCCCCCACACATAGACTCTTGGAGGTTCAGACCTACCTCTCCCAGAAAGCCTTCCCCACCACCTTTGAAGTCCATGCTCCATGCCTGTCCCATTCATCCATTCGTCATTCACACACTGCTCTGTTATCCTCTGTTCAGGCTCGTCTCTTGTTTCCACGGTTGTGTCCAGTCTCCAACCTAGACTGGGGCTCCCTGAGTGCAGAGATGTGTCCCCACTCCCTTTCACATCTCCCTTAGAACCTGGCCAGTAGCTCCTCCCCAGCAGGCCTTCAGTATGCGTGAAATGGGGAGCTGGCCAATGTGCCCTCAGGTATGGAGTCAGACCACCTGAATTTGAGCCTCCTCCTCTCCATCACTTACTACCTGCATGTCCTTGGTCAACTCACCTCCCATCTGGGCCTAAGATAACAGAAAGAATTAGAGTGGGTGATCTCCAGGGTCTCTCCAATGGTAAAAGTCAAGGTAAGAAACCCTGAATCTGGGACTAGGCCTGAAAACAGACAGGGAAGGTGAATCAGGTAAAGATTCCTCTCCTCCCACTTAACTAAGACACTGGGAGACAGCCTGAGCCTGGCCTTTTGTCCACCTCTGAATCCTGCTTTCTGTCTATAGGAGGCCCACAGAGACCACAGCACATTTCCTCTGAGGAGTCTAGATCAAAGCCTCGTGGCAGAGAGAATGCCCTCCCTCCAGAGCAGATAGGATGCCAAGGCTAGTGGGCTGTCTTAGCCATCTCTGGCTCTGTACCACCTAGTCAGACTGACACGTGCAAAGGCATCGAGTCTCCATTGACCTAAGGTCTCAGGGCTTAGAACCCACAGAGCCAGGAGAATGAGTCCTTGGATGGGCAGGCGCTCTCCTTCAGAGGGAGCCATTCAGAAATGATGTCATCTCAGGCCCCAGACAAAGGCTCTGGAGCAAAGCACATCCTGATGGATCTCCAATTGCTCTTTTTTTCCTCTCAAAAAGCATTTGTGGAATTGCTAGGAAAAAGTCAGGCAGCAAGCTATGAATATTTCTATTGATTTTCTCCTTTGTCAGAGAAGGATGAATGAGGGCATTCTCTAGCCCAAATTGAAAGAAGTTTCAGGGTCTTGGACATGCCAGTGGCAGGAAGCTCAGAAGCCATCTGTCCAGTCCTTCATTCTGCAGAGGACTGAGCTGTGGCCTCAAGAGATGAGGCTATGTATGCACCCAAGGTCACATTGGTCGTGAGCAGGATTTGAACCCAGGTCCAGAGCCAGCATTTTTACTGTGGTACAGGATGGGTGAGCATGCCCCCCATTACCTACCAAGCCAAGTCACACTCCTTTTTCTGCATTCAAGGCCCTTGTTAACATGGTGCCACCCAGCCTTATCTCGTACTACTCCTCTCAATGCCCTCCACAGACACACTCCATATTCTCCCACCTCCATGCTTTTTCTCACACTTCTCTGTGCCTAGCTGCCCTCCCCCATTTGCCTTTTGAATTCATCGCCCTCCTTCATACGACCCCTCCCCCCACTCCTGCAAGACATTTCCATAATCGTGATCTTTCACCGTGTTCTTCCCAAGAATGGGTGACCTTCAGGAAGGACAGACGGAAGAGAGCTTTGTGGACTCAGCAAAGATGAAAGGCAGCCAGAAACAAGTGACATCTCTGGAAGAAAGAAATCTTGAGGACTTTTGGGCAGGCCCTTGAACTCAAGGTCTAAAAAGCGTTTCCTGTTATAGAACAACAGGGACCTCTCAGAAATACTGCTCGGAGGAGCACCAGGAGACCACTGGGCAGGGAAGATGGACAAGAATTACCCTGGGAGACAAGGTACAGATGGCCTGCAACCTGCACCAGGGGAGGGCCCACAATGACTAGACTGCAGACAACCAAGGTATCCAATCCAATCAAACCCAAAAGGCATTTGCAAAGGACCAGGTATAGATCTGTCACTGTGTTGGCTGCTAAATAAAAGCCCAAATGGGCCCTGCCCTCAAGGAGCTTCTACTCTAATTGGGGGTTGGGGATATAATAAATCATAAAGTGGGGGAGCAAGGAGGCAGTACTAACATCTTAAGGGAAGAGAAAAGATTTCTCCAAAGGGGAACATGAGCTGAGTTCCTGTCCTCTGGCACAGCAGCCCCTCAGCTCCATCGTCTCATGCCTGGACTACTGCAATAGCCTGAGGGTTGTTCTCCCTCCCTCAAGTCATTCCCCACTCAGCCCATGAGCTCTTCAACTGCCAAAATGACCTTCCTAAAGCTGGCTTGGACAGCATCACCAGCCCCCAAGAAACTCCAGCAAATCCCCCTAAGCTCTACCAAAGGCCTTCCCTGGCCTCTACTCTAGCCTGGCCCAAAGAACAGAAGGAGACAAGGGGATCATCTGCAGGAGGGGGGTGGGGTGAGGAGAGGTCTCACATCCCTGGGAGCTGCCTTTCTTTGAATCAGCCCTGATAGAAGCAATGGCGCTGACCTCCCAGTCCCAGGGCCATGTCCAGTTAGAGCTGCCTGAGCCCTGTTCAGGGCCAAGCAGTCTAGGGGGCAGATGAGATGGGCCCCACCTGGGGTTCATCCTCCAGCCTAAGGATCAGGGTTACCTGTAATTAAGTCTACCTTCTGCTGGGCAATCTTGGGGCCAAGAGCACTTCCCTAAGCAGGCCTTGCCTCGGGGTCCCCAGAAGGGGCCAGGCTGAGGTCTGGGCCTCCTTGGTACTATTCACTTCCAGCTGCTGCATGTTTGGGTCAATGCTTCCAGTTCCCCAGCTCTCCTGCCTCATTCAGAAGCACATCTGCCTTGTCAAACCTCCCTTCTGCTGCCTCTCCTTTGGAGAGAGCCCTAGGGCATGGTGCCTGGCACCAAAGACCACCAAGTGTCAGTCTAATTCACTAGCCATAAAGCAAGGAAAAACTAAAAGATTGATCATTCTCCATCCTGGGAGGGATAGGCAGGGCCGAGGGTGGCCAGCAGCCATGAGGTCACAAGAGTTAGTGCCTGCCCCAAGAATGGAACCAAATATGGAGGCATTAGGGCTACAAGAGGCCAGTTCAACCATCCTGAAGGAGGAGCAAGGAGGCACCATGGTCACACTAGCAGAGCCAGAAAGCTCAGAAGCAATTGTCATTCACCGACTCTCTTCAAAGACCTGTTTAAAGCGGGCTCCATTGCTTCTCTGAAAAGAGGGTTTATTTGCCAAGAACCCACACAGAGGATCCTCCTTATTACTCCAAGGTCAAGAACACAAATAAGGGCAAACCCAACTAGTCACCTGGGGAGGCGATTTCCCCCAAGATCCTTTGACAAAATGAATGGAAACCTCTGCCACTGTGCCCCAGAATCCATCTGGGGAGGAATTGGAGCTGAAAAGGCAAATGTCTGTAGAATGAAAATCACTGCCGCTTCCTGTTGTAGAATGTAGAAATAACCCCTAACAGTCCTGTTGTCCTTCCTGTTCTGGGACTCACCCTCCCCACATCTGGCAGCCAAAGTTATTGACCAAGGACAGGATGGCCCATCAAGGCTCAGAGTGCTGGGTGACTTCAGCTTTCTGCCCGCTCTCCCGCCTAAAGCTAGAATGCAATCTTCCTCAATTGTCCATTTTCTGAAAGCTCAAAACCTTACCCTGAACCCTGTCTACCATGCTGTGCTGGGGAGTGAACTGTCATTGCACACTTCAGTATCTATAGAGAAAACATGCACCAGAAAACCCTCAGCAGCTCCTGTAGCCTTGTGAAGTGAGCATACGCCCCCCCACCCCCAAGCCGGGGCCTGGCTTGTACCTTCCTTTCCATCATTCCTCGCTCAAAGGCTTTACCATCCCCAGCTTCGATCTGGAAGCCCTGCAGCCAGCCTCCTGCTCTCCTCCTGACTGCTCTGGTCTGTTAACTTTTGCTTATGCTGACCCTCAGGCCTGAGAGGGCCTCTGGCCCAGCACAGTCCACTGTCCATTACCTTTTGCTGAAGCCTCTCCCTTCCTTCCTTTAGGGGTCCCTCTACTCAGGCACTTCTACCCTCCACCCCCTTCATAAGAGTCCTAATCGTGCAAGCGCACACATGTGTGCACACACGCTCACACACATGCCTCAAAGTCATTTTCTTGGGCCTCTCCCAAAACCTTCTTGATATCAATGCAGGAGGGCTTGCACAAACTGAGTGTGAGAGACCTGGGTGTGAATCCTCCTTCTTTCCTCTTGCTCTGGGATTTGCTCCTGGAAAGAGTGAGACAGTTGACTCTGGCAGCCGAGGCTCCACTGGCTTGCCAGCCCAGTCCTGGTGACCAACGTTCCTCTCCCTGACCACTGTTCCCTCAAATAGGCTGTCTTCCAGGCAGTGTGCACTTCTTGAGGGCAGGTACCGTTCACTATCGCCTTTGTGCCACTCCTCATTGCCCAGCCTGGTACCTATCACACAGTAGGTACTTAATACGTGTGCTTCCATTCGTTTGGGGAGAAGAAGGCAGAAGGGTTCCTATGTCTGTTTAGGAAACACTACAGCCAGCCGAGCTCGAGGGCAGGAGGGATGGGGCCGGCCAAGGGCGGGCAAGAGGGCCCGGCCAGCCAAGCAGAGCCACACCCTGCATTCTGGGCAAAGGTGCGGGATAAGGGATGCCCCTGAGACCGCTAGCCTGCTAGCCAGGCACATGAAGGGCTGTGAAGCACTTCATGCACGGTGTTCCTTGTGGTCTTCCCTCTGAGGGAGGGATTGCACCTCTTAGTATCCCCAATTTATAGAATAGGAGACTGAGGCTGCTTTACCCGAGGTCATGTGAGTGGCAAATGCCTAAAGCACAATGGAAGCCAGGTCCTCCTGGTTCCAAATCCAAATCTTGAACTACACCACCCTGCTCCTCTCAGCACCTAGTAACCTAATGTGACTGTAGCCGCAGGGTCCTAAGACCACAGACTTGGAGCTGGATTGGGCCCTGCCCAAGGCTGCGGAGTCCGACTGCCCAGGCTTGAAGAGACTTTCCCAAGGACCCGCAAGGGGTGAAAGGGCAGGACTTTGTCTCCAGATCCAGGACTATGCCTGCTGTCCTCTGGCATCCTCAAAAGTGGATTGGAAATGCAAGTGTTTATAAACAGAATCCAATTGCAATGCCTTAAGAAGATACATCCTTACAGGAACCCAGCAGTGCCAAGCAGCCTCTGTAATTAGGAGCTCTTCTACAGGTCTCAACTTTCTAAGGGCAGCTTTTCCCTACTGGCTTTCTTGCAGCAGCCCCCTCCCCGTGACTTGCTGCAGGAACAAGATTCAAGATGAACCCCAAGCCGTCTCTGAACTCCCCTGCCTTCCTGAATGAAATTCTCCCCTGCAGCATTTACCTCTGGGTACTTCTCACTGCCACTTGCCAGCCATGTGGGAGGGGGCCTGCAGCCTATAACAGCCACCACCCTACGGACCTGCACAAAAGCAGCTTTTTGGATCTCTGGCCCTTAGCGGCATCTTAGCCTAGCATTTAGGACAGACTGAAAGTGCTGTCCTGAATTGAATAGTCTTTGTGAAGCGTGTCAAGAATCTTAAAGACCGTGATGGCCATGAGGAGAGTGGATGAGGAAGGCGAAGGACCAGGCAGGGTACCCGGGAGGCAGCCTGCCAGAGCTGCTGTAAAACCCTCTCAGATTGCCCAAAGACCCAGACAAGGGGCACTGTGCTAAACGTCAGTGGACAGAGAGACAGACAAGTAAGGATGGAGAGGGGCAGCGAGAGACATGGGAAGAGACAGAAAGAAAAAAGGATTGGAGGAAGGAAGGAGCCAGAACCCAATCATTAGCACCCAAGTCCTCCCCGTTACCCAAAATGAATCTGCTCCTCCACGTTGGTGAGACCCCAGACACATTTCTCATTCAAGCAGTCACCTCCTCCAACATGCCAGCCTCCCATGGGCCACTACCAGGAGGTGAGGACAGGGCTCCCTGAATAGCAAGTACAGAATAAAGGCATATTGGATTTGATAACCAAATGGCCGCCATGATCATTTCAGGTGCCCACTGCTTCTTATTCCCATCAGAATGACTCCAAGAGCGCTGGAGGGAACGCCTCTGGTGAATTCGTGGTAGGATGTGGGGAGCCATGGACAGATGGCTACCTGCACCATAGGAAGGACTACTGCTAGCAGTGAAATTGTGCATCTGGATATATATCAGCAATCAATTTTCAAAGATACTTTGGATTGAAGACTGTGATTTTTAAATTTACATACGTATACAAACATGCTGCATGTTTACATGCATGAGTACATACATGTACACACAGGGTGTTTTCAAAGTCTCCATGCAGCTTTAAGCTCTAACGGCTATTGCCATTTCCATTGACCTACCAAGTGACCCTGGATAACTCTCTCCCAGGTTGGAATCTTCGGTCTGTGAAACAAAGACCCAAGCAACTGGGAGCTCCGTGGAGGCAGGGGCTGCCTCACGTTTGTCTCTGGCTCCCCAGCCCAAGGCTGCATTCGAAGCCAGGTGTTCCTGGCTCTGGGCCTGGCCTCTACCCACTGTCGCAGCCCTGAGTCCATCATGGAATTGTATGAGAGTCCCACCAACAGGAAAACAGAAGCAGCGGGGCAGGAGAGAGACCTGTTAAAAACAACCTCTGCCTAAGTGAAGTCGTGCTGAATGGGCAAAGGGGCCATGGGTCATCTCTGGCCTCTTCTCCTGTTACTTGTCAGGTCAGAGACAGCTGGTCTCAGGGTCTCACTCCTCTCTCTTTTACAGCCCAGATGGGACAGCTGCCCTGCTTTCAATTCAATTCAACAGATACACTATTCAGCACATGCCATGGCCCTGGAGCTCTGGGCACTGGGCAAAGACCAAATCAAGCTGTCCCTGCCTTCAGAGGGTTTATACCCCACCCCCAACCAGGGTGAGTAGCAACCTAAGGCAAATATAGGGGGGGAAATTCTGCCTGCATTTCTTCTACTCTTTAAGCATGTGGTAAAGGAAGGGTCCATCCATTCATCCATCCATCCATCCACCCACCTATTCACTAGACCAACATCCAGTGAGCACCTGCCCTGTGTTGGGTGCAGCAGTATCATCCCTGTGCCCCATCCTCTAGGAGCTTACTTCAAGGAGCCAGGCACAAGGAGCAGTAATAGAAATGATAAATGTCTGTGGGTAAACAGTGGGAACTCACAAGCCTGCAGCCAAAGAACATCCCTCTGGGAATCTCTGAGCTAAGACCTCCGGCCAGACCCAGCTTTGAGAAGCAAGCCTGGGGGATAAGACAGCTGGGCTCCCAGGCAAGACAGGAAAATCCCTCTTCGGTGCAATTCAGTAACTCCTATAAGCATTGATTAGGCTCCTCCTCTGTGCGAGGCACTGTGCTAATACCTTTCTAGGACCGAGAGTGGAGCACCGTGGATGGGGGGACGTACAAGGTGAATGGAGTGCCAGATGTGGCATTTGATTCTTTTGGCAAACCTGTAATTCAGAACCAGTGACTTACTCAGTGTGTACTTGGTGAGAGGGCTCCCCAGGACTCTCCTCTCAGGCAAGCAGCAGCCCTTCCTCATCACTAACAGATTCCCCCAGAAGGATTTCACTGACAATATCACGTACACACAGATGCCTGGGTCAGACAACTACAAGAAACCCAAGCCTCCCCCAGAGACCAGATGTCCAATACCTCAGTTTAAGACCTCAAGCCTGGACCTCTGCTTCCACTGAAGAAAAAAACAGGTCTGACCACCGTGGGAAATTTAAAAAATAGTCCTCATATGTCACAGCATTGGACAGAAAGGCCCAAAGAGATGAAGGGAACTACACTCAGGGAGGAAAATCTCAGCAGGTTCCTCAGTGGGGTCATGAAAGGAAGACCTGAGATCTGGATTCAGGGCCTGCCTTTGCCACTCCAGGACTGTGCAACCTTGGGCAGGCAACTGCACCTCTCTGGGCTTCTACTTTCTCCTTAACTTGGAGTCTGTGAACTTGGTTATTTTTTAAATATTTTATAAAAGGATTTTACCCCCTCAAATTCCATTATAATTCAATGTATTTTATCTGATGCATTAAAAACCTAGCTTGTGAGGAGGGATTCCAAAGACCCATTGGACAACTAACTAGCCAAGGAGTCTAAGACACGGGAAAGGAGAAGAGCCCCAAGACTCAATGGTACCTGTGGCATCTCTCAGCTCCGAATCCTGAGGTCTAGTCTTTGACTCTGGTCTCACTTGGGCACGTTGGGAAGATAGGCTTTTGTGGACATCATGGCTGGTCCCTGGTCCACAGGGCTGCTGTCAAGCTAATAAGAAAATGGGAATGCTCTGCTTCCGACAGTCACTGTCATGGCCCATAGGAGCACTCTCGTTAAACCCACTCCCATAAACCAGGTTCTTGCTGTATCATACTCAATTACTCATTACAATCTATCTGGTGCCTTCTGGGTGTTCACAGCATATTCCTTACTTCATCTCCCTGACAATCTTTTCAGCTCAGTAACTCAGGGCTCATTTCCAAGATGAGGAAACCAAGGCCCAGGGACTTTAAGAGACTTTGAGTGGTTACTTAGGGTTGCCAAGCAAGGGCTGAGTGACTAAGGCAGGAAGAGTTAGGGGCCAGGCCCAACTCACAGCCTAGGGCTCTTTCCTGCCCAAGCCAGCGGGACCACCAGTCCCATTGGGCAATCTCACAACTCAAAGTGCCCTGAGCAAGATGTTTGCCTAAAAGAAAGACTTTCTTGGAGAAGCTGAGCAGGCACAAACAGGTCATGTGGATAAGACACGGATCCAGGGCCTGGTTCTACCTTTGGCCTGCCCTTGGCCATGAGACCAGGGACAGTCCTCTTAACTGACCACTTCACAGGTCCTCAGCTCTGCGGTGGGCACAAACTAATTTCAAGATTTCTCACCATATTGCCTTAATGGTCACCACTGCTTAGAGAGGGCTGCTGCCTTAGTGTCTGAAACAGCAACTGATCTTAGAGAAGGTTGGAGGGGACAGGCCCGCTCCCACAAGGATCAGCTTAAAATCGTGGTCATGCCAAAGGAAACCAAGGGACAGAAAAGGCCGCATGCAAACCCGCTCTGTCATCTCAGAATCTCCCCAGTCCTTTGGCCTGGTCCCAGTCTACTTGTCTTCATCTACCTGTTTGATCCCATCTGCCCCCATTTCTGAGGCCCACCCTGCTTTCTGCCACTGCCCCTGGCTCAGTGCCTTGCCTCCCAGACAAAGCTTGGCCTCTCCATGACCAATGATCAGTCAGAATCCAACCACAGCTATTCAACTATCACAATCAAACCCTAGAAGGCTCTCGGGTCTAGTCTGCCATAGGTCCAGCCCTTATCGCAGGCCCCACATGAGGGAAGGAGGAAAAAGAGACTTAGGCAGTCACTAAACTTCTGTGCCTCAGTTTCCCAAGTGATAAAATGAAGAGAGTGGCTCGCATGTCCTCTGGTAGACCCTTCCAGCTCAGACTTTCTAAAATCCCAGGACACAGAGTCAGACTACGAACTACCTCATCACGAAGGGCTAATAGAAATCGTGATGCTCCAGGGGCCAAAGGGCACTCACTATTTCCACTTGTTTCTTTAATTGAAATGTGTGCTTTCTCCTTATTTCCTTTACAAAGGTTTGACTTCAATTCTGCGGAGACATCACCAGGTGCAGAGGACTTAGGTGAGACTTCAGAACTCCAGATGCTGGGTTTAGAAATGGCCAGATGATGGCTATCCATTCTGCTGCCAATGACTAACTGACCAACAGGCTTCTCAGAAGAACGTCAAGAGCAGTTTGCCCTGATTCAGCCTCTGCTCTGTGTTCCATCCAACATTTGTAGCAACCGGGTCACAGGGGGATAGCAGGCTGTGAATGTAAGGGTCAGACCTCAGCCAGCAAAACCATCATCCGCTGCCCAACCTTATGGCAATAGGATGGTGGACACCGGTGAACAGAGAGATGACCTCAGTTACGAAGCCAGGTACAGCTGTCACTTCTGCGGGCCCAAATCTTCTCGGCTGTAGGTAATTCTCTGAGTTAGACCCTACCTGGCTCTGGCATTAAATGGTTTTATGAACAATTAGATTTTGAAAATGGAAGGGGTTCGTTCTATTTCCTCCATCCAACCAGATGGGGATGATGCTGCTGGTGGTTGTATAGGTAGATCATCAAATCACCAACAAATTCTGCTCCTAGGAACCCAGTCAGGAAGAAGTCACTTCAGGATAGAAACCGCAGACAGAAGGGCAAGCGCCCTATATGGCCTCGGCTCCATCTTCACAGGACAGGAGACCTTTGCATCTAATGTCCATATACTATAACCCTCGGGAAGTTCCTCAGCATCTCAAGCAGAAGTTGCTTCCAGTTGTCATATGCCCATCTGGAAGGGTCTAAGACTTGTGATTCCCTAAAGAATTCATTATAACAAGAGAGGTTCCTGACAATACTTTAATTTACAGGTTGGATGTCATACTAATCAGACTACCCAAGAGACACTTGATAGAGGTAGAACAAATAATTGTAATATTCATTTGGAGAAACAAAAGATTCAGACTTTCAAGGCAAATTATGAAAAAATGAATTAAGGGAAAAGTACCACCAGGCCTCAGACTGTATTGTAAAGCAGCAGTCATCAAAACCATTTGGAATTGGTTAAAAAATTGGAAAAGCATGTGGGAATCAAGTGGCTGATCAGAGTGGGAGTGCAGGGATCTCTTGCTTTGCCCTGCTTGGGTCACAATCCTAGTTGGCGGTTTTAGGGGGAGGAGAAGTGCTGGGGTGGCAGAGCTTGTGGTGGCTGTGGAGTGGGAGTTCTCCTGGTAGTTACATGGCAGAAGGGAGTGCTTGCATTCACAACCAGAGCACAAGCTAGGAGAGGAGTATCATACCATCTCAGAATAGAAGTAGCTCTGAAAACAACAGCCCAAAATCTCTGAAGCTTGGGACAGAGCACTTTCCACTCTGGAATAAGTCATACCCTGACAAAGAGCTCAAATGTCAAGTAATTGGCTGAGAAAATGAGCAGATAGCATAAAAGATCTCAGACTATAGAATCTTGCTTTTGTGACAAGGAAGATCAAAACACAGCCAGAAGAAGTCAACAAAGTCAAAAAGCCTACATCGAAAGCTTCCACAAAAAATGAGAATTGGTCTCAGGCCATGGAAGAGCTCAAAAAGGATTTGGAAAACCAAGTAGGAAAAGTAGAGGAAAATTTGGGAAGAGAAATGAGAGTGATGCAAGAAAATCATGAAAAACAAGTCAATGACTTGCTAAAAGAGACCCAAAAAATACTGAAGAAAATAATACCTTAAAAAATAGACTAACTCAAATGCAAAAGAGGTCCAAAAAGCCAACATGGAGGAGAATGCTTTAAAAGGCAGAATTAGCCAAATGGAAAAAGAGGCCCAAAAGACCACTGAAGAAAATAGTTCTTTAAAAATTAGAATTGAGCAAGTGGATACTAGTGACTTTATGAGAAATCAAGAAATTATTTTAAAAAAAAGAACCAAAAGAATGAAAAAATGGAAGACAATGTGAAATATCTCATTAGAAAAACCTCTGATCTGAAGAATAGATCCAGGAGAGATAATTTAAAAATTATTAGACTACATGAAAGCCATGATCATGAAAAAAAGAGCCTAGACATCATCTTCCAAAAAGTTATCAAGGAAAACTGTCCTGATATTCTGGAACCAGAAGAGAAAATAGAAATTGAAAGAATCCACCTATTACCTCTTAAAAAATCCCAAAAAGAAAACTCCTAGGAATATTGTAGCCAAATTCCAGAATTCCCAGATCAAGGAGGAAATATTGCAAGCAGCCAGAAAGAAACAATTCAAGTATTGTGGAAATACAATCAAGATAACACAAGATCTAGCAGCTTCTACACTAATGAATCGAAGGGCTTGGAATATGATATTCTGGAGGTCAAAGGAGATAGGATTAAAACCAAGAATCACCTGCCCGGCAACAGTGAGTATAATACTTCAGGGCAAAATATGTATCTCCAATGAAATAGAGCATTTTCAATCATTCTTGATGAAAAGACCAGAACTGAATAGAAAATTTGACTTTCGAACATAAGAATCAAGAGAAGCATGAAAAGATAAGCAGGAAAGACAAATCATAAGGGGCTTACTAAAGTTGAACTGTTTACATTCCTACATGGAAAGATGATATTTGCAACTCTTGAGACCTTTCTCAGTATTAGGGTAGTTGAAGGAAATATAAACGTATATAATCAGAGGGCACAGGGTGAGTTGAATATGAAGGGATGATATCTAAAAAAAATTAAATTAAGCAGTGTGAGAGGAATATATTGGGAGGAGAAAATGAGAGATAGAATAGGGCAAACTATCTCACATAAAAGTGGCAAGAAAAAGCTGTTAGAATGGAAGGGAAGAGGGGGAAGGTGATGGGGAATGAGGGAATCTTGCTCTCATTGGATTTGACCTGAGGAGGGAATAACATACACATTCACTTGGGTATCTTGCCCTACAGGAAATTAGGGGCAAGGGGATAGAAATGGGGGATGATAGAAGGGAGGGCAAATTGGGGAAGGAGGTAGTAAAAAGCAAACACTTTTGAAAACGGACAGGGTCAAAGGAGAAAACTGAAAAAAAGGGGGACAGGATAGGATGGAGGGAAATACAGTTAGTCTTTCACAACATGACTGTTATTGAAGTGTTTTGCATAATGATACATGTATAACTTATATGGAATTGCTTGCCTTCTCAAGGAGGGTGGGTAGGGAGGGAAGAAGAATTCAAAGTTCTAAAAACAAATGTTTAAAAAATTGTTTTTATATGCAACTGGGAAATAAGATATACAGGCAATGGGGTATAGAAATCTATCTTGCCCCACAAGAAAGTAAGGGGAAAGGAGATAAGGGGTCAGGGGGAGGGCATGGAGTGATAGAAGGGAGCACAGACTGGGGAAAGGGGCAATCAGAATACATGCCATCTTGGGATAGGGGAGAGTAGAAATAGAAAAATTATAACTCAAAATCTTGTGGAAATGAATGTCGAAAACTAAAAGTAAATTTTAAAAAAGGAAAAAATTGGAAAAGCAGATCAATTAAATAGGCTAGACAAGGAAGAGTCAGAAATAAGTTAGCTCGACAATGCAGTGTTCAACAAACTCTAAAACACAAATTAACAAGGAGGGAACATTTAATAGGAGACTATTTGGAAAACTAGAAGACAGCCTGACAGAAATTAGACTTAGACCAACATCTTATACCATATTCTGCAATAAATTAAAAATGGATATGTGACTTGAATGTTAAGATCATATCACAAAAAAAATTTTAAAGAGAAGTAGATACTATACCCCAGGGCAGCTAGATGACGTAGTGGAGAGAGTGCCAGATTTGAAGTCAGGAATCCTCATCTATAACACGATCTGGAGAAGGAAATGGCAAAACACCCCAGTGACTCTGGAACTAGAGACCAAATTGTCAATATTTTCTGGATTATGGAGAAAACAAGGGAATTCTAGAAAACATCTCCTTCTGCTTCATTGACTGCACTAAAGTCTTTGACCGTGTGGAACGCAATGAAATATGGCAAGTCCTCAAAAATATGCAAGTACCAGACCATCTTATCTGGCCCTTGAACAACCAACCCATTTGTGGGCCAAGAAGCAACAGTGAGAACCTAACATGGAATGACCAAATGGTTTCATAATGGAAAAAGAATATGACCAACGCTATATGTTTCACCTTATTTATATAACTTACATGCAGAATACCTCATGCGAAAGGAGAAGCTGGATGAATAGAAAGCTGGAATTAAGATTGCTGGGAGAAATATCAACATCTCAGATAGGCAGACAGAACCACTCTGATGACAGAAAGTGAAGAAGCATTAAGAAGCTTCTTGATGAGGGTGAAAGAAAAGAATAAAAAGCTGGCTTGAAGCTTAACATCGAAAAACAAGGTCTTGGCAACTGGTCCCATCACTTCCTGGCAAATAGAGGGAGAAGAAGTAGAAGCAGTGTCAGACTTTATATTCCTGGGCTCAAAGAACATTGCAGATGGCAACTGTAGCTATGAAATTAAAAGACATTTGCTCTTGGGAAAGAAAGCTGTGGCAAATCTGGACAGCAAACTGAAAAGCAGAGACACCAAAATGCTGACAAAGGCTCACATAGTCAAAGCTATTGTTTTCCCAGTAATAATGCATGGCTGTGAGAGTTGGACTGTAAGGAAGGCTGAGTGCTAAAGAATCACCACTTTCAAATTGTGATGCTGAGAAGACCTCAAGAATCTCTTGGACAGGAAGGAGAGCAGATCAATCAACACTTAAAGAAATTAATTCAGGCTATTCGCTGGAAGGACAAATACTGAAGCTCAACCTTAAATACTTTGGCCACATAATAAGAAGATGAGACTCTTTAGAAAAAAAGACTGCTGTTGAGAATGAATAAAGGCAAAAGGAAAAGGGGACAGCAGAGGATGAGATGGATAGAGAGTGTCATGGAAACAATGAACATGAGCTTGGACAGACTTCAAGAGATAATGGGGGATAGAAGGGCCTGGTGTGCTATGGCCCATGGGGTCATGAAGAGTGAGACATGACTGAATGACTTTTTCAGCCATGGGTAGGGGGTGGACTTATAACTAAACAAGGATTAAATTACAAATGAGAAAAGAGCCATGGCTATTATTGAATTACGCAAATTTGAAAAGATTTTACATAAACAAAAATAATGCACGGATAAGGAGGAAAGTAGTCAACTGGAGAAAATCTTTGTATTAAACATCTTTGATGAGGGATTTGACATCCAAAATAAACAGACAACTAACAGAAATAGCTAAGACCAGAAGCCATTCCTAAATAGAGAAATTTGCAAAGGATATGAAGAATCAGTTATATTTTTTTAAACTGCAACCTATTAACAGCCATACGAAAGAATACTTGAAATCACTAATAAGAGAAATGCAAATCAAAGCAACCCCAAGATTTTACATCACATTCACCATATTGACAACAGAGACAAAAGTGGGAGTGGTTAATGTTGAAGGGCCTATGGAAATATGGCACACTAATACAGTGTTAGTGGAGCTGTGGATGGGTACAACCACTCTGGAAAGCAATTGGGAAGTATCCAAAGTAACTAAAATGTCCATACCCTTTAACCAGAGATTTCCTGCTAGGCATATACACCAAAGAGGTCATTGACAAAAAAAGAAGCCTCCATATACACTAAATTCTTTTTTTTTAATTTGACATCTTTCTTGGTAACAAAAAACTGGAAACAAAGGAGATGCCCATCAATTGGTGAATGACTACACCAATATGGTACACAATGGTAATGGGATATTATTAAACTGCAGGGAGTGATAAGCAGCAGTAATAAAGAGTAGCATGGAAAAACTTCCATGAGCGGATGCCAAGTGAAGGAGAGCCAAGAAAACAACATATAGATTGACTAAAACAATGTAAATGAGAAGAATAACCCCCAAATCTGATTGGAACGCTGTGAAATTATAAAAAACAAGCTTAACCTCAAAGGAGAGATCTGGGGAAATACCTTTCCCAGCCTCTTTTGCAAAAGCTGGGGCAGTGGGTATGGAACTTCGTATGTGTCATTTTGTTGATGTGTTAATTGGTTTTACTGAATGTTTCTCTACTTTTCTAAAAAGCTATTTGTTATAAGGGATGGCTCTCTTGGAGGGGAAAGGGGAAGGGAGAAAGGGGGAGATCTAGGGTTGTTGATAAAAATGTCTTTATTCCAAGTATAGCTTCGGGTTCCTGGTGTAGTGCCATGGGGTCAGTGACACCCAACAAAGAGAAGGAGTGTTGCCTACATGCATCATCATTGCTATGTATCGCATGGGAGCCTTCATAAGAAGGAGTCCCTTTAAAAAAAATCTGATACTAGGATGAAATACCATAGTACCCCAAATGGGTCGCCATTCTCAAAATGTGATCCTACAGGGGAATTGCCCCAAGCCTGTTGTCCCTCCCCTGTGACCTCTGACTCCCACACAACCTAAAAGGAAAGTTTTTAGGGCACACTCCCACAGAACCCTAGGATCTAGAGCTAAGGACTGGGACAGGGGCAGGGGGCCTTGGAGATCATCAAAGATCCTGAAAGAGAATGATGGTGGGCTTTGAATAACAGTCAGCATTTACATATGGCTTTAAGATTTTCAAAGCACTGTTCACATACCTTGCTTGATCCTCACAAGAACCATGTGAAATTGATGTTATTATCCCCATTTTACATATGTGGAAACAGAGCCTGAGCACACAGCTAGCGAGTCCATGAGACAGGATTCTGATCTCCCGGCTCCAGGTCCAGTGCTCTAGCTGCTGCACTGCCTGGCTGCCTCTGGATGTTTAGTGGGTTCTCCTGTGGACATGAGATCACCACATTTAGTTCTAGCAGATAGTGTGTGATAAGAGATTTTGTAAGCCTTCCAGAGCTACATATAGTGAGCCAGAACAAGGACGGGGTGACCAGGGCTTTGTCCGGAGACATCAGCTCTTGGAAGAGGATGCCTCTGGAGAGGTGTCCCCTGCAGGGAAAATGGCACAGTGCCCCACCCATGGCAGTCTGGAAAGCACCATCTCCATCTCTTGCACTTCACAGGCCTCAACTTGCCCTACCTGAGGCTTTATCACCAGAGTAACTCTCCTCCTTTCTAGAGCTACTTCTCACCACCACCACCCCCAACCCCTGCTGGGTCACAGGCAAGGCTGTCCAGGGGAAAGGCCAGTCTATCTCCTGGCACATGTCCACCCTTACTGGGACTGGTCTCCGTATCACCACCGACTCAATGCCACCTCAAACTAGACTAAACACCATCACTGATGGCACCTCCAACTTTTTGCCCCAGGCCAAAATATTCCTACTCCCAAATTGGGTATGTGGTCCAAATGCCAATAATCATTATTGCGTAACAATATATACACATTGTATTTTAGTTCTGACCTTAATGAGCTGAAAACTTGTCATTAGTTTCCCTCTAATATCCAAAACAAGTATTTATTCCTGCTCAAGATGAGAAAATATATTGTTATTTGTGTAGCAGTCCAGATCTATGGATGGAGTAGGAAATTGGTACAAAATGTCCTTTCTTTACTTGGTGTTGACAAGTTGAATGAGAATGTCTCCAAGAAGAGAAAGCTTGAGGAAGACTGTCCCTAGGCAGGAATAGCACCAGACAAGCCTCTACGGAGTGTCCAGCATAGGGACTAGCACATTTGTTGAGTCATGTTCAACTCTTTGTGACCCTATTTGCAGTTTTCTTGGCAAAGATACTAGAGTGGTTTGCCATTTCCTTCTCCAACTCATTTGCAATTGAGAAAACTGAGGCAGACAGGGTTCAATTGCCTAGGATCACATGGCTAGTGTCTAAGGACATATTTGAACTCAGGTTTTCCTGATTCCAGGTCCAGCATTCTATTCATTTGACCACCTAGCTGCCCAAGACTGACATATAGTAGGCTCTTAACAAAAGCTTGTTGGTTGATTGAGTAGCTGGTTCCATTTTATTATCATCAAGGCTTCTGCATTGCTAAAGTAGGAGATGTGAACTCCATGGCTTCTTTCATCAATGATGAAATGCCCACAGCTGGAGAACTGGAATGTCTAGTGCCCCCATTGATTTCCTCAGTGACCCCGACAGAAGATTGGATTGACACTGTCACTGGAACCATCCCATTTGCTGGCAACAGAGGGTCCCATGGCCCTCAGGTCGGGAGCCTAAAGGGAGAGCTGATCAAGGGAGGTTTGCTCTTTGAAAGGGTGCTTGGATTCAAATTCAGGCTTTGCCTGAATTTGCTTATTTCTCATGTGGCCGCACTTGAACCTCTTTAAGGCTCAGTCCCCTCATCTATAAAATAAGGGGATAGATTATATGTCCTGGTCCCCTTCAGTTCTCTATCAAGGATCCTATGACCCTATGAGTCATCTACACAGGCACCAGCACCAGCACAATATCCCCTGATAAGATAGTGGCCAAACTACTTTAGTGTATTGTGAGGGACAGGGGAGGGGGACACACATTTTTCAATGTCGGTGATGGACAAGTGCAAGAGGCAAGATCTGGGAAATTGTAAGTCATGAAAGCTTAAGGTCAAATCACCAAAAGCAGCTCTGAAAGGAGTCGAGTTCAAGGGATGGACCAACATTTATCAAATTCAAGATCAGTCCCAAAAGCCACATATGTCCTTGAGAGATCCTCTGGAAAAATAGGTGCTGGAGATCAATGTCTTTCCAGAGGTCAGTAGTACAAGCTGTGACCCCAAGGAGTCAAGCCATGTGTCATGTGCAGTAATTGCATTTTCCAGATGGCAGGGACGAGCTTTGGTCTGCATTGATTTTGGTCATAAACTAAAAGGCGACAAGAAGAAACAAGCAAAGCTTTGTATGATGGGGGCAGTCAGCTGGAGCTGCAGAAGAAAATGGAAATTGGGTCAGGGAATGTTATCAATTCACATTTCCTGGGAAATGGATGTAGACTCTTGATGACTTCCATCAAGAGCCAGCAGAAAAACTTGAAAGGTAACAGTGGAAATTCCTGATCAGCTCAGAGTTGGTAGGGGACCATCCCCTGGGATTTAACATGGACTGTAGAACTCTAGCCAGATGTAAGGGCCTTTCTAGGGCTCCCTCTACTCTGGATGCTATCAGAGTGGCTTATGAGCAAAGGGAAGGGAATATCTGTGCCTTTATTATTGCACTTCATGTGTCTCTAGAATTCAAGATGTAAACTCAGTGAGGATCATCCTACAATCTGGGATCTTCACCATGCTGCCAACGTCTGTAACTTTCAGAAGCAGATTTTCCAAGCATTATTCTTTTGATTTCCTTCACTTCTTCATGCCCTTCACAGCCCGCAGAGCTGACGGGATGTTAATGCAGCAGAACCGTTCTGTACCCTTTTTCAAGGCCAGTTTTGCAATATGGGCAAAATGATTGGAAATGTCGTCCTGAAAAAGCTTAAGCCATCTGTCAGGGACTCCACGAAAAAGATCCACGCTGCTTCTCAGCCAAGGATATGGATAAATTATGACTAGCTGGAAATGTCCAGGCGTGGGGGTTACTATTTGAGTTTATTAGGACAAATTGCACATTTTTTAATGTTTATTGTCCTAGAAAGATCATCTTTTCCAATGCTAATAAGCCATAAGCCATGCTGATAGGAAAGAAGGCAAATGACCAGCAACAAGAAAGACTGGGAAAAAAAAGGGGCGGGAGTTGTCCCATCACCTGCCAAATGTACGAGCCCCCCAGAGTATATCTGGTGGCCTATTTATATTCACAGGCACACCCCTGTGAACAATTCCTCTGAGCTTTACAAAAATAACCCCGTTAATATTTCATGGCAAACTCCAAAAGTACTTGGAGAATATTTATTCATGAAATGTATTCTGTAAAATCTTCAAGAGTGGGAGGGTGGAGCTGCTGTGATTAAATTATAGAGCTGGGTGCGTGGCTCTTTGGAATAAGGGAAATGATTCACCCCTTTCTTCCCTGAAACATAAAAATATTACCATTCAACACAGCTAACAGTGAGTCCCACACATGGGGTAACTGAAGGGTCTTGTGCTGGCAAATGGTGGAGGGAAAACAGTGAGTTCTCCTCCCAAAGGTCGGATAGAACTGGTTTGAGAGATATCAAGGTGTTTCCTTGCTCTTACCTAGGGACAAAAGTTAATGAACCACAGGTGCCAGCTTTCAGTTTGGGGCAAGGTGGGCTCCCTGCCCTGAAAGGTCCAGAAAGAGCTTGTGTAGACTAGGCAGACAGCAAATGGAAAGGATTTATTTTGTTTTGTCTTGTTTCTGAAATCTCTGCATCTGTGTCCATATCCAAGTCTTTGAGCTTGGCCTCCTGCCACCACTTTGGCCTGATGCCATTAGGAGAGCACCCTGGGAATTGGTACAAACGAGAACACCGCAAGTGGGCACTTTCTATTTCTCCTGATTTCTGCCATTTGTCTTCATCTGAGGTGCTGTCATGGTGGTTCAGTTGATTTTCCACTGAACCACACTTGCTTAGGATGTTTGGAGAGGGAATGATGGGAAATGGAGACTCGGGGCACTCAAGAGGACACAATTCAGAAAAATGCCCCTCCAAGCTGCTCCTCTAAAGAAACATACAAATTGACAGAAGACCTCTCCACCAGGTCTCTACTTTGGAAAGCAAATTCTAAAAAGTTAAACATGATGCTGAATCCTGCAGTACCTAGAGGGAGTGAGAATCACTCAACCCACCCAGTGCAGTCAGATCCCACTGCCTGGAGTCCTACACTCCAAACCACAGAGCTTTTCTTCCCTGGGTAGCCTCTAACAAGTTCTTTGACCTCTCTGGGCCCTCCTGGGCACAATGCGGGTTTGGCCCAGATGACCTAGAAGGCCTCTTCCTGCTCCTGCTCCAGCTGCTGCTTTCTTGGCCTCCATCCTCCAGAGTGAGGAGCTGGGGGATGGGGGTTCCTTGGAGGTTCCCAGGCCTAATGCCATCCCCATCCTACCATTGAAACCCTGATAAACAGGCTTGATGGCCAGGACTTACCCTCCGTTCTTGCTCCCCAGCCTGAGGCCTTGTTTTTCACAAGATTCTAGAGTAGGTCCCCATCTCTGAATCAGCGCGGGATAAGACTCACATCACAACATTAATGAGCACCGATATCGTGCTTTAGCGTAAGCGATTGTCGTTCCGTTGTTTCATTTGCGTCCAGCTCTTCATGACTTCATTTGGGGTTTTCTTGGCAAAGATCCTGGAGTGGTTTGCAAAGTCCTTTAGAAATATTATCTCATCTGATCCCCAGAGGCAGGAGTCATCATTATCCCCACTGAGGAAACTGAGGCAAGCAGAGGTTAAATGACGTCCCCAAGGTCTCATAGCAAATAAGATTCTGAGGAAGATTTGAACTCAGGGTTTCCTGAGTCCAGGTTCACTGCCCTGGCCCATGGAACAGACACTGAAGAGGAAAAGATCCACTAGCAGGAGACGGAATGCCGACCCTTGGAGGAAAAAACCAGGCCTCTCTCTTTTTTCAGGGGAGAAGGATGAAGCCCACCCCCCATGAGCTGTACAACGGATTCTTGGTGCTCCCTTCTCCCCACCAGCAGAATCCCAGGAAACTGGAGTCAGAAGCAATCTCACTGACGTCATGGAGTCCAATTACGTCTAGAAAACTACTCCTCGGGCCTCTAGGGGAGAGATCCAGGGACAGGGTCCAGCCCAGCCCCCTGCACCCTGCCTACTCATCCCAGGTCATGTTTCATCTACCCCTTCTTCTCCTTCCCACTCCCACAGCCTGACTCATCAACTTCTCACAAAACCCCCACTACAACAACTTTCCTGCTGACCTTCCACGCTCCCTACCATTGCCACACAACAGATCAGACTTCAGCCCCCCAGGCTTTTCATCACTCACTAAATTAGGGGCAGACTCTTTGATGGAGCCTTCATGGTATCTACTTTCTACAATGATGAGGGAACTCAAAGACACGCCACAAAGGTAACCGGAGCTGGAGGAGATCTCAGAGACCATCGCCTCCACTTTACAGATGGGGACACTGAGACAAGGGCAGATGAAGTAACTAGAGCCAGGTCACACAAGTAGCCAGACCTGAACCCAAGCCCTGACATCAAGCCACACCATGAACATGCACGAAGAGACAGCGCTTCCAAAGGGCACCCTGAAATGGCAGGAATCGGGATTTATCCGAAGCTAGTTATTAGAGCGGGATAAAGCCCCGTGTTATTCCAAGCATCTAATTTACATGACTGACTCTCAATGCTCACTTCCTTCCTGGTGGACGTGTCCAAGTTCGAAACAAATCGGAATGATGCAAACAAGATCATTAGTCAACTGCCTATCCCGGCTCCAACTTCATCATGGGGCTTTATTCTCAGCTCCTTCTTCCGAAGCTAGGAACCCGCCTGGCCCCAGCTGAAGCTCCTTACGTGGGCCTCGCTCTTTCCCAAAACCTCTCCCTGCACAGCCGATGGCCATCCAAGAGAAAAACCAAGAGGGGCAAGCCTCTCTGCTCCGCCCACCCTGCACATTCACCTTCGCACTTGCTCCATCGCTGTCAGTCTGCCCAGTGGTGAATCCTTGTTCTAGATGATTAAGAAGAAATAAGTGTGACCAAATCACAAAAACCCCAGATTTGGAGACCAAAGATCTGAGGTCCAGGACCAGCTCTGCCCCCTAGCCTGGGTGTGACTTTGTGGGAGGCACATCTGTCTCTGAGCCTGATTCTTCCCATGAAATGGGTATATCTGTGATCCCAGACTTGCCTTTCTCACAGGGCTGCTCTGAGAATAGCTGGGGACCAGAAGAGGGCAGCATGTCATTGAAGGGGGCTTTATCATCATGAGTTATTGTTATTATATCTGTGAGTTATTTTTGCAAACTGAGCTGTTGTGGTGGTTTCCAGTGTGAGGGATTAGTCTTTTCCTTATTTCCCGGGGAAGCTTCTGCTGGGTCTCCAGTAGTCCCACCCCAGGCCCCACTGCTACTCCCTGCTCCCAGGGCCTAGATGTCCACTACAGAAGAGACTCTTGGTGCTCTCCCACCCAGAGTCCATCAGGTACTGAAATGTCCAGAAGATAAGAGATTCTGAGGATGAAATGAAAAAAGGGAAAACCCCTGTAGGAGCCCCCATCTAGCTGCCTACTGCCACTCCCAGGAAAACATGGTTTGATGAGTTGGAACAAGATTGCTCTAGGAAGTCCTGGGGGCTCATCTGTCCTCTGATGATGCCCAGATGGCAAAGTTCTCATCCTAGGAGGAGAGCAGATAGAGAACCAGACTGGCTTCTGGGAGCAGCCACTTGTAGCCTGGTGAGCTAACGAGGGAATCAGCCACTGTGGGTGGGGGCTCAGTCCACTGTGAGTCACTGAACGCCACTGGGACTCTCGCATTCAACAGCTCAGTAAACAAGGCCAAGGGTCTTCCCTGGAGGAAAATCAAATGCTGGAAAGACTCTGGACTGCAGGAAAGAAATCGCTTCCCCTGGAAACATAGGGTCTTCTCCATGGGCTTGAATAGTCTGCTTTAAGAGTGAAGAGCACCAATAGCCAATAAGATCTCAAGCCTCAAATATGGACAAAGATGGGATCTAGCCATTTAAAGGGCCCCAGGAGATTCCATCCAACACTTTTATTTTACACATGAGGAAGTGGGAGACCTAAGCAGGGAACCCGCTGAGTCAAGAGTCCCCTGGAAATTGATGTTGCAAGGCCCCAGCAAGACTCCAAGGCTCCTGACCCAGCCATCTTGGGCTGAAAGGTATCTGGGCCAAAGCCTTCTCTTTCCTAGTTTCTTCCTCTTTCCGCATATCTCCATATCAGAGAGGAAAAGCAGCTACCAGATATGCTTACTTCACATCACCAGACTTCACTGAGGGCTTGTGTTTGTTTCTGGGTACCACACTTTAGGAAGGCTGTTGAGAAGCTGGTGACTATCCAGAGAAAGGGGGCCAGGATAGTGAAGGGCCTCAAGTTCATGCCTTATGAAAACTGCTGGGAAGAACTGGGGATACTCAGCCGGGAGAAAACGAGACTTAGAGGGCCAAGATAGTGACCTTCAAGCATTTGGGGGATGGAAGAGCGTTGGAGCTAATTTCTGTGTGGCCTGGGAGAGCAGACCTAGGAGCAATGGAGATTAGTTGGAAAGAGGCAAATTTGAGCTTGGTGACAGAAACAAAGAAACAAACTTCTTAGCAATTCAAGCTGTTCTGAAGGAGGAGGGGCTGCCTGGGGGCAGGGGTCTTGCTTCACCCAAGGCCTTTCAGTGGGTTCATGGAATCCGCCATTGTGGTTCAGGTCCAACTTAGACCAGAGGTCTCTGAGGCCTGTTCTTCTTGGCACACTGGGTGATCCATTTGTGATGGGTCTTAATCTGTCCTTTCCTCTACACCCCTTAGATCTCTGTTCAACTCTTCCCAGGAGGAGCAATAACACCCATCCTTCTATTTAGATAGGGCTGTGCCTCGATGCCTCCTGGGAAATGCCAAGAAAGTTGGGAGTTGCACAGAGCAGCCTCCTCCTTTCGAAACATATCACAGAAAGCCCTCCGAATTTCACATGACGGAAGCATTTTGTAGTGGAGAGAGAACCCGACTTGGACTAAGAAGCGTGCCCTGCCCTCCACTCCCACCCCAATCACATGTAGTCCTGCTATGTGACTGGCAAAAGGTGGAGAGAATTGCCTCTGTAAAGTGGGGTAAGAACATCCAGGGCATTTGGGGCACCCATCACTTTCCACACTGACATGAGGCTGAAATGACTTGGAAGACTTGGAAGGACCACAGATATCTGCAGTTATTGACAATCATTGGCAGTGCTCAAGGAACAGTGTGTGTGCCTCTGGAGGTCATTGTGTCTGCTCCCCCCAGAAATACACCTTCCTGCCTCTGCCTCCCTCTGGTAGCTTTGTCCTATGCCACACATGGTACGGACGTTGATGTCACACCTGGTGTGATTTGTTATGCCCCCCTTTTTTTTCTTTTCCTCCCCCAAATTAGCCATGTTTCCCTCACTGAAGATTCTAAGGTGAGTAGCCAAGGCCTGGTATCCAAAAAGCCAACCTAAGCTCCAAGTTCTTATCCAAGATAAGTTGGCCTCCAGTGAGTATAAGCATAGCCATGTTATCATCCCTTGGTTATTTTCTTCTTCCCCCTCTCTCTTCCATTTGGTAACTGGGTACCATGAATCAATAAACAATTATTAAGCCCTGCTATTTGCCAGGCACCATGCTAAGTACTGGGGATACAAAAAGAAGAAAAAGAAAGTCCCTGTCCTCAAGGAGTTTCCAGTCTAATGGGGGACCCAACATACAAACAAATATATACACAAGACTATACACAAGATAAATAGGAAATAATTAACAGAGGGTTTTTTTTCAGCACAATAAGCATTGCAGCTGAGGGCAGGTCAGAGGGCAGCAACTCAGGCAGGGTCTCGTTTAAGGTTCTACCCTATCAAGGAGACACATCCAGGGAAAGCGGAAGGACGACTCAAGGAGGCCTGACGCATCTAAGGTGTTCTTGAAGTCTGGTGGCTGAATTTGGATGGGTGGGAGAAACTGGCCCTCAGCCTGTTCTCTAGTGCATCTCCCAGGGCCATGATGAGTGGGAGGCTCCATTCACCAAGTGCAGCTCGATTCTACTTCCCTCACTCAGTCTCTCTCGCCCCTCTGTTTTCCCCGACTTGCTGTATCTCACACGCCATCGTCATTCAGTCAATCTTTCTTGAATTGAGTTATGTTTATTACCTTTTAAGAAAAACTTTGTTCTAAAGCAATTGTCTGCTTTGATATTTGCTTAATGTTTGCTTTATCCTATCTACTTTGACCTGGATTTATTTTGATATTCAAAGTGTAGAAATTTTTTATCAAAAATGGGGAGGGGGCAAAGTAGCACCATCCCAAACCTCAGAGAAGGCTTCCTGTGGAAGGATAATAATAGCTTCTAATTATGCAGGACTTTACAATGCAGAGTAGCCTTTCCTCACAACAACTCAATGAGCTAAGGCGGGGCTCAGGAGGGAGAAGTTATGATCATCCTGGGAAGGAGGTGCCAGGATGACTCCACTTTTCAGATAAAGAAACCGGGACTCAGGAGAGTCAAGTGATTTGCCCCCAGCCACTGGGGGTGGGGCAGGGATGTGTATGTGTGTGTGTTTCTGTGCATGTATGTATGTGTGTGCATGTGTGTTCATATATGTGTATGTATGTGTATTCTGTGTGTATGTGTCAGAGGCAGGGCTTACATAACTTCCCATTGCCAGGCTTCTTGTGCCAGGTCTGGTGCCCTCATGCACATGATCTGTACTCCCTGCCACCACACAAAGCCTCTGCCTGACCCAGACACCAGTGGGAAGAGAAGGGGCCTGGACACCCATTCTTGCCCCATACTCCTTCCTGAATCCCAGCTGAGAAAAAGGCTGGACATTAAGAGGAAGCTGAAGGGGGCTGGGAACTAGGAAGAGCAGAAGACCAACATGGTGAGTGTGAGGACCAGGGTGGCCCAAGGTTGGGGACAGAAAATCCACAGAATGCCCATATCCTGTGTGTGTGAGTTCTCTGGGTGGCTGTGATGTCCCTAAGCCTCTAACTGCACCTTTGAGGTCAGCATTACCGGAATGATTGTCCCCCTGGTCACCCACCCAAGAAGTGTCGATGGTGAGATTCAAATCCGGGTCCTCTTGACTCTCAATCCCCCCTCGCTCCAAGAGGTCTCTAAGTAAACAAACAAAGGGAGGAAGGGGAGAGCTGGCTACCAGAGCTAGCATTTATCATCATTTATCCTGGAAAACTGAGAGTGTGACGCAGCCCCACTGTGGTCTTTGCCGACCCTGACTCCACCAGGGCTTAGCGCTTTCTTTCTTACAGATCTATAATTAAAATAAAGATAGAGGGGGAAAAGCACAATAAATGAGATCTCTACAATTCAGGCCACTGAAAAGGAAGCCTTTAAAATTTATGGGACAACATTTTGTTGTTAAGTAGATCACCCTCAACAGATGGAAGCCTAATAGTCACAACAGACCTGGGAAGATTGGCTAATGAGGTGTCTGCTGACCAGCCTGTCTCACCATCCATCAAGGTGCTGGCTAATGGGAAGGGAGCTCCTGCTACCGGAGGCCACTCACCTGGCAAATGACATCAGAAGTGTGGTGTCCTGCTCAAGAGGGTGGCTGGCTCCTGGTGAGGGTGGGGGGTATCTCTACACTCATCGCAGAGGGCTGGACAGACAAAAAGCCTGGGGTGGGAGTGGGAGGGGGCAGGCCAGAGTGACAATATGACCTAGGACTCCACAGAAAAACATAAACTACCTCAAGGAAATGTAAAAGGCCAAAGAAGCTCCCACTACCCCATGGGAACCGTTGCCCCTAACCCAGGGCCATCCTGGCACCCCACCTTCTTTGTTCTGTTTCTGCGTAATACCCACCTGGCTTGGGGGTGGTGCAGGGTCCACGATGGTACTTTGTCCTGCTGCTGCCCACAATGACTGGCCTCTTGTGAGTCCACTCCCCCAATTAACCTCATTAATCCTAACAAAACCTATTAATAACCAAGCTAGTATGAGTGCTTTCTTTGGTTTCTCAGTGTTCTCTTGGTGGGCATGCCATTGGCACAGTAGCAGAACAGATCTTCCCCCTTACATTTGGTGTAGTGGGCAGGATGGTCTGCCCCCTTACACAGACTGAGGAGGCAGCATTCCAAAGCGCTGATAACTGCCTTCTCACTGGCCAAATGCAGTCGGGCAGTTCAGCCAATCCTCCACTTGCCCAAGCTGAGTTCTGGGAAAAGGAGTGTCTGTTTCTAAGGAGAAACCTAAAGAGGGAGAAGAAAAGGTGGTGACCCAATGCAAAAGAATAGGGGCAGCACCAGAGGCCATGGCAGGAGGGGCAAAACATTGTGAGAGAGACAGAGGACTAGGCAATTTAAAAATCATTTCAGGTCTGCCGGTGCCCATAACACTCACAAAGTGCAGGGGGCCAGGGGCCAGGGGCTCTGCAGTGTCAGGCACATCGCCATGTCAGGAGCACAGAGAAATTGTCACCAGGCCCCAGATCAATAGCAGGCTTTCTGTTCCGTTTGGGACAGCCAGCTATGCCTGGGCATGGCCCACCTAAGGAGTCGTCTGAGAGGAGGCTGGGGCAGCATCCAGCAAGGGTGGGCCAAGCCAGGCTTGAGCACAGCTCCCCAGCTCAAATCTGCATAACCAGAGGCCCTGAGGAGTTAGCCTTTCTCTGCCTATGAGAATCTGCCCACAGGGGGCCACCCACCTCTCATATGTTCATGCATGCTTGTGCACACGTGTGCACACACACACACACACACACACACACACATACACACACACACAGCCTGCACAACAGAAAAGAAAGGAAGAGTGGCTCTTCTGCATCAGCTATAGCAGCAGCCCTGTGGGCACAGCTGCCAGACAAGCCAGGGTCCCACGACGCTGAAATCTATTGCTTAGCTTCCACAGCCAGGCAGCCTCACCGGGGACCAGCATTCCAAGGTCTTCAGCCACTTCTATTTTCTGGGGTCAGCAAAGCAATGTCTGTGCAGGCACCCAAATTAGCCCAGCCATATATCCATGGGAAGCAAAATGAGGGGGCCAAGAGCTGCTCTCCTGGCTCCTTACATGACAGAAGGTGGGAACTCAGGACAAGGTGCTAAATAGAGTGGTTTCCTCCCCTTTGCTTCTATTCTAGCTGTCTATGTCCATTAGCCCAATGGGAATCTTCTGTGATTTCTGAGCCAACCCTGGGAGCCTCCAGCTCTCCTGACCCTCCTCGGAAGGCTAAGAATGACTGGCAGCCAACAACTTCTCACACTCCTTCTACTAGGTCTCCCTTGGTATCTTGTCACAAAGTCATGGGCTTCTTGGCTGCCCTGCAGTAAGCCATACCTGGACTAACCCTGAAGCACAAAAAAAGCAACATTGCTTCATCCTGAGCCTCCATCTCTTACCCCTCTCTTGGAGGGAGGCTGCTTGGCTGGGCATATGGCTAAGAGTCAGGAAAGCTGGGTTCCAACAGCTCTGAAACATCACCCCTCTTCTCAAGAGCCCTCTTGTGGCTCCACCGGCAGCTGAGTGTCTGACATTTACTTAGAAATTCTGAATGACCAGCCCCAGAGTCGCTGGGATCAAATGCCAACTCCTCAGCCTGGCATCTAAAGCTTTCCACAGTCCTCTGTTGATTGAACATTGCTTCCCATCACAAACTCTACATTCAACCAAACTTACCTATACAGGTGTGCTACTTCCTGCACTTAGCATTCTATCTCTTACCTCTTTCTTCTTGCCCAGGCTATGCCCCATGCCTAGAATTCCCTCTCTTCTCACCTCCATCTCTTAAAATCATTAAGTTGCTTCAAGGTTCAGCTCAGGTAGCACTTCGTGCCCAAAGACTTTCTTCATCTTCCTTTCCCTACTTCTCTCTCCCTCTCCTTTTCTCCCTTTCTCTCTCTCTCTCTCTCTCTCTCTCTCTCTCTCTCTCTCTCTCTCTCTCTCTCTCTCTCTCTCT
>CM053623.1:1664358-1698555 GCA_028646595.1 Phalanger gymnotis | reverse complement strand
CTCTCTCTCTCTCTCTCTCTCTCTGTCTCTCTCTGTCTCTCTCTCTCTGCCTCTCTCGGTCTCTGTCTCTCTGTCTCTGTCTCTCTGTCTCTCTCTGTCTCTGTCTCTCTCTGCCTCTGTCTCACTCTCACTCTCTGTCTCTCTCTTTCTCTGTCTCTCTGTCTCTCTGTCTGTGTGTGTGTTTCTCTGTGTGTCTCTCTCTCTGTCTCTGTCTCTCTGTCTCTGTCTCTCTCTCTGTCTCTGTCTCTCTCTGTCTGTCTCTCTCTCTGTCACTCTCTCTCTGTCTCTCTCTTTCTCTCTCTGTCTCTCTCTGTTTCTCTCTCTCTCCCCTTCGCTCTTTCACTCTCTATTTCACTAGAAATGTTAATCTCTTGCTTTGACCCCTCTATCAAGATTAACATCCACCACCTCTGAAAGTCATACTGAATGCCTTCCTAACACCACATTTGGCACACAAAACAATCAAACTATCACTGTCTCACTCAGCCATCATACCGGCCAATGTGGAGTCATCTCCATCCCCCACCACCATGGATTTCACCTTGGCAGTCTAGCCTAGACAATGCATATCGTTAGGGCAGATGGGTCAGCTGTGCCATGGACACAAGAGGAAGACATGTTGATGTGGACCAAGAGCACATCTCAGCAGCTTGGGTGACTTCCATGATGGAACTCTATTCCAACACTTGCTTCAGCCAGGATGACAAGGACATACAGCCTGCATTTCCGGGGCTGATATTTGCAAAGACTAATTGCAGGATGTATTTCACACTTTATGAACAACAAAAATATGCGATCCGTCAGCATGTGCCTCATATTTTATTAAAGAGAAAGAAAAACCTTTAATTTTTCTCTAATTTTTGTTAAACTGTCTCAGTCTTGTCTATTCTTAGAGATGAGAAGCAGCTCTAAATGTGTTGGTTTAGAAAATGGCATAAAGCAAAAAGACAATACATCACTGGGAAGATGCTTTTCATCCAGAAAAATGTCTCTATTCTATTTCTGAATTCAAAAGATGGAAAACCTTTGGGGATGATTTTTTAAGAAACGGAAAAGAGGGAAGGAAAAGAAGGAGAGGAAGGGGCTACAGGAAGCAGGCTTGAAAATGTCCACCCGCCCTTCTTGCCTATCATTCTCATTGACAAGTAGCAAGAACCCAGAGCCCCCTGGTCTCCCTGGACTCAAGACCTCATCCCAAATCTACTTTTCAGCTTTCTTTTTCCCACTCTTCAAAGACTCTGCTCACCTCTGAGCAGGGAGGTTGGGGCAGGTGGGGTCACCGAGCTAACCAGACCAACCAAGCTAACAAACACAGTCACAGGACTACACAAGAGCAGGGCCAGCCCTTAGCCAACCCCTAGCAGACAGTCATATGCTACCATCCATCCTTCCTCGGATATCTATCATCGGCCCACCTCCTCCTGGTGCCCTCATACCCCAGCACTCACTGGAAAGAGCAGTGAATTTGGAGTCCACTTCCTCCTTGTATGAGGCATAAATGTCACATAGTCTCTCTGGACCTCTTTTTCCATAGCTGTAAAACAAGGGCCAACTTCTGGATGCTTTCCAGTGGGGATGATTTCCTCTAAAGTCTGGATGACTTCTAAGTCCCTTCCAGCTCTAAGGCCATGATCCCCTGCCTCGTATCCCCTGCCCTGCCCCCAGCCCACCCCACAAAACTACTTTGCATAGATTTTCTTTGTATCTATTTTATTTAATACTTCTCTGCACATATTCTTTGTAGTGGATGCCTTCTTTCACCCTAGTCAAATGTAAGCTTTTTGAGGGGAGGGATGGCTTCATTTTTGTCTCGTACCCCAGCACTTTACACAGTATCTGACACATGTTTTGAATTGAATTGAATTCATGTGCCTAATGCCCTTATGCTTGTTCCTCTTTCCTCAGTCAAATTGTTCTCTAGGAGGGAAAGGAGAGGAGCCAACGGCACCTGCCTTCCTGAGGATGTGGCCCCTCTCAGGGTGGAGAGTGCATTTCCAGATTTATCTCAGATTGTCCAGTAGAGGCCCCCTACCTCTTTAAAGAACTCTGTGACACTGTTAGGAGAGATGTTTGCGATGGCAGAAGGGACATTCCCCAATGTGTCCAGAATGCCAGCGTGTGTTTCCAGGTAGCAAACCTAGCCCTGCACGTCCCGCCAGCAAGGATACATTCTGCTCCTGACTCCAGGGAACACTAAGCCTTTGGGGAGGCCTCATGCTCAGAGTATCATGAAGGTGCTGGAGCCCTGGGAAGCTAATGGGTAAGGGACTGAGGAGGTTCCTGGTCGGTAGGGTACTAAAGAAGACAGCAGCTCTCCTGCCATGCCCTGCCCTAAACCCTCAGCATCCCCATTTTTGCTGAGTGACAGAGGGCACAATGTCCCATCATTTCCTCTGACCAGAATTGAACCACCGTGCTTGGTTCAGGAGCTGAGCCCCTCCACCAGGCAGCCCTCTAGCCTCCTAGGTCTTCCCAGCTCTAAGCAGAGGCCCAGGAAGGAGCCCAGTCAGGAATATCCCACAGCTGGCCAGCACTGCCACAGGGCAACCACCCAGCACAGTCCCAAAGGACATAAGAGGTGCGAGGGCACAGCCAGAGGCAAGAACCCAGAACTTTCCTGAGTCTCAGGCCACGACTCATCATACTTTGGGGGAAGAAAAGTCCTAGAAGTGAGCACACCAGAAGGACAAACATAAGGTGTCTCCTAGCTTCAAAGAAGAATGTTCAAGGACTCCCAGTTCTGAACTGAGCTCTCTTAGCCCCTTCTGGGAGCTCAGGCCCCATGGCCAGCTAGGGCCAGATTGGGCTGAGAAGCCACGCATGGGAGAGGCAGGCACAGGGCTCTCTGGAGTCCACAGGAGAACCCTGGCCACCAACAGCCTGCCCCTCCACCCTCTCTCCGGCTTTACTTCCACCTAGTGGTCCATCCTTCAGCCCCACCCAATGACAGCACATTCCAACTTGATACGGCAGCTTCTCCTTCCATTCTCTCACCTCATTTAAACATAGGCACAATATCCGCATTGTCTTTTTTTCCCTTTCATCTTTGCACAATTTATCACACAACTAAATGCTCAATAAACTTTATTAATTAACTGCATAAAAATTATGGGCATCTATAGAGAGTGCAATCAATAACAGTGATAGTATGAGGTGCCTGAAAAGCTTAGAATTGGCCTCAAAATAAATAGCCTGGATGGGTAATAAATCCTCTAGGACCAAGCTGGCAGAATCTCAGGTGGTGACACTCTTCCTCTGAGACGAAGTCTCTCCAAGATCGTTTGCTTTAAATCAAAAGTTGTCCATGGAGAATGTCTAAGGTTCTGAGCTCAACCTAGCACCTCAGGCTCTGCCAGACACTTAGATACAGCTGCCCCAGAGCTTCTTCATCTACCTCTGTGAAGATAACAAGCATCCTTAGAGACTCAGGGATTCCAAGAACTTGGGAGCTGGGAGAGCACTTTGAGATCTGTGAATCCAAGCCCTGTGTTTTACAGAATAAACAACAGGGCCCTGGGAGTCATTGCCTATTTCCAAGTGTCCACAAATAGGGACTCATCAAAGACCTTGTGGCCTCAGCTCCATCGACCTTCACTTCTGTCCTAGTCTGAACAATCTGCTCCAGGAGAATGGAAGGCTCTTGAGCCCAGGGGCTGTTCCACTTGGGTCCTCAGCATACCACACACTGGAGGGCCTTAATATATGGTTGACAGCTGCCTTTTAATTGATTAGTTGGTGTTTTTTTTTCAAACCATACTCCAGGTGTGCCGGTTATGGAAGAAAAGAAATCTAAAAAATTAGGATGCAATAATAAATGATCCAAGAGTCAAAATTCAACCAGAAAATGCCTGGGAATTGGCAACAATTTAATGAGCCAATGGAAAAAGGACTGGGTCTAAAATTCTGGGAGTGGCGCTGTGACTTCTGACACTGTGTGACTCTGGGCTGGTCACTTTCCCATCCGTTAAGTAGGGAGGAGGTTGTAGTAGACACCTTCAAAGTCCCTCCCAACTCTAATCTATGAGCAGGGACACACCAAATATATTCCAATAGGCAAATAGCCTTAGGAAAACACTGAAGAAGGTCCAAAAGTCCGATGGTCCTGGGGGTCCCCATCCCACAGGGCTGATCTAGGGATGGTTTCCCAAGAGATATACTAAAGGCAGAAACACTTTTAGCCAGTAGGGCAGGATTTGGTCTGGGCCTGAAGCAGAGAGCTGGCCTTTCTCCCAAAAAGAGGTGTGTGCATAAGAGCAGGGATGAGAAGGTAGGAAGCTCAGCGGCCTCTGACCCAGAAGGGCACCGAAGAGAGGACAGGCAGCCAGGCCTTGGCGGCAAAGGCTGGTCTACGGGCAGAGAATATCAGCCCAGGGCTCTTTCACTCTAGGTTAAGGGGGAGGCACCTCCCACCCAGATGGGAGTCTAAGATGGTGAGTATCTACAGTGAGTCTAATTACATCTTCTTATACACATCTATTGGCACTGGGGAGACCCTGAGACATGTCCATTACATTAACAGCTAATTGAGAATGACTAAGTATGGGCAAGTGGGGAGTCAACCTTTTGAGCTGGGCCGATCAAAGGACAAAGACAGAACTCTTGGGGGGAACTTCTCAGAGCCAAGCATAGACCAAAAAAGCAGATGATGTAAGAGCAAGTCCAGCTCTGCTGATCAAGGAGAAAGATGCACACCTCCTCCCACAGCTGCAGGAGCCACAGGGGCCATCAGGGGTCAGAGGCCCATTGTACTTATATTTCTTCTCACCCACAGTGGGCTTGGAAAAGGAGGAAGCTCCTCGGCCCCGAGTTCTTGGACTCACTCAGATGTTGAGAGGTTGTCTCCCTAACAGCTCTGACCTAATTGTTCTGAATGAAATCTAAGAGTGTCATAAAGTCAGGGCCCTAGATTGGTCCCTGAAGAGCTAGGACTCCCTGGAACATCAAGATGCTGCCTCCCTGACATCTCCAAATTTACTTCCCTTTTCAGTTGAGTCCAAGCCCTCAAGTAGCACTATAATGCTCAAGGCCTGTGTAGAACCCTGGGAATGAACTGGTACTCAACAAAAGGTCAAAGGCGTCTCTCTAATGACCTCAATTTGTTTCCCTTAGGACGGGACTCCAAAAAACCAGCATGGTACTAAGAATCTGGAGAGCTGTATAGTCCCTGGCAGAAAGCAGGTCTTACTTGAGAGGGAGAATTATATTGACCCTTACTAAGCCGTTAGCATTCCCTGACATTGTTTTGCATTTCTATAAGAGGGCTGCCCTGTACCTCTTATGCATTCATATCTTAAATGCTTACATGGGAACCAGGGACCCTTTGATAGAGACCTCCAGAGAGCCAGACACAAGCTATATCTTAAGAGTCCCAGAGGAAATTTCAAGACAAGGAGAATGAAGCACAGAGTTATGATTGGAAGCGCCACCCTCGAGATTTAAGCAAATCCACCTAAGCTCAAGGTATGTAATGTTGTACCAGGGATTATTACACTAATAATATGTTAAAATCCAGGAATTATTGCACAGTTATGTAATTTCTTCAAGCAATTTGAACATAAAGAAAGCAGGACTCCAGCAGGCATTTTCAACATCTTCATTCTTCCTAGCTAAGTTTAGGGTTCTCTAATCATAAAACTTCATAATTAAAACTTTGAAGAGAAGCCCAATGTATTGTCTAATTTCAATGCCTCTATCCATCACTCATTTTGCCAAGCTCATAAAAATAGTTCTGTGTCCCCGCCCTCACTGCAGCCTGATTGCTGAGGAGCCGTTGTCCATTTGTATACGGAGCATTCGTTGTAGTGAACCTATCAACCTCATTAGTTGCTTAATGCTATCTCCAGGGCTCCATAAAGCCATTCCAAAAGGCCACATCAGCAAAATTTACTGAAAAAGGCACAGTCCCACCAGGCTGTCAGTCCCTGGGATTCAGGCAGGCTTTCAAAAGATATTTAACCCCTCTACAAAAAACCCTGAAAATAAAAGGGAGTATAGGGAGAGCAGGCAGACCAAGACCAGAGTCTCCCTAAGGCTTTGTGGTCCACAGGACCAGCACCTATGAGCATGAGAAGTCACATCCCAGACACTCAGGATCAGACCATGGACCTGATATCCATTTGTCTCAAACACAAACATGGAATAAAAGGGAGGAATTCTGTTCTCTCTCCCCAAGGCCAAAAAGTCCTTCAGGACTCCTCCAGCTTCACTGATGCTCCTGGGAGGTCACCATAGCTGCATGTAGGGCTTCCAATATCCTCCCATGTATCATTAACTAAGGTAAGACTTTCTTTACTGTTTTCCCTTTTAGTACTTATTTAATCAAGTGCCCTTGAAGAATTTAGCCTTTGTTTCTTTGATTAAATCAGGAGTCTTTGATGACCTCCTTGCCTCAAGGGGTTTGAGTCACATATCTGTGACACCAGAAGCTTTTAGGCCATGTGGGTTTAAGTCACCATGTTTGTGACACTTTTAGGTCACATGGGTGAGTCACATGTTGTGACACCCTTTCCCTGAACAAGATATATAAACCCAGAGGATGGTGTTCTCCCTTGGGGCTCTCAGTCCCTGGAAGAGTGGTGTGGAACTCTGGGCAGCCGTCTTAAGAGCTCCTGGCTTGTAAATCCAGATGTTGATGCCTTCCTGGTAACTACGCATTGTGATTTGAGTCAGACAAGTCTGTCTGTTGATGTTTGTAATTTCTATTTGTCTTCATTCTGAAGTTCAGGTTGCTGGCTTTTCCTCCTGAACTAAGTGAATGATATTTGTATGTGTAATTAAAGTAAGATTGTTAACCCCTTAATGTTGCTTTCCTTAGTAAAGCAGATCAAAAGAAACTGTGTTAGCAGCCTTTCTGTATGCTGCTGTTATTGGTCTTACACCCCTACAGCAGCTGCTAGCCAGATTGTTGCTACACCCCAATGGCAGCTAGTATTTACACTGCATTTACATTGAGCTGATTACTCATCTGGAAAGTGTGCACTGATATCACTGAGGCAGGGAGACCTAGCGAATCATGAGAAGCAGGTGTTTTGGTTTTTAAATAGCCTTCTATCTTCCTATGGTTTCAAAAACTTCTAGGCAGAAGCATTGCCAAGGAAAGCAGAGCAATAGTGGCAGACTGGATGCAGGGACTCCCATGGCAATGTTTCCTACTTTTTAGTTCTTCACCAAGGCCCCCTGACCTGCTTGAACCCCCTGAAGATTCTCATCCTAGTGGCGCCATTCAGGAAATCAGAGCCGCTCTGTCACAGGCCCTGTGAGTGGGAACCAGCAAAGCCTTCCTACCTCCATATGAAGAACTGGACCATAACCTGAGAAGACAAAAGCCTCTAAGAAAGTTGCTTTGAGACAATATAGTTACTGAGAAAAGCCAGAACCCGTCGTCACCTGGGCAGAAAAAAGCAAGAGACACGCAGGCATCCCAGAAGCATTGCCTCAGGGTAGCAGGTGGGCTGGCCTCACAACAGGGCCAGAGGCAGAGTCTGGGAGACATACGACATGAGAGATTTAACAGGATTTCTTCCCTACTTTCCCCCCAGACAATTGGGCCCGACATTTGACACAGGGTCCCATTAAACTCCATGTTTCTGTTCTTGATAATGACCTATCCCAGTCTCCAGGTGGGAAGAGTTTTCAGAGGCCTAGGGTCCAAAGTGAACCTGAGCAGAAACGGCCTCCCTTGCCCACCTGACAAGGAGCATCCAGCCTCTCCTCAGAGATCCCCATCCTTCCAGGGGTAGCCATTCCTCCTGGTCTTTGCCTCGCCATGTTTCCCACACGCTCTTCCTTTCCATGGCCATGGTGATCATGCCAGCTCAAGTCCTGACCGCATCAGTACTCGCTGTTCTAATCATGCAATCCTTTCCCCAGATTGTTCCCCAGCCCCACACCACCATCCTGCTGATTCAGGGTATTCTGATAAATATTTAACAGCCAGCTCAGGCAGGGGTGGGGCAGAGTGTGCGTGACACACTTTCAGGCTTAATATGCATTATTAACGTTTTCCCTATTACTTTCTTCAGTCATAATCAGCAAAGCAACAAGTTCAGGTTGGATTTGCTGCATTTTCAAATTTCCAAGGTGCGAATGCTCTCACTGGACTTTGAACAGCCAGCTCTACAAGCTGAGTCCAGCATACTCTTACCTCTGTCACGCCCCTAGCCCATTGATCTGAAGAATTGCTATTCTAGGAACACATTCTAAGGTACAGCTCTGACCAGCTCACACACTTGGTCTAAGATCTTCAATGGCTCCCCGTTACCTACTGAGAGCCACATTCCTTGGCCTGACTTTTAAGGCCCTCCACATTCTGACTCCATCTACCTTTCCATGTGATCTCTTACTGCTCTGCTACGTGAATATGCCACTCTGGAAAATGGGCCCTTGCTCCAAGGGCCATTCTTTTCTGCCTCTTGGCCTCCTCTGCTTTCAATCTCCTGTCCCATCTGTCTAAACCCTGCCTGCCCTTAGGACCAGAAGACATCTTACCTCCTCTGGGAAGCCTGCCTAATGACCCCATCCAGAAGAGATTTCTCCCACCTCTGGACTCCTCTGACATTTCTTGTTCTGCCATTCCCTTGACAATTACTGTTCAGGGTCTACTTAGTTACCTTTTCTCCTGAACATAACATGTCTCCAACAAGATTGGGATCTCCTGGATGGCACTGACTATTTCCTGCATCTCTCAAGTTCCTCTCTGCCTGGCACATACAGGGTGCCCAATCAATATTTATTTGTAGATAGATGGATGGATGGATTAATGGATGGGTGAGTGGGTAGATATGGGATGGGTAGATGGGTGGGTGGGGGGGGGAGTGGGTGAATAGAATAAGGGGATGGGTGGATAGATTTATGGATGGAGATAGTAAGGGCCAGATAAATGGATAAATGATTGCAACAGAAATGAGAAGTATATCTAAGTGGCTCTTTAGGATCCTGATAACACAATAAACATTTAATCTTTGAATGTTCTTTTTTTATATTTTTCAGTAAAGTTATAAATGTGTACTATAAAAGGCCTTCAAGGGCTCCAAAGTGTAGATACAATACAGAAATATAATTCAACCTCAAGTTTATGAAAATCAGAACATTCATACATCCATCTATTCTCCTCGAGAGCTCAAGAAATCTTTATATTTTCTTCTCAATTCTCACCCAGTCCCAAGGAGGTCTAGGGTTCATACATCAACAAGCCTATTAATGGAAATTCTGGGACCCAGGAAAGTTAGCTTCTCCCCCATTGGGGCCCAGATAGTGACTGACAATTTCAAGTCCTGGAACAAAACTTCTCTACCAACGTGTATTCATATGCTCATGAACTGTATTTGTATGAGGAAGACACATCCTGTTATTGGTGATAAAGTGTGTTATATCATTGACCACATCTCACAGAACCATTATCTATGTTAAGGTTTCCCAGATGTGGCCTTGAAGAATATTAAAGTGTATCCACTTAATGTGAATGAAGGAAAGTTCTACAAAATATCCTCAAAATAATGCATTTTAATTTAAAAAGGTAGTGGCAGCAGCAGCAGCAGCAGCAGAAGAAGAAGAAGAAGAAGAAGAAGAAGAAGAAGAAGAAGAAGAAGAAGAAGAAGAAGAAGAAGGAATAGGAGAAGGAGAAGGAGAAGGAGAAGAAGAAGAAGAAATAGGAGGAGGAGAAGAAGAAGAAGAAGAAGAAGAAGAAGAAGAAGAAGAAGAAGAAGAAGAAGAAGAAGAAAAAGGAATAGGAGGAGGAGGAGGAGGAGGAGGAGAAGTCATATTTGCCCATGATGGATTCATCAACCACCCAACAAATGGGACATTGCACTTTAGAAAACTAAAATCTCGACAAAACACCTGGATTACAAACAAGATGTGAGAAAAGTAAGGAAGTCGTCAAATAATAAAAAAGCACATGATTTAGCAGAGTGAGAACTTACAAGAGGCTAGGGGCCTAAGGACACCCAATTCCCAATGAGATACTTTCTCTTGTTTCCTTATGACCTCCACATCTCAATGCCAAGCCTAGAGTCTGGAAGACCAGAGATCAAAACCAGCCTCAGACACTTAGTAACTGTGTGACCCTGAGCAAGTCACTTAACCTCTGTTTGCCTCAGTTTCCTCATCTATAAAATGGGAATAAGAGTAACACCTACCTCAAAAGGTTGTTGTGAGGATCAAACAAGATAATAAGTAGCATGATGCCTGGCCTAGCAAGCATCGTAGAAATGTTAGCTACTAGTATAATATTTTCATGCTAGCCCACTGCCCTTTTCCTATCTCCTCTTTCCTTCCTGAACTAGTGGAGCTTCATCCTCTTCTGAGCTTGCTTTGGTCTCCCAGGAAGGTTCCCCATGGGCAAGAATTTTTTCATTATGAATAATCAATCTGGCTCCATTTCTCATTGATTGGGTCATTGTGAGCTCAGTTTTCCTGAGATCTGATTACCCTTTGGATAAGCTAAGCTTGTGGTCTGGTAGGAATCACTCTGGCATGAAAGGGGGATGCCTCCCATGGTTAGCTTGTGTAACAACAATGCTACTTTCCACTACTGTGGCTGCGTAAGGCCAATAGCACCAGCACACAGGAGGGCTGCTAGCATAGGTTCTTTGATCTGCTTTTCTAAGGAAAGCAACCTTAACGGGTTAACAATCTCAGTTTAATTAAGCATATATATATAATTACTTAGTTCAGGGGAAAAAATCAGCACCCTGAACTTCAGAGCAAATACAAACAGAAACCACAAACAGATCAACAAAGAGGCTTTGTCTGATCAAGACATCACATACATAGTTACCAAAAAGAAAAGCACAAACATCTGGGTCTTCAAAGCTGGGGTGGAGGGGCTAATAATGGCTACCCAGAGTCTCATCTGGCCAAACCACACCACACTCTTCCCGTGAGTGAGAGCCCCAAAACAATACACCCTTCTTAGTGTCAGAGGGCATCACAACCATGCAACTCAAACCTCTGTGAACTACGCTTTCTTATTTCTTAAGCAGGTCAAAGACTCTTGATCCAATCAAAGAAACAAAAGACAACAAAAAGTCCACTTTGCCTGCCATTGTATTTGAAAGGCAAGACTCATCAACGTTATTTGATTACCTTAGCATTCCAAAAGAGAAAACAGTAAAAAAAAAAAAAAAGTCCCACCCTAATTACCATAACAGCTTGCCCTGGACCAAGTCATATGACTTTCAGCAAGTCATTTCACTCTTCTTGACCCCAAAATCATCTTCTCTAAGCTGAAATGGAACAAATTGGGTTCTCTCCTTATAGAGCCCAAGATAAGTGGCCCTTAGAGAAATCCTTGTGGACAAGGAATCTGTCCTGATTTCTTGGATCCTCTTGGAGCCTCTTGCCAAGTGATCTACTAAGCTTCCTTCCAGTTATTGGAAAACCCCAAGTTGGGAGGCTTCATTTTCATATGATGCCCAGGTCTCTTTCCCCCACTGCTGTCTCATCTTGTTTGCCCTCTTACTTAGGCCTGAAGGCAGAAGTTGCCATCCCATTGCAGCCCAGCCCAGTAAGCATCCCCCTTCCAGCCTCAAGGAAAGGTCCTCAATGGGCCCTTTGAACAGCCCCTCCTCAAAGCAGTTTTCCTGCTTGTGGAAAGGGCAGTGCTGACATTTGCATTAATATTCCTAAATGGAAGCCTGTGCCCGGGCCAAACCCAATTAGGTCCTTTCCCGAAGGAAGCTGCAGATGCTGTTTCACATTTCCAAACTGTAGTACTCAGAGTTGTTGTCTCTGTTGATGAAACTGTAATTGTTCTATTGGGTGATTTAATTAACTTTGTGTTTTATTACTGAAGTCCACGATGCAACCAAAAGAGAGTTAAATTAATGGGACATAAAGAGGTTTGTCACATCTCCAATAATTTTTGTGAAGGGCCTTTGGCTTTAATTTGTACAATCCGGTAAAGTCTCTGCATGATAAAGTTAACCACTTTTTTCTCACGTCATTTCAGCTCCAAAGCAGGTAGAAAATGGGTCTTGTTAGTTGCTCATTAACTACTTTACTGGAAAGATACTAAAATTCTCAGATAAGCATTTAACTACTAGAGGCCAAAGACCACTCAGGATGTTCATTTAGTTAAGCTCAAATCTACTTAAACAAATTCAAGAAAAACAGTGACAGGGTCAAAATTCAGAAGGCCTTTTCTCTGTGCAGCAGACAATTGTTGGGTGAGAGGCATGGCTGTGTGTTGAGGCTGAGGGCAGGATTTGGAGTCAGGAAGACCTGGGGGCAACTCCCACATCTAGAGCTTCCTGTGTAGCTATAGACAACTCACTGACCTTCTCCTCCTCTGTAAAATGGGCTTGCCAGTCCCCACGGTATCTACTTAAAGAAGTTTTTTTGAGGCTCAAATAATCAAATATTTGGGATGTTTGTGCAAACCTTGTATGTATAAATGTCAGTTCTGCTTATTTCCCACAGCTGCTTTGACCAGAACTTATCAATCTCTAAAAGGTTTTCACAGTCATCCCTACTTTCTGCCACTCTTTCAAATCTATATCCCAAACAGATGTTTGCTCTAAAGTGCTTAAATTGTCCAAAATTCTACTCACATTGACCCTATTAAAGTATCAACACAACTAACTGCTTCCTTTGCCTTCACTTTTTGTCTCCCATCCTAAGAGCTCCAGCTCTGGCTCCCTCGTAGAATTAAAGCAAGGTTAGAACCAGGCCAGTGCTCCCGGTCACTACAATTCCAGTATCTTCCCTTCCAGCCCCCCATTGCCATTAAACTAAGAGACTAGAAAAACAACAATCAGAATTCCCACCAATAGGTTCCCATGAAGACCAAATAGAGACTAGAAAGGAGAGGCAAGGAATCCCCAGTGTACTTCAGTAGGAACCTGGATTCCTACAGCAAGAAGGTCTTCCACCCCTGCCTCCCACCCTGGGCAGAAAGAAAGTACCTTTTTCATTGTCTTTCCAGTCATCTCTGATTGGATAGACTCTACATGGCATTATAGAACAAAGACATAGAATTACAGACTCTCCAAGCCCTCACAAGGACATCAGAGGCCGCCCAATCCAAGTCATAAATCAAGGATCCTCCATCTTTTCTTCCCAACATGTGGCCATTCAGATTCTGTTTGAATACCTCCAGTAAGGGGGAAGCCACTTCCTCCCAAGGCAGCCCAACTTGCCTGGGGATTACTCTAATTATTTGGAGGTTTTTCTTGACCTACAAGCTGATTTTCCATTTTGCAATCCCCCCTCCCCACAACTGCTCTTAGTTCTGTCATTTGGGACCGAGAAGAACAAAGCTCAACCTTCCAAGGGACAGCCCTTCCAAAACTTATAGACAGCTATCAGTCCTCACCCCCTTACCCCAAGTCTTCTATTATCCAGGCTAAGAAGCCCAGACTATTTAAGTTATTTGCATTGAAAGTATTCTCTTTGGATATTACTACCAAGTGGACAACAGCCAAAGGAGAAAATGTGCCCCCCTCCCCAATGAGGCATCATTTTTCCTGCCTTTGTCATCTGCCAACCCTACCCAAAACCATACCTTGAGGTCAGTCAGGCCACTCTTCACCACTACCCTGCAGGCTGATGGGCAAGGCTCCCCAGGTTACAGCAGATGAGCGCACACACACACACACACACACCCCTACCAGGGCTTTCACTGTGATGAAGAAAAACAACAGAGCCCCAAGGCAGTGTCCTCTGCTGGCATCCCCATAATTGGGATGCAGAGGCAGTGCACAACCTGGAGATTTGGAGCAAAGGAAAGTGGAAAGTAGCCTCCAGTGGATGATCAGACTGGACAAGGACCAGTTTGGATGCTTACAGAATCATAGAATCAGGCTGGCCCCGAGGATCAGGAAGGACTGAGCTACACTGCCTAGATTATCTGGGAAGTTGGCCAAATGTGGGTGTGGCACCGTGGGCCTCCTCCCCACCCTGCCTACCCCATGAGGAAAATAGCGGTCCCTATCTCACTCAAGTTGCATCTGCTCACCTAGAAGAGATACATGTACTGAGGTAATAATAGTCATATTCCATTTAGATAGTGACTTAAGGTTTGCAAAGCACTCCACGTTATATCGTCTGATCCTCACAACAACCTTTCAAGATAGATGCTATTATGATCCCCTTTTTACAAATAAAGAAACTGAGGCAGCCAGATGCTCAGGAACTCACCTGGGATCACACAACTACTGTCTGAGGCAAGATCTGACTTCAAACTCAATACTTTTACTCACTGCACCACCTGCCTGCCTAGGTGAAGGAGCAGAATAGGAAAATGCAATGATCCAGAGGGAAAGGCTCTGGAAGAGGCTAAGGATGAAGATGTGCTGTTAACTGAGGGAATCGGGAGAAGCTTCAAAGAGGACTCAGCACCTGAACAATGGCCCAAATGCCCAGGACACTGTAAGGTTGGCCCAGACACACCCCATTCCCTAGTTCGCTAGTGCGCCCAGGCACTAGAGGTCTTATTAGGTCCATGGACGGAGAACATTTTTACAGATGTGTGAAGGATAGACTGGACAAGGGAGAGACCAGTAGCAAAGATACTAATAAGGAAAAATAGCAATGGTCCATCTCATGAGGGTTTGAACAAGGGTGGTGGGCATGGGAGTGAGGAGGGCACAGGCCTGGGGGCTGTTGGGAAGATAGAAGTCAGAAGACTTGGAGAAGGGGAAGAGAGAGAGAAGAGTAAAGATGCACATCTGGGGACCAAGAGGCAGTTTCTCTGTCTGTCCTACATGGCCTGAAATTTATATAGAGATTAAAGGTTTACAAAGTACTTACTTACATTGTCTCATTGACAGTAGCAATTTAATAAATACTGACTGACTTGTTTTAGAAATTTTCCCTCCTAATTCTTCCTTGCCATGACCCAGCATTGCTGGTCACTGATCTGCTGCCAAGTGTCACCCCCTATCTGAAGGGAGGCTTTTTCCTACACCTGCTTTCCAGGTTCCTCATTAGTATCTTTCTGCCATCAGAACTGCCAACTAAATTCACGAAGACTCTGGAATCATTTAAGAAATAAATGACACAGGAAGAATTACACAGCTATCTCCAGTCACCCATGCTTGTTGAAAGGATCAGAAAGCCAAAAATGGAGGAAAAGGGGCTTAATGTCCTAAGAAATTATTTGGAGAAAATAGAGGGTCTCCCACCTGCCCCAGCAGCAGCAGCATCAATCGAGTCAGCATTTATTAAGTTCTTACCATGTGCCAGGGACACAAAGGAAAAGGCCAAACATCCATTGCCTTTGAGGAACTTTCATGCTAATGAGGACGATGAGCCAAACCTGAACAGGTACATGGGAAGGCGGTTTGTAGACCTGCAGAGCAACATCCCAAGGAACAAGGAAAGAAATGCCCCCTGGTGGATGTAAATGTTTGACTGGTCTTCGTGGGGTCGAGGAACTTTGAGATCTAATGAGACACAAGAAATAGGAACACACGCAGGGTAAAGGTGGTCCTTGCTGCCAAGAGGGAACTAAGCTGGTTTGGAGGAGTATTCAAAGAAAGGGAAATCAATGAACAAAAGCATTACTGAGTCAAGGAAAATGAGAGTGGAGCCGAGAAAACTAATTCATTATGTGGGATTTTACCAAGTCCTAGGGGGAAAACCCATTGCTGAAATGGGAAGTCTCCCAAGCCTCAGTTTTGGTGCTTTTTTTATTTAGTTCAACTTTCTTGGGATCTTTCTTTCTATTTTATGCTGGCAAACCAAGATCAGGCAATATCTGAAGCCACCTAACTATTCTGTATGTATGTATGTATATACAGATAAGAGATAGGTATGTATATGTGTACATATACATATATGTCATGTGTACATCATTGTTTGATTTGAAAGTTGTTGCCACAATTGGAATACAAGCACCTTGAAACCGTGGACTGGTTTTGCCTTTAACACATTAAGAAATATTTGTGGAATGACTGACTGACCCGTTAACTGGCTGGTGAGAAGATGACCTTGGCACCTGATATTTTCATCTCAAGGAAGTCAAAAAGTCCAGGAAAAAAAAGTTCATTCCAGGAGCCTGTCTAATCTGTTGAATCGCTCCACCATTTAGGTCCAGAGATTGCCGCTCCAACTGGCTGAAAGAGAAGCCACCATCACTCAGAGAAGAACTTGATTTCCTTGATCCTGCAGCTCCATTCATCACACCAGTTCCATGCTGAGCAGACAAGGCCACTTGGGCCAAACCCAAGGTCCTGCGGCCTCTATCGATTCTAGAGAACTGGGCACCATAATTCTGTGATTCTGTGAAATTACTCAAATAACCCACAGTAACCTTGGGACCAAGCAGTGTAACCAAAAGCAAGCTTTAATTCACTAGCTATGCCTAAAGCAAAAGTAAACTGTCCCAGCAACCAACTATTCTCTAGGCAGATGCTGGTTGTCTCACAGACTGAGAAACAGTTGGATCTAGCCATTAGTAACTATGTTTATATTATTCCCCAATAAACCTTGAAGGTAACAAAACTGTCCAAAATTAGGAGTTTGGCATTTTCCTGGGATAGCAATGAGCTCTGATGAGAAGGAGCTGCTTTGGCAATCAGAGAGCTTGGTTCTAGACTCTACTACATCATACTGAACAAGCCACAGTTCTCAGGACCTCAAGCTCCCCACCTGTGAAATAAAGCTAGCCACACCCCCACTCCCAGCACTGCTCCCAAGCTCAACAAGATTCTTAACATCTATGGAAATCCTTGGAAGGAAGTCGTCATACCAGCTAAAGGCTTATCATTTAAGCGATCAGCTTAGACATTCCTGATGGCTCCCCCAGAAGGTGGTGATCCCTAGGAGGGGTTTGGGAAGGGCCAGCAAAGGAGGCAAATAAGTGGATGGCAGAGCCTTGGGCCCCTGGGAAATCCCTCTGGCCAAGAAACCTGAGCATGGACACATAATGACCAGTCACTTCACATTTCATAAGTCAAAGGAGGGACCGATTTCCAGCAGCTGTGGATGTTGGCGGGGTGGCGGGGGGAGTCCTTTGCTTCTCTTTTGGAGGGAGCAGCAAAAAGTAGACATTGATAAGAAAGCAATTTCCTCCTAACAATTGCATACAACTGGTTTGTGAAGGCAAAACTCCCAAGCCCAGCACAGAGCTCAATTCTTATTCATTCTGGGGAAGCTGAGCCAGCCAAGGCCTGCTTGTCTCACAAAAGACAAGGGTTTTCTCTTCTCCTGAGCTGAGGTGCCAGGCTTGGGACAAGATCTTCACCTTTCTCCCTCATGCTAATCTCCAGAAGAATGACTGTTGAGGAAATGCTTTCCTTTTTAAGTAGACAGTGAGGCCAGAGATTACTCCCCAAAGCATACCTTTGGGGATAGTATCAGCTTTCTGGTTGCTTTGCATATCATTTGGTCCTGGATTAATAAATGCATGGGTCCTCCATATGGTGGTGCCAGCCCCACATGTAGGGCACCAAAGGACAGAAACACCAGTGGCTCACACTTGTGTCTCCCTTCGAGGTTTCCAGGACACTTTCCTCCCAGCAACCCCGTGGCCTCATTGGCCAAAAAAGCAGCAGCATACCCAGTTGACAAATGAGGAAACTGAGTCCTAGAGAGTTTAAGGAATTTGCCCTGGGGTTCCTAGAGCTGGGAAAAACCCATTGCTAAAATGAGAAGTCTCTCAAATCTCAGATTTGGGGACTTGTTTGTTCAGTTCAACTTGCCAGAGCTGGGAATTGAACCTGATCTCCTAACTCCAACTCCACCACACTCACTTCTGGACCCTGCAGTGGAAAGACATGGGCACCACCCTTTCCTCACACTCTTCTCTTTCTCTGCCCATTGAGAGAAAACATGTGGATTATTGAGTGTAATATCTCAGATTTGTTTTGAAGGGGGTGGTGGTGATGATCCCACCTTCGTTTTGAAGGTGTCACTGAATTGTCAACCCAAGCAGACAATCTCAAGGCTGGTTAGGCACTTCCACCACAAAAAGCGGCTCTTCCACTTCAAGGTCATGGAGGGTAGGGAAGAGATGTGCACATTACTGTTGAGACTGCTGGACCAAGCTTTGCTCTGTATGTGGAAGGCAAGATTCTTCCAAGGAGCCACAAGCCGTGAAAAGAAGGACAATCGGTATCAGGGCTCCATGGGGCCATTTACCTCTCATTTAAAGAATGCCTCCAAAGTCCTGTCCTAGTGTGGGCAGAGGTGTGACCGGCAAATGGTGTTCTCTGCCCTCTGCATTTCTCACACACACTCACACAGGGGCACGCGCGTGCGTGCGCGCACACACACCCACACATGTTCTCTCAGGGGAAGATCCATAAAGAGAACAATAAGTAAGGACCATCCCAAAGCTAAAAGGAAAGGGGGGCCTTAAAACCTTCCTGAAGCACCTTTTCTTCTCCTTGCTAATGTATGGCAGGCCCATATTTCAGAGGACGAGGAAGAACATGTATTCTAGGAAGGCTTGGCATTTTAAAAAGTTCAAAGTTGACTAAGCTGAGTGCCCATTCTATAAATAAATCCACAATGAAGTGCAGAAAGGTTTATTTCTGATTTCTTATTTCACAAACTAGGAATGAGGCATAAAAATATTGGGTCATAAAATGCTTAAAAAGTAGATTACTAGAAACTAATAGAAGCCATGATTATCTATTGAGCCAATGATGGGTCAAACAGCATTTGGAATTCTTGCAGAGAATATGAATCTGACCTTCATGTAGACCATTTACAGAAAGCAATTTTATTTACATTTTTAAATCCACATAAAGGTGAAAGATGATACTGCTGCAAAATGGAACATTTAATTTTTTGCCCCAAGGCATTACTAAGCTCTCCCAAGGTCAAATGTAGTACAGGACTGAAATGAAGCCAGACTCTCCCTTTGTCTGCTGTCAATGCGCAGGCTCACTCCACCCGCCTCTAGGAAACACCAAGGATCTCTTTCCATTCTCAAGAGAAAAAGAGGCCCTAAAATCAACAGAATTCACTAAAAAAATAACCGAAAATAGCTTGCTTTTTTTCACCCTCCCCAACCCTCCCAGGGATGGCTTTTAATCGCAGCCTCTCAAATGCAACTAGTAGAACCACAGATTTAGGCCTGGAAGGGCCCTTGGAGATGATCATACCCAACCCTTCCATGTGATGGATCAGGATACTAAGGACCAGAGAAAGGGAGTCAGCTGCCCCAGGGCAAACAGGTAGTTAAGTGACAAATGAGGACTCAAACCCAAGTACCTGTAATGACAAACCTAGTATATTTCCCACTACGCCACAGTGCCTCTCAAGAAGACATTGGGGAAGGGAGGAGAGGATTAATTTTGCCAAACTTCTATTCAGTTCAGTAATGAAGGCTTAATTTTTCGGTTTTGTTTTTTAGTTTGCTCAATAGTGGGTAGTGGGAAGGACAAACACAAAAAAAATTGCCAAGTTTTTTCCTTAAGACTACATTTGAAAAGGTGTGATCATTGTGGTCTTTGAAATACATCACCTGATACTGGAGTTCTGATGTTAGGAGGCCAACATGGAGCCACTTGGGTTGAGTGCTCCTAACGATCATAACTATAATGATGCCAGACAGCTCGGACTTCTCCCATGTCCTGCCTCATCTTGACCCTGGGTCCAGCAGGTCAAACACCCATAGCTTCTAATCAGGTGGGATTCTGGGATGCCTGCAGTAGCTTCAAGCCAGGCCTATCCCTGGGGTCTGGAAACTCCTCCACCCAAGCCTAGTCTCCATAAGTAACTGAGGAATTTCCCCACCTCATCTGGGTCCAATTCAGAATGCCCCTGTCCCCTCACATCTGGCATCTCTTACCTGTTCTCAACCAAGCCCATTTTAAGGTATAAAAGTTCCCTGCTCAGACCCTACTCCAAGCATATGCTTCCACTGAGATCTTGGCCACTGTCCATGTCTCCCCCCACCTTGAGCTGGTGAGCGGACAGACTTTTCTTTTTTGTCTGCTGACTAGGTTGCATAATGATAAAGCTCATGCTTGTACTACCTTCCCAAACACCGATTTCTTGTGAATCCCTGAACCTGAGTATGCTCTAACCTGATGCATGAGGCCAAATACAAGACAAGGTTTAGTCCTAACAGAATGGTTTAGTTGGATCTATATAATATATATACACATATATATATATACATGTATACATATATACACACATATCTAATAGATACAATATTTATATAATATATAATTTATATCATAAATAATATAAAGATATTTTATATAAAATTAAAATAAGTAAAAAGATGTATCCTTTTATTAAGGGGATTTGTTCTGTGAAATTTAGATTCAAAGGGCCACACTTGAGGACCTAGAAGGCCGCATGTGGCCTCAAGGCCGCAGGTTCCCTACCCTTGGCTTAGACTGATTATTGTTAAATTTTATTTTATTTTATTTTATTTTAAGCTACATTAATCCATATGACTCTATAGTTTATATCTCTGAAAAGATCATGGGACTCAATTCTTCCCTTTGCCTCTGGGATTTTGGTAGCTAAGGCCCTTCTCAATGTATAGACAAGAGAGGAAAGTTTCTGTCTACCCCTCCTCCTTTCCAGCCCCCTCTCTTCCTCAGCCATGCAGGAATATTCAGCCAGGCAAGAGAAGTTTGCTCTTGCCCTGTTGGTAGCCCAGCTTCAACCACTCTTTAGTTCACAGACCCATCCATTAGGTCAATAGATGTAACTACATAAAGAGATAATGGTCCAGATGCCACTAGTAGGGGACACCATCAGGCCCATTAATATCCAACCCACATTAGAAAGAATGAAACTATTCAAGAAGAAGTCTGGCACCAAACAAGACTCCCTAGGCCAGGGTTGGGCAGTGCCCAATGCACTGCCTTGCACACCCCTGACCATGAAGGGAAGTGTGGTATTGGCAATAGCCATGAAGACAATACCTGAACCCATCTAACCACAGAGCCTTCTATGAAAATGAAAAAATGCTAAGTATGACCCTCCTCAACAAACTGGGATGCTTAACTAGCTCATGCCCAGGTGAGCTAGAATGAGGAGAGAATTGTTCCTTTCACCCAAGCATGGGCCCCAAAGCATCAGAGTGCTTCTGTGCAAACTCCACACAGGCTACATATGACCCCATACAGGGCCTAGAAGGGAGTGCTTCAGTGCAAACTCCACATAGGCCACATATGGACCTAGGCTGGGCCTAGAAGGGAGAGTTCCTGCCAGATCTCACAGTGCCTGCCTCTAAGGTACTCCCTCAACTAGATTTCAGCTTGTGAAACAAGATGAGGGTAGATTGGCTTGAGGAGAGAATTTGAGATGAGGGCAAAAGGCTAGGCCAGGATGGTTTAATTCACTACTCCTGGAGGAAGCTATTGCCATGACTCTATTAGGTTTATAGCCAATGTTTAAGTCCAAGAACAAAAATGCTTTGTGACTGTATCCTAAGATGGTCACTAGAAATAAAAGAACCCTAGAATGGAAATCTTAATTGTACATTTAAAAAAAAAAGTTAACTACTGTGGAAGTACATATAAATAAAAATACTATGCCCATCTTAATCAATATCTAAACTGAGACTGAAAGACGTCCACAGCAAGTGCCACCCAAAAAAAAAGGCCTCCCAGGACTCTTGCTTTGTAGAGAAGTTTCATGCAGGGGTCTGGTGGCTACTGGTGCATCTCAAATAACCTTTGGTCATTGACTATGGAAAGGACAATTCTCCCTTTGCTGGAACAACAATGAACTAGGGCCAGATGAAAGGCAGACAGCCTTCTTGGCTGGGCATGGTTACTGCACAACTATTAGCCAGCTGCAGAAGGAAAACACAATGTATTGGTGCCCCAGAGAAGAATGAGCCTGTGTTCAAGAACTTGCTCACAGCTCACTGTGCCTGGACCAGAAATCTCTGACTTCAACCAGCAATGTTGCTTTCCCTCTAATTTGTACCTTTTGTCCTGAAAATTAAAACTAACTGTCCCACCAGCTTCCCTCAAAGCAGAAGTGTGAGAAGCCCTTGTCCATCACTGTGGGGGAAGGGGGGCCCTTCTCCTCTCTTCGAGTCATCCCTGGGGGCTCGAGAGACTTACTTTCTCTTATTCTCCAGGCTACTTCTAATTTTGATTCCATTTCAATGGAATTGAATGGGAACAACCGGATCCTCCCTGGCCCTAAGCCCACACTGCCTAGACAGGCCTTTTCCTGGCACTTCTCATAATCTTTAACCATCCATCTTCCTGGCTTCTCTCTATTTGCTATTCTTTTGAGACAATGCTAAAAATAAAACAAATTGATCTTGGTGGCAGATGTGTAACTAGACGAACACAAACTAGCCAATGACAGTCACTCCCAAGGGTGCAAATATCAGTGCCATCTGAGGCACTTTTCCCATTTCTCCACTTGGGAGAGTGTCTCCTGCCCTCAAAACCTATAAAGGTGCTTGGGCTTATCTAACGACCCCAGGTCTCCATTTAGCTATGTGTTCAGCCACAGAGCAACTTGTATGGCAGTCTGATTATCAGTCCTAGCTTGTTAAATGCAAACAAATAAAAAAAATTAGCATGGATACGGTTCAGCTATATATTCTGATGAAATGGTCAACATGTTTTCTGTATCTTGGAAGATCTGTGCATTCATAGTAGTTAAACTGGAAATGTAAAAACGGAGAAACACTGCACTGGTTACACACAGATAATTGAGTGCAAGATGGGAGATTGGGGAGGAAAGAGGGCAGAGTTGCAGTAATCTTTCTTTGTAAGCCTATAAGTGATGGAACCCTGAAATTCTAGAATAAATGTCCAAAGGGAAACTGTTCCTCTCAAGGCTACAGGCAATGCCTCATTCCCTGAGCCTAAGAACCACTTCCGACCCACAGCAAATCACAGCCACTCAGCTCTCTGCAAAGAAGCTTCAGGATCAAACCTGGGATTAATTATGACATTTTCATTTATCCCTCTCCTTCTCCTAGCCATAAGAATGTAGACAAAATCAAGTACAATTTATCCTGTGATTTCAAGGTTTGACTCTGAGTGACTGAGAGGGCCCCTGTGTGTCTGCAGCAAACACCTAAGGCAGGTCACTGTCCACTTGGACCATGAGAATCTTGCAGTGAAGTGTTTAAGCAACATGTGAATATTCTAGATAAATCTAGTAGTTGAAGAAAGCAAGCACACTGTGGATGGGCCACCAAGAGAAAGATTTTACTTTCCTCCTCTCGAGCTCATCCCAAGGACTTCATAGTGTTTAAAGTCTACTGTCTTCACACACGCAGAAAAGTATGTTGGGTGAGCTGTGCCATTTCCCAGAGACCCAGGAACTGGGGAGCTGGGAAAGTGGAGACAGCATGCCACAGGGGCTGGGCTTCAGGCTGAAAGAGCTGCTCCCGGAAAGTACAAAGGGTCAAGTGCCCTTTCATCCCTTTGGATCCCCATCAAGTAGTCCACATATCACACAAATTCCATCTCCTATAATGGAAAACTTCTGTCTTTTCCTTCCTTACAAACAATCTCTGCTCCCACCAGCGCTGTCTGATACTAAAGAATGCACTGAACAAAGAGAGAGATTTCCCATCTTCAGACTAGATGATGAAACTGAGTGAAGCCAGGCTTGCTGTAGACTTTCTCACTCATGACCGCATTTGGAGCCCAATGTATCTGTCAGGCCCACATATGCAGCTTTCTTCTACAGTCAATAACTTGGGTGTTCCCTGGGATTCTTACCATCAGCTCCCCAACAAGCAAATAGCATCAATTGTAGAAGCAAAGACTCTGAGCAGCTGGTCAGAGCACAAAGGCCGGCTATAAATTTCCATTGCACTGTCAGACAGACTTTAGACGCAATCCGATATCCTCTGTCATCATTTACAACTATTGATTGCGCCCCTAACTTGACTTTATATTCTTCCTGCTTTAAGGAGATGTGATATTTTTCAAGGACTTCCCACACTGAGAATGAGACTGCAGATGTAAAGCAGGCCATTAATTTTATACAAGCTGGTTTATATACCTGTGGGCCCTAACCACATTCTGCTACAAGGGAGCGAAGCCTGCAAAACAGGGGGCTCTGTTAGCAAGTTCAGATGGAGAACCTCCTAAGTAAGGAGCAACGAGGAGTTGTCTCTTTGATAATTGTTCAACCACTCCTCTCTTCGGGGCCACAATCACCTTCCTGTATTCTGAACTGAGTGGAAGCCACAGATGCATGACACATAACTCAGGTCCGGAGCAAAGGCAGAGAGAGCAGCCAGAACTTTGTGCTATCAGAAGGCAGGTGGCATGTCCTAAGCCTGGCATTTGGGCGTCATTAAGATGCTCCCCTTCTTGTGATTCCCTAGATCCAAGTGCAGGGGGAAAAACAAAGAGACTGGCACTATCACCAGGTGACAATTTTTACAATCCAGAAAAAAACAATTTACCCATGAAATTTCTATATTCACCATTGCTAAGACAATGACACATCAGGTAACAGGGAGCATCCATCTCAATCTCTCTCATTGTATTTTCAATCATTAATAAAATTCTCATTTGCCAACATTTGCATCAGCCTAATTTCATCAATCTTTTGACCAGTGCTACATCTTACATTACCAGCAAGTGGAGAGTAAAAGAGAAGGAGAAAGAGGAAAAGGCAAGGGAGGGGAGGAGACAAGAGGGAACAGGAGGGTACCATATTTCTAGCTACCTCATTCTGCTGAGATAGATGTATTCAGAGGCAGCTTTTTTGCAGAATCTTGCTAATGGAGACACTGGCCTTTTATGCTTGTAGATCAGTCTAGGTTTATAAATGCCTCTCTACCTTCTATGCAACCCTTCTTCTCCTGGAGGTAATAACTAAGGTCAGACTGCAGCCATGTTCCTTTACCTTGGACACCATAATGCCGTAGAATCTTGGAGCTGGCAGTGAGTGACCTTAGAAGAGAACACGGAATGTCAGAGCTGGAAGGGGCCATACACATCATCTAATCCAAGCCTTATTTTTACAGAGCAGTTATCATGTTAGAAGAGTAAATAGAAAAGACATTTCTTTGAAAAATAAAATAAAAATAAAGAAAACCAGTGAGACCTCAATAGAAGCACTTCCTCGAGTCGTCTTCATTAGTGTAGTTCATTAATTAAATGACCAGTCCTCCCCTTCAAGTTATACTACAGAAAACAAATGGACTTTAATGACAACCTCTTTAAAGGGAGCAGGGGAAAGGGATGGTTCTGGTGGCTTCTTGCACTGTGGATATTGTGTCGGCAAGTTTCCCTGACATTAAAGACAAAATAGAGGGATGGTTCACAATCAGCTGTAAAAGGTTGGCTTGCCTGCAAAGGCAAACAGATGCATTTCCATTGTCATTTGTTATTTCCAAAGTCCCTGTGCTTTGCTTCTGTCTCTATCATTTGTTTTCCTCTAATCACTATTGAAGTTGATACTTCAGAATAACCTACAGTGTCAGGGAAAAAGCCCCAAAAGAGTATGTTTTAAGTTCCTGAACACTCCCTAAAAGAGTAGCTTTTTCTCACCTGTTAAGCTAAGGCAGCTCAGGCACTTGCCGACGGAGATGAGAGGAAAACTGCCTTTAGGAAACACATTCTGCCCTAACCTTAAATAAGAGTGGGACTAGATCTGAGGTGTGCTGAGTATCCTGGGGGAAGGTGAGGTCAGCCTGCCCCAAGGAATGTGTGTCCCTCCACACACTCGAAGCTGCATAAGGCATCATTCAACAGACCTGAGAGAGGGCAGAAGGGAGCTCACCACTAGACGGCAGCAGAAGCACCGAGATCCGGTTAGGGAGAGTATTTCACAAAGGAGAAAAGGGTAAAGTCCATACAACCTAGTGGATTGAGAGAGTTGATTCAACTCAGGATGAACCCGAATATAGAAAATACTAGAAATAAGCCTCTCCCTCTCCGTCTCTCTCTCTCTCTCTCTCTCTCTCTCTCTCTCTCTCTCTCTCTCTCTCTCTCTATCTCTCTATCTCTCTCTGTCAACTGAATGGAGAGGCTAGCCATGGGATGGAGAGCTCCAGTCTGAGGCCTAGGGAAGGAGGAGGCATATCTAAACTCTACATTAACCCTTCCCACCACACACCCCCAGGAGAATGGAAATCTAACTGAACAAATAAGAGGAAAAGAGAAGGGATGCTTTGCCCCTTGTTTTTCCCTGCTCATTGCCTCCCTACTCTGGCTCCTCTCCTGTTCTGATCTGCTGGAATCCCCCAGCTCAGGCTTTCATCCACCAGATACTTTCTTTATTGAACACAACCTGCCAAATACACATTTATCCGAGCTTTGGAGCGCAAGGGGAACCGGGAGCAGCAGGAGTGCAGATCAATGATAGTTGCTTGTTTCGAGTCATTCGGACAATGGGCAGACCCCTCAGGCCGCCTATGTTTTGGCTCACATATTGCCCTCTGGCTTCCTAAAATGAGTCCCTTGATCTGCTCCTGGGATTCCTCTTTTCTGATTCTGAAGCCGCCGAGACAACGACTCAGGAGGCAAGGGCCAGGCGATAGGGGGTGGCAGAAAGTTACTGAGTTGTGGTCCTCCAGAATTGGAGCCCAGGGAAAGATGAGAGGAACTATGGGGGAGGAGGCAGGTCTGATGTGTAGTGTGTGTTGGTTGACCGCCCCCCGACTCGTTCCTCAGATCTAATGATGATAAATAAAAATCGAGTTTGCCTTAGCTCCCCGCAGAGGCCGCAGAGCCACAGGGAATAATGAAGGCTGCGCCCCCATCTGTCTACATTAACAGGGAGCTGGGCACTTCCGATAGCGAATGGATCGATTTTTTCTAGCCGGAGCAGAGGTTTCCCGACTCCTCGTGAATAATCGCTGCCCTTTGTGAAATTCATAATAATTAGTGAGACACTTTTTTTTTTCACTTGCGTCCCTTTTCCCAGGAGGCTGAAGCCAGGAGACTGCCTGGGGACCCTTGAGAGCCTCAGCTCCAGGCTAGCTCAGTCCCTAAGCTGGGAAGAAGGAGCCGGGGCCTAAAGCCAGGCTGGGTGCGAGGGGGAAAGAATCAGGAGCCAGTCTTGCCCAGAGACGGGAGGCGGGGGACAGGAGGACCAAAGGTGTTCAGCGCAAAGGAACAAGGAGTTTTCGGCCTCCGCTGGAAACAACCACAGTGTGCGTCCTGGAAGGACACAGGTCCTGGAATAACCTGAGGCTCTGACCAGCCAGGTTTGAGCTGCTTTGTCAGAGCTCAGCCTATGGAGAGGCCGGGGGCGGGGGTTGGGGGGAGAGTTAAGGGGCAGGCTGCACCAAGGAAGACGCCCAGGGGAGCTGTCCTTCCGTGGGACGCTCCAGAAAAATGTAGTGTTATCCGGGGTAGTGAGAGGAAAATAACCTTCCCTCCGGGCCTCCCACAGACAGCGCTTGTGTCTGACTGTCCCTTCTGGGAGTTAGTCCCCGACCACTGCAGGTACTAAGGAGCGTAGCACTGTCCAGGTCTACACAAAAGGCCAGACTCGGCCAAGACACCAGGGATCTGACTCTCAATATTCCAGGACCTAGAAGAGAATCGAGGCCCGGGAAGGACTAGGAAAGAAATGCAGAACCAGAAGCGCGGCGCTTCCTGCTGCGCTGAAAGAGCCAGTCCCAGCCTGTGGCTATATCTGACTCGCACATTCCAGGGGATACGGCAGAGTCAGTGGCAGTGGATTGGACTAGAGAAGCTGAGACTCAAGGAAGCTGCTCTGTCCGTGGTGCTGAAAGAGTGATTCCCCGACCCGGATTGCGACGGTGTCCTACACAGCATTCAGAGGCTGGAATCAGAAGCCAGAACCAAAGTAGAAGGAAAGCGCCGAGCCGGGGGTGTGCTGTCCACGGTTCTGAAAGAGAGCGCCAGTTTGCAGTGCACCCTAGCTTCATTCATCCTGCCGGGAGGAAGCTGGCTGCGCAACGCCGCCGGCTGTCTGGTCTCAACCTGGGCGCCCAGAACTTTATACAGCATATAAGCCACAGCATTTTCAGGAGAGAACCAGACACCTTTGCATTATCTGCTGCCAAAAGTGAGCCTGGAAGAGGATCCTAGGGAGGTGATAAGGCGCAAGCCTTTTCGTAAACCTTCCCTCTAACGTAGGCAGACATTGCGGGATCCCAGAAGTAAATATCTCCGGCAAGCCAATTGTGAAGCTCATGTGCCCGTAAAGGAGGTGGCTGAGGTTCCTATGCTTTGAATATTCAATGACTGAACCCGGAGGCGAACATTTGCTAGTCAAATGGCTTAATCTTGCCCCCAAGAAAGTCCCCCCCCCCGCTCCCCCCCTCTCGCCTCCTCAACTTTGCCCGAAGGTTTAAAAATAACTTTAAGGTTTTAGTGAAGGATTGGGATGGAGTGTCTGGTCTCTCTCTCTTCTTTCAGCGGTACGTGCACAAAACATTGAGACCCCGCTCCGAGTCCTGAGATTCTCTCCTTGCCTTAGCGCTCCAAACAATGTCTCTCCAGCCCCGGTCTCTGGGAAGCCTGAGATAGAAATTGAAGGGGAGGGGAGTGAAAGGCAAACTGCGGCCTGGGTAGCCTAGGGTGAAGGAAGGAAGAAAGGGATGGAAGAAGGATGGTGCAAAACCCAGAAGAGAGAGGATCAACGAGGAGCTGGTTTCTAAGGAAACACTGTGCTTGACTAACCGGCGATTTGACTGATTGCGGAAAAAAAAAATACAAAAGGGAAAGTCATATTCTCTCTCTCTCTCTCTCTCTCTCTCTCTCTCTCTCTCTCTCTCTCCCTTTTCCCCTCTTTCTCTACCTCCCTCCTTCTTTCGTCCCTCCCTCTCCTTTCTCTTTCCTTTTTCCTCTCTCTTTCTCCCTCTCCCTCTCTCTCCTTTCTCCCACTTACCATACCCTCTCTCCCCACCTTGATTTTAAGTTTCTTTGTTTCAGAGTGGTCTCAGGTTCAGGGCGTAAAAGGAGGGCGAAGGGGATTGGGAAAGGATATCAGTCTGGGCTGAAAAAGTGGAACTGAAAAGGTGCACTCAGGTAACTCTGGGTGAGCATTCTTCTCATGAGTGGAACTCCCAGGAACCCCACAGAAGAGGTGTTACCTCTCTGTGAACCCCTACAAGCCTACTGAACTTTCTCTGCTGCTGTTGAACTTTCTCTGAAGAAGATCCCCGGGGTTTCCTGAGCCAATGCTTCCGAAGTGAAAGAAACTTCTGACATTTGTTTACAGACACGGTGCTGATGTTTACAGCCAGAAGCTGAGAGAGGGTGAAGGCTAGAGCCTCAGCCAACACCCGCAGGGGTTAGAACGCAAACTTGGGAAGCCTCTGCCCCTAGTTCAGGACTTCTTTCCCTCTTCCCCAAACCCCATGAGTCGTCAGTTCCTCAGTCCCTCCTTCCTTCCACCACTCTCCTTCCCACGTTCCTCGCTGTCCCTCGATCCCTTCATTCAACCCTGTCCTTCCCTCAGTCTGTCCTTCTGGCCTCCAGACTATCCCAGGGCCGGGGCAGGCGCACCAAGCCTGGACCCGCCTTGGGAGTGTGCCAGCCCAAGCCTCATCCCAGAGGGCTCCTCCGCCTTCCCAGGCTCACTGGCATAGACAGCAATTGAGATTGGCGATCTTTTCAGCTAGGGCCTGGCATTTCCTCCTATCAGCCTGACAGAGCCAACTCCGGAAATTGCCGGTAATATTCATCTGGGGAGCACTTTCATTAAACGTAATTCATTCGACTTTCACTATAAATTGAGTGACATCCTTACAGCGGAACCTTTTTATCCTTGATTAAGTGCTTGCCAAGCTTTGGTTTTTCTCTTTATTGTCACATTCCTTCAAGCGGAGTCGTCAACATGCCAATCTGCCGCATAAAAACGCGAGCTTCGTGTTTACAAAGCACCCAAGAGCTTGTTTAACGCTGACTTACAGAAAGAGCGCGTGGGGAGCTGATAAATCACGACAGCGACTTGACACAAACCATTCGCGGGCCCTGGCGCCGGCAGCGGGGATCAGGAGGGCAGAGAAAAACAACGGGGAACCAGAGAGGGGGAGACCACGAGCAGTCTTTGGAGGTTCCTCAGGGCAAACTCCCTCCGAGAAGAACAGGATCGGAGAGTTTTCCATTTATTCATTAAAATGGCGCTTGGAGAGACCAAGTAGGTCCTTACGGTGCTCATAATGGATAACTGCAAGTCGGAAGTTGGCTACCTCTGGGCCTCTTTATGAATTTAGGCGAGCCGGTTTCTACCCAAAGTGTGAAAGTGGAGAGTTCCATAACCCTCTTTGAACTAGCAAGTGCGCAGCGCACACACACACACACACACACACACACACACACACACTCCTTTCCAGATGGTGTCAAGAAATCCAGGCACAAATTCGACCTCTTTACAAAACTCCTAAACAAACAGTAAGAAAAGCCACAAAAACCCTAGCTTGAGCAGAACTGACAACCAAGTAGGCCCCATTCCAAAAAGAGAGGGAAGAGGAAGTGGGGGGGGGGCAGTTCAAAGGGAGTCCCTTCAAGAGAGTTAATTCTTAAACATTCGAGAGTGCTTGAGACTGAGAGAGCTGAATACCACACCCTTCTTGTGTGTGTACCTTGAAAGATTCTGTCTTCCCTTTCTCCCTCTCCTTCCTTAAAATCGAAGACGCAAAAGACAGAAAATTGCTTATTTGACAAAGCAATACCCAAATGCTTTCATCGCAAAAGTGCCTTTTGGAAAATACTGTAGACAGTTGTTATTACTGGACAATGCTGTCAATTTCTATGGTCTGGAGAAAATCTCCCCTCACATAGAAAAGTAGGCCATGGACCCATATCACAAAAATCAGCCGATTTCCTTCCCTGCCACCTGATCTATTTTTCACCACGACAACACTTTCATTAAGGGGGAAATTGCAGTCAAAAATTCAAAGCCAAATAGAAATCAAACTAACACGGATACTGGGGCCACGAACTTAATGGGTTTTTCCAGAAGGAAAAAAAAAAGCGCTTCAGGATGGCTTAGCAACAACCAAGCCACTTAGCATCCTCCCAAAGCCTGGGCTCTTTCCCCTAACCCATCGCCTAGGCGAGGAGAAGGCCATGCTCCAAATGAAAGCATTCTCTTCTAATGGACCATGGCCAGGCTGGGCCTGCAAAAGCCCCAAGACACCTATATGATTCCTTCTCCTCCCTTCCCGCCCCCTCTAGGAAAATATTTAGTCTCCAAGTTATGCTTGTTTAACCCAGACCCCTACATCCAGAGACCATATTTCCTATGAAATCTTAAAGCTAGGGGACTCAGATCCTATCCTAAATCAGAGATGTGAAGGGGCAATACATCGCTGTCTGTGTCTATTGTGCTCCTGACCTTTTCAGTCTGACTTAGAGAACCGGCCTTATTAGGGAAATCACCAGACGACAAAGAGGTGTGGCCCTGCGGGGATTCTTTTTTTGTCCTTTTCAAGGGCAAAAACAAACAAACAAATAGCTATCAAAGATATTCTCTTTAAAAAAAACTATTTGATTTTAAATGTTCATGGACATTTTTAATCTGTAGTCACTGAAAATAACAATAAGCCAGCCCAAAGAGGTGACCCTCATCGTCCTCTCCCAACCCTGCTCTCTCTTCCTCAGCTTCCCCTTTTCCCCACAGTGCTGGCAGCGTGGTAGGATGCAGTTCACAAAGGAGTAATGATGGAATTATCATCTTTCCCAATAGCTCAAAGCACAAATATTCCACTGGCTCCAAGATCCCTTATAACATTTGATGAGAAGTCACTGGGTAAACAGCCTCATCCAAATCTCAGCTCTTTCCCCACGTTGGCTTGCCAGTAGCTCCATTCTACTCAGATTAGAAGCAGATTTCTAGAGATTTTGACTAGGTGTTTGCCTGTTCTCACCAGCCACAGGAGGTCCCCCCTGGGGTTCATTCTTCTCCCTGGGGGCATTAATACACCCCCTACCGCAGCTAGCTCAGTGACAAAGGACACATTTTCTGAAGGCCTTTCAACCAAGTTACATTTCTGTCCGTGTTGTTGGGGGCTGCTTCATAGACTTCTAGGTTGGAGAGGGTTCACTCCCAAACTAGATTCCTCCACCATCTCTAAGGAAATGTTCTCATGAGTCCTTTGTTGCTCTCCACCTGCCCAAGGGAGAAATAACTCCAGTTAAGATGTCCATTTCTCTGTGCTAGTAACCACATGCTTCTCCCCTCAACCCCTTTTCTTCAGGAAAAAGGGGGGGGAAGCACCTATCTTATGGTGGCTATGGTTGTCAGGTCACCAGGGAAGGTTCTAGAGAGCATCTAGCCCTGAAAGGGAGGGTGAAATCCTGCTGCCTCTTTTTCCGGGAGGTTTCACAAAGCTGAGTCCTCCCAGCCTGTAGATCACCCTCCTAAATACGCAGGAGCTAGGGGCACCTGTCCATCGGATCTCCAGGCTTGTGCATTTGCTTTCACTCCCAGATAGTTTCAGATGATCGGGCCCCCTTTCAAGCTCAAGTGTTTTACTAGAAAATGAGCTTCATAAGTGAACTCTGAGATCTGTTTTCTGATTCACTTCCGGGAGAAAACGAATCTTGCTGGGAAAGATGTGCACCCATTTTCTTGGACCTTCCTAACAGCTGGTTCTCTCCTTAACTACCCCCACCCCTACCCCGGTCCTTTTGTTTATACCTAAAAAGTACTTCAAAAGTTGAAAACCTCCACTTCAAATTCCTCCCAAGGTTCCTGCTCGATCTCGGGGCCAAGAAAACAATCACGCTTGCTTGCTGCTCAGCAAAGAGCTGGTCCCAGGTGGTAGAGAGGTGAGAGCAAAGGGCTGTGGACCAATGGGCAAACCAAGGCAAGACATGCAGGGAAGGGAAAGTCCTGGAGTCCTCTGGACTCTAGCCCTAGACAGACGCATGGGCCTCTCTTTTCAGCAAGCAGATGATTTAGTAAATCCATCCCTACCCTGACAACTTCTAATGCTACCTTAGGGCTAGATCGATTAGCCCAAGAACAGAGCGATAGAGGCAGAGAGCAGCTCCCCAACTCAACTGCCTTGCTGCAGCGGCTCCCGGTCAGGTATATGCCTAGCCTTCTTCAGCATGGCCCTCCTTGGGTGCAATTGGAAAGAGCCAGAGGAAAATAAATATTTAGGCTTCCTCTACGGGCCTTTCCAGAAGGTAGGCGCCTCCAGAGCCCAGGCTGCAGGAGGAGCATTAGGGGACTGGGGGTAGTGGGGGGTAAAACTCAGTGCAGAAGCCCAGCCAGCAAGGTTAACCCTAACCATAGCGTCTTATAGCACAAGAAAGCCCTTCCTCTCAGAAGATAGCTCTGCAGGCTTCCTTATCTTCTGGACATCGCGGATCCGATGGCCTGACGCGGCTTGTTTACAAAATGCAAGAAAGAATTTCTCCCCCGGCGATCTCCATGACTCTGGGTCGAAGCTCTAGGGAACCACGAAACCCGACCCCCCAACCAGAGAGGCGTACTGCCCGAGCGACGGAAGGCTTGGAGAGAAAACCGTTGGCCAGACAGCCTTCCACCCACCCCGCTCGACACACACACACACACACACACACACACACACACACACACACACACACACAAACACACACAAACACACACAAACACACACGCACATACCCCTAGGAAAAGGTTGCGTCTTTGCCTCCCCTTCCAGCAGCGGCTTTATTGTTCACATCGGGGATTATTTTCCAGAAATTGGGAAATCGCCTCTTTTCTTGGTGCTGCCAAAAGGCATTCAGGTAATGAAGTCTGTGAGTGAGCGTTAATTGGATCCGCCTAATTTGCTCCTGGAATGGGTCTCCCAAGCTCCCCGTTTACAATTAAAGGAGACTGGGGAGGTGGCACTGGGGGCTTAGAAGGCAGCAGTGGGAGCCGGGCTGCTGGGCTCGGGATTGCGGAGAGACCTCAGTTGTGCGCTCACACACACACACACACACACACACACACACACACACACACACTGACCAATATTTACTGCAGTCTTCTGTCTGGCTCTGGACGGCCTCTGGCCAAGACTAGGAAGAAACTAAGCCCACCCCGTCAAGGAGCGCCTGGTCTTACTTTCTGAGAAAACCTGTTCAGACCAGTCGCCTGCCTCCCTGCCTGCCTGCCTCAGGACCTCCTTGCCTGTGAGAGGGCTGGAGAGCCCTTAGGGACCTCAGGATGGCGGGTGCCTTCCCTTCCCCTCCCCAATCCTGTTTTGCTTGCTTGTCCTGCCTCTCCCATGGTAAGCTTTCTTTTTTCTCAAGCCACTCTTCCCAGGCTCCCTGCTCTCCTACTTCAACGCTCCCTGTCCCCCGCAACTCTCTCTCTCTCTCTCTCTCTCTCTCTCTCTCTCTCTCTCTCTCTCTCTCTCTCTCTCTCTCTCTCTCT
>CM053623.1:1647500-1663858 GCA_028646595.1 Phalanger gymnotis | reverse complement strand
GAGCTCAGAACAAGGGCTGGCCCAGAGTCACCACTGCTTCGCCAAAGAGCTCCAGAGAGGAGAAGGCCAACCCCTGGTTATATCTTTTTCAGGATCAGGGGTGAGTCACACATGCGACTCACCCACGTGACCTAGAATCACCACAAAGAGTGACTTAAACCCACATGGTCTAAAAGGCTCTGCTGTCCCAGACATGTAAACTAGGCCCTTCCTGGAGTTAGCCCCACCTTGGGCCCCACCTTAGTTGCCAATCCACACCCACATAGGTTTTACACCTAAGAGGGGTTTGGGCCTGGGGCTTAGCACCTAGTAAGGCTCAATGAAATAGCTGAATTACTCAACAAAAACAAAAGCCAAATTCTTCAAGGGCACTTAGTTGAACTGAGTGCTTAAGAGCCCATTTTGCTTAGCAGCACAATGAGGCATCAAAGGAGGACACCAATGAAGAAAAGATGAAGAGGAGGAAAAGGCTTGTGATGGTTCCTATTTGGATAGCACTGCATGATCTGCAAAGTGCTTTGCTCACTTTCCCTCTCTCAAAGAGAGGGAATGTAAATCTCCCTATCCCTATCTTACAGAGAAGGCAGTCGAGGCTCACAGAGGTGAATTTACTTGAACATATCCAATGCTCTTTCCATTGCACCATGCTGTTTCCCCTAAAAATATATATTTATGAATAGTTTAGGAAATGAATCCCTTTCTCCTTCCCTCCTTCCCTCCCCAATGGCTCTCTCTGAGCCATCATATTCTGAACTTTAAAGTGGGAATAACAATCCTACCCTACCTAGCTCACAGACTTTTTGTGAGGAAAGCATTCTGCCAGCCTTGCGGTGGTAGAGAAACAGGAGGTCTGCCTACTAGGCTTGCCTTCCCATTGACCATTTCTCCTTCACCATGACATCATGCCTCTGCCTCCATCACAACACTAAAGTCTTTTAGCAACCTCCTTCTGGAAATTAAATCTACCGGCCTTCGTCATTCTCGCTTTTCTCCTCTGCCTCTCCAGTGCATATGGTGCCACTGAACACCCTCTTTGGAAATAATTTTAGAGCACATTTTAACTAGTACTCCTTCTCTTTGACTTCTAAGAATTATTTGCTTCCATTGACTAACTTTTTTCTGGAAATATACGCCTCTCTTGGTATGTATGACCCTACCGTTTTCTGGTTTTGATCCTTCCTCTAAGAATCACAGAAATTCATAATTGGAAAGGACCATAGTGACTATTTAATCTAAGTCATGCATGGAAAAAAGGCTCAGCTCAACAATATTCCCTAAAAGTGATTTTCCAACCTTTGCTTGAAGACCTCCATGAAGGCAATCCCATTGTCTTCCCAAGGCAGCCCATCCCACTTTGATGCAGCTCCAACAGTTAGGCTATTTTTTTCTTATATCAAACTTTAGCTGGTTTCTTTGCAATTTCCCTTCATAGCTCATGGCTCATGCTCCTGTCCTCTGGGGCCAAGCACTGCTTCCTCTCTCCACATCCTTCTCCCAAAGCCTCCAACCATTCTCCTTAGTTTATATCTCTTCCCTCACTACTTTATCAAGCTCATATTCTGCCTACATGGTGCTTCATTTAAATGACCCTTCACCACCTCAAGTTCAACATTTCCAAAACAGAACTCATTATTTCTGCCACACAATTTGTTTTCTCTCTCTACTTCCCAGCCTGGCTGCCACTGTTCTAATATTAACTACAGCCATGAATACAGCACTTTCACATCTGTTATTTCATTAGAGCCTCACAACAAGATGCAAGATGGGCAAGAAAGGGATCGTCAGACCCATTTTATGGAGGAGGGAGATTCAGTGTCTTGTCCATGGTCACATAGATAGCAGGTGGTGGAGGTGTCTTTGGAGCGTCAGACAAACCCTCACTCCAACTCCAGTATATTTTTCTCTGTGCGATGCTGACTCAAAGGAGTTTGAAGTCTCTGAATCACATTCAGTCCCTCATGCTTTCTCATCCTCCATATCCAGACAGTCACCAAGTTCTGTTAATTATTCCAACAAAATAACCACTCTATTCAATACCTCCCTTTCCATCCCCACACTAGAAATGGGTTTGCTTTTTGTCTGCTTATCCCTAATAGCAAGTGAAGTGCCTGGGAAGTAGTAGATGCTTATTAAATATGTCTTGAAGGGAATGGAATGGAATCTTTTATCAGGGATCCTTCTTTTGGACCTCTCCTCATTTCAGAACTTCCATCTTGAATGAACAGTTCTATGTGCCAAGTAAGGCTTTATCACCCCAACTTGATGCTAAGTCTTTAGAAGAGAGAGGAGATGATGGCTTTGTATCTTCTTGGATATGAATAGTGCAGGGCTGTGCACACAGCCAATGGCTAATACTCATCTTTTTAAATGGCTGCAGGAAGGATACCTGTGACCCTCTATTCTCTTGGTTATCCTTCTCCTCTGACCACTTCGTCCTTGGCTCTCCACCCCACCTCCAACCTGATCATCCCAAGAAAAGGGAATCTCCTTGAGTGCAGGAGCTACTTGTTTTAGTCTTTGTGTCTTCAGAACCTAGCACAGTGCCTAGAACAGGCGATGTGCTTAATGAATCCTTGTTAGGTTAAGTCCACAGCATGATGCCTTCTTGACCTGAAGTCCACCTCGACTTATGTAGTGCCAGCAAGTTACAGGCATACCTGCACTTCGTTTCATTGTGGTTCAAAGATAGGGCATTTTTTAAACTAATTGAAGGGTTGTTGAGCAAATCTGTCGGTGCCATTTTTCCAGCAGCTCGCTTTCTGTGCGCTTACGTCATGTCTCTGGGTCACATTTTGTTTATCCTCAAGATATTTCAAACTTTCTCACGATTGCCGTTAGGTCTGTTACGGCGGTCTGTGATCAGCGGCCTTTGATGTTAGTACTGTAGTTGTTCTGAGCGCTCACAGAAGACATCGAACTTAATGGACGAATGTTGTGTGTGTTCTGACTGCTGCACCAGCTGGCTGTTTCCCCATCTCTCTCTCCTCAGACCTCCCTAGTCCCAGCAGCACAACGATATTGAAGTTAGGCCAATTACTCATTATCACAGGCCTACAATGGCCTGTGAGGGTTCAAGTGAAAAGAAGAGTCGTACAATGGGGCAAACTTTATTGTTGGCTTACTTTAAGAAATTGCCACAGCCACCCCAAACTTTCAGCACCCCGCATCCTGCTCAGTGAGTAGCCATCAACATCAAGGCAAGATGCTCTACCAGCAAAAAGATTACGACTTGCTTATGGCTAAGATGATGGTTAGCATTTATTCAATAAGTAAGATATTTTTAAATTAAGGTATATACTTTTTAGACATAATATTGTTGCACACTTAATAGACTATAGTATAATGTAAACATGATTTGTATATGTACCAGGAAACCAAAAAGTTCATGTAACATGCTTTATTGCCATATTCACTTCATTCTCAATATGTCTGAGGTATGCCTGGAGTACAGAACACCCCCACACTAACCTAGAGAATCTGCCTCACCTCAGCGAAATTACTCAGAGCCCTTCAATGACAACTTGGAAAAACCAAGGTATGATTCGTTTTGTCTTCAGTGGTGGTAGGCTGGAAAGGCCCCACTTGTGCATCGGTCCTTAGAGTGTTGGGAGCATTTCCTCTTCACACCACTGCTGGGAGGAGACCATTCAGAGGTTCTGACAGTCAGAAGTCCCAGAGAAGTCAATGACCTCAGATTTGTGGTAGGCTCATCATACCTGGAAATGCCTCATCCTGACTCCCAGTCCAATGTCTTTCCCACATGTGCTGGAGAATAACAAAACCAAGTGTTCCGAGCTCTTAGGGGGAAAGTCTTTATCAGTGCAGAGGCCCAAGGTGGGCTTCCTGGAAGAGGTGGCATTGGAAATAGTCTTTAAAAGAGTTAAACAAGTGAATCAGGCAGGACATTCCCAGCATGAGGAACGGTTGAAACAAAGGTGCAGGATATACTCAGGGAACAGAGAATTTTCCAGCCTGGGGGGAGCTTATAGGGCCTAGAAAAGTTGGGTGATGGGGATCTGAGGGCAATGCCAAGGTGCCAGTAGTCTGCAATGGCAGGAGTGGAATGCTGAAAGTTATTCAGGTATAATCAGGAGACTGAAGAGCTTTTTTAGTTGTAAAGTTGAATGACCAGCTCTACATCTCAGAAAGATGATTCTGATACTGGTCTGAAGAGTAGCTTGAAGGCACCAGGCTGGAAAAACCTGCAGGTACAGTCCAGACAAGTGGGAATCAACACCTTCACTTGGCCATTGTTAGAGAAAGGTATAGGGGAGACAATTTTCCCCTTAAAAGTGGGGGATGTGTTGTGAGAAAGAACTCTGGGAGGTAAATAATGCTTTCTCAGACCATGCACAAATCTTGGGAAAAGATTTAAATTATGATTATGCACTGATTATATAACATACATTATTTGTATGATCATAATAAGGAAAACCCTTCAATGAAATATTTGTCAAATGAAGGTTTCTGTGAAAAATGGAGATGACCAGCCTAAACACCATGTTTCCTTTTTTGTCCCCTAAAAAGAACACAGGGAAAGATGGAGGCATGATGGGCCTTTTACCAACACTTCCAAGAGAGTGGAATTTGGCAGAAAAAGGAGAAATGCCAGTTTCTTGTGTCACTGGCATAGATGCTGTCTGTGGTGCTCCCCACCCCCCACCCTAGGAGACCTTAAAGCTCTGGGGAAACCCTGACAGCCAGGACCAGAAGGGTCAGGAAAAGGGAGAGGGTATCAGAGACAAATTGGGTGGAGAGAAGGAACAGGGACTTGGTCCAAAAGAAACCTCCTGTGGGTGATCTGAGGTAGCCCTTGCCCTCCAGACACATCTGGGCTGAAGGTCTTCAGGAAAGGAAACTGCATTCAGGAAAAGAAGGATGTTCCCATCTGCAAGACTGGCCTTTTCTTCAGGTAAAACTCTCGCCACCACCACCCTGCTACTCTGTTCTTGGGAGTTCTCAGATTTCCAGAGGAGCTAATGGCGATCAATTAGTACGGTCCTCCAGCACCACCTCGTGTACCCACGTGGCACTGCAGCCCTGTGGTGCAGACCACACCTTTCCTCTCCATTTCAGTAAGGCAGTAGATGCCCTAAGGGCAGACTCAAAGTCTACTTCTGGTTTGTCTTGCCAGTTGCCTTTATAGAATATTTCTATCCACCCCTACATTGTTAACTTCATATCTTCTTTGAATATTAGTTAGCATCCTAGAGCTAGTGCTAAGGAGGCCCAAGAGGTCCTCTGGGCTAACCCCATCATTTGACAGATGACTAAACTAAGGCCCAGAGGGGAGTGACCAAGGTGAGATGTGATCCCAGCTCTTCTTGGCTCCATGTCTAGCACTTTGCCCACTAGCCCACCCTGCCTTTCTGTTCACTGAGAGGTGCTAGAATGAAGATGGAACCTAGTTTCCTAGAGAAGCTGTCAAAATCATGCTCCTAAAACAAATTGCTGCTTACCTGGAGTTTTAAAGTATGCGAGGAGGGCCCCCCCATCCCAAGGATGTGGGAGCCATATGTGGCCTGCTATGTCCTCTTACAGTTCAGAGAGGCCACAATGAATTAACCAAGAACGCAAGGGCCAGAGTTGGAAGTGAGGCTCACACACCCATGCTGGGGAGACCTCTTCCAGCTGGTCCTTGTGGAATCTTATTTCTTTGTAAAGTCAAGGGTACTTCTACTGCATTGGGGGATGTTTCACAGCTCTAAGGGAGAAAGCAGTCATTTTCTTCTGGCTTTCATTCTGGAGAAGCCACGGAGCTGGGTAGAATAATAGAAGTCAAGGCCATTTCATGGCTGATCTGGTCCTTCATGTTTCCTTCTAAATAGGGCACAGATCTATGTTTCTATACAGCTTTGAGTTTAATTTCTCCATGGACAAATTTGGCATAATAATGTTCTGCTCTTCAAGCAGAGGGCTGGTGCTTGGGCTCCATGTCCTAAGAGGGTTTCCCTTCCACTTTTTGATACAATTTTTTGATAACCCTTTGAAGGGCTCATCCTAGTAACTATGGCACAGAGTAGGAAGGACAATGCCAATAGCTCAGCCCTCAGTACATGTTTCCAAAACAGACAACAGACAACGAGCTGGACTGAGTTTATCAAAAGGAGGGAGAGGACTGGATTTCCCTAGGCAAAGTATTCAGCACTTTTAATGACCCTACAACTCTTCTTGAAAGAAAGACCCATCAGCTATCTTACATTGTTCTTCCAGTGGTTTAAGACCTAGAGTGGTATCTCAGAAGCCTTAAAGTACAGGATCATTCAAAGGATAAAGTACGTGGTGGGTAGGAGAAGACTGAAAGACAGTTTTAAAAAATGAGGAATCATGTAGGAGAAACAGTGTAAAGAATGCCATCTAAGGAATATATAACTTTAAAAAAATGCTGATCTGGTCACTTATCCGAAGCAAAGGTTGACCGAGGGACTGCCCACATGATCCACTGGTTTCCATACAACTTGAAAAACACACAAGAAAACCCTGTTCTCCCCCCACCCGTGGGCAGGCAGGGGCAGCCCTTTGCATCACTGAAAGAAATATCCGCATGAGTGCAATCAAAACTCCATTATTCATGTTCAGATGGACTTTGGGGTGAATAAGTTATAGGATATGCTTATAGTGTTAGTAAATGGGGCTTAGAAATAGCAAACTTAGCTACTTCCTTGCAGCTTTTTGAGACATAGCCTGTACTTACCCATGAGAAGGAAAAATCAAAGTCCCCATCCTGAGTGCAGCCAAGGTGCTGATAACAAATTCCTCAGAGAGAGACATAATGCCACAAACCAGGGCTGCAGACATGGAATGGGGGAGACAAACAAGAGGAAATTTCAGAATTTTTCTGGAGTCAAGCGCATGGATGCATACAGAAACACATGTGCAGAGAACATCCACATAGCAGATGAGATTCACTAGTGAATGGCATGTGGGGTGCTCTAGGGCACCACCTGCCTCTTTCTGGAACCTTTGGCTGACCACAGTGCTTGGCAATTGACCAGAACTCTGGTGGTGAGTGCTGAGGTAGTGTCTGCTGCTGCTGCCCCAGCAAGGCATCGGTGCTAACATCAAAACTCATTCTTGATAACTTCGGGCCTGGCTGTCTACTTAGTCTGGGTCAAGGCCCTGCCTCTTTGACCCTTCTCATTTCATAGATTCTGCCATCCCCTGACTCCTTAGCATTCATCCAAGTCTCAAGGGAAAGAAAGAAGACTCTCCTGCTCCCTGGCTTTCTTCTAGGGACTGTAACAGAAGAGAGTGTGAGAGGATGAGGAGGGTGAGGTTTATGTCAAATAAGGTCCTGAGTTTTGGTCTCCTTCCCCCACTCCATCTCCATGGTTCCTCTTTCTGACAATTCAGAAAGGATCAAAGATCAGATTGGCTTTTCTGGTATTTCTTAAATTTTTCCAAGCCAACCACCAGTGTTCATTGATGCAGGAGGATAGCACTGTGCTAGGCACACAAAGCAGGGGGTGGGGATGGGGGGGGGGGTGTACACGAATATCCAAGTGAATATCCCAAGCTACTAGATGCCCTGTAATATATGGTAGTTCCTTTCAGAGAAATTTTAACTAGAGATTCTTAGAAGTTTATCTCTTTCTATTTATTTTTGTGGTATGTCTAAGTGATGGAATTGCTCTCATATGAAACGTGTTTTTTTTAAGCACAAGAAATGATCACAGTGGATCACTTCCCAGGCTTTTCTCCACTGGGAAGGTAAGCAAAATCAATCACACATTAGGGAGTACTGTGGAATGTCCATCTACTTCATCAACTGGGCAAGTTTTGGACTCTAAACTCAATCATTATGGGCCTTTTTAATCCAGGGGATCACCCATAAGGCAGGGCCCTCAGGTCCCGTCTTGAGTCCCCATCTTCATTCACATGAACAGTGACCAAATCCAGAGACGTCTGGGTGAACTGGTCTATTGGGATGTCAAGCTGGCTATGCCTGGCACCAAAGGCTTATGTGAAGGAATACTCAATGCACGTGACATCATTACATTGTAAAATTGAGATCCGTAAAGAGGTTGAAACTGGTCCAAGCCATCAAGTCTGATCCACCAGGAGGCAATTTTATGGCGGGGGCTAAAAGCAGTTCAGTGGAAAAAAGATTGAGTTTAGAGTCAATGAACCTGCTTTTGGACTCTTCGTTCTCTACCAGCTACCCGTGTGACCGTGGACAGGTGATTGAAACTTTTTAATTCTCCATTTCTTCATATAAGAATAATAATGATAGTCATGCTAGCTAGCATTTATATAGCAAGGCTTACAAAGTGCTTTACTTGGAACACGTGGTCCTCACAACAACCCTGGGAAATAGGTACTTTTATGTTTTCCATTTTACAGATGAGAAGCAGAAGATGAGAAGAGTTAAAAGACTTGTCCAAGGTCACACAATGAATTAATGAAGGGCATTCAATTAAAGGATCCCTTCTAGTTGTAAGGAATTTGTGTCTTGTCTAATCTCTCTCCCTTCAACTGAAATTCCCTCATGATAGTAGGTAAATTAACAAATCCAAGTTGCCGTTGCACCACAGAACAGTGGAGAAGCCCTGGCAAATATAATAGGTGGCAGCACATACCCAAGAAAGAAGTGCTCAGGCAGCTATAACAGATCTCATCAGAGAGACATGTGACCAGAAAAGGAGGGAGGTGAGGAGGTCACATATGGAGTGAGTGAAGGTTGACCAGTGGTAGCCCATAGGCTTCACTGGTGCCTATGTCATGTCAAGAGAACTAGTGGAAACCCACTGTGTGACCTCCCTCCCACCTCCCCCACCCATGTCATGAGAACATATAAATGGTCTGCCATCTGCCTTGTTAAGATAATAGGCCCATCAAAGGAAATGTGCAAACAAAGTCTAGCATCCATAAGGGACAAGGGTAAGATGGTCCCATTTGTGGAGTTATTGTCTCAACAGCTCTAAGAAGGCCTAGCACCTCTGGTATGAGGGTTTGCCAAGCTCTTTTCAGGGCTCCTCAACCACCATTGGTATCCACCTGTACACAACTCAAACCTCACATGTTACCCAAAATCACATGGAGGGTAAGGAACAGAGCTGGGGATCCAGTCTAGTTTTTCTGATTCCAAACCCAGTGCCCAACACCACTGCTGTGGGCATTAGCTCTAGGAAAGGCAAACTCAGATGTATACACAGAAGATAGCTAGCCTATGTTGTCTTCATGGGATCCACTAGCAGCTGGCACAGCAGCAGCAGGGAGTGCAGGAGAGCCCAGAACTGTGCCAGGGAAAATTAATGCCAGGGAGACATTCACTCGTTTGTTTCTCTAATGGGATTATTGAGTATCTTTACTGTGCACAAAAGCTGATCAAGCTAAAATCTGTAATTAAGTAGATTTTCTTTTCCTTTCCACATGTATTCTTCATCCTTTTGGTCTTTCTTTTAGTGTTTTGAGATTTGTGTTCTGGAAAAAGCTCCAACTCCTTTTGGGGCAAAATTTCCTTTCCTCATCCTTATTTTGTGCTTCTTCTTAATCTACATGGTCCCTTAGCAATTTCGTGCTTTCTTTGCTCTTCTATAAAACAAACTGGAAGGAGCTCACCCTAGGGCTGAAGAACAGTCTCCTTTTATAAGAATCGGCCTCCCCTGTCTGGCTTTTGTCATACCCAGACTAGGGAGGGGGGTTAAATAGCAGCCAGTGGATCCAGTAAGGTACTGCCACTGGACATTCTGGAAAGGATGGTTGAGCTTGGATGATGCTTTGTCTCCTTACCACATGATGGTGGAACCTCCATTAGCTGCAGAGAGGGTTGAGCATCTATAACATAACAGGCCATTGACTCCAAAGAGCATCCTGTTTCAGAAAAGCCATCTACACTGTCCCCTCAGGCTTTCTCACCTTGTAACATTTTCAGGATTGCTCACACACAAAAGAAAAGAAAGTTGTTGTTTGTCTTTCATTTTCAAAGAGGATCACTGACATCACAGGGTATCGTCTTGGCTTGAGAGTGAATTGGATTTAAGTGAGGCAGAGATTCACAAAGTCAAAGCTTCAGAGTCATCCAAGTCCAGCGACAAGAAAAAAGTCAGAATAAGTGGCAATGGTCCAGTGGATGTCATTGGCATCTTCAATGTCCAACCAAGCTCTAAGCACTCTGTAGCTCCTACTTCAGCTGCCTTCATGGCTTTGGGAAGACATGTTCTCATCCACCCATTCCACTAAGGAAAATTTTCACCTGCTTGGGGTAGACATTCTCCTACCTTACCAACAGGTTTTGAGGCCTTTCTTGATATACCTTCCAAATGTTAGTGTTCTCTTCCCTCAAATCACTTTGTATATATGAGAAATACAGAGGTCCTGCCAGTGACCAGTCAGTAGCAGTGTCCTTAGGAGTGGCAATAGGTAATGAGAGAGGAAGCATGTGCAGAAGGATGTGGAAAGACAACCACCCAAGGACAATGTCAACTTCAGTGACCAGGACACTTTATGGCTGAGAGAATTGTCAACTACAGATGCGATAGGTGAAGATTCTTAAAGCTCATCATAGAGCCGTACTTAAGAGAAACCTTGTGAGTATTCCGCAAAGGAAGAAAGGGACCTCCAGGACTACTAAGTGGGAAGTACCACTTTCCCACATGTGTTCTCTCTCTCTCTCTCTCTCTCTCTCTCTTTCTCTCTCTCTCTCTCTCTCTCTCCATATATATATATATGTATATATATACTTCATTACCATTATACTCTTAGTATGAGTCCATGCTCCCTAGGGTCCTTGTTGTGCAAAGGGAAAGTATGTCCCAGATTATTTGGGAGGATTGTTTTTTGCCACCCATTCCTACTATACTTTTTCAGTAAATCCCTTTTCTAAGAGCTAATGGAATTCATTTGATTATCATATTATCATATGTCATTATGATATCAATATCATATTGATAATTGGGAGCATACTGATGGGGGCTCAGGTACTATAGTATTAAAAAGGCCCAGTTTCTCAGGGTTACTCCTAGAACTCTGAAAGATTAAACAGTAGTAGCCTGGCCTGGCAATGCGGGTAGGAGTTGGGGAAGTGTTGCAACCATTTGGCTAGCAGCTGCCGTGGGGGTGAAAGACCAACACAAGCCCAACAATAAGAACACTACCAGCACATGTTCTTTTGATCTGCTTTACTAAGGAAAGCAACATTAAGGGGCTAACAATCTTATTTCAATCCAACATACAAATATCATTCACTTAGTTCAGGGGGAAAAGCTAGCACCCTGAACTTCAGAGCAAATACAAATAAATTATAAACATACATTATAAACAGACCAAATACAATTCATAGTTATCAAGAAACCATCAACATCTGGGTTGACAAGCCAGGAGGCTCTTAAAGTGGCTGCCCAGAGTCCCATGCCAACACTCTTCCAGCAATGAGAGCCTCAAGCAAATAGCTCTGTTCTCACTTTTTATATGGTCTTTGGACATCATCAAAGTCATCTGAGCGACCAGAACTTAGGTGCCTACTATTGATTCTGGTTTTAGCAACTCCCCTTAGGGCCCTGGGGGCTTCACGCCCACATAGGCTTAGCACCTAGTAATTAGGGGGTTGGGTCTGGGGTTTAGTATCTACTTAGACTCAATCAAAGAGACTTAATTAATTTATCATTCTAAAACAGTAAGAAAGTCCCACCTTAGTTACCAATGCAGGAAGTAATCCCAGAGCAGGAGGCGACTGCACACAAGGAGGTATGTAGAATCATAGGGCCTAGCTGTAGAACCTGAAGGTACCTTAGAGACCATCTAGTCCAGTTGGCTTCTTTGTAAATGAGAAAACTAAGGCCCAGAGAGATGAAATCACTTGCCTAGGGTCAGATAGTTGGTCAAGAATGACTGGGATTCAGCTAACTCCACCCCAATCCTCTCTCCATCACTGTCATGGAGAATTTCCTTCTGACCTCTAATCATAAACAATCAAGACTTCTGCACCCTGTGAGGGCAGAGGGAGGCAGGGCTGCTTCTACAGAACATAAAAGGGAGGAAAAAGAGCATGTGGTATTAAGTGTTTGAAGTGGGAGACCAGCATTGGCAGAGCTGGAACTGTGAGGAAGCCAGGACATGCAGCCCAGAACTGCTCTCCCCATGAGGTAACTTAGAAGTGAGCAGGACAGGAAGGCCCCTGGAGTGAACCATGAGGGGCTGGGATGGAAAGAGGGCATATGACACAATCAAGAAGAAAAGGAAAAGGTGCTTGTGAAGTGATTCTCCCAAACTCCCAAGAGGAACAAAAGGAGACCCCTGGGACAAAGGAAGCTTAGGAAGAAGCCCTGGGGGAAGAGACTAGATCACAGGCCCAAACCTCCTAACTTCTGTCATGAAGGAAGCTCCCTGGAGAAGTCAGCCACAGCCCTCAGAGGGGATGATGCAGGGAACTGTCACAATCCAGTCCTTTGAGATGGTGTTACAGAGATGCATGAATCAGCTTTGGATGGGAGCACCCCAATCGAGGTCCTTGTGCCTGCCCCCACTATTGAGCTGGGGAGACTCTGGAGAGCAGAAATACCACTGGAGAAAATGGACCAAGCATTGACTCTAAACCCATAGTGGGGTGGGATGAGTAATGGTTATAGGGCTAGCAGCCACCCAGAGGGCCTAGTGGGTAGCATGGGAGTGAGGACAGGAGAATATTGATGCAAAGGGGACTTGTGGTAGAGAAAGGCCATGAGAAACCATTTACCAGGAAACCTCAGCATGGCCTCAAGGCATGCTTGGAACCCACCATGTCTGCTCCTTAGATGTGGCTGTAGGAAGCCCCTCTTGTCTCCAGCTTAGGTATCTCAGGTGTAGAGAACAAGAACACAGCAGGGACCTTCAAGGTCAGCCTAAGGAGCTAGAAGGGACATGTTTCTTTCAAAAGCATGATGAACAGAGATAGAGACAGAAGTCATGGCAGGAGCAGCTACCTCGTGGACACAAATGCCTTTCCCAGAGCAGGAAGTCCAAGAGCTTATGGGTTAGATTAGAATGATTTTTTTTTGGTTTGGCCTCTATTCTTGAAGAGGACCATGACATCAAAGAGATGATGACATGACTTGTAATTGAATTGTATTACAGTGAGGCAGGGCTGTGCAAGGCCACTAGCCTCACTCTCTCCTCCAAAGCCATCTGGGTCCAGTGGCCAGATATAGATCTGGATGACTGGAGATGGCCCAGGATACAGTGGAAGCCTTTTTAAGCTAAGGTCTTTTCAAGTTCTCATTTTGAATAAATAGGCCTCTTTAAGAAGTGTGAGTCAAGGGATGGCTTCTTTAATAAAAAAAAAAATCAAACTGGGAGGGGAAGACCCTCAGGGTTGCTGTTCTAAAGAGAACATTCACTCCCAGCCAGGGGAGCCTCTAAAATAATCACTGAGTGTTGTTTGGGCAGGGACCCATTATTGTCTAATCAATGAGATCCAGAGTAAATTGGATTTAAGCTGTGGTCTTTGAGAAAGAAATCCAGCCAGTAAACCCCAAGTCAACTAGGCATGTTTTGGCCAACAGAATTTACCTTCCCTTTGGCAGAACACCCTGAGGTAAGGGAATGATGAGGAGGGGAGGGGAGGGGAGGAGAGATTGAGCTGAGTTACCCAACTGGAACTGGCCAGCTGGGTGCCCATTCGGGCAGCTCGGACTACTGACAGTCTGTGGTTTGCCCTCCATTCTCAAAGAGGGCCAGGACATCAGGAAGGTGATGAATTGACTTTCCATTGAATTGGATTTAAGGGAGGGAGGGCTGTGCAAAGTCACCAGCCTCATTTTCTCCTCCAGAGCCATCTAGATGATGAGGCAAGGCTGATGGGACCATGAAGAAAGAACAGTGGCAGAGATAGAGGAGAAACTGAGAGAGGACATGGAAAAACCTTCCAGGTAGTAAAAGAGAACAGAAGCCAGGAAATGACTCTCCTCCTGCAGAAGGAGTTGCACCCAGGGGAGGGCACTCTGGACCAGGTCACAGGGCTGAGAAAATCCCCCAGAACTAAAAACAGCCCCACAAAACACCTCAGTAACAAGCCCCAGGATAAGGCAAGCCCCCAGAGACAAAAGTGAATGTTGGTGAGGTGGGGGAAAGGAGGGCAAATCATTGGATCTTAGATGCACATACCAAGGGTGGGAAGGACAGCTAACGAGTAACTGAATGATGGGAAATACATCTCAAAAGATTTTGGCAGGCTACAGCATGGAACTGATTTCAAGAATATGAAATGCGATAAGGATTGATGTAAACCTTGCACTTGGGTTCATAAGTACAACAGAGGTGGCATGGTTAGATAGCAATTGATCTGACAAAGGTCTGGAGGTTTGGGTGGTCCACAAGCTCAGTGCAGTACAGCAGCCCAAATTTTGATTGGAGCTGTGGACAGAGCTTTACCACAGGTTTGTAGAGTTGAATTATCCTTAATACTTATGAGGGAATTGAATTGTTAAGATCATTTGAGATGGTGCTAATTAATTAAGCTGCCTGAGCATGGGTGACTCCTCTCTCCTGCAAACTGTCAGCTCCTCATTGCAGATCAGGATCAAACACAGTGTTATTCTAGGGGAAGGCATGTTCCACTGAGGGAGGGAAGGAAGGAGGGGGAGAGGGAGGAAGGAAGGAAGAAAGGAAAGAAGGAAGGGAAAAGGGAGGGAGGGAGGGACAAAGGAGGGATGAAGGAGGGAAGGAGGGAGGGAAACAAGGAAGGAAAAGTGGAGGGAGGGAGGGAGGGAAGGAAGGAAGGAAGGAAGGAAGGAAGGAAGGAAGGAAGGAAGGAAGGAAGGAAGGAAGGAAGGAAGGAAGGAAGGAAGGAAGGAAAGAGAGAGGGAGGAAAAAGCATGTTTTAAGCGCCTCCGAGGCGCCAGGCATTCTGCTAAGTGCTTTATAAATGTCTCATCCCTGAGGGGAGTCTGGGAGAACTAGGCCAAGCCCCACATCTGACATGGGCCATGGCAGGGCCTGGGACAAAGCTGGCTTCCCTTGGCTGCAGGGCCTCTCTGGGTCTCAGGTGCCTGTCTGATGAGGCTAAGGATACCTGCACTCCCAGTCGACTTCACGGCGCTGTTGAAAGGAAAATGCTTCACAAACCTTAAAATTCATATACAGGTAAATGGTGTCATTGTGGTCTGAAGTTAAGATGAGATCATGTGAGGAAATATGGCAGTCACCTTGAAAGGGCAAGCCATTGCGAGCTGTGAGACTGATGTGAGGCCTCCAACATCAAGCCACCCCTTTTGCTTAGGAAGAACCAAGTCAAGTTTTGCAAAACAATATTCCAGTGCTAATGCCTTTCGGAGTGTTCAGAAACTGACACTGCTGTCTATGACAACACCCAACGGTTCACTTCACAGTTTCCATCAATTTAAAATTTGTGTCCCAGTAAAATCCTTATTTAACTGGGATGCTGAGAGGGAAAGGGGAGGAGGGTGGGAATGTTGCCAAGAAAAGATCGCAACAGGTTAGAACATTGGGCAAAAGTATGAAATTCGATTAGAATTACAACAAATGGAAAACCTTTCCTTTGGGTCGGACAGACCAACTATATTCATCTAAATGAGGGAGACGTGGCTAGACAAGGGTTACTATGGAAAAGCTAGAGACGTTGTAGAAGACGAAAGCTGAGTCTGCACCAGCTGGGTGTAGCTGCCCCCAAGGCCACCGAACCTTGGGCCACATTCCAAGGGAGACAGATGAGGGAGGAACCATCTCAGCTGTCCTCTGCCTGCCCTACTCAGACCACATAGGGAGTGGTGGTTCGGTTCTGAGTAGCCAAGAAGGCAACTGAGAAGGAAAGAGCTTCAGGCTCTCAGAGTTGGAGATTTGGAAGGGACCTCAGTGGCCAGCTACTCAATCTAGGCCAGGCAATTCTTCTTGATGGACCGGTTATGCTCAGACTTAAAGTAAATGTTGCTACAACATCCCGGCTCAGAGAGCCCCAGGGTAGGTGAGCCTACCGCCTCCACAGACAGCTTCTTCCACTTCTGGGGGCAGGGATTGGATGCTTAGAAAGCTTTTCCTTACCTAGACCTACATTTTTCTCTTCTCAACTTTCACCTAATTCCTCGTGTAACAATCAGGTGAACGAACAAAGGGTGTTCATTAGGAGGAGGGGGAAACCTCAAAGGCTGTGTTCACATTTGTAAAGAACTCTCAGGAGAAAAATAGAATCAGGTGTGCTGTGTTTGACCCCAGAAAGCAGAACCAGAAGCAATGGGGGAAACCGCAGAGAGGCAGATTCGAGCTTGATACCAGGAAAAGCTTCCTAACCATGGGAGCTGTCCAACATGGAAGCGAGTCAGAAAGAAAGGCATTCTCATCATTGGAAGACTTCAAACACAGGCTAGGTGACCACCTGTGATTGTTATGGGGTGGGGTGGGGGGAGGGGCAGAGAGAAATCCTTATTTAC
>CM053623.1:1608753-1647000 GCA_028646595.1 Phalanger gymnotis | reverse complement strand
AAAAAAAAAAAGAAGTATGCTCAGCGGACTTCTCCCAGCAAGTGTTCAAAGAGAAGTGTTGAGCAGGGAAGGGTTGGATTGATTCCTCTCAGGTCCCGGGCACCTTGGAGGTTCTGCATGTCTGCCATGAGGTGGTTCATGACCTCTGCCATCCATCAAAGGCGGCACTCAGACTCCATCGTCCTCTGCTCTGCTCTGTGCTGCAGTCTCGTTCAGATGGGCAGTGATGCCAAAGAGGGCACGTTCAGCATCCCTCCTCGCTTTATGGAGCCGGGACATTAGAGAATGAGCAGCAGCATTACCTCCTGCCAATTTGCTGTCTTTGGACTCCCGGCATGCTCTGCTTCAAACATTGGCTTGTTGCCTCAAAGGTGGTATAGTGAAAAGGGCTCTGGCTTTGGAGTCAAGGGCCATGGGTTCAAAGCCCAGCTCTGCCACTTGCTATGCATGTGACCTTAATCCAGTCACTTCTGGGCCTCAGTTCCTCAACTGCAAAATGAGGGCATTGGATTAGAGGGTTAAGAAGGCTTCTTCCAGCTCTAAAGCTACAAAGGCCTCCTATGCATCCTTTTCTCTTTCTCCATAAAAGAAAGAATGGTTTAAAGAACCTTGTCTACTAAAAATGGTTAAAAGAACCTTGTCTACTAAAAAGGTAAAAAATAATAAAGTTATTTCATCGAATTATCCTAATACAGAAAATACATGAGGATGAGGCCAGCAGGCTTTTTAGTTCAATTCAACAAGTATCTACGAAGTGGTCTTGGAATCCCATGACACTGCTCTGCTAATCCCAGGAGTGTACAAAGACCAATCGGTCCTCCCCCTCAGTTTACATGGAGTAGGAGGCTGCTATATTCCACGTCCATGTCTCCACCCTTTATCTCTGGGGTGCATATCTATATGTACAGATATACCCTCTAAGGTCTATGTCTACTTGTATTTGTCTCCACCCTATATCTCTGGGTCTGTGTAGCTATCACTTGGGACATCAGATGTGAACCTTCAATGAAAATCTATCAAAGAAAAAATAGAACTTGGTGATTGACTAACTTCTGCAGTGCTGTGAGTTCCCTGACAACCTGAAAGTCAGACCATCTACACACAAGAGCTTAATGCAGAGAGTCTGATGACTGGAAGAGGAAGGTCACAGTTTCAGCTACTCCCCAATTTTGCATACCAAAAGACACATGTAGGGCACCAACAGACTGTCTGTCATGACTAACTTTTGCATCAGTCTATAAACACAGAAGAAGCAACCCGGAAGCTGGCCATTCTCCCATGCCTCCAACACTTGGTGAGTGCTGGGAGTTGGGGGTGGGGAGTAATGACTTACCAGGACCACAACGTCTCATCAAGTCAGAAATCTGGACCAGATAAAGTTCTGCAAAGGATTTTACTCCCAGACATCTCCTGGAGTCACCTCTATTGAGGAGCTACAGCCGTGGCTTCTGGGAAGAAATGAAGGCAACTAGGAGGTCTTCATTTGGAGTATCTTTAGACATGTGGTAATTCCACAAAAGGGGACACCACCCCCTGAAGTCACAAGCTAGCTTCTCCTTCACTCTCCTCTAATTACACCACTTTTCTCTTCAAGTACCAGAACTCTGTGGAGGGCAGATCCTCCAGCTGCTTCTTTACACTTCTCACTCTGTGAACAGCCTCATGTTGCAGGGTTATTTCCCAGTTTTTTCTGTTTTTCCCCAACAGTGGCCAGGATGCTAGAGGGGCTTGGAAGGCTGCCCTGGCTGAGATCCAAACCACTCCTTAGAACGTTTGTTTAGGTGAGAAAGTACATTTAGAGTGTCTAAAAACTGTTTCCAAAGGAACATTGGGTGTGAGGCCTGTTTTCTCTTTGGGGACTGCTGATGTTATACCCTTAGGTCACTAAGCATCAGTAAAGAAGCCACCTGTGGGGTAGAAGAAGTGGCCAGCATGAAAGACTTCTTGGGGGCCTTTGGAGTTGAGATTTGGAAGATTGAATGTCAGCCCCAAACAGAATGAAAACTCCGTGAAGGTAGGAATTGATTTTTTGTTTCTCCATTTCCCCAGTGTGTGGCATGTAGTGGGTGCTTAATCAGTGTTTGATGAGTGACTGAGAGAAGGGGGTAGATTTCAAGCTTATGTACAAAGTTACCCAGGTGGAATGTGACTGGATAAATGTACACACAACAACAATAGCTCTACCTTGCCAACTCTATTCATTTCTTCTGATGGTTTTCTGTGTAGATTCTATTTGTTAATTCTAAAACAGGAAATAGCAATCTTTGGACCAAAGCTGCTTGTCAATATTCTCTGTCCATGGTGTTAAAGAAGGTAGATGCAAATTGAGATGAATAGATGAGGCTTACCTTGCAAGCTGTCTTAGGAGTCCAACCTGAGTAGGAACTGAGACTCTGAGAAGAGCTGCAGAAGAAAATGACCTCAGGCATCTGTGTTCATGACTTCCCACACCCAATGGAAGTCCCAAGTCATGTGCTCCTAACCCATCTCAGAGAGTATAGTGGCTACCCCTTAAATGCTGGCTATTCATAAGAAAGTACTCTGCTTTCCTCTGGTACAATTTTCCCATAAATTATCCCTTTCCCTATTTGCTGAAGTCTTTGTGTCCAGGTTCTAACAGCTGAAATACTGAAACCCCTCAATTAGAAGAGGGAAGAAACAAAAATCCATGTACCCCACTCCTCCCAGTGACCCTAGAATAAGGCTCTGACCAGTTGGTACCTCTACTACCATAACTGCTCCCCCCGACCTCTCTGTCTCTCTCTGTCCTTGTCTCTCTCTGTCTCTCTCTGTCTCTCTGTCTCTCTGTCTCTCTCTCTCTCTCTCTCTCTCTCTCTCTCTTTCCCCCTCTCTCCCTCTCTCCCTCTCTCCCTCTCTCTCCCCTATCAATAGCAGCAGCAAGTCATTACTTCACAGCACCACCTTCCTAACACTCATGTCTAGGATTATTGTGCAAATAGGTTCCAATGAGCAATGCAGCCAAGAAGGATGGAGGAGGTGACAAAGAGGCACAATCCAGGGTGCTGTCTAGCACCCTTTGAAGCTTTTCTCTCGAAGAACAAAGAGGATACCATTCAGAATATGGATGGCTTACACTTTGGCCTCACCTTCCCTCTCTGGGGGCTGTCACTTTTAGTCAACAGGGGCCCACTCCTGAGGACTAGGCTGCCTGAACTCAGTCACTGTGGGAAAGACTTCAGATACCAGTTAATTTCATCAGTCAGTGAATGGAAAGCCCTTCCCTCTGTCTCTCTCTCACAGTTCTCTTGCTCACAGTGACTAAGGAGGCTTTACAGGTAATGTCCACAAATGGTCGTGAGGACTCCCACTCACTAAATTTCCTTCATAGCTATAGCTTAAATTGTAGTTTTATAACCTACATAACCAGAATTTCCCTATTTGTTCCTTGTAACAACCAACCCTGTAAGTTAGGCACCATTGGAATTATTATTCACCTTTGACCCTGAAGGAAATAGAGACAGAGTGATTATTTTCCTTTGCTTACATGGCTTATAAGGGGCACTGGTAAGTCCAGTTCAACTTCAGCTGCTGAGGGACCAATAGGGCCTTTCCAGAAGTGGCCAATGGCCAAAAGTGCTAAAAGCCACAGGCCTTCATTACAGTGGCAATGAAATTCATCCACAGGAAGGCTTCACGCTTAACTGGAGACACACAAGGACAATGGGAAAAAGACTCTGACAAAGGATAGGTCCAGAGCTAAGTCACTGGAAAGTCAAGGATTTGGTAAAAATTGTTAGAAAAACTGGAAACCAGTCTGGCAAAAATTGGGTATAGACCAGTATGTTACACCATTTACCAAGATAAAATCAAAATGGATACATGACCTAGATCTTAAAAGAGATATCATAAGAAAATTAGAAGAACATGAAATATATCACTTATTAGACTTATGGATAGGAAAAGAATTTATGAATAAACAAGAGACAGAGAACATTGTGAGGTGTAAAATGGATGATTTTGATTACATTAAATTTTTTTGAAAAGGATTTTTTTTTACAAATAAAATGAATGTAGGCAAGATTAGAAGGAAAGCAGAAAATTGGGAAAGGAATTTATAAACAGTTTCTCAGATTAAGGTCCCATATCTCAAATATATAGAGAACTGTCAAATTCATAAGACTATGACGCATTCCTCAATTGATAAAATGTCGAAGGATAGGAACAAGCAGTTTTTCTATGAAGAAATAAAAACTATGCACAGTCATATGAAAATGCTCTAAATCATTACTGATCAGAGAAACACACATTAAGACAACTTTGAGATATTCTTTTATACCTACCAGATTGGCTAAAATGATAGAAGGGGGAAACGACAAATGTTTGAAGGGATACAGAAAAATTCAAACATTAATGCATTGTTGGTGAAACTATGAAGTCATCCAACCATTTTGGAGAGCAATCTAAAATATGCCGAAGGGTTATAAAACTGTATATACCCTTGACCCAGCAATATCACTATTAGGTCTGTTTCCCAAGATGATCAGTGAAAAAGAAAAGGAACTTGTATGTTCTGAACTATTTATAGCAGCTCTCTTTGTGGTGGTAAAGAACTGGAAATTAAGGGGATGCCCATCAATTGGGGAATGGCTGAATAAGTTAGAGTATATGATTGTGATGGAACACTACTGTGTTATAAGAAATGATGAGCTGGTTAGTTTTAGGAAAACACAGAAAGATTTGCATGAAATGATGAAGAGTGAAATGAACAGAACCAAGAGAACACTGTATACAGTAACAGCGATATTGTTCAAAGAACAAGTGTGGATGACTAAGCTATTTTGAGTATTAGAGATCCTCAAAACAACTACAAAGGACCTGTAAAGGAAGATGCTATCCACTTCCAAAGAAAGAACTGATAAATAGAAGTATGTGTAGTGTGGTTTTACAAACATACATTTGTATATCTACTGGTAGCCTTCTCTCGTGTGAAGTGGGGAGAGAGAGAGAGAAAAATAATTTTAGAAGTGCATGGCCAAAAACAAAAGAAAACTCCAAAGGAAGCACAGAAGAGAACAGTAGCTTTGAAAATGATGTGTAGTGTTGATTACACTTTTTTAAAGTAAACAGTGTGAAATGGACATTCATGGTTTCATATTGAATCCTCTTTTGTGTTGTGCTGCGCACATGGAAATGTGCAGCTTTTTTCATCTTTTTTAATTTAATTTCAAAATGAATTTTAAAAAAATTTTAAAAGAGAGTCAAGCATACAATATGCTCTCAGTCTCATGAGGGCTTCTTGTGCATTTAGGGAGCTCCAGCCCATGGCAGGAAGAGGACATGGAACATTTTTCAGGAACATATTTCAAGCTCTCTTTACTCCTCCTTATTTGACACTGAAGTTGTCTTCATTTTATCTTCTACTTATTAGGGCCTCTTGGTGATGAGAATGAGAGGTAAGGTCTCTGTCAGGGGTGTCTTCCTACATCCCATGCCATAGGCAAGCCAATGTCCAGGACTAGAGTGGACATTGTAGGACTGGACTTTTCCAGGATAGAAGATTCAAGAACAAGAGACTACAGATGTAGCCCATTCCTGAAAATGAGCCAAGTAGACGGTACCCAGCAGGTGCAGGGGGCATGTGTATTATGAAGGCAGAACTTATGATTTCAAAGAGAATCATATATATGTCTGAATGGTTCAGAACCACAGGATATAAGGAATTCTCTAAGTAGAAGGCAGAAGAATTAAAGCATTTATTCAAGCTCCAAAGTAACAGACCCACTAACCAGCATCCCCATTTTGATATTTCGATCAAAAGCTTCCAGGCCCAATAAGTCTGCCTCACAAGAGTAACCAGGAGGCCACAGAAAAGTATGATAGTATTAAACCAAATCACATTCATGCTTCCCCTCTCCGGTAAGAAGATTACCCACTGGCCTCAAGTCCTTGCTCAGTGCTTCTCGGTCCACACACAGGTCGGCTCTGCTACCGGCAGCTTCTGCTTTGGCTTTTTCTTCAGGTTCGGCTGTAGCTGTCTCTGGCTCCAACAGAAATCACTCTTCAAGCTGTCTTCTCTCCTTTTATAGAGTTTTTGACATCATCAAGCGTCATCTGAATGACCAAAGCTTATTGGTTCTTGAGTTGGCCCCTCCCTTTAGGACCCTGGGAGGTTAACATCCACATAGATTAGGTTAACACCTAATAGGGCATGGCTCTGAAGTTAACACCTCCCCTTAGCCAGCCCCACCCCAGTCACCAATCCACACCCACATAGGTTCCACACCTAATAGGGCTTTGGGCCTGGGGCTTAGCACCTAGTAAGGCTTAATGAAATACACTGAGTTACTCAAAGAAAACAAAGGCCATTTTGCTTACCAACACAGCATGTCTAGAATGAAAGCAGCCTAGCATAAGGAAGGCTAGCCCAGGAAGTCAGGGAGGTTTTCTCAGTGATCACACAAGATCTCTTGGGGTGCTGGGTCTTTCATTCTTCCCCTCCTCCAGTCTGCCTCTATTTAATAAGCAGCTCGGTTTTTCTTTTTTGTTCAGTCATGTCTGACTCTCTGTGACCCCATTTGTGGTTTTCTTGGCAAAGATACTGGAGTGGTTTGCCATCTCCTCCAGCTCATTTTATAGATGGAGAACTGAGGCAAACAAGGTGAAGTGACTTGCCAGGGTCACACAGCAAGTATCTGAGGCCAGATTTGAACTCATGAAGATGAATCTTCCTGATTCCAAGCCCAGTGGTCTATCCAAAGAGCCTGCCCAATAAGCAGCTTAAAAACAATTATCCACAACTTTCTCTAAAATCTCCTTCAGCTCACTTCCAGCACCAGTCACCATCACTTCTTGGCACACTATCAGTTTAGGAGGCATGCCTGCTGTATGTAGTCTCTTTTCCTCTTTTCTGCTTTTAAGCTGCCTCTGCATTTCCAAGGGCGGTGGCTACCCAGGCCTGGGCACCTGCTAAGTGATTGGGATAAACCCTTGTTGGATAGAATCCAATGGGATTGAGTTGACTCTGTGTTCTGGCCCTCACTGTACATATATGTATGGGTCCTCCTTGGATTGACTGGCATCTTTGGGTTTATTTATTTGTTCTTCAGCCTAAATCAATCTTAGCATTGGTTTTGGAAGTGGAAGAAGGACCGAATTTGCGAAGCTTTTCTCTGCTGGGTTTGATCCTGAAGACCCAAAGAAAGATAGACCTGGGTATTCATTTCAATCACATGCAAATGGGTTTAGCCCTGGAGCTCTTGAGACCAATTCATTTGCTTGCCACAATGGGGAGAAGAAGGCACTTTGGTAGAAGGGAAGAATTCTGGGTCTAGAATTGGAGTCTAGAGTCCAGGTCCCACTTTGACCATTTACTTTGTATGTGACCTTGGGCAAGAACCATTTCTGGGTCTACGCTATGAAGGAAAACTAGTGCCATTTGGGGGTCATTGCCCATCACTTGTGGATGTTAGTGATGTAATCTTTGCATCTGATGTAAACAATAGAAAGGAGGCCAATTCATCCATCTGCACAATGATTGGGCTGCACTAAATGGCCTTTTGGGTTCCTTTAGTTGCTGACCCTAGGAAACCATGAGGGACTGGCACTCACAGGCATAGCTGTGGCCTCTCTCTTTGTGGCAAAACAAATAGAAAAATCTCCTCCTCTCTTTTTCTTTTCATCAGCAGTTATCAGTCTTTATGGGTATACAGAGCAGAGCTCACAGATTTGGAAACCTTTTATTAGGTTTTCCTAACTTCTCTGTGCTTGCTAACATCACCATCATGACTCGCTGAGATCCCTGAAACCAAACTAGAAATGGGCCCTTGTGATTCTGGACCACCCTGTAGTAGAAGCTAGGGTGAACACAGTGCCATCCAGGCAGACCACAGGCCCTTTAGCAGATCCTCTATCACCCTCTGTCTTAAACTCTAATCTAATCAAACCAGTGGCTCACTCAGTATTTGGGCTATGCTAATAAGAATCTACAGCAGCTCTCAAAATTAAGGGGGCACAGCTTAACCCTGCAAACTGAGTGTCTGGTGCAGATCCATTTGAGTGGAAAATGCAAGGGCCTTTGAGGCCAAAGACCTGGTCCCCATCTCAGATCTCTCCTTTCTACAGTCTCAAGGCCAGTCACCTGAGTTCCCTAAGACTCAGTGTTCCCTAAGCATAAAATGGGAGTAAGAATGATACTTGTGCTACGCTCAAGCTCTGATGAGGTCGTTTCTCTGAATCACTCTGCAAATGTTAAGGCTCTATAGACATGTCCACCATCATGGAGACTCCAGCTAAATAGTAAAAGTCCTTCTATTAAAATGCAGGGTGTTTTTCTCCTTCCTAGAAATAGTTCTTCCCTGGTAATAGAAAAACTGCAAAATGCCTCAGCTCACTGGCTCAGAAATATGGGCAGCATTTGCCCCTAATGGCCATTTCTCCTCTGCCGCTGTCACCTCTTATCTCTGCTGCCTGATGGTGGGTGGCCAGGCCCACAGCTCTGACTGATTCTGTTTATGTGACAAAGGCAAACGGGCAAGGTCAGACATGGGGACCATGCATCATGGTGCCAATGTGTTGGCTGTGAATGATGGGGGTGGGGGATACACCACATGATGCTGAACTTCTGCTTGGGATTCATATCTTCACCTCTCCAGCTGCTACACAATAGATAGACTGAATGACCCAGTTACCGGTTCTCAGCCTACTTCCCACAGACAGCGGCTGAAAGCCAAACTGGCTTTCCTTTAACGGTGGGGAGATGTGGCATGATACCGGACCCATCCTTTTAAGCCAGAAATACTGTCTTCATTCCTTCTTTTCAAAAATAGCTTCTTAATACCTCTTTTTCTTGCACTAGTCATTTCCAGATGGCCCAAATGAGCCATCTCTTATAACAAAGAAAAACAATTAAGAAAAGCTGAGCAGCATAGTGACCTTAGTGAAAGTTGTTGGCCTTTGCTGTCAAAGAGGACTAAATGATATCACTATGTTAGAGTCAAGTTACAGTGTGTCCCACTGTGGCTGATCAGACCAATACAAGCTCAGAGCACTCTTCCACAGGTTGGGCACAAATGAGCCAAATGAACATTTGGAATCATCTCTGCAGCAGTTTTTGGACATTTTTTTGTACACCACAGGGTGGGATCCCTGCCTGCCACATAAACAGGTCAGGGTTGGATAAGCAGAAAATTTTTAGGGTACCTCTTCTAGCCCCTTCCTCACCCCAGGAGGTGAGCAGTGTGATTCTTAAAAGGCTGCCCAGACCCCAGGGGGCTGCCAAAACCCACTGCTGCTTCCAGTAAGAAGATGACCCTATGGCTTGGGCCACCTGTGTGCAGGGTTGTGACTACAGCTCCCAGGGTAGCCACACCTGTGCTGTCACTTGCCTATTGCCACAGAAATGGGTAAAAAAGGTAAAGTGGTATGGTGATGTCTTTTGATTTGCACATAAATTAGATTTAAGTGAGGCAGAGTTACACAAAATTGTTGACTCCACTCTCTCTTCCAGAGTCACTGGAGTCACCATACTTGACTACCAACCTCTCAATGGAAGAAGGGAAATGCTGTTCTATAGGACTGATTGGGACATTTATTCCTCGCTGGCTTCACTGAAGTGTTCTTTGCAGTTACACTATTAGAGACATGGGTATATCATTCTCCTGATTTTACTGGCTTCATCTTGCATCAGTTCATCTAAATCTTCCCATGCTTCTCTGGATTCTTCATATCCATTGTTTGGTAAGGCTCAGCAGGGATGAGTTAGATCTACTTCTCAGGCATGCCCCCAACTGACCTGCAGTTTCTTGCTAGAGTAGGTGGTGTTCCTATGAGCTCCTCCAAGGAATAGCCCTGAAGTACCTGGATGTACAGAGCCCAGCTAGGCATGCCACCAGCAGGAGAGCGCCACAAAACCACCAAGTCTGTTGCTTTCAGAGATGCACAGAAAAGGGAGGGATGTTCAACAAAGGATTTAAGATTGAGGTTAATGGTCCTTCTGGCTCCACATGTCCCTTCTTGACCCAGAATAACTTACATGGTAACCACCAAGAGCATCCTAGGGGCTGAGGGAATTCTTCTCCAGCTAGCTCCACATGATTCCTCAGGGATTTTGGCAGCTGGAGCCCATGGATAGGTTTGAGAGGATAAAAAAATAACAATATGGAATTTGGCAGGAGTTTAAACCCAAGTCAGGCAGCAGGTTGGGTCCAGAGACTTTCAGCAATAGTAATAGGTGCCCACAAGAAAGGGCTTTGTAGCCAAGGGGCTATGGTGGCTTGGTAGCATTTGAGGTGTGAGCTGTCCTGATCAGAGCGTGCCCAGATTACTTGTCTCCCAGGCATCCATGTGACCTCTCTCAAGGGTCCCAGTATAGCCCTGGAGATGAATTTCAGGCTCTTTGAATCCCTTGTTCCATTCCAGCCTCAGCTCAACTGGAGAACTTTCCCCGATCCTTCCCCAAAGGCTGGTGTGCTTTCCCCCAAATTACTTTGCATTTCTATTGTATTTTCATACATTTTCATATGCACATATTATAATCCACTTGCATCCACACTCACACTCACACTCACATATTCCCTAAAATGCACACTCTTTGAGAAGGACTACTTCTTTTCTTTCTTCATGCTCCCTGTGCCCAGGATAGTGCACAGGTACCTACTAATAAATGCTTGTTGTTTAGTTGAAAGGCAGGTGGGTCTTTTCTGCCACAATGTTTTTTGAATGATAGGTTCTGGATAATTCTCCAGACACAAAACTAGAGATGATGACAGCAAATTCACTAGAGGACTGGAAAATAATACCATTAAGATCAGAGAGGAATAATTTCCATGCTTTAAAAAATCACAGAACCATTCACATAAGCTTAGAATTCAAATCCTAAACCAATGTGCCTATAGGTTCATGATCTCCTCTAGCCCTGAAATACTAGGGACGTGTGTGTGTGCGTGCGCGCGTGTGTGTGCATGTGTGTGTGCGTGCGTGTGTGTGCGTGTGCGTATGTGTGTGTGCGTGCGTGTATGTGTGAGTGTGCGTGTGTGTATGTGTGTGTGCGCGCGTGTGTGTGTGAGTGTGTATATGGTGTGTAGTGTGCATGAAACTTGCATGCACGTGTGTTGGTGTTGGGGGAGTGGCTATTACTGCTTTTAATCAGTGCCTCACTCCCATTCCAAAGCCTGTTAAATTAGGGTTGTAAAACTCTTTTGTCCTCAAACCTCTCTCAGAAAAATCCATCACGGCATCCTGAAATTGTCTAAGGGGAAACTATTTGACTCTCAAGCCAAAGGTAGGAAAATGCCTCCCACTACATCCTTCCCTGGGGTGGCTGCCAGCTGTCTCCCTGGCTCAGCCCCCTCCCTCTGCAGCAAATTGGAGACCGCTGTGGTATCAGCTCCAGGGAAGGCTGCTTGATGAGGGGCCATGATGCACACTTCTCCCAGGAGGACTGAGAACATCTGGCCTGGAACAAAGGCAAAGCCCATGACCAAGACACGATCCTTCTGCTGGGCATTCGGTGCCTCCAGCACAAAGAAAGACATGCTGGCAGGACTACAGGGGAGGGGAAATAGATGGAAGGAGAAAGATCATTTGGGAGATGGGAAGAAAGGTGATGGTTATTTACTCTCTTTATTCTGTTCGAATGTCGAGAAAAGGTAGGGACCTTCTTTTCTTAGAGACCGATTGAGTGTTTGCTGGAACCTGAGAGAAATCCAGGAACCCCTGAAAGAAAGTGCAGATGGACATTTCTTTAATTGCACTGTTCTCAATCTTTCCAGGCCCAGGTTGTCTCCCTCGTCATGCTGCTGATGGAACAGGAGATAATGACTGTCCTCTGACACCCCCACCCCCACCCCCAGCTGCTGCAGAAACTGTCCAACTGTCAAGTGTGTCCACTCTTGGGCACCCAGGCTAAAGGCAGAGGAGAAGGGCAGTGTCCGCCAAAAACTGCCTCCCGGCACTGACCCAGTGAGTCAGTCAAGCCCCAGAACTGCCCAGCCACTGCCCAAACAATATCCCAGCACATCAGCAGCTTTCTTCATGTTGTCAGCAACAAAACCCAGCTCTGGCAGAAAGGGCAGATTCTCAATTTCTTCAGATTGATTTAAAAAATCGGCTCATTCTGTTGACAAAGGCCCTGTTGGAGCGTGGGCCAGTTGCCCCTGCCCAGGGTTTGTGTACCTCATTCCTTTCCAAAGCCAGCTGTCTGGATTTAATTCTCTGATAATTCTATCAGCCTCCCCAAGCTTGGCAGCAGCCTCTTCAGAGCATCTCTTACATTTCTCACAGATATTAACTCTTCCATGGACAGTGTCCAGGCTTGGAAATTTTCTAAGAAAGGACCCAGGCCCCTTTGAAGTAGTCTTATACAAGCAGCCCCTCCTATATGCCTCTCTTGGCCAGAGTTTTGGAGTTCAATCATGAGCAAAGCAACCTTAAACAGGGCTCTTCACTCCCACCTTCCAGTCATGACACTCAACTGTGGTTCAGGGAGTCCAGGTCCGGGAACCAGCAGCCCTGGGTCCTGACTCAGAGATAACCAGAGAAAAGACACAATTATGGACTTAATGTCCTCATCTACGAAATGGAGTTGCTAACCCTAGCATCCCTCCCCTCAGAGACTTATTGTTTTTAATCATTTTGCAAAAGTTATCTTGCTTTGAGAAGCAGAACAAACATAGTCATACTGTTATTAGGATTGTCAATGACATTTTTAAATGATTCATTGTCAGTTGGGGGCTATTAGAATGATGAAGACCTCCTGGGTTTATTTTAAGATGAATTTGCTGGTCACTTAACTACATTTACAGTTTTTTTAATTGCAAAACAAAACAATGACGTGATTAAAAGAGAAAGAATGTCCCCCAAATTTAAAAAAAAATTCCCACCTAAACCCACTCCCAGGCTTTCTTTGCTTTGCTATGAGGACAGAGAAGCATGCAAAAGCAGCAGGACAAGCCCCGAGCCTTGAACATGCAATTGCAACCATTCCTCACTGAAGCGGCACTGAAGCCTCCTGAGACTCATGCAGCTGAAATCTCTGTTAAAAACTGCTCCGAACGAACACAGATCATTTCCAGTCATTATTAATCAGTGCAATGTGAATTAAAATGGCTTTGAGGTAGCACCTCCCATCGATCAAAGTGGCAAAGATACTTTAAAAGTCTTGAAATTCAGTGCTGGTGGTGTTAGAGAGAAACAGATCCAGTCATTCATCATTGGTGCCATCTTCCTGGAGAATCATCTGACAGGAGGCAGAAAAAGTTACCAAAAAAATGGTGATCTTTACCCACTGGTTCCACTGCTGGGACTGTCCTCTGAAAGTGTCCTTTTCTTCCTTCCTTCCCTCCCTCCTCCCTTCCTTCCCTTTCAACCCTTCTTCTTTCCTTCCTTCCTTCTTTCCTTCCCTCCTTCCTTCCTTCCTTCCTTCCTTCCTTCTTTTCTCTTTCCTTCTTTTACATAAGCTACCTTCTCAAACATGTTCACAACAACATTATTTTTAATTACACTGGAAACAAGCAAAATGTCTAACAAGGGACAAATTAGACAATTTTGGTACATAAACACAATGGCTTTAATTGACAAGTATAGGGAACACAAGAAAATATGGAAATGTCTTTAAGAAATAATTCAGAGAGCAAAGCTGTCCAGAAGGATGGCATGCAGTACCCTCTAACTAAAACCAAGAGAGAGAAAAAAATGAATGGGATTGAATGGACTAAGCAAGAAATCCCAATGGTGAGTCAGAGGGAATAAATAAAAAGGTCCCCCATGGCGGGGAGGGGCAGGATGAATTGCATCTTTTTGAAGGAATGCAGTTTCAAAAGCATTGCAATTGATTGTATCGTGTCCAATGTTTTTCATAAGAAATCGTAAAAGAGAGACCATTTTAATCAGGGGTGGGCTAGAGCCATTCTCAAAAGAAAGTCAATTGTTAAATGTTTGTTTTCAGCATTTATACCTTGGAAATCAGCAAATGCTACAAATCAGTGCTTGATTTATTATTGTGTTGATTGTACTTCAGAAAACTCTGGAGAAAAAAATTATAATAAATTGAAATATAAAGTGTGTCATGCACATATTTTTAGTTAGAGAGCTGGTTATTAAACATGTGCAAGCCCATTGCTGTAAGGCCACCAAAGTGTAAGGAAGTCTGTGTCGGTCACTGGTTATGAAAAGAATCTGGTTTGGGCAGTCCTGGGGGGCAGGGAGCAGCTTTTTTGCTGATTCACCCAACAAACTTCTTTGCCAGACTGCTCAAACCAAACCAGTAGGAAGAAGCTATGCCCACCAGAGAGGGGATCAGAAGAGTTGCTGGGACCCTGGGTTTTGCGGCTCAGTTTGCTCTTAGGACGCTGGCCAAACTGAGCTCAGGGTCCTGTTGATCACCACTGGAACAGGCCTGTTTTGGAAGGGCTTTTCATAGTTGTCTATTTTTAGGGTTATGAATGAATCACTGAAGTCGACCATTGCAGGCCCCTTAGGTTGTCGTAAAGGCAGACAGGAAGTTTTATCAGGCCGGACCTTAGAGGATCGCCCAGAGCGTCTGAATACCTTCTGTGTTGAAACAAAAGCCCAGACACCAGGCAAAGAAAATGATGTACCTTGAACTCAGAATTTGTAGCATGGGGAAGGAAAGCATTGAGGATCTGACCAGTGGGTCCGGGCTATGCTGGAGCAGGCAGGCAGGGCTGGTGGTCCCTTCTTTACACATCACCTATGCTTTTGTGAGCTGGGCTGGTCTTCCCCTTGAACACACCTTGACACCTCCCCTCTGGGTGTGCTTGCCTTCCAATTCACTCCTGGGAAGATGGCAGAGGCCCTGCCTCAGTGCCAGCCCAGCCTAGTGCTGTAGCCTCACCAACTGCTGACTCCCTACTTAGAAGAGCCTCAGTAAAGTATTTCCTCTGCCCTGGAAAGGAGTGAACCTCTGTGCTACAGCCTTGAGACCCTAGCCAGAGACCATGCTCTAGCAAAACACCTCTCTCTCTGCTCCAGGCTCTCCCCCAAGGCCTCCTCTCTGTTTCATTTGAACAATGATACACATAGATTAGCAATGTGGTTGACAGATTTTATCAAAGTTGGGCTCAAGAGACAAAGCAAATATTTAACACAGAAAGGTGAACAAGTTTTTAGGAATGAGACTTTCCCTGAGCCCTCCTTTGGGAACCGGATGGCAGAAAGGGAAGAAGAATCACAGGCTGAAGTCCTGACCCATCTTGTCAGTGCAGATTTGGCCCTATGTCTTCCATAGGATTTAACCTGGCTATCTTGGGCTCAGGACTTCCACTGGCTGCCTTCTGTGGCTTCAATCATCCAGCTCCTGCATGCTCCTACCACCCACGGGGTTTGTTCTCCCCACAACCTCTCAGCTAGATGGGGCAAGCTTGGCAACCGATTACAGTCCCAAGGTCAAGACAAAGCTCCTAAGGCAGTTGAGGGATGTAAGGAACACTGAGAGGCTTCCATACAGCAGGGATTCATCTCTAGCATTCCACTCTCTTTGGCAATCCCCAGAAAGATGTGACCATACAATGTTACATAATAATTCTTTTATTCTATTTGACATACCCACATAGGCCATCCAGGCTGAGCCAAGACCACTAGACACTAATATCAATGATAAAGATATAATAATAGATGTCAGTATCTAGAAAATAGGGAAAAGAATCCTAAAATCTGGAAACTCACTGCGAGTTATGGGAGGTCAGAAATGATCATTCATCCGCATGTCCCGTCCCACCCCACTCCCCAATCCGTTCTCTGTGCTGACTCAAAGCCAAAGAACCATAATCAAAACAGGAGGATCTCAAAGGGATGCTATCTCCATAAACCAATACTCAGTGAGCAGGATGAGCCCGGGCCGCACATGATTTTCCCTGGGGCAGTAGTTCTGTCCTAACTAGAGTGCTGCACTCATTGGCCAGGTTATACAATCTTGGTGGATGACCTGAGGGAGCAGGATTGCCTGTCTCATCCTATGTCCAGTATGAGACAAGCAAAGCATAAAAAAAGAATGCTATGGAAAAGCACGGGTGGGCAGACAAGATGTTCCTCTCCTCATCCTTGATGTACTCAGGTTATGGGCTGGCATGAAGCCCAATCGGATTCCCCCCTGCACCATGCCTTGGAATAATGACCCCTCGATAACCATTCCAAAAATTAGCATTGGGTACAAGCCGAGACTCCAGTCATTCAGCACTGTGGAAGAGATAGCCTGATCCCCAAGCACAAACACAGCCCTAAAAGAAAAGGCCTTAGACTTAAGGCAGTTCATGTCCTTGTCCAAGGTGCTGGTTGAGAGGCGCTCTTCACAGGGGCTTTGCTCAAATGTACAAAGACAGTTAGACATGGCCCCTGCAGTCTGAGAGCTGGGATCTTGGAGAACGATTATTCACATCATTAAGTGAAATCAATTAAAAATGTTAACTACTTCCATTAAGTGCAAGCAGCGTGTAAGGGAGGAGTCACCCACAGACATGTGCAGAAATAGTGTCCCAGAAGGGGAGGTGGGGCTCCCTTCTCATTGCCCTTCACTCCTCAGAGGCAGCCATGCAAAGAAGCCGTCTGTCCCACAAACACAGCTAGGACAGGCATTTACCTGAGGACGCTTTTAAATGGTGCCTGGCTGAGTGCTGCTGAATCCTGAGTGCAGAGCTGCTCCCTCCTGGATGTTGGGGTGCTCTGTCTCTGTCAGAGAGGCCACCTCTCAGGGGTATGGAATTGCTCATCCAGCAACAAGTTGGAGGAGGGAAAAGACAAAGGACGCACTACATAAATCACAGGTGTCTGCCTGATGGAAAGGTAATGATGCCTCAAGAATGACTTCACCTGGAAAACCTTCACCTCAAACAATGCAAGCTTTGCCATCACCACCCCCCTGGAGTGTCCCAGGATGGTGTGAGACCTTACTAGACCCCTCCCACACTTTCTTGATGCCCAGAGCTGAGCCCTGCGAATGTGTGGGTGACTGTGTACATGTATTTATAAATGTGTATATGGTTGCGCACATGTATTTGTGTGTTTGTGAATGTGTGTATGGTTGTGCTCATGTGTTTGTGAATGTGTGTGTATAGTTGGGTAAACTCCAGTGGCTCCCTATTTCCTCCAGGATCAAATATAAAATCCTCTGTTTGGCATTCAGAGCCCTTTGAGCCTGACCACTCCCTCCCTTTCCAGTCTTCTTATATTAACTGGTTCAGTGACCCTCCCACCTCAGTCCTCTCACCGGTCATCCATTCTGGGAATGATCTCCTTCTCTGTCTCCAAGATTATCCTACCTTCTACAAGGAGACTTTCCACACATACACACTAATAGTAGTAGCCTTCCCTCTGGGATTAGCTTTAATTTGTCCTGACTCTATATCATTTGAACATGGTGGTTTGCATGTTGTCCCACCTCTCCTCCACCATTAGCCTGTAAGTTCCTTAAGAGTGGGGTTTGTCTTTCACTTTTGTGCCACCTATAAATGACAGAGTAATTTACACTTGATTTTGGAGGTAACAGGGAACCAGTGGAGTTTCCTGAGTAGGAAGGTGACATGGTCAGGCCTCTGCTTTAGAAAACTCATTTTGGCAGCTGATGAGGAGGATGGATGGAGTGGGGGAGGTGGGGGAAAATACTGCCTCCCTTGGGAGTCTAGAGATTCTGCTCTCCTGCCACCTGAGAGACAATGAGAGAAGCAGAGTCATCTCAACCTAATTCAGCTCATTTTATCCCTGTGGACATTAGTTTATCAAACTTTACTGACCTCAGGCTGTACTTCAGGTTATGAAAGCAAGAGCCAAATGGGCTGCAATGGGTTGGGAGGGAGGGTCAGCTTTAACAAGATAACTGCACCTGGCTGGTTACTGTCAAAGGGAAAGTGTGTTTACCATTCCCAGCCAAGCATAACATCCAGTAAAGTGCATCCTGGCTTATACCAACCAGCCTTCTCACCAAAGTGCTACAAGTATCCAGAAAGTCTCAACCCATCCTAGAGGTTTTCCAGATGACCAGGTTCGAGTGCCTAATAGCCTCCCTTAGCCAGAGTACAGGCAGTGAAGGAGCTTCCCAGGACAAGTAATAGATGCCATGTCTATTTGATGGATCAGTTTGTACATTTCCCTTTTGCTCCCTTTGGGAGCTCTAGTCAGATGCAGCTGGGTGAACCCAAATGCTCAGTGTGGAAGTTGGGGACAAAACGTTTCTCTGAAGGCGCAATAAAAAGAAGTCTCAAATATTCTCAATAGGAGAAGGCTAGAAATATCCTCTTCGAGAAAAGAAGAATCAGAATCCAAACCTTTAGCAGGAGTGCAGAGTGAATATCGACATAGAAAGGAATGGGCTCCCCTCCCCTCCCCCACCCAGCTCAGCCTGGTTGGGCCTGACCCTGCCTGGCCCAGCTCCAAGGAATGACCAGAAGCCTCCGGGGGATGGCCAAGTGGTACATATCTGCCTCTTAAAGTTGGGAAAAATAAAGCAACTTGTTGAGTATTAAAGATGCCTCCTAAATTCAAGCACCACCTAGATGATGATGGTGTCACCGGCTCTGTGAAAAGGGAAAGGAGAAATCTTTGGGGAGAATATTCAGATGAAGAAGAGGATTTTTCCCATGGGGCCAATCTGGACCAAAATTTGGACTCAAGATGACAAAACTGGGCATGCACAGAAGCAAGTGGATAAAGTAATTGATGTCATTCAAGAGAATATTGCAAAAGTGATTGGAAGAGGAGACGAGAAGAGCCGCAAGACAAATTGGAAAGCTCACCAGATAATGCGACAGCTTTTAACAACAGATCCAAACAGCATCGACGACAAATGTGGTGGCATGGATGCAAAATGAAGGCCGTCATGGCTCTGGTTGCTGTTGTCCTTTTGCCAGCGATTATCATTCCTATTGTCCTGAATTCGGTGACCAGAGATCTTCAACAAAACAGTTCTGGGGCAATTTTAAAAAAGAAGATTGCTGCATAATTCAATGAAATGTGTATATATGTGTATGTATGACTTTCAAAAGTGTTTTTCTCAAGAAGTAAAAAGGCAAGTGTCCAGTTCAAATAGGAGAATAGATAATTTCCTGATTAGCCTCCTCTCCTTCACCAAAATACGCTCTCATTAATTTATTTTAAAACAGAAATATCTACTTTGCCATGTTATAGGAACCTAATTTGAAATTAGATACTTGTCAATACATTATTTGTATATAGAGTTAAATGTTGATGATGATATTTATAATTCAACACAATTTGCTACTGCAAATTAGAGAGGTGGGGATTTATTGCATCAAGTTCAGGGATAGGGTGACAGATTAAGAGATGAAATATTATGTAAAAAGGGACAGCAACCATTTAGTTAATGATTACAAAATGTATAATTTTTCCCATGTAAAAAATAGGTTTTAGAAATGGTTTCCATATATTTATGGAGATACTAATGTTTTCAATACTGTTACTTTCAACTGTAACTAAAAACATTCCAGCAAACCTATTTTGCTTATATGTAGAAAAAAAACAGAAAGAAAGGAATGGGTTGTGCTCTGGGAATAGCTCTTCCCATGCCAAGGAAGAAAGTCCACTCCTGCCTGCCAAAGACTTGTTTAGGGGCTGTCTCAGAACTTTGGCTATAAGATAAACACATTAGTGGTTTTATCCATTTCTTTATTTGTGCCCCTTACCCTTTCTTCCCTCCCATACCTCTGGAGCAGTGTGGTGCGACAGAGAGCCAGACTCAAAGGCAAGGAAAGCTGAGCTCAGTTCCTACCTCAGACACATGCTGTGTGACCTTGGATGAGTCACAACCTCTCAGGACTCTAAAAAGTACTGAGACCGCAAGTTACAGAGAAGGTACTAACCTGCATTGGGAGAGATAATTTACTTACCTGGAAGTTTTCTGTATCAATGGAATCATAGATCCATTCCATTAGCCTTCCCTCTCATTCCTCTATGAGAATATGTCATTTCAAGCAGGAAATAAAACTTTATATTCTATGAAATCTTGGGCTTCAGCTGCAGTGAATTTATCTTACCTTGTTTTCCATCTGCCCTCTGTAGTCTGTTGGGAGGTCATCCCCGAAACTGATACAATCCCCTAAACTTGGTACAATTAAGCAGATGCCAATTAAGCCAGGAGCCCCATGGAATTTCTAACCCTAAGTCAAAGCAAGGCTTCTGAAACAGGTGCCATCCTGGGAGATCAGGAAGCTCAGGTTTTAAAAGTGCCCAAAGCTTTGTCCAATTATATGCCAACAAATCTGACAATCTAAATAAAATGGATGAATATTTACAAAAATATAAATTGCCCAGATTAATAGAACAAGAAATAAAATACTTAAATAACCCAATGTTAGAAAAAGAAATTGAATAAGCCATCAATGAACTCCCTAAGAAAAAATCCCCAGGACCAGATTCACAAGTGAATTCTACCAAACATTTAAAGAACAGTTAATCCTAACACTATATAAACTATTTCAAAAATAGGCAAAGAAAGAGTTCTTCCAAATTCCCTTTACAATACAAGCATGGTGCTGATATCTAAACCAGGAAGAGCAAGAACAGCGAAAACTATAGACCAACTGCCCTAATGAATATTGATGCAAAAATTTAAATGAATACCAGCAAGGAGATTACAGCAACATATCATAGAGATCATGCACTATGACCAGGTGGGATTTACATCAGGAACGCAGGGCTGCTATAACATTAGGAAAACTATGAGCGTGATTGATCATATCAATAATAAAACCAACAGAAATCCTGCAGCAAGAAACAGAAAGAGAAATCCCATTTAAAATAATGATGGACAATTTAAAATATTTGGGAGTATATCTGCCAAGATAAACCCAGGAACCACATGAACACAATTATAAAACACTTTTCACACAAATAAAGTTATATCTAAATAATTAGAAAAATATTAATTGCTCATGGGTAGGCTGGGCCAATGTAAAGGACATTTCTACCTAAATTAATCTACTTATTCAGTGTCATACCAATCAAACTACCAAAAATATTTTATAGAGCTAGAAAAACTAATAACAAAATTCATCTGGAAGAACAAAAGGTCAAGGATATCAAGGGAATCAATGAAAAAATGTAAAGAAAGGTGGTCTAGTTATGCCAGATCTCAAACTATATTATAAAGTGGTAATTATTATTGTGATGTTGGCTAAGAAATAGGGCAGTGGATCAGTGCAATAGACTAGACACCACACCCATGGCTGAGGGAGGCTAGGTGCCCAGGAAAACTCCCTAAAGCCATCCTCTCTGAGCCGCACAGTAATGTCACCAGCAGACATCGGTCCCTGCAGAAAGCGCGGCAGGGGCTTCCCCTCTGTGTGAGAGCTTCCTGTATGTCTGCCTCCCGCATGTGCCTCCTCCCCAGTACTAACGTTCTTTGTGTGTCTGCCTCTCTACCTAGATCTACTTCCCTATCAATGGCGTAGGTATTCGTGATTACTGCGCTCAGGTTTAGAGGGAATGTTTTGTTGCTACTTTTTCTTAACTATGCTATTTTATTCAATGCCTTCACTCTGAACTAATTCTGTCCTCTGTCTGACTAGAAAGAAAAGATACATCAGTGGACCCCCATGAGCTTTCGAATGGATACGGATCCACACAGTACTTTTATACGGTATACTTTATATGGAGAAGCGACAGCGAGGCTCGGGCCATGTACCCAATGTTCTATGTACTTTTCTCCCATGCAGCCCCCATCTCTAAATGGTGAAGTCCTTGCATTCCTTTCAAGCACAGTTCAGATGACACCTCTTCCATGAAGTCTTCCCTCAACCTCCCCAGCTGAAAAGGATCTCCCCCTCCTCAAATTTCTTAAAGTATTTTGCCAAACCCCTTCTTCATATTCATCTTCCTCTCTTTGTATCAGAGGTCTTTGCCTACTTCTCCCTAAAACCATTAGAGTCACAGGATTTTAAGCTGGAAGGGGCCACCTGGTGCAAACCTCTCATTTTGTAGATGAACACACTCATGCTCAGTAGCTATTGAGAAAATTCATATAGCAAGTGTCCCCTTCAGAGTTGACATGGACCACAAAGGAGACGGTAGCCGTTCTCTGCTGAGCACACGGGCAGGGCAGTAGAGTAAGGTATTCAAGTAGCTGCAGAATAAAGATGACAGACAGGAGCCTCCTTCCCTTTGGCTTTTTTAGTCAGCAGCTTTTGAGCTGAGTTAGGAGGGGAAAACTTTGGATTACAAGGAGTATTTTTCACAAACTTTCTGCAAAGTAGCTTAAGAAAGAAAACTTGTCATCTTAACTGCAGCATTTGCTGGAACACATCTCTTCATCTTCTTTTAATTACAGAACTGTGCTAGAGACACCAAGCCATTTACTGAGGCAAAGACCATGCAAGAGTAGTTTGTCATGAAAACTTGGAAAACAAGTCAAAGAAAGAGCTCTTCCCTTGGGAAGTTAAGCCCCTTAGCCATTTTCTTGGCTCCCCCTCAGCAGGTAAGAGGCTGCAGCAGCAGAAGCCTAGCACAGATTGAAAGATCAGGGCACATCCTTGTCTTTGGTGTTCACCATCTTGGGCAACTCAAGGGAACAGTCAGGGTGTGCCTCTTAGGGCCATAGAATGGTGTTCTGTCCTCTCTTCTTACTCCAAGAGAACAGAAGACACAGACCTTACTCACGATGACCTCCCCCTGAGAAAAATGAAATATGGGGACTCTTGATAGAAATTCCTAGTTTAGTGCAGACCTATCACAAATTGCCCTTTCTCCCTCTCCTAGACTTTTGCACGGGCTGCCCCATGCCTGGAATTCCCTCCCTTTTCATCCCCATCTCCTGACTTCCCTGGCTTCAGCTGAAATCCCACCTTCTCCAGGAAGCCTTTCCTAAATGCCCCCAATTCTAGAATCTTCCCTCTGGTGATTACTTCCTTTTTATCAGGTTCACCTTGTACTTGTCTGTACATAATCATTTGCATGTCATCTCCCCATTAGCTGTAAGCTTCTCCAGGGCAGGAAGTATCTCATGCCTCTTTTTGCACCTCCAACACTTAGCACAGTGCCTGGCACATAGTAGGCACTTAATAAATGTTTATCGACAGACTGTTACCATGGGAACTATGGGCTCTTTAACAACAGTTCTCAATATAAACATAAACACTTTGGAAAGGAGATGGGCAGCACTTGCCTCCTTATGGCCCAGCTGGATTTCCATGTGCATGAAGTGGTACCATGTAGAGAGAGAGCTTGTCTTCAGTTCCTTTCATCCCTGAGAGTCTGTGATCTTGAGGCCAGGCAGACTCCTCTCTTCCAAATAAAGAGAGAGAAAAAATCAGAACAAATGAGGAGAGAATCCTGGTCAGTCATCTGCTCATCAGAAGAATATTTTGACATGCTCACAATCCCTGTTGTAACAGCTAAGTGAACAGAACCAGGGACTGAACTCCCGCCCCTGCCATGACTCTAGGGCTGTTTGTGTCTATGACACAATCACCTTGGGATGCAGGATCGGGTCCTGCGCTGCCCACCCATGAGCCACCTGTGGGAACTGCTAAGACTGATTATGTCATGGTCCAGCCCACTACTGGATCTAAAGCACTGCCTTTGCCCCAGCACGTTAAGCCTTCCCCCTCAGGAGGACTTCCACTTTCAAGGTTTCCTTACTTTGAAATCACCTTCTGTTTGTGTCCTGACTCTCCTGTCTCTAGCTTCTCTGTTCAGCTCTGGCCACCCACAGGCTAGAGGCTGGTTCCAGTCCATTTGATACCATCACAGCCATAGAAAACCTGAACCCTGATGCTCCCTGCTGCTTCATCCCCTAGAAGAGGAAGAAAACTAGACAGACAGACACAGCCAGAGAAAGCCAAAGGCCTCTGCTCTCTCATCTGCAGTGCAGAAAAGAGAATGAGCAAAGGTGGCTTCAGAGACCTGTGCCTTCGAGGCCAACTCTCGTTAAATCCTGTGGCTATAGTTCGGGGTCATTTGGACAGGTTGGCTGGAGGTGATAGCAAGCCCTTTCCCCTCAGTGCTCTATGCCCCTCTACCATTCCCCGCCACTCCCCTTTTCCAATAATTGAGTCATTCCAAATCAAGGGTATCTTGTCCAAATGCCTGCTGCCTCCTAAACTGAGTCAAAATGACTTGTTTTGTACCACTTTTTTCTGGATGGAGCTAACCCGAGTAAGGGCAGCTAGATGGTGCAGTGGCTAGAGTGCTGGGCCTGGAGTCAGGAAGACTCATCTTCCTGACTTCAAATATGGCCTCAGATACTTGCTAGCTGTGTGACCCTGGGCAAGTACTTCACCCTGCTTGCCTCAGTTTCCTCATCTGCAAAATGAACTGGAGAAAGAAATGACAAACCACTCCAATATCTTTGCCAAGAAAACCTCAAACAGGGTCACAAAAAGTTAAACATGACTGAAATAACCAAACAACAGCCTGAGTAATGAATGGTATTAGATATTCACCACTCCACCCTACCACCAACTCCACCACTGCAAACAGTCAGAAGGTAAATTAGTGTAAGCTGCTAATTACACCTTTACTAGCAACGGCCGAGCAGTCAGGGTCCCAGCAAACCCAGATCCTGGAACATGTCAGACGCCACTTGTCAAAAATACGTCATTTATGGTAACTATCTTATTCAGTAGAGAATGAGCCTGGTCAGACTCAGCCTGTGATGTCCAAAGAGTGCTGCCAAGTGGGCGGGGGGGCCCCTCGTCCGAACCATCATGGCTCCATCATCTATCTGGGCTTGTAGACAAATGGGGTGGCTTGGGGAGGGGTAATAGTCTTCTGGCAAAGACACCAAAATCCGCTCCTGGCCATCGGTGAACAGACTTTTGATGGTGCTACTTGGGCTTTCGGAAATCCCCTGCACATAAGGATAGTCGCATGGCCACAGAAAGCATCGTCTCTGATGGTGCGGTCATATATGGAAATCGTCCAAATGGTCTACAAGCAGATGCTCAGGTCACTCATGGTTATAAGTAGGATGTCTCTGGTGCAATTCACCTCCTGACTGAGACAGAGTATTGCAGACAGTTAACCCTCAGCATGTACCTGTTGGAGAGACATGGCAATGAATGAATTTGGGTAAGCTTGTTTTCTTTGACAACCAAAGGTGTCTGGGGGCTTTCCTAGATTAGTGATGTGCACACAGAGAGAGAGACAGGGACAGAGAGACGGAGAGAAGGAGCCAGAAAGATTCCAGGGGCATTTTGTCAAAGCTTCTACATGAAAGTCACCACCTACACTGAGCACGTCCCAGCCACCATGACAGGTGAAATATAAATAGATGCATTTCCATAAATAGACAAATTCATGCCTGTCTTCTGTGGAAGGAAATGGTTTGAGTGCCTAGAGAGCCATATCCTCAGAGGGTGTCAGAAGAGTCCGTCGTCGATCCCAGAGAAACACAGCAGGATGGGGAATGTGACACATGACAAGAACAATCTAACGTCAGTCCCCAGACCTTCATGACAATGGGTTATGGAAGTTCCATCTCCTGTTCTCTTGCCTCAGTATATTCATTTTCATGAAGACGGTTTTTCATTGAATGATTTCCTTTCCTCCTCGCGATCTTTGACATGGGGGGAGGTACCAGAATCTTGATAACTTCATTATTTGAACATTTTGATCTTCTCAGTACTTGGACTAGACTTGCCATCTCCCCGCTGGCCCCTGAAACTCGAGCCAGGAACAAGAATCGTCGGTATCAGGTTCAAGAAACACGGGGAGGTCCCAACGCCAGTGAGTGTTCCTGACACACATGAAGATGAGCCCGGGAAGAATCACGAGGAGCCACTGGCCAGGGCTTGGGGGCAGAGTCCAGAGGCTTCCTCAGGAGCAGGAGGTCGCCAGTCCAATGGCGGGGTCACAGCATTACTTTGTCGTGAATGTTTCCGCTAACGCTATCAATAAATTCAGCTGCTTGCCATGTGAATAATTTTTAAAATAGTAATAATGATAGTTAACATTTATGTAGCATTTTAAAGTTTGTAAAGTGCTTTGCAAATATTTCATTTGATCTTCACAACAACCCTTGCGAGGTAGGTGCATTATTATACCCACTTTATAGATAGATAAACTAAGTAGGGAGTGGTTAAACAGTCACTTGATCGGGGTCCCACAGCTTCCATCTGAGGCAGGATTCAGATTCATGTCTTCTCACCCAAAAACGGCCTGTCCATGATTTCACTACCTGAGTGTTGCTTATCTGGGCAATTCACATGTGTCTCCTAAAAGCCAAAGAGAAGCTCCTTTTTCACTTCCCTCTGACTCTCCTGTGCCAGATTCTTCCTCTGAGGTGACTGACTCAAGCAGCAGAGCCAGAATAGTCCCCGGTCCCTCCCAAACCCCGTATGTGGTTATTAACCAGAAGGGCTCTCACGAGTGGGTTCTCTCCCAAGACAAGATTAAAGCATGGCTCTAGGGACAGTAAGACAAAGGGACTCCATCTGTCTGCTATAATCTCTGACAATCATGTCCTGCCCAGAAGCAATAGAATCACATCCCCAAGTCCTGGAATTCCATGATATGGCCAAGGATTCATCAGTTCTTAGGAGCTAATTCCTTAAATCACCCTGCCTCTTTTGGGGGGTCAGAACATCATAGCACTCCATGGATTTAAGGTGAGAAGGACTTTGGCAGTTTTAAAGTCCATCCTGCTCACTTTGAGCATGGTAGATTGTCCCAGAATCACAGAACATGAGAATTGGAAGGAACACCAAAGATCTTCTCGCCCAACGTAACCCTAAAAGGAATTCCCTCCTAGCTCACCAGAGAGCAGCCATCCCTCCAGCCTCTGTTTGGCCTTAGCTTTAAATCCTATCTTGTAGGTTCCACTGAAGTCCCTCCTAACCCTGAGCTTCCTGGTCTCTGTGAGGGTGGCACTGCTCCCTTGGGACCCCAAAACTTTATACTCTATGAGGAGGTGTCAACGGTACTCACAGATATGAGTCAGGGAAGAGGAGTGAGATTCGACCCAATGGACACCCAGGAAATCTCTGCTAGAGGTGACCCAAAGATAAAGGAGGTGAAGGGTGGCTCTTCAAGTATCCCAACAAGGAGAAATGTCCCAATGAAAGGAAATGATCACAGATGTTATTTCCCTAAAAAACATCAAGCAAGAAGACCCGTGTGTGCCCTGCCCATCTCAGCATAGTTGGCCCCCTGGCTTGTCTACCTCTCACTAAGCCCATGATCCAGTGAACACTGAAAAGGGATTAACTCACAAGAGCCATGGGAACAAACTTCCATGGTGGCAATGATATGCACTGCCATGTCCAGCCCAACTGAAAAGCATGGTCAGTCAACTACCTGGACTGGGACTGAGTCTATAATAGGAAACAGAAGGAGAAAATGGACACATTACAACACATTCATCCCAGAAAATCGATATGCATAGTTCAGGTCAAGGAAATTCTCTTCTTTCTCGGTGGAAGGCGTAGAGCTGGAGTCATCCCAACTCACCTCCTCCCTCCAGATCGTTTTACTGCTGTTGAGAGGTGCACCTGACTTGGAAAGCTTGGCTACTGCATATTGTGCTAGCAGAGAAGCTGGGCCCAGCATCTGGGAGGACACTCTTGATGAAAGCCTCTAGTGTTTGCACGTGTCTTTTCAATGACCCATCTCACATTCTAGCTGCATAAACTTGTTCCCTCTTTCCCTGGTAAATTGGGGGGAACTGAATGCTCAGTTCTGGAGAGGCACTTGGCCCTCTCCCTCCTGAATGCCCTGCTCGGGGCCAGAAACAAAGAGCTGGCCCTGGCACCAGATGGCATGGGAGAAGAAGCCAGCCTCTGGGTGGGGTAGGGATGGGCAAAGAAGCAGCTGGATGCTTCCCAGGGCCCTTCTTCCTGAGTCTTCCTTTTATATTTTACTAAACGAGGCCATTTGCAATGAAGGGGCTGCCAGCCTCCATTCACACTCCATAGAACAAATGAAGGAGAAACAGCTTCAATAATGAGTGTAAGCACCTTCGGAGCCCCAGCGAAATTCTGCTCACCTAGAAAGTCCAGCCTGCACTGGAGGAAAATCTGAAGAAAACCTTCATGACCCCAAGAGAACCCTTCAGCCTGAGCCGAAGAAGGGAGAGCGGAGAGAGGTGGGCAAGCCACCCAAAGTGTGAAAGAGCAGACACTATGGAGCCAGAGTGACTGCAGAAAGTGGGAAACATTGCTAGAACCTCAGACACAAACAAGCCAAGGCTTTCCCAGGGGCTGGAGCTCGTCCTCTGCACCCATTGCCATCCATTCCTTGTCTGCTCAATGGCTCAGCCCCGCCCCAACCTGATCTCACTCCCAGGACAACTGGTCAAAATTCTAAGCCTACATTCTCTAGAGAATCATGAGGCTCTTCTCTGTCCTTATTCCACATCCATATTATCCACTGGGAGGGGAACGTGCATTTTCTGCACCTGTTTCTGGACTTTTATGAACAGGGACATCTTAGAATAGCGGGAAGGACACTGGAACTGGAGTAGTCTGGAGACCCGAGTTTGAATCCAACCTCAGGCACTCAGCATCTGGGAAGGTCACTTAACCTGCTCTCTCTGCCTCAACATTCTCATCTATAACACTGATAGAGATAAAAACTAGCCCTGGGATTTCATTGGCTTTCAGAGCTCCGGGTGAGGAAACTCCCTCTGGCAATGCTGGCTGGCAGCTCTCTTCCAGACCAACTCCCCTGAACTAGGGGTCAAGTGACTTTGCTCAATGACTCAGCCAACATGTTTCAGAGGAGGGTTTTACAACCATGTCTTCTCGGTCTAGTCACCACCAGCCTCTCCATCCATTGAAAAGAAGCATAACACATCCCTGGCATAGGCAGCTACCCACTGAGAGCATTGCAGAGACTCCGAAATGAGATCCACAAACACCACACTGGCCACAGATCAGCTAGATGAAGGCTCCCAGAGGAATGAACCACAGCAGAGGAAGTCCCACCCTGGGGTCTTGGAGAGTCAGCCTCCAAGCCAAGAAGACTTGGGGGAGCCTCCTGCCTCACAGGGCTGGCTGATGCCAGGAATGGGGGCTGGTAACTGGGCTCCCTCTCTCTCACCCAGCTCCCAGGTCAACAGGTCAGCCTATTATTAACCAATAGAATGAATATCTACCCCGATCAATGTGAGGTCATTTGAGCTCCAGAGAAATATTCAAATACTCGTTTATCAAAATAAGAATGAATTCAATCAGAGATCTACTCAGGACCCTAGACCTCCGAGGAGCTTGGGCTTAACATCTAGCCATAACTCACCAGAAGCAGAGACCACACAGACACATGAGGGACCAAGGTTCAAGGAAGGGAGAAGAGGAGCGCACAGAGGCAGAAGGTCGGAGCAGAGGCTGGGGCTGCCAAACACTTCGGGAACCACAGGACTGAGCAGAAAAGGTCTTTCCCAGGAAGCCATTGGACTATTCTTGCTCGGGGCATTGAAACTCCTGGTGAGGCAGAGAGAAACTGAGAGAGACAGAGCCCCCAGCACGCAGCAAGTGTGAGAGTGCCGGGGGGGGGGGCGGATTCTTCTGAGATAAATAAGGGCATAGACCACGAGGTCCTTAACTGCCCCCACAAACCGCCTTTGTATTCCTGAAAGCAGCTCCCGCAGAGGGATCCAGAAGCCTTCCTGCTCTCCTCCAAGCTGACCAAAAGCCTGCCCCTACTCCTTCAGAAACAGGCATGTATGTGTGTACATACTCATACACACTTACATACACATGCACACACACACTCACACACACACATACACACGCACATACATACATACATGCACACACACACATATACGCACATTCGCACACATGTGCACACATGCACACAACTAGGTAGCACCTTGAGGACTGGACTTAGGAAGAACTAGAGCTCAAATTCTGCCTTTGACACTTACCTAGTACTGTGACCTTGGCCAAGTCGCTTCACCTGTCTCAGCCTCAGTTTCCCCATCTGTTAAATGGGGATAATAGTATCTATAGAACCTTCCTCATAGGATTGTTCTGGGGCTTAAAAAAGATAATATATGCAAAGAACTTCTAAAAACTGGAAAGCACTCTTTGCTTCCTGGAACCCCTCCCTCCATTCACTGAGCAGGGATGCATTGAAAGTGTCCTTGGGTTCTCTGCCTTTATCGATCTGTCTTTCCATTGCCTTTGAGTCATGACAAAATGTTGGTTCCCAGAAGACAGAGGTCTTCTATGACCCCAGGCTGTACAGAACCCAGAGTACTCAAGAGATGGGCTTTTCTAAAAGTGACAAGTTCAGAATTGGAAGAAAGAATAACATAACTTCTGAGATGTAGCCCAGCCCAGTCTCCCCCTCCCGCTCAGCTCCATGTCCAGGTGATTGTCCATCTATAACAATTGTCTGAAATTGAAATAATGGCCACCTCCATGGGCTGCCTAGCCAGCTACCTATCATAGGCTCAGCAATAAATATTTTTCATCCAGTTTGTTTGTCCACAAACCAATCTCTTCATGCAGAATGCTTTCATAGCACCACAGGAATGAATTCAACTCAACAGACATTTACTGAGTACCTAGTATGTGTGAGGGTCAGCTAGATGGTACAGTGGATTGAGCACTAGCCTGGAGTCAGGAAGCCCTGACTTCACATCCATCCTCAGCCACTTACTAGCAGTATGACCCTGGGCAAGTCACTTACCTGTTTGCCTCAGCTTCCTCATCTATAAAATGATCTGGAGAAGGAAGAGCAAATCATTCCAGGATCCTTGCCAAGAAAATCCTAAATGGGGTCACAAAGAGTTGAACATGACTGAAAAATAACTAAGCAAGTGTGAAATAAGAGGATTGATGGGGGAGATGTAGATGCAGTTAGCAAACCTTCAATGGGAGTCCTGTGCTTCAGATTCCAAATGCCGTCATCTTCCACGACACCACTGAAGACCTCTAGTAGACACAAAGCTCCCTGTTCTAGGTCTCAACTGATGTCACTATTCAGCTGGTCATTGAACAAAGTTCTCTCTGCCGCTGAATCAGTCATGTCATTCAATATTCCAGTAGACTTGTTGTTTCACCCCCCGGACCTGCCCTTCAGAGGTGCAGATCACTACCATGCTTCTCCTCTTCCTCTTCCTCCTTCTCTAAGACTCTTGTCCACATCCTCCCATCAATCCCCCATAGGTGGTGCACCCTCTAGACCCTCTGACATTGCATGGATACCAATGGAGCTCAGACCATCCACCCAGTATCCTTCACTGTTGCCGCAACCATTTTTTTCCGGTCCTACATTTCATGGATGATATTTGTAACCTTCCTTGTCTGTCTCAGTCCTTTGGTGGTCACCTGCTGAAGATCACTCATGCCAACCCTGGGCCTTTTCACTGTGCATTGGACATCCAGAAAGGTCAATTATCTGAAGACTGGTATTCATCACTTGTGGCCACCTAGCATCATGGGATGAATGTTGATCAGAAAAGATTCACCCTCATTTCAAGCAAAAGTTCAAAGTCACTAAAAGCACCACACAATTCCTATCATGCCCAGGAATGACACCTTGCAAATGAAGGGCTGAAGTTTATGAAAGGTCAAGAAATCAAACACTAAGTATAACTGATATCATCCATGAAGTGTAGGACCAATGGCCCACATTCACATATAGTCCAATCTGCTAAAAATCTGATGGATGTTGTTACTAAGGCTTAGAAGTTGGCAGGTGTGCCAGACCCCCCAGAAGTGGGACAGTTCTTCCACTCTGATGATTAGGGCAATACCAGGGCTGATGGCAAAGTCCTCCTGGAGAAAGCCAAGGTCCAATTGGGAAGCCATGGAAGCACAAGATAAAGGTCAGACCAGACCAGAACAATGGCTTCCGAAGAACTCCAAAATTCCGGGGTCTAAAACGGAAGGCAGAGGCTGGTACAGGGACTTATGGAGACACAAGCAGGGGATGTTCCTACCAGATCAAAAAGTGGCAGAGAGCTGACTGGTCATCTGAGAGGGTAGTGGGCCTTCCCCTTCCCCACAGCTCTTCCTCCACACCTGACCATGCCAGGAAGGTGGCCCAGAGTTCTCAGGAGTTGTCCAGCATCCAGAAATGTTGGGAACCATAAAAGCCAAAGCCCAGGTTCCCTTCCTAAATGTCTCCCAAACAATGTTTGGGACTCAGACCTGCATCCTCTTCATTCTCTTCTCTAGGATAAATTAGCTTGAGGAATTGTCTAAGTTAGAAATCTGCCAAGTGAAGTCACCTGAAAGACAGCCAGCGACATCACTGAGATGGAGGTTTTCCTTCTACAGTGAAGACATTCCAAAATGTATGCACATCTTCTCTTTTGTTAATGTGTATCTTTGGAGGCTGAGCACACCATCTGGCCAGAGCTTGTAGTCTTAATTAGATCTGCTCCATCCCACCTCTCCAGTTCCCTGCCTTTCCTTCCTGGGTCCTCAGCCTTCAGAAATGAACATGGGCAAAGCTGGCCTCTTTCCATTGAGATCACATCCATCTCGCTTTCTTTCTTGCCTCTCTTTTGAGCTTCCAGACAGACATAATAAGGGTAGGGCTGTGGTTAATTAAAATATTTTATTTGAAATCTATGAATATTCATTCCATTAAATGGGCCTCGGATTCATTCTGTAATTAAAATCTCTGACCAGGTCCAAGGTGGTGGTGTGATCTGGGCTGCCTGCAAACACAAACATGACTGATTCACAAACCTGGCTGGAGTCAGGCGCCTGCTCCTCTTCCACATCCCCGGAGTGGCCTGTGTTCGGCTGCCTAGTACCTGGCTGTTGGTCACACACCTTTCATCTGGTGCGCATCCTCCAAGAATGATCGTACTCCTCACCCACTTGGCCTGAAGCCCTGCTCACATGCTCTGGTCCCTGAGTAAAATGTTTCCTAAAGCCACAACTTCAATCCCATGCTGCCTTCTCTTGACCCTCCAATTAAAACATGGGAGACCATGGGCCTTTCTCAAAGCTCAGAGCCTGGAGGATGAAGCAGGGTGGGACATCTCTCGGGCAGACTGCCAGGGTCTTTCAGGCTGCTGACCCATTCTTGGGGACTAGGAAGAAACACAAAAGGGAGGCAGGGAAGAGTTCTGCACAACAAGCCTGCCCAGAACATCCTTTCTCCCTAGCTGTCCCATCACAAGGCAGAGCTGCCAAGGGCAGCACTTTCCTGATCCCCACTGAGGTCTAAGATGGTCAGGTGCCTGAAGAGACCCAGGGCAAGTAAGCAATCTGCTTTCCTGGGGTAACTGAGCTCAGCTCTTTGGGAAGGGCCAGTCATTTGAGAAAGATGCCATTCAGTTAGTCAATTAATATTTATTAAGGGTACTTAATAAATTTAAAGTTACTTTACAAAGCAAGTACCCTTAATAAATGTCAATTGGTTAATTGAATCCCATCCCTCTGTACATAAAATCAGAACAGAAACTAGGGTGAGGGGAATGGGGCACTGGTCCAAGATGCTCACATCCAAGTAGGCCTTCTTCCTGTGCTTTCTTGTGTCTCATTGTCCCCAATGACTTGTCCCGCATGGTATGACCCTCCTCACATATCAGACCCCATGTGCAGGGGCCCACATCCTTCTCAGTCCTTTGAGACAAATGATGCCCTTCCAAACAGATTGTATCCATGGTGAGACTGTCCTTCTCAGCCCCAGCTATTATTGTGACCAGTGAAAGAATTCCTACTGACAGTTCTGCACAGAAAGCATAAGAGCTGATAATAGAGCGAAATATTTCTTTGACCCTCCCTTAGCATTAATTTCTATCACAGAAATGGAGGCTGAAAAAGAGGGGGGCTGGGAGGGGCAATCAGTATCAGTAAGAGAAAGAAGAGACAGAGATGAGAAGAGGAAGCAGCAGGAGGTTCTCGAATGTAGTTTGTGTAGGTTTGGCCCTTGGATATTGATCCAGTGAATCAATGAATGAATTATAGCATTGCCAGTTATAGAGGTGATTGGCTGGTTGTTCTTCGTTCTCAAGGAATACCAAAATGGCGTCTTCATGTCGGGATCAAAGGGCTCCATGTGCAGCTGTGGCTGGTCGGACCAATGTGATCTGGGAAAGCTCGGCACAAACAGTCCGCGTGAACACGTGGAGTAGAGATGGCTCTAAATTTGTGCGTCTGATGTTTCTTTTGAACTATTGCGATTCTGTTTGACTCAGAGGGCACAGAGCCTTCTTGGATGTGGACATGCCGTGCTGGGAAGTCCTGCGCCAGTGTCTCCCGTGTCACTGAATCCTCTCATTTTACAGCTGAGGCTCCCAGAGGAGAGGTGAGGTTCACCTCCATCTCCTGACATGTAGAATGTTAACAAGTCCCCCTGGCTGTAGGTAGGAGAACCAGGACTGGAATCCCCTATGGACTCCCAGTGGTCTTTCCATCATCCCACCCCTCTGTGCAAATATCTCCTTAGATAAACAGCAAATCCAAATTCCATGGGTAAACATCAAGGCCTCCCAGGACACAAGGATCTATGTATTTGGCAAATGCTAGACCAGCTCTGGGAAGAAAAGTCTTTGATTAGTATAGTTATCTGGCGGCCATCTCCAGTCATCCTGATCTATATCTTGCCACTAGACCCCGATGGCTCTGGAGGAGACAATGAGGGTGTTGACATTGCACAGCAGTTATTTTCAAGAACAAAGGACAAATAATGATCTGTGAGTAGTAGTATCTGCTCCACTAGGGACCCAACTGGCCAGTTCTTACACAGCCCCTTTCTCCCTCCCTCCCTCCATCCCTTTCTTCTTTCCTTCCCTCACTCCTCTCCCCCTGTCTGCATAGGGAATCATACCCTTACCTGAGGATGCTCTGCCCAAAGGAATATAAATTTTGGTCACTGAAAGCTATCTTGGGGTTTATGGGCTAGATTTCTTTCTTAAGGACCATGCCTTGAACCCAAATCACTCTGGCTTTCTTTGATTGGCCAACAATAGGTCCCAGCACTTTCAGTCATTGTTTGAGCTCTGATGGCTCAGAGTGAGTGTAAATAGCAATTGTGTCTGTTTTGCCCAGAAACCCTGAAGGTCTTCGCCTCTCAGACTGATTTTGCTCTTTTGTTTTTTGGACTACGTAAAAGCGGCCATTCTCTGCCTCATTTCTTACCTAGCCTTAGTCACTGAATGGGAATTGGCTCCATCAAACTGAGACCTGGGAAAGATCTTAGCTTAAAAGGCCAAGGTCTTCCACTGCCTCAGGGCCATCTCCAGTCGTCCTGGGCTATATCCGGCCACTGGACCCAGTTGGCTGCAGAGGAGAGAGTGAGGCTGGTGACTCTGCACAGCCCTCTCTCACTTACATCCAATTCACCTGTACGTCACAGCATCACCTTCCTGATGTCGTGGTCCTCTTTGAAAATGAAGGACAAACAACCTACGAGTGTAGTTATCCACCAGATGTCACTCTTTGTTTAAATAAATAGGCTTTATCCGATAGCTTGAGATCTCACCTGAGGAGAGGCTGGAATGTTGGAGCTGGAAAATTTCTGAGAGGTTGTTTCATCCAACCCCTCAACTTGCAGAAGAGGAAATTAAAACCCAGACTTGCCCAAGGTCAAGCAGCCAGCCAGCCAGTGTGTGGCAGAGAGGAGACGAGAAGCATCGGCCTCCTAATTCCCAGGCCATTCCTTCCACCACTCCATCTTTGTGTTTAAAAATGAAGCAGGGAAGTGATGCTCTGGTTTTTTCTTGGGGAGGGGGAGATGATGCTGGGCTTGGGAGAAAACTCCCTCCCTCAGAGCCATTATCTGCCTGGGCTAGGTGCTGGTCCTCAGAATTGTCTCTTGTCGCCATGGAAACAGAGATCAGTGAGATCATTGCTTCGCTAAGAGGGGAGTCAGAGGCTAAAGAAATTCCTCTTCAAAGGGCTCAATTAAAAAGCCTGCTTTCCAGGCCGCTGCACAGCCTAGGAATCCCTGGGAGGCACTTCATATTTCTGAAAGATAAACTGACCTTTCCATTATCTAGGTGTGCTGAGCATCACTCTGGTTAAATATTTAGTGGGGTTTCCATTTTTAGGGAAGTACAAAGTGAGATGGCCCTACTGTGATGCTGCATCAAGGTGTCAAGGGAACCCTAGGGTCTCTAGGGCTCTGTAGTGGGGCCTGAGCTCTGCCAGGGATCAGCAAGCTGGGAATACAAGAGGCTGTGTCTATTTTCTGAGCATCCCTTTAGCTAAGGGCAGAGAGGCTCTGTGCCAGCAAGTGGGCGGGTCTGGGATGACTTTGGTTGTGGCAATGCATGAAAAGAAGCAAAATGCAACAGGCCTGAGTGGTCCCCTTCTACTTCCACAAAAACAGAAGTGAAAAGAGGCTGAGTGGGGGAAGGCATGGTAGGATGGGGGCGGTAGAGTTCTTAATCACCCAGTTTTTAGACCAGCTCAAATATTGAGTCAGCTGTTAGTCCCCTAAATGTGAAATCCTGTCCTAGGGGCAAAGCCAAGATTAGAGAGAACCCAGCTAAACTCTCTCAATATCCCTCTCCAAATAAATTTAAAACAACACCTCAAATCAAATTTTGAAGTTGCAAAGCCAACATAAGGTCAGGGGGAGGCATTTTTCTGGCCTTAGAAAACTTAGGAGGTCAGCAGTTGTTTGTGGAACAGGGTAGAAGCCAGTAGGGAGCCCACACATGCAGGAGCCAGCAACAGTAGCGCTTCAGGAGCTCTCAGCCCAGGAATGGTAAGGGTGTCAGACAACTGGTCAGAAAGAGATTACAGGAGACCTTTGCTGGTGCGGGGTGCAGCTGACAGAGATTGACAACTCTACTGCCCATAAGCAGTTGTGGGTCACAGCTCTCAGGTGTCAAAAAGTGCTGGAGGCTAGTCACAAGGGAGCAGGGGCTCTGGTCACAGTTCCAAGGCAAAAACCATGCTAGTGCTTATAGCTGCAGGGCACCAGGTGCCCTTCCTGGGTAAAGATCAGAGTGCAGACCAGGAGAGCAGTGACTATACCTCTCTCAGGACCATACCACTTTACCAGTGTCAGGACCTCCGTGCCAAGACCACCCCTCTTTTTTACTCCTCTCTTTTTATTATTAGGAGACAATCTGTTTTCCAGAGCTAAAACTCAGCAAGGGAGCTATGCCCTGAGCTTGGCATCATGATAATCCTTTGTGCTCACCCTCTGGATGATCTCAGCCCCAGCAAAATCCCAGAATTGTTTCACATCAGCATCAGGTAGTCTCTAAGCTTGGACAAGCCCCTGCCGTATCCATGTTCTGGTCATGAAGTCTTGCTGTGAATCAGACTTGTCTCATTGTTTCTGTTACCCCTCATTGTCAGGGCTACAGCTCACTATGTAGCCATTGGAATAAGTATTGAGATTTGCCTACACTGAAGCAGGTCTCCTACTAGGGGGAGCCCCAGTACACGTGTGTCTAGTTTCCCTCCTCCAACAGAAAAAAAAAAAACATTTTGCTGATGACCACTGTTATCTCTTTGATTTTATTTTGTTTTATTTCATTTTATTTTTAAAGTTAACTAATTGTGGTTATGATAACCTGTGTGAGCTCTCTGGGTTTTTTAGAGTTAGCAGTTGCAGAGCCACTGTGGCTCCTTGGTCATTTGGTCAGGGTTGACAGAAGCAACAAAAACTTGCAGATCCCCAGAACTAGATCTGAAAACAGCAGCACAAAAAAATCAGAAGCTTGGGACAGTACCTCACCTGCTCAAAGATGAGCCCAATTTCAACTGAAAGTTCAAAGTAAAGAAATGGGCTGTGAAAAAGAGCAAATAATAAAAAAGAACTTAACCATTAAAAGATACTATGGTGGCAGGGAAGAACAAATCATAAACTAAGAAGAAAACAGCTACCAAAAAAAACCTCAAAGAAAAAAATGCTAATTGGACCTAAACCCAGCAAGAATTCCTAGAAGGGTTAAAGGAAGAGAAAGGGTGGTAGAAGAAAATTGAGAAAAGAAATGAGAGTAATACAAGAGAAATATAAAAACAAAATTAACATCTTGGTAAAAGAGGCATAAAAATACTGAAGAAAGTAACACCTTAAAAAATATAATTGGCCTAAGGGTAAAAGAGGCACAAAAATTCACTGAAGAAAAGAACTCCTTAAAAAGCAGAATGGGACAAATGGAAAAGAAGGTACAAAATCTCACTGAAGAAAATAATTTCTTAAAAAAAATTATAACTGGGCAAATGGAAGCTAACGACTCCATGAGATGTCAGAAACAACAAAACACAGTCAAAAGAATGAAGAAATAGAAGAAAATATGAACTATCTCATGAGAAAAACAACTGATCTGTAAAATAGATTGAGGAGAAGTAATTTAATAATTGTCAGACTACCAGAAAGCTCTGATTTTTTTAAAAAGAGCTTAGACATCATATTTTAAGAAATTCTCAAGGAAAAATGCTCTAATATCTTATA
>CM053623.1:1590946-1608253 GCA_028646595.1 Phalanger gymnotis | reverse complement strand
CCTTAATCATTAAGAAACCCTGGACAAGACATAAAATGTGTCTGAGACTCAGGATCCTCATAAAATTAGTGGGACCTTGAAGGTCCTTCCATTTACTTGGTGATGCCATGATAATGCTATGGTGGGAACAGTGAGTGTGCCCCAAGCAGATAAAATTCCAGAAGACCAGAAGTGGGGGGCACACACCCTGGATGCTCCAAGGACCTCAAAAGTGCCTGAGCCAGGCCATTCCGAAATACTGCTGAGCTGAATGGATGGCAAGGGTCAGGACTCTGGTGGAATGGTAAAAACTCACAATGCCGATGGTTCTGTTTATATGTTAACACCAACCAAAAGCTGAGGATTTGTGCATTGTTAAGGGCCTGGAGGTTTAGAGCCAAAACAAGAGAGAAAGCTGCCCTGGGGGCCACCCTGGCATCCTTACCTTCAACATAGTGAATTCATATGGCTGGTAACCTTTGAAGCTCTCATGGATGGCTGCCATGGTGTGTGAGGTTTTCTCCCAGAAGTGAAGCAAGGTGGTCTGTAAAGAGAGAGAAACCCTTTGAATATTGGGGTGGTCAAAATCCAGAGCACTCTGACATCTACCCCAGTACCTTTGGGGGCTCTGAATCACGTACTCATAAGGAACCTCCCTAACTTAACTTCAATTAGAGCCCTGTCTGCCATAATCCCTTTGTCTGAAGACTCAGAGACAGGGAGCCCACCGCTACCTCTGGAAGGAGTCCAGGCTAGTTTGGGATAGCTCTTATGGTCAGGAAGGTTTTCCTGGCATCAGACCTCAATCTGGCACCCGATAGAACAAGGTTGAACCTTCTTCCACGTGAGGAGCCTTCGGCCATAGCGTGCCTTCCCTATCTCTTCCCCTGACTAACCTATCCCCTGTCCTCTAATTTTCTTCCCCTCACCCCAGCCTCCAGCCAATTTTCCATAGCAGCTGCATCCCAACAGAATGTCGCCACACTAGTGAGATACCTGATATGTTGTGAGCACGTGAGACAGAAGGTTGCATCTGCTCGCTCCAAGGAGATCCACTTTTTGACATACGTCATTCTTGAGTTGGTCGAAGTTGAGCTTTGCATGGCGCACTTGGGCTTGGACCTGGAAGGTTAACAGAAGACATTCTTCACCTGCCTTGACCCTTTCCTAAGCTTCAGCTCAAAAGACCAGACAGCCAGAATGGATGGAAAGCCTGGACTTAATCCATCCTGTCTTTGCCACACTGAAAAGAAACTGCCCAGGCACTCAAACAATATCTTCTAACTGAGAGTAAGCATCATCAACGGGTGAAAATCAAGTCTGGACTTTGGGGTTTTCTGGAACGCTTGACTGACCTTCTCAACTCTGCCTTAGCCAGGCTAATATTAAAATTGTTCTGCTAACTCTAAGCACCCCCTGACTCATACTGGAGTAACACCTTGGAGAGGAGAGGGGAGAAAAATCTCCCTGAGTAGAAAAAGTTGCCATAATAGCCATGCAGACAATTGAGAGTGGATCATAGTACTAATGAATCCCAATCCTTTCCTTGATTTCCCCAGGAGTTCATATCAAAGGTTTTCACATGGGAAGTCTTAGAAACATAGCCTGGCATGTTGGATAGAGTCATGGATCCCTGGATTTGAGTCTAGGCACTGTGTAAGACAGAACATGCCCCTTCATCTCTCATGGAGCTAAGGAACTCAAACGTTCCAAATTCAAAAGGAGAGACTGAACTATACCAGTAGAGGTTGGTTCCCATGCCTAGCAAAAGGCAAAAGTCATAACTTGGACCAGAAAAATAAGGCTTGAGAATAAGTTTAAAAGTCATTTTAGAATTGTTAAAGTGCCCTGTTGAAACAGTGATAATAATGATGCTGATGACAATTAGAAGAGATGTAACCATTGTTTGCTATAAAATATATTGAAAATTATGACAACCATTTTAAATTCACAGATACTATTGAAAATGGGAAGAAATAGGGAGCCTGATATAAGAAAGAAGGACTCTGTCCACACACTTGGCCACTCCCACTTGAAGGTTAAGAACACCAGAATCCTGTGTCCCTAGAGCCACAAGCCCTTCCCAAAGCTGGAGTATGCAAAGCCTGCTGTGCCCACACAAAATGTGACTGCCCTCATAGGAAAGAGGGGCAGAGTCCTGAAAGTAAAAATGTGACATTGAAACATTTCCTGAGCCTTGAGGGCTGAGCATCTCATCCAGCTACTCCCCAGTTCATTCCCCATGTGAACTTCAAACCCAGGGATTATTGTGCCGCCTATCCCAGCCTGGGCAATGGCACCCTCAGCAAATTTTTCTCTGTCTTCTGGGCTGGAGGAGCAGTGGAATTCATGCTTCTGGGTTCTCAATCCATCTTTATTCACAGAATCTCTCTGGGGGAAATGAGCCACAGGGTTCCCTCCTACTGCCCATGCCTGAACAAGATTTATTCCCTTTCCAATTAACTGGACAAAGTGGTCATGCAGCCAGGACCATGGAAACCTCCATTGTTGAGGAGGCTGCCCTTTCCTGAAGCAGCCCAGGCCACTACGTGACAACCTTCGTTGGGAGAAAGTTCGTCCTGAATCCAGCCTAAATTGGCCTCATTGTGGCTTCTTCCCTTTGCTCCTGGTTCTGCTCTCTGAAGTCAAGAAGAATCAGGTGAGTCCCTCTTCTTCATGGCATCTCTTCAATTATTCCAGGCTAGAGCAATTTGGAACTATGCCCAAGGGGCTATCAAACTGTGCATACCCTTTGATCCCGCAATACCACTGCTAGGTCTGTATCCCAAACAGCTTTTTTTTTTTAAAGGGAAAAGGACCTATGTATACAAAAATATTTATGGCAGCTCTGTTTGTGGTGCCAAAGAATTGCAAATTGTGAGTATGCCTATCAATTGAAGAATGGCTGAACAAGTTGTGGTATATGAATGTCATGGAATATTATTGTGCTACAAGAAGTGAAGAGCAGGCTGATTTCAGAAAATCCTGTAAAGAATTACATGAACTGATGCAAAGTGAAGTGAGCAGCACCAGGAGAATATTGTACATAGTAACAGCAATGTTGTACCATGATCAGCTGTGAATGACTTAGCTATTCTTAGCAATACAAAGATCCAAGACAATTCCAAAGGACTCATGATGAGAAATACTATCCATGTCCAAAGATGGCATCTGAATGCAGATCGAAGCACATTATTTTTCACTTTTTCATGGTTTTTCTTTTGGTCTGTGTCTTTTTTCATAACCTAATATGGGAAAATGTTTTTCATGATTGCACATCCTATATCAAACTGCTTACCACCTCAGGGAGGGGGGATATGAAGGAGGGAAGGAGAAAACTTGTAACTCAAAATTAAAAAAAAAACAAATGTTAAAAATTGTCTTTACATGTAATTGGGAAAAAATAAAATATTCAAATACTACAGGCTAAATAATCACCCTTAGTTCCCTTTCCTTCATCTTATTGTCATATCTCACGAACATCATCTTCCTCATCTTATCTCTTTACTCCCTAGTTTGTACTCCCTAAAATGTGGTGTCCAGAAATGAGTACAATGCTTTAGTCCCCTCACCACAGGATAGGTTTAGTATCAATAATTCAATAACCCAACTCAAATAAACAGACATTTATTAAATGCCTACCATATTATTATTGTAGGAAAGAAATAGAGGCAGGGCAAGAGTGGGGTGAGAAGACCATACCTGAGGTTTCCAGGGCAAGGAGGAAAGGTGGTTTATTATTCCAGCACAAGACAATCTGTTCTCATCACATGTCTTTCCACAATTCTTCGTATTTATTACAATGTCCTGCCCATCTCTTCCTTGGGGCAGTTTAGAGGGCAGAAGAATGGTCCAGAAGCCAAGAGCAGCCCAAACTTCTGGGGGAGCCAGCATCCAGAACAAGGACTGGTGGGGGGAACACCAGCAAGTTCCAGTTGGAACTGTACAGGGGGAATCTTTTCACTGTCAGGTTTGTTGTTCCCTTAAAACACCCAGGAATACATCTGGGACTCCTCGTATTCATCCCCAGCAATCATCTGCATGCACTTCCTTTGTGGTGAAGATGGCAGACCATGCATAATACCCAACTTTGTGTATTTCATGCTTTCAGGTGACTTTCCTAAATCCTATCCACATTGGTGAGTCAGGTCCGTAGAGTACGACAGCTATGGATCTTTAAGGTTCTAGGGGCAAAGGGATGGTCATTCTGATGTTATAGAATATGAGCCAGCATTGGTATGCTTTCCACCATGATATGAACTGATTATCAATTAGTCAGCCAGACTTAGGTAGCTTTTAGAAAGGAATGTTTACTAAGGTGGTAAAATGCTTATGATCATTTCTCCCCAATGGCTTTGACTTCCCTTTATGGATTTCTCTCTCACTTTCTGGACTTTGATACCCTGCCTTAGCTGTCTCATCACATGAAATTGGCCTGTGCTTCATTCTTAGTCTGAAATATCTCTTTCCCATTCTGTTCCCCCCTTCTCCTATTGGTGAGTTCATCACTGGGAGCCTCCATTTTGAGGCAGGGTCAAGGTTGGCTGTCCTTCATTATCCTCCTAACGTTACTTCTGACTTTCTGGGCTTCAATACCTTCCCCTTGCCTACCCCTCCCCCCTTCAGCTTACCTTTTCCCCTTTAGAACACAAATACATTGAGGGAAAGGACTGTCTTTTTTCTTATATTTGGATTCCCATTACTTAGCACAGTGCCTGGCACATAGTTAAGTACTTAATAAATGCTTGTTGCCTTACCTCGCCTTGAAACACTCTCCCACCAGTACATACAGAGTTAAAGGAAAAGTGGTGTCAAGCTGAGAGAATCCTTTTGCTAGAATCCTCAAGGTATCCCTCTCTGAGATATGGTGACATTTTTTGACGGGCTCTTTTTAGAGACATGAATATGCTTCCACTTTGTCCTTGTCTCTTGACTTAGACACTGCTGTCATCTATCCCAGGGATGACTAGGATGCCAGTGGGATGATGGAAATCCCCAAACTTTCAGACCCTTTGACACTACCAAGGGGATAGGGAGGAGACCTAGGCCAAAAGGCACTCTATCCCTCCCCTGCCTCCAAGCAGTCCCCTCTGAGTGGTTTGCTGGAATATTCTCTCCCAGCTCCCACTCTTTCCAATCTGCCAGAAATGACTTGATATTTTAGAGTTGTGCTGGCCTGCTTTGTAAGTAACTTTAGAAACAGGGAGCAACTCCAGTGTGTGGCTCAGGAAGCATGGCAATGCCCCATGCACCAAGTGTTCACAATGATTATTAAAATACTTAATGACCTGATGCATCACCAGATACTGGCTGATTTCCCTGCTGAGCTGGGAAGACTCTCTACTGGCAGCATCAATCACCAAGACTGGGAATTCTATGTACCATTGTGTGCTGACTGCAGGTGAAAGGAGCTGCCTCCAGCACCAAGGACAGTGGCAAGAGCCACGTTTCACTCCATGCACACAGGGAGATGGGCCTTTATTCCTTTCCCTCTCAACCCAAGGAAAATATCTGCAATGATGTGACCATCTTGAGGCCTTTTGCTTTCTTCCAATGCTCCTCAAATCTTCTCCCAAAGGAATTTCTTTTCCATGTGTTTTTTAAAAGCCTTCACAGGATCTCAGAGATGAAAGGAATATCAATGGTCATATCTGAGAAGGGTCCCCTGCACAGCCTCTCTGGCAAGGTTATCCACTGTTAGTTTGAAGACCTGCCCTCCCCCAACCCCCGGGGGGGCCCACACCAATCTGGGATAGCTCTGATGGTTAGGAAGTTCTCTTTTTCACCTCTCCCCTTCCCTCCCCTGCTCCTTCATCTGTCCCCTGGGGCCATGAAGAACAAGGTTCATGGGACACCTCTTTGCCCTCCAGTTATCAGGAAGAATAGTAGAAGAAAAGGAGAAATAGATTTGATGTGAGTCCAAGAAGAAAGAGGAACTGAAGACCCAGATGGGAAACCTGATCTCTGTCAGGTAGAGTGGGATCTGTCCTTGCTGGAGCTGCCTCTAGGATCACACCCAGAAGCAGGTCCCATTTCAGGCCTCCCTCCTGGCCTAAGTTTGGGTGGAGCTGCTGCCCAGGTGCACTATTACTCTCCCCATCCTAGGCTGCTCAGGCCCAGTCCAGGGTGGCTAGGACACTCTGCTGCTCTCTCCTTAGTCTCCTGTCTCAGCCATAGTGGAGCATCTGAGGCTGCACCACTTAAGCTCTCAGGTAAATGGGGCCTCCTTGCCCAAAGGGGTCAAAGGGAAGCTACGAGTGGAAGCCCACAAGGCCTTTCCAGGGCACTGGTGGGGTACAAAGACAATGTGACAGTGCCTGGCCTCATTCTCTCTGAAGAATCTCTTTCCCTCTCCCTCTCTCTCTCTCTCTCTCTCTCTCTCTCTCTCTCTCTCTCTCTCTCTCTCTCACACACACACACACACACACACACACCACTTCCACATCTATGCAAAGCCATTGTAATTTCAGGGATAAGGAAGCACTCCCTACCCCACGTGTGGCTCCCAGTGCTCTATGGTCCTTCTCTGTGCTCTGGCTCCTCTCCCAGCATCCCCGTGCATACTAGAAACTTCCTCCTTGAAATCCCATTTGTATTATTTCTTTGTGGTGTTTATGTACTAAAGCATCTTATTTCCCTGATAAAGTCCTTGAGGTCTGAGGCTGTGTCATTTTTGTCCTGTATCTTCAGCACAGAGCCTGGACTTCAGTAGGCACTTAATAAATACCTACTGAAGCAGGTTCACACACCAATGCCATTTTTTCTTTTGGAGCGGGGAAGGCAGAGCAATTGGGGTTAAGTGACTTGCCCAAGGTCACAAAGCTAGTATGTCAAGTGTCTGAGGCCGGATTTGAACTCAGGTCCTCCTGACTCCAGCTCTACTTACTGCACCACCTAGCTGCCCCTCACACCAATGCCATTCTTATAGGACATTTTAAACAATGAAAATAAAGGCATCTCATTCCAATGACAGCACTCATTGGGGTAGGGCTGAGGAAGGAGGGCTGCTGGCAGCCAGAAGTAAATTCCCCACACATCCTCATTTTACTAGGAATGAGGACTAGGAGGCTGCCACTTTGGTCCACATGCATATGTTTGAGGCTTTAATCACTGTCATGGCAATGATTTTAGATTTTCCACAGGGCCTCTGTCTCACAACTTCCCACAAAAGAGACTTTATTGAAGAATGTGCCCTTCTCCCCAGTAGGGCCATCAGATGCATCCTACTGCAGCTGGAAGACTTCAAACTCTGCCTGAAGAACAATCCTCATTCTCAGAAATTAAAGAAAGCCCCCAAGGTCTGGCTTCTGTCAGAGGGCCTCACAGACAAACAAGTGTCCTTCCATGGAACAGGGAGGGAGCCAGAGGTTTGGGAATCATGGCCAGGAATGTAGAATGGACGAACCACATCTGGCTACTAACTGAGCAGAAGCTCTGGGGCAGCGTCAGGACCAGCTCACGTCATCAATGCCATCTTCCAGTCTTTGAAAAATATGAATTTTTCTTCTAGCTGTTCCTGCTTATTTTTCAGGTACCAGCTTAGTGAACTCCCAAATGAAGCCCTAATTCCTTCTGACTTTGAGCCTGTGGCAGGCTGAGAAAGATGCCACTTTCACACGCAGATGGTCAGTTGCCACCATGTGCACAAAGTATATTGTCAATCAGCCAAGCTACCTGCCACAAGTCAGGGCATTTGTTCAACCTACAGTTTTGCTTTTAAGTATTTAACTCCTGAAAAGAATTTGCTACCTCTCCATTTCCTCTTAAAGTTGCTTAATGAAATGACTAGAACCATTCACAAGACTGAGGGCAGAGTGCCCCATGACTTACGTCTCACCAAAGCAAGGAGCACCCCAGGAAGGAGACAATGCCATGTCAGCCACTGCCAACATCCAGCTTTGCTCCTTGTGTAGGACTTCAAAGAGAAGGCAATGTTAGCAACTGACTTCTACTAATTCCCAGGTTAATGGGACCTTCCTGTGATCTGACCTAGGAGGCAAGACACACAAACCTATTATTCGCCCAATCCAAGTCAATTAACAACGATCAAGGACCCACTGTATACCAGGCACTATGTTGGGTACAGGGGAGACAGGAATAGCAAATGATTTTAACATGGCCAATAGCAAGGGAAACCTGCCTACTCATACTTACTAAAACCTGACATCCTGGAGAATTGTCACGATGTAGGAAGAACACAAGTTCACAGGAGATACAATCCAGTCCATGGTCTCATGTGTCCATTCACAAATGTACCAAGTACAAGTAACAAACTAAAATTGCCTAGAAACCCTAGAGATCACACTGAGTCATGGTGGGGGGAAGAGAATGAGGTTCATGGAAAGTGTCTCAGGATGGGTCATCCTCATTCAAAAGGAACAGAATGGGTAAGAAGTAGGGAGGGTCTGTTATAGTCATGGATATTGAGAAACTTTGTGTGTGAGCAAATTTTGGAAGCAGACAAGTTAAATCATCAGGGTGGAGAACATTTGGGGGAACATCAACAGAAGCAGAAATAAAGCAATATTGTCACTGGAGAACACAACAGACCATCTTGACAGAAAGGAGAAATGTCCAAGGAGCTTGGGCAACAAATCGCAAGCCTTGGCCAGAGGCAAAACATATTAGTGAGGGGAGACTTCAATTATCCAGATGTCCACTGGAGCCTCCTCTCTGCCAAGAGCAGAATAGCTGATAACTTCTTGACTTGTCTAAATAATACTTCTATCCTTCGAAAGGTGGCGAAACCACTGAGTGGAATTTTTATTTATGGTTCCGTATCTCACCAACAAGGAGAAAATGATTGCTGGGATGAAAATGTTGAGAATTTTGGGAGAATCTGGTGACGACCTCTAAGTATTTGTGCTGGAGAAGGGAGGGAAAGCTTGGCTTGGTTGGATAAAGGTACGTGGCTCAGGATGGAGAAGGTGAACGTCTCTGTCCTTGGTCCTCATTAGATTTTATCTGAAGGATTGTGTTTATTTCTGGGCACCACAGGTTAGGGATGACATTAGTAACCTGGAGACTGGCCAGAGATGGAGGGCCTTGAGTTCATGCTATGTAAGGAATGTTGAAAGAACTGGACTCAACTGATCCTGGAAAATCAGCACACAGCTAAAGTCCAGAACTCTGAGGTTCCCCAGAGATAGGATCTCCCGTGGCACCCCCCTAAACAGACCTCAATACTCCAGAAGCCCAGGACAGTCAGCAGATGTCAGCCACTGGCTCCAGTTGGAGCAGGGGCTTGTGAGCAGCCTCCCCAGCTTCCTGATGTGTTTTTTTACGAGGTTTGAAGTCCTTGGAGCCATCTAAGGCCATTAGACTTGGCCTGGGAGACACAGACCACATTGCACTAAATGAGGAAGCCTAATGACATTACTTTAAAATGATGCTACTTTAATATGATTTGCTGATATGTCTGTAGATGTCTTTTCTATCCACTGTGAACTCAGAGTTCTATTTCATGCATTTAATCACTAGCATCTGTTTGGATCGATTGTAAAGGAGAGAAGCTCACCCCGAGTCCTGGCAGCTACAGGCTTAGCTTTCCCTCCAGGGGCACCGAATGCCCTTGTCAAGTCCAAGGTTCTGCCTCCATCCTGGAGACTGAATTGCATGGGCTAGGACTCTACTCTGCCCCTGCTGCCCTGCTGGGGCCCCGTAAAGCCAAGCTTGTCACCTTCCATCTCACCTCTAGGCTGCCAACAGTGACCTTGTGAGTGTCTGAGGCTAGATTTGAACTCAGGTATTCTATCTATTGTGACACCTACAGACTTTTGAATGCTTGAAGGCAGAGGCTATGTTTCCCCCACCAGTTTCTAAGCCTTCCTACTTCTTTGACTGACTCCCTGAGACATCTTGGTTGCCTGGATACTCACCAGTTGTCAGCAAAATCATGCAAATGATATTAAAATCAAAATTTTAAAAATCAGTAAAATCATGGTCCTCAGGACTAAATGCAAGCCTCCAGATATGATCTGAGCAGGGCTGAGGGGCTGTTACCACTGCTGGTCCTGGACATTCTGCTTCCCTTAAGGCAGTCTGACATCACACAAAGGTGTCTGGGTCTGTAATATCACATCGATAAGGGGCTAGAAGACAATGAACCCTTCCGCTTCCTTCTTTCCCCCCTCCACTCCATCTGTTTCACATGAATTGTTATCCCACTGATTTATCTTCTAGCTGATAAGACCAGCTTTTTGAATTTAGTCCTGCAAGACAAACTTTTGATACCAAGAGGTGGCCACTCCCCAGACCCCTGGCCAGTGTCTGAGGAGCAGAATGTTTCTAGAACTAGCCTGGTAAAGGCACAAGGCCTCAAAGACAAAAGACAAGGGAAGAGTCTACTTCCCAGCAAGGAGAGTTGCCACTGAGGAATGGGGCATCTGAGGAAGACAAGGAGCTTCCCATAACTAGAGGTCTGCAGCCTTTGTGAGGGTCAGCTGGGGTTGGTAAGAGGAGCAGAGGGACGAGAGTTGTGGCTTCTCCTGGCTGCCGGATTCAAGAGAGAAAAAGAAGACAGACTGCTATTCCAACCTCTCTTCAGGCCACTGAAGGAAGAGAAAGACTGGGAAGAAGACAGCGCAGAGAAAAGTGCCCAGTCTGGATCAGCTTGCTACAGCAGGGACTCCAGGGAAGTTCCCTTTGAACAATAAAGTTCTCTTTCCTTTCACCAGTTCCTCCTGCCCTTCAAAGGCATAGTGCACTGAATAATCATTATTTACCAAGGAGGAGAGTCCTGTACAATCAGCCCCTTGAGCCAACATTACACAGAAAGAGGCAAAAGAAGAAAATTCAACAAACTGGAAATCAAGAAGCTTCTCCACAACCTCTACATGACCTTGGCCAGTATCCTTTCCCTCCATTTCTCCCTCTGGAAGCCGTGAAGGGTTTGCCTATTTAGCCAGAGATCATTTGATCTCTGAGGTTTCTTCCACATATGAATCTGATGGATTCAAACTCTGGGAGCAAGAAGCCCAAGGCTTCCTCCTGATCCAGGGTCCCTAGGAGCCTGCTAAGAGCATTTTCTCCCAAGAGATTTGAGGCTCTAAGTTATACAGCAGAAAGAGTCAATAAGACGTTCTACAATTGCCCACCCCCCAACGACGGTCAGTTGTGCATTCAAGAGTGCCACCCAAACTATTAAGTGAGTACGCCCAGGGAGACCCCAAGGAAAACACCCCCAATTGCCAAGAGATGTCTTTCCACAAGAAGACAGTCATGTGCTTGGGCCTCTGCTAACTCCTTCCTTCGGCAGATTTCCTCTCTGTGCACCTAGTCAAGATCTGGAAGACAAAGAAGCCATCTTTGGCCAGAGCAGGGGAAGCTGTGGGAATCACCAAGACAAGGCTGCCCCCTTGTGGTAGTAACTATCCTTACAACTAGGAAACTCCTGATGATTGCTACACTGTTGCAGTCATTCTGGAAATCATGCTAAACGGGACTGAGTTATCCATACCTTTTGATGCAGAGGACCCACTGCCGGGCACACAATGCCCTGAGGAGGCCAAAGTATTCACAGAAGCAGCTTTTGCAGTAACTGAGAAATGGGAACAAAGCAAATGCCCAATAAATAGAGGCAGGCTAAACACATGGAGGTAACCACGATAATGTAATTCATCAGAAATGCTGAAGATAAAGAACCCGGAGAGGCAGAGAAAACTTGTCTGAACTGATACAGAATGGAGTGTGCAGAACCAGGAAATCTACACCAGGGGCTGACATAACATAGAGAGCCGCCACAGAACACCCAGAATGTTATATAGTTATAACGACAGAGCCTAGCCACAAAGAAGAGGTAGAGACATGAACGTCCCTCCCTAATTTGCAGAGGCAGGGGCCTGTGGGTGCAGAATGCTGCATGTGTTGTTGGATTGCTTTTTGCCTTCTTCTGTTGTAGGCAATGGCTAAGAGAGGAGAAGGGAGACAAATATTTGGAAATTTAGGGGATGTAAAAATTAATGCTGTTGATAAACTTAAAAAATAAGCTAAGAGGTCAGCTTAAAAAAAACATGGTGACCATAGGATTTAATTATAGCCATTATAGCCAATACCAAATGGAATTAAATTGGAATGCACATTATCTAATACATTTGATGCTTAAAAACAAATCCTTCTTCACACCATCCATGCCCAAAGCACTAACCCCAAATACACATGAAGAGCTGTGAACCCAGAGCATCTTGAATCTCCCCACCCCGGCCCTTCCTGCAGAGCTCACAGAGAGACTGAGACTGTGTGTGTGTGTGTGGGGGGGGACGGACACCGAGGTCTTTGCAGCCAAGCCTTCCGAGAAGGTTTCTCCTGCAAGCCCAGCCCCGTGTCCTCTGTCTCCTCTTCACCACTGGCAGGAGCCAAACCTTCAAACTGTCCCCAGATGTTTCACTCAAAAAGCAGGGATGGTATCTCTATTACAGTGAATGCGGGTTTGGGAACTTCTTCCACAAAGGCACCCAGTGTCTTCTCACATCTAAAAGCCACATTTCTCTTGATCCCAACCGAGCTCTTCTTTCTCGCGCCCTAAAAGATCTCTAAAAGCATCAGCCTCCTAAAAAGTACCCTTCCTATAAACATTTGGACATCAGCGCCTAATGAGGACCAGTTACTAAACCCTAGCAACTTGCTGTCAGTCTTTTTTTCTCTTTAGAGAATTAATGTCAGGTTAATTGCTCTTCTGTCACATCAGGAGACACTAATCATGACTGGCTGTCTGTGTTCCCTGCATTCTGGCCTTTTTGCCAGTGATCTAGACGCCCCTCAGTCCTGGAGGGCAGGTATCTGGTGTGGGACACCCCATGGAACATCTACCCCAAACCTCCTACCTTCCGAAACTTCTCCATTTGCTTGAAAAGGTCTGGGTCCAGCTCCTGAGACACGTCTTTCATCCACAGCAAAGCACCACGGTATTCAGTCCGATACTGCTCCATACGGTTCACCGTCAGCCAGGTATCAGATATGGCGCGGTACCGAAATGTCTCCACCTCCTGGTAGAGCCGGCACAAAGGGCTCCGCAACGCCAGCCTGAGGAAGAGATGAAGTCCATGCTGAGGGTGCTGCTGCAGGAAGGAAACCAGAAAATTCCCCAATACTATTTCTCATGCTGGAATGGTGGACCCTTCAGGCAGTGAGATTGAAACCCATCAGGGACCTGGAGGGGGCTCTACCCACTTGAATCCTCAGGCTCAGCATTGTTCTTGGAGCAACAGGCTGGTGTCCTGTCGCTGCTGCTCCTGAGGAATGGAGATGGGGAGGTGCGGTGGGGGAAACCATGCCTGTCCCAAAGGTGAAAATAACTATTATGGAGGCACTAAGGTTTTTCAAGAACTTTTCTCATAACTACCCTGTAAGTTCAGCAGTGTAGATATTATCATTATGCCCATTTCACAGAAAAGGGACAGAAAAATAAAGTGGCCCACTCAGCTGGACTGAGAGCTGATAATAGGAGCAAGGACGCAGCAGGACACCCCTGTGCTCCTGACATCCTAGGTCCAGATGAAATAAAAACAAGGATAATAGTAAAAGCCGAGGATTGCAAGGTGCCTTCCACACATCCCAGCTCTCCCAGAAGGTGCTTCATCTGGGCATTTAGTGTGGGCTGTCCCTCCAGAGGGGCAGGTAGCCTGCAGCCCTTCCCAGTGCCCTCTTCTCAATCATCCCTGGGTCCACTCGGTGGCCTTCTGGGCGTTCTCCTGCCGTCTCACACAGGAGTTCCACCAAGGAGCCCTGTCATCGCTGCATGGCTGCCTTGTCTCTTTTTCCTGTGAGGATCACCCCCATTTCACAGATACAGCAAGCTGAGTCACTTAATCACACAGACAGAAGGGGTTAGATTTGCATCCAGATCTCTTCCCTTCAGTGCTAGGGCTCTCTCTACTAGGCCTGGCTTCCAGCAACATCTGTCATTCTTTGCTTTCGGCTGTTACCATCCTCCCCTACCCTAAAGCCTGATGTTTAAATTTAGATCAAGGAGACCCAGACACCTAGGTCCTCCTTTGGACTCTGGCCAGGCAGAAGTCCTTGGGAAATCTCCTGCTCCAGTTATTGGGGAGAAGAAACACAGGCTAAAAAAGCATTCCTGAATGTACGTGTGTGTGTGTGTGAGAGAGAGAGAGGGTGTGAGTGTATGTATGAGTGCGTGTGTATGTGTGGGTATATGATGTTTGTGTGGTGTGTACATGGGTATGTGTGTGTGTGTGTGTCTGTGTAGTATGTATGTGTGCCATGTGTGTTGTATATGTGTGTGTGGTATGTGCGTTATGTGGTATGTACATGAGTATGTGTCTGTATAGTGTGTATATGAGTGTGCATGTATGTGCGTGCTGTGTACGTATGTAGTGTGTGTGTGGTGTGGTGTGTACATGAATACATGAGTCTTTCCACACTAGACTCTAAGCTCCTTGAGGGCAGGCCCTGTCTGGCTTATTTGTGTTTTGATTCCTAGATCAAATACTAAGCATTTAATAAATGCTTCTTCTATCTCGCTACAGGTCACACTAATTGGAAGAGATCCCCTGTTGATTTAATTTGGGGGCTGAGGAAATTTTATTTATGAACGTAGGACAAAGGGACCACTCTTCCCCAGGAACATGACCACAAAAGTCAAAGACAGACATCCTGGTCTGAGCCACATTGAAAACGGTTGTTTTTTCTCCACAGTCTCAAGAAAACAGACTAAGATGTCAAGAGCCCAGATCAGTTTCAGCTTCGATGACCCTGCACTCGGTGCCAGAGGGGATGGATTCAGCTCACCCAGAATTGTCCACACGAGCGGGAGAGGAGGTGGCTTCTGTGGGGACAACACTCAGGGCCATGGGGCAAGTGAATGAACCTCTTCAGCCATGTGCAGCAGCATCGTGGCATGGCCAGCTTTTCCATTTGGGTTTTAAGACCTCCACGAGCCAGGCAGTGGCCATTGCTCCTGGGACCTTGGTAGTCATTTTCAAAGCTACAACGGCACCGGTCCAGAATGGCATCACACATATCCCAGTGGAACACTGGATTCCTCTCCCTCCATCAATTCCACAGAATCAGGAAGACAAAGTCTTACACAAATGTCTATTTCAACTCTAACACGCACGGGGCAGTGGAAAGGGAGCCAGATTTGGAGTCAGAGAATGTGGGCCCAAATGCCAGTTCTGGTGGCAGCTGCCTGTATGATTGTAGGCAAGTCATTTAACCTTCTGGGCCACAATTTTCTTATCTGTAAAAATGAGAGGGCGGGGCTAGATGGCCAAGGCCCTTTCGGCTCTGGAGAAATGATTCTGTGAATCACCAGTTCTAATGAAACACCAGAGGTTGTCGGCACCTCCTTGGAGCCGATGCCCAAAGAATCCTGGAGTATTCATTGACGCTTCTCTTAAAGAGATCCTTTCTCCTGAACCTGGATAATTTTCCTGGACCTGTTGAAGCCAGAGTTCTGGAAATCCATGTCAATCTATTGGTGTTCTTTGTGACCCTTCCTGGGGCAGCAAAAGTCAGAAGCTGGGGGTTCCTAATGCCTTCACCTGTGGGTTATACCTGCTAAAGTTTCTGCTGGTTTGCAAAAAAAAGGTCAGTTCCTAAGGTCTTCCTGGGGGCAGTCTAGTAGAGTTTTTTTTTAATTCAGCTTGGAAGCCAGAGCACTTGGCTTTCTTCACATCCCAACTAGACTCTGATCTTCTCCAGGAAGCTTCTCTCAAGCCTCCGCTCTTCCTTCCTCCCTATTTATCCTATGTGTGGATTGTAAAGATGTGTTTGATTGTTGACTCCCCATCAGACTGCAAGCTACTTGGGGGCAAGGACTGTATCTGGCTCTTACTCTATCCCCAACACTTAGCCTCACGTCATAAGTACTTAATAAATGGTTATTGACTGATTTTTTTTGCTTTTGCTATTAAAACAAAAGAAACCAAAATTCAGCAAAGTTACACTATCAAGCATGAAGATTAAATGATCAAGGCTGGGATGGGAAGGTGACCCCTTCTTCACTTTCATCCCACATCCAGAAGAATGGGCATGGCCTGAACACGAAAGCCATCGAAGACCCCGGAGTGGGACTCCTGAAAAATCAGGCAGCGCAGCCCTGAAGAAACGTCACCCTTTGGGGGAGCCCCTTCCGTCTCCTGTCTCTGTGACCTAAAAACACGGAAATGCTTTGAGAACTCCTGGCTACTTGCCACAAACAGGTGGCTGTGCTTTCTAAGCCTCCTAAAAAGGGAAGATTACTGGGAAAAGAGAAGTGGGCTTTTTAGGAAGCCTACAGAAAGGGGCCCAACGTGACATGGGCCAATTAGCTTTGTACGGTTCATTATGGCTCTACCACACAGGCTTGGATGAGCCTCTGTCTTCATTGATCCACGTTTATCTAGGGCCAGCTCCAAGGCATGACCAATGCACGTTCCTGTGTGATGGTGTTGGAGGTCAGATCTTACTGTCCTCTTAGAGCAGCCATAGGTCAATGGCAGCAGAATCACAGCTGCCTTCTTGATGAAGGAATGCCCTGGATGAAAGGACCACATTCTGGGATGCTCGATGGTTCACCAGATGCATTCAGGGCACTAGCTTCTGACCTTGCCTCCTGGCTGAATCATTTGAGTTAATGGGCCTAGGCTGACTACTAGAAACACTAATGGGCTACATCTGAGCCTGGTTCTAGGCTAAGAAATGCTTCATTCCCACAATTCCCCTTTTGGTTAAACAGAGGTCATTTAATGAAGAAACACACAGTAAGAAAAATCAGACGTAGCTTTTACTCAGATATCTGGAAGCCAGGCTGCTCCATCCAGAGATGGAGGGCAGCTTTCTGGTCCATGGGATAAGGGTCCCACGAGATTCCTTAACTGAACCATTTTTATTAAGGGAATTCCTGGATCAGCTAAAGAGGACCCTGGGAATAGTGCGCCTCGGCTTGGGTCTGATTCTATCTCCTTTTGGAGTGCTGGATGGGCCCTGGCGCTTCCTGGAGGCCTAGACTTCACCACTGGAGGTTTACTCCCAAATGAACTGCCTTGCTCCCACTGTGGGGGAATGCTTACTGGGAGAGTGGCTCACCTTTGCTGAGAGGAGAAGCACAGTGCCTTTCCCGTGGCCTGCATCATCTTCCCGGCTCGAGTTCTGTCCTGGGAACCCTGGGAGCGAAGGAACCTGCCCAGCTCACTTTCTTCTTGTGACAGGACTGAAGAGAGAAGAGGAAAAGGGACAACGAGCAGGGTGAGGATTCCCAAGCAGGGGAGGGGTGGCATGAGGCGCTCTTTAGAGAGAGCATGAGGATGCAGAGCAAGCCCTCCCTCCACCACCATCCCGTCCCCCTCCCCACCTCTATTCCCTACCCCTTCCCCATTCCCTCTTCCA
>CM053623.1:1577848-1590446 GCA_028646595.1 Phalanger gymnotis | reverse complement strand
AAGTACTTCCACTCAAAAGAAACAAAAGCCATGCTAATGAGACAATTTTGCTTAACAACACACCCATGCACACAAGCTCAGACACAACACATGCAAAACACATACAATGTTCAGACCCACATGTGCAGACTCAGACACATGAATGCACATGCTCGTGCACACATGCTCAGACACAGCTGCATGCCTGCATATACGTACTCAGATAGCGCAGGTATGTACGGATGCTTAGAGACAATGCACACAAATGTTCGGACGTGCATGCATGCATAGAAGCTCAGGCACATGTGTTCCTGTACATTTATGTTCAGACACAGTGCAACATGCTCACACATGTACACATATATGTTCAGACACAATACAACACGCTTACAAACACACTCATGCACATACACATGCTCAGTTACACTGGTGCACGCGTGTGCACACACACACACATACCATACATACACCATTCATTCTACATGTCTCCGTCCCCTCCACCTCCAGAGGAGGGATGATGAGAAGGGCTGACCTCTCCAGGCTCCTTGGGCTGGCAGGGAGATGAGTGTCCAGGGCAAGAGTACTGCCTGACCTTCTCACCTGTAGAATGAGGAGGGGCTCAGACTGGTCAAGTGCTCTGTACCTCGGTTTCTCTACCCAGAAAATACCACTGCCACTTTAGCTTGAACCATGCCTTGTGTGACTGTCAGGCTGTTGAAAGTCAAGCTTACGGGGGAAGAGTCGGTCAACATTCTCACCTCGGGGTCCAAGCCCCAGGAGGGCAGAGGTGGCCACATTTGTTTCTGTGTCCCTGGGGCCTAGTATAGAGCCTGGACCATGGTTGTGGCCTCATCACCGTTGCCTGGATTGATAGGGAAGAAAAAGAATATTTTCTCCATTGTCTAATGGGCCTGTTTTTCTTGGTTTTTACACATCCTTCGAAATGAAAGTTTTCTACACGTCTGTACTTCAGGGCTTTTTCCCAGTGGGTTCCTTCCCTGGGTGGGGAGGAAGTGGACTATGCCCCCCAACAGGATGATCCCACTGGCTCCTCAGGCTTCTTCTTAGGGAGCTGCTGCATTTCAGGGCATTAGCTTCCCCCCCAGTCTAACCAGTGACTGTAAAGGCAAATTATGTTCTCAGAGGTTGTGGTGGCATTTCTGTTTAGGGTGGCGCCCTCTCAGCCAAGGTAGCTCACAAGCGTATGTAAATGATAAGTAGCAAGTGCCCACAGACGGGAGGGATGGGAGGGGCCGTCCATTCGAATTGCTGCCCTGTGAGCGTGGCCCAGAGCCCACCTGGCCTTATCGGGGCGGGCTGTGGCTGCCACCCTCCAGGAAGCTGGGCCACAGCCCGCAGTTGCCTCGGGATCGGACTGAGCCCAGTGCTAAAATGGTAATAACCAGCTTGCTGTGTTCCTATTCCAGCTGAGGATAGGAAGAATGCTTTCTCCACCCCAGAAGGGGAGTCGACCCATATCCAGGGCTCAGGTAAGCAGGAGCGAAGGGCTGCCTCGGTTTACCACATTGACTCAGGAACGCTTGGGAAACTAAGCTGACTTGTTTTTTCTCCTTTTTCTCCCTCTAAAGGATCTATTGATGAACTGTTGGACCTGAGGCCAGCAGAGACAGGTAGGAATAATAAACTTCTCTGGGGTTTTAAAACTTCTGAGATTTAAAAAATTAAATCTATAGAAAATTAGTATCATTTTGTCACCTTCATATTTTAAAGTGAGTGACTTTCTTGGTGTCTATGACCTGCCTTGTTGAAGGTCTAAGCTTAGCCAGGCCCTACAGAAGGGCCTCTGATGCCCTCCCAGCTCCGAAATCCTGTGGTCCAGGAGCGTGGCCCTGTTACACCGGCCTGCCCCAGCATGATCATGTCTGGAGCAAAAGGACAGATCAGCCCATTTCAGAGACTTCCCAGTCCAAAGAAGAGGCTGCTGGGTCCCAGGGAGGAGACAACCAAGGTGTCCAGCCTGAAACAACTGGGCTGCTCCTGCTCTGGTCCCCAACCACATGTGGAGATGAGACAGGTCTGGCCCAAAGAGAGTTGCCCCCGCCCACCTTGGCCAGTGAGGTGCTAGCAGGTTTTCCTGTCTCCATGCCATCCCTCATGTTGATTTGCTGATTTGACTAAACCATAAAGCGATCCTGTTCTTTGACATGTGACACCAAACTGACTGAGGGTCTTTAGTTAGGTGCCTCAGAGGACTGCGTTAACTAGAGCTGTGCCCCCCACCCCTGCCCCATTCAGTATCTTCAGGAGGCCATGCTAGGCTGTGGTGGGGATGGAGTCACATTTGGAGCACGTGTGCATGTTTACAAGCACACACCTGCTCCTGCCTGTTTTGTGAAAGGCTTTCCTTCTCTTCTTATCTGTATGGTCCGGGTCTCTAACAGGAGCCCGGGTCATCTGTGACAAAGGTGTTGTTTGTCCCACCAGCCACATGCAGAAGGAGGAAGTCAGAGATCTGAGCCCTGAGCGATCCCAGGGATGACCTCAGCTTTCTTGAAAGCCACCTCATACTGCCTGCTCCTCACTCTTGTGGCTCCCACCCTCTGGTCAGGCCCTCTCCCCCGGCAGGTGCCCAAGGTTCCCTTGGCTCCTAATTAGCCAAAATCTCAGTGAATCTCAGCCAAAAGGAAGTCCAGAGACTCTCTGTGAGTGAAAAAATCCTGCACCACAGTCCTGCCCCCTGCCACAGAGGCTCTTCTAAAGCCCTCCAGTGAGGCAGAATCTCCTCCTTTCTCAGGCCTCGTGCCTCTTTGGAGTCAAGCAGCACAGCTCTAGAAGCCAGTCCTCACCAGGTGTTTCAGATGATGCTTTGGGGCATGTGCTGAAAGTCTTGTCCATCCCTGAGCTGTGGAGCCCAAGGCTGTGTAGGAGCCCCACCCAGGGCTAAGTGCCTGGTGCGGGGGGCACGGCACAAAGGCAAGCCAAGGCTCCGGGAGCTCAGGTCTTAACACAGGAAGACAACACCTGGGGAGGGACAAGAGAGAAGCCCCCTTGTGGGCACAGTGAAGTGGATAGAGGCCCTGGGGAGCCTGGACAGGAATGAGGAGGAGGAGGACAAGGCCGGCCCAGGCACACTCCTGAAAATGGACCAGGTTAGTCAGAGGAGGCGGCCTCAGAGTGGCATAGATGTCCAGGGCAAGGGGGCTGCAGAGACAGCGTGGGGAGCCAGGGTGAGGAATGGACACAGTCTAGAAAGTGCCTGGCAGGGGAAGAGTCAGGCTGGGGCCCAGAGAAGGTCAGAGGTGAGACATCTGCCCGAGATCACCACTGAGTCCGGCCCCAGGGGCTGTCCACAGCCGCACCAATGTGGTAAACCAGAGTCAGGCCTTCCCCTCTTGGAACCATGATGTCGACTGAGATTCTGTTATGTTAGCTCCAACCAGAAATCCAAACCCTGTTTCCCAATCCCGTTCCTTTAATTAGCTGCACTTCTCCTACCCCTACCTAGGGCAGCCGGTGCCATAGCCATAGATCACCTGGTCGGCAGTCAGGAGGGCCTGAATTCAAATGTGGGCTCGCATGCTGGCTGGGTGACCCTGGGCAAGTCACTCCTGTGTCTGCCTCTGTTTCCTCATCTTTGACATGGAGATAACAATAGCCCCCACCTGTCCTGACTGGTGGAGATCAAGTGCGTGGCTCAGTGCACCAGTAGGTGCTGTGGAGAGGCTGGTTCTCCTCCCTCCCCTCTTCCCACCGCAGGGGGGACTTCATGCCTCCCCCCACCCCAGGACAGAAGGCTTTCTGGAGATACAGCTGCCAGGGCTCAGCCTCTGTGCTTCACGGCTCTGGAGATGCTGCCTGGAAGGGAACACGCTCCCAAGCGTTCACATCAGGGTGACACGGCTGCCTCTGAGCTCCCAGGGGAGCAGCCGGCGCCCAGGACCCGTCTCATCTTTCTATGGCTGGAGCTGAGGCACCTGCTGGGGGAGGAGACAGGGAACAGGCCTTGAGCAACACTAGGCGTGGAACCTCTGGCTGGTCACTTAAATTCTGAGCCTCAAAAATCTTACAGGGATCAAATGCTGCAAAATGCTTTGCAGACGTCTCAGTGCCGCACAAATGTTATTTTGTTGTGATTATTAATAATCGCAGTTGTTGGATGTCCCATCCCAGAAGTACCTAATCCTCTGTCCCCTGACCCCCATTAGGGCTGCCCCACATCCCCCTCCTCTGTGTCTCCTGCCCCCGCCGTCCCTTCTCCTATCTGTTCAGGGCTTCTCTGCCTCTTCATGTCCCTTTTCTTCCTCTCTTGAAGTATTTATCCTGTCCTTTCCAGGGACACCCCCAATAACACAGACTTAGTGTTAGCCCTTAAGGTCAATCCTAGTTTAGAAAAAGCTAATAGGGAAAAGAAAAAGCCCCAGTGATGGAGATTGACTCCAGAATCCATTGGGTCTCCATTCATCCACACCTCCTGGCCTCACTCCACGAGCTTCATCTTGAAAATGAGGGGCTGCGTCCCTCTAGCCTCCTGCTTCCCCTCAGGTGCTTCTCAGGCCCATGGACTGGGCATTGCCAAGAAAATGAAGAGACAGAAAGGGAGAGGGGAAGAGGGAGGGTGAGAGAGGATGGAGAAGGACAGGGAGAGAGACAGAGACAGAGATAGAGATAGAGAGGGACAGAGACAGAAAAAGAGGGAGAGAGAGAGAGAAAGGAAAGACAGAGAGACAGAGAAAGGGAGTGGGAGAGAGAAGAGAGGGAGGGGGGAGGAGGGAGGGAGAAGGGAGAGAGATCTTGAATTAACTACACAGTAACCCTGGATAGAGCCCTTCTGCTCTCCGACCATTGTTTTTCCATCTCTTCCTTTTGTGTGTTGTTTATAATCAAGTTGGCATTTGGGATTTTCATCTTGATTCAAGTGGCTTAGGTGTATTATTAGTCATGATGTAGAGGGAGGGAGGCAGGCAGAAAAACAGAGACGTAATCTTCCTGTTTAAAATACGGATAACGATAAAAAGGAGTCATGCTTGTCTGGGTTTTTCTGTCGTTTTCCCTGGCCCGGCTGTGTCCTCAAGAGGCCATTCAAGTCTATTTAGGATCACAAATACCCTGGGAGGAGCAGACAGGCTGAATGGCCATTGGTGTGCTCTGTCTCAGCTCCTGGACGAAGCCCTTTTCAGGGCCTGTAGGATCTGAGGTTAGAGCACTGTTCTGTCACGCAGGGCAGATCCCTCAACTCTGCCAGTGGCTGGGGAAAGAGTCAGGCTCACTGGCTTTCGCTATGTGCTGGTGGGTGCTGGGGGACCCAGCCAAGACAGAAGGCCTGTCTCTTGGCCTCTTACCCTGGATGTGCTGGTCCTACTGGGGGGTGGTAAGCTCAGGCTCCAGGCAAATGATGGGGAAAAGGACCTGCCTGTATCTGTGTGCAGGGGCACAAGGTTAAAAAGCAATTTTACTTCAAGGGTGTGCCTAGAACTGCTTTTTAAAAGGTGACTTTTAAGCAGTTTGCACTTACTAAAGGCTACAATGATTTTCATTGAACTGTAGGACTAGCAACATGTCAGGTAAACTACACAGGTTTCCCTCCACCTTTCTAGCACGTGTTTTTTTAGCCTTCCTGAAAACCATCAGCCATCAGCAGCTCCCTGCACCTTTGTGTGATGCCGTCTTGGTTACATCAAGAGAGGCTGAGCTTCCAGTAGAAGAGGTGAAGTTTCTGCAGGACTCCTGCCCCAGTCAGACCACTCCTAGGAGACTGTGTTCAGCTCTGGACACCACAGTGTAATAAGCTAGAGAGTACCCAGAGGACAGCAACCTGGTCGAAGGGCCTCGAGACTGTCAAATGAAGACTGGTTGACGGAACAGAGATGGTTAGCCTAGAGAAGAGAAGTTTCAGGGACAACATGATTGAAAAGGGGTCATGTAGACAAGAGATTTCCCTTTTTCTGTCTGGCTGTGGTGGGTAAAATCAGGAGCCATGGGTAGAAGCAGCAGAGAGGCTTCTTAACCATTATAGCTGTCCCAGCGTGGGATGAGCTACCTGGGACATTGTGAGGAAGTGCGTTGCCCCAGATATGAGGCTCAAAACCTGTGATGCACAAGAGAAGAGAGAGGGTGAGAAGATGAGGCTTCCTGCTAATCCTGGTGTGGGAGTCTTCCTGGGCAGTGGTGAAGAGAAAGAGACCAAGCAGTTAGTTCCCAGCTAGATGTGCTAGCCACTGTGGGCTTTCTCAAGTCTGTCTCTTTGTGGTTCTGTTTCTTCCTCCTCCCTGAGGAGGTAACAGCATGCTGGGCAGGCTTCTTTGTAAGGGGTCTCCAGCCTTGAAGCTCTCTCCAGGGAGCCCAGCTCAGCCATGGCCCTTGGGAGAGTTCTGCTCCATTTTCTGTACTTCTCACTGGTGCAGCCACATGGCACTTTGTTTCCTGGAGCCCCCCAGGCTTGGAGTTAGGCAGTGGCCTGTCTCCAAGGTCACTTTTGACTTGTCACCTGGGGAGGGGGTCCTATGTGTGATACCTACAGGAGGCTCAGCAGGCCACTTTGCTCTTGCCCAGCTATACACAGGCCAGTGTCACCCACTGGTGATCGACCACCAGTGGCCCCATAACTTTTATCTCCAGTCGGCAGTTTGAGTGGGGGAGAAACTAAAAATAACAAAGAAAAACCAGAATTACTGTCTGAGGCAGGGTTCTTGAAGGGTGACCTGGAAACTCCTGGAGGGCCCTGAGACCCTTTCATAATAAATAGTACTGAGATGTTTTCATTTCTGGTACAGTAAATATTGATAGCTGTAACTCACATAAACCACATAAACAAAAGGGTTTTGGGGAGGAGGTTGTCCTTTGATAATCTTTAAGAATATAACAGGATCTCCTAAGAAGTACTGATCCAAAGGAACGTGGCAAGGCTGTGCTTTGTTCAAGGCCTGGGGGTTACAGAGACAAAGATGAAGTCATTCTTGTCCATGAGTGTTGAGGAGTTTCAGGAAAGGCCTCCCATAGGAGACAGCCCCAAGCTTAAGCCTTGAGGAGAGCCAGGGATTCTGAGAGGCAGAAGGAGCAAGGTGGGGAGGGAATGCTTTCCAGGCATGGGATACAGCCCATGCAAAGGTTGGGAGGCTAGAGGTGGAAGGAACAATTAGGCCCTTCTGGCACATGTGAAGGAGAGGCCTGTGCCATCATGTCAGGAAAGGTGGTCACCAGCCATATTGTAAGGGGCTGGTGAAGCACCTTCTTTACTGTGACAATAAGGAAGCCATCCTGCCCCTCGAGGAGGAGGGAGGGGGGACAATCTACGGCCACAGACCGTGAGGCTCCCCTGGGTTTGTGTCCTTGGCTGGACGAAGCTGTCCCACCTGTGCTCCCGCTCTCTGCCCACCCCTGAGCTCTGGGGCCACTGGGAAGCTTCAGAAATGCAGAAGAGAGTCTCGGTGAAGGCGCCATCCTTTGGGCTTGCTCTGTCTGGGAGCAGACTGATGCCAGGTGGCTGGTTCTCTTTGTATGCCTTTTGGGCTTTTTAGTGGAAAGATTTCAGCATCATTCCTGGATCATGGATTTGACTGTGGGATGGACAGAGTGGGCAGGACTAACCTTGGAGTTTCCAAATCTCGTCTGGATCCTCCGTGGGTCTGAGCTCTTTGGAAATGCATATTCTCCTCTCTCCTCTTCCCCGAAGACCTGCTGGGGGTGGGAGGCCTCGCTGCCAGGCCTCCCAGGTGACTTTGACCAGCGTCTGTCGGTTCCTTTCCAGGCGCTTCAGAGTCTGATGCGGCTGACAGGGATGACATACAGCTGCTTAACGAGATTCTCAGTGCGTCTTCCCTGGACGAGGGAGACTTCAGCAAAGAGTGGACGGCCGTCTTTGGGAGTGAGCAGACCCCAGAGCCCACAGCCACGTGTGCGCCAGGAGAGCCAGAACCAGGGCCCTCTCCATCATCGAGCTTCCTCCCTTCCCAGCTTCTAGACAAAAACGTGCATGACTTACAGTCATCCCTCCAAGGTCAGTGTCCAGCACCATTTGGAGGAAAGAGATGGGAGCGCGGAGTCTCTCTGCTTTTCTCTCCTTTCTTCCCATGGCCATGGCCTCAAGAATCAGAATCAAGTTTCGGTTTAGAATAGCTTGTTAGATTTACTCCTCAAGTTTTTCTCCCCCATATCAATTAATCAGCAAATGTGTCTTAAGCCATGACTGTCCTGGGCTTTGTGCAGGGGAGACTGACTGTGTAAATCTGAATGTGACTCAAGCTCCACCCTTGCCTAGGAGCTCGTGCTCTAACAGAGGAAGACAACACATCAAGGAAGGCTGGCGCGGGAATGGGGAGGCAGAGACAGCCAGAGAGCAAGAGGAGCATTTTTTTGGCACCAACCGTGTGCCAGGCTCCACGCTAAGCACTGAGGATGCAGAGACAGACAGCAGTACTGTCCCTGCTCTTGAGGAACTCACATCCAATAGAGGAGACCTCATAGATAACTGGGCGCAAGCCAGATGGGAACAAGGCAAACCAGATAATCTCAAAGGGAAAGGCTTCCTTCAGCAGCCAGGCTTTGAGTCAGTGTTGGAAGGAAGCAGGGGAAGGTTCACTCCTGAAATACGGGGGCAGGGTCTCTCCAGGATGGGAAGGTGGCAGGTGAGCTGGAGAAGACCAGGGGGCTTGAGCTTAGAAACCCTGAGTGCTCAGTGCTCCTCTTCTCCCCCTCGCATGTGGTCGCTGAGGAAGGGGAAGGTGGGAAGCCTTGGGAGCCATGTCCAGGGTGGACTGGAGCAATACAGATGCAGAAGGTAGGGATCCTGGTGGCCTTGCTCCAAAGCACTGCCTTTGCTGGATTTCAGGCTGGAAAGAGAGCCCAGGCAGCCCTCCACCCATCTGGAAGCCAGCAGTGGTCCCAAAGCCCACCACCCAGAGCAGCACCACGCCCCCGGTGAAAGGTGAGCCTCTTCTGGTTGTGTTTTGGAGGTGACAGTCAGTTGGTGACTACTCTGTGATGAGTGGGAGGGGCTTGTTGGGAGGGTGAGGTGGGGAATGGCTCCCAGGTTGCACACTCTGACCTTCCTGCCCACCGGACGGGTGACTCCAAGTCTCCACCCCTCTCAGGATGCTGGTCTAGGGTCCTGTGAGGAGCTACCCTGCTGGGATCCCCTGGGCACCTCTTCTTTTGTTCCACACCCACCACCTCTCTCCTAAAACCTGCTACCTGGTGACTGCAGTCTTCACAATAGTGGCCCTGCCATTTACTCCTAGTGGGACCTTGGGCAAGGGGACTCAGCTTTATCCTCTGTAAAATGGGAATGTTGGAGTCGATGACCCCTACAATCCCTTTAGAAGTGAAGGCAGAAGGAAGGGCGGGGCAGAACACTACTTCAGACACCTGGGCTGGAATCCTGGTTCTGGCTCTTACCAGCTGGGTGATTTTCCCAGACTCTGTTTCTTCATCAGAAAAAATTGGGGTAATAGTAGTTGCCCTCCTCCCAGCAATGAGGTAGTTACAGGGTCGTTGTGAGAAAAGTACTTTGTAAATCTTCCTGTGCCCCAGAAATGTGAGTTTATTGCCCTGAAAGTGAGTCTGTTTGTAAAGGACAGTGTCGGGAGTCTGGGCAGGTGGGGGGTGGAGGGTGCAGCAGGGAGTTGTCCGGGGTAGCCGCGGAGGCGCAGAGGTCGGGGGTGGGTAGGGCAGATGGGCAGGACCTGAGGCCAGGGTGAGCGCGAGGAAGAAGCAGCCAGCTCAGGTTCTCTCCCTGACCACAAACCTCAAGGCATCAGTCCCCTTGGCGAAAGAGCTGTGGGGTTATCCTGAGAGGGTACAGAGGGTTCAAGAGCCTCCCGGCTGGGGGTGGGGCAGCAGGGCTGGGCAGAAGAAAGGGAAGGTCCAAGCGGGGGGCGGGGGCGCTTCTGTGAAACGAGAGGAGTGCCCCCGATGGGGCGCCTTGAACACCCGGCGTCCTGCCGGTGCCGACGGTGTCGTCCTCTCCCAGAAGCCGAGAAGAACGCTCGAGACCTGACGGCCTGGTTCAGCCTCTTTGCCGACCTGGACCCGTTGTCCAACCCAGACGCTGTCGGGAGAACGGACAAGGAGCACGAGCTGCTCAACGCGTGAGTGTGCACGGGCGTGTGCACGGGCGTGTGTGTGCACCGGAGTGTGCACGGGCGCCGCCGCCACTGCGCGGCCAGACCGTCTCCTGCGTGAATGTTTCTGTGCCGTGACAATAAAAGGGGACAGTTAGCCCCGTTATATTGCTATTGCCGGCTGCGACTATTCGCTGTTTATTGTCGCTGATCTGTACCTCCGTTGTGGGAGCCACGGCAGCCAGCCGAGGCTGGGGACTGAGAAGACCTGAGTTCAAATCCAAGCTCAGGCACTGACTGTGTGTGATCCTGGGCGGGCAGCTTCACTTCTATTTGCCTCAGGCTCTTCATCGGTAAAATGAGGACCTTCGTAGCTGCTGTCTCGAGGGGAGAGGGGGAGGAGGGGCTTGTGAGGATCAGATGAGATAATGTTTGTAAAGCACGTTGCAAAGCTTAGTCTATTATTAGTACTGCTTTATTACACGAGATTAAACAGTGATGACCAATCCTTCAGGCCATCTCCAGCCTCCGCTCTTGCCATGCCCAAGATGGGTACTACCTGAATGCCAAGTGGCATTTATATTTGTGTGTAAAAGGCCAAGAGCAGCCCAGTATCCCAGTGCCTCTTCCACCCTCATTCCCTGCCCTGAGATAGACACCCAGGAAACGTGTTCGTGCGTGGCCGGTCACTACCCATCATGGAGGGCAGCCAGGGCATTGTGAGGCTCTGGTGAGACACTGGATGTAAACCACTTTGCAAACCGTAAAGCGCTATAGAAATGCCAGTGACATTCATTGTTAGCCTCTCCTGAGCCTTGGATGGCACAGTCCTGCTGAGCTTAAGCCCTGATTGATGCTGCTTTCTGAGGCATACACGCTCCCACTGAAAACTATACAACGGCTCTCAAAAGCCATAGCTCTAGCACGTCCCAGAGAACCAGCCGTGGTCCCGGAGATGCCAAGGAGGGGGCTGGGAGGGATGCTTTTCCTGACTCTGTCCAGGAAAATGCTTTGAGTGACACACCGTCACAGAATGTTGAGCCCCAAAGCAGCTGGAGGAGGCGGTGTGATGCCCACAATTCCTGCCACCTACACGGTGGGAAGGGGGAGATCTCTTGGGAGTTCCAGCTAGAGAGGGCTGAGCCAGACAGGGATTTGCCTATGAGAATGGGGGGCCACCAGCTTGTCCCAGGAGGGGCCCGTGCTGGAGACAGAGCAGATCCAGCTGACTTGCAGTGAGTGCACCTCCACAGCGAGGGAGACAAGAAGACCCATTCTTTTTTAAAAGACAGAAAGTAAATTCAGCTGCTGGACTTCATCCCCTCTCACCGGGCCCCCTAATAGGTCTCCTTTCCTCCAGCCTCTCCCACTTCCAATCTGTCCTCCACACACTGGCCTAAGCGCTTGTTCTGGTCAAATCTGCTTCCTCCAACACATGCACAGATAAAGCCCAGGATCTTGTTTGGATCAGATGCCCATTCCAGGCCTTGCCTTTCCAGACTGATGGCACATTGGCTCCTTGCACACCTTCTGCTGGATTCGCCTCTTCGCACCTTTGCACCAGCTGTCCACTGTGCCTGGAATGAATTCCTCACTTACCTCTGCCTCTTAGAATCCTCAGCTTCCTTCAAAGCGCGACCTTCTCCAAGAAGTCTCCCCAGACTCCCCACTTCCAGCGTGCCGTCAGTGCCTGCGTGTTGTTTTCATTTCTGTCTTTGAATCTCCAGTGGTCAGCGCAGCACCTGGCCCACAGTAGATGCAGCCTCATAAAACGAATAGCGAATGTTTCTACAGCACCTTCTGTGGGCTGGCTGTGCTGAGCGCTTTATGTTTATCTCACCTAGTCCTCACAACAGGCCTGGGAAGGAGATGCCCCTCTCTCCATTGTCCCCATTTTACAGATAAGGAAATTCATCAAAAGCAGAGGTTGAGTGAGTTGCTCAGGGTCACACAGGTAGAAAGTGCCTGAGGCTGGATTTGAATTCAGGTCCTCCCAACTCCAGGCCCAAGGCTCTATCCATTGGGCCACCTGGCTGCCCCACATCTGCTGGGCAGAGGACCGAGACCTCACCCATGTGAGGACTTCCTGTGCCCCTTCTATCCTGCGCTCCTGTCCACTTCTCTCTGTAAGCAGTTCCTGAAGGGTCCAACAGCCTGTTCTAACGGGTTGAGTCCCAGGGTCACCCGAAGGCTGCACCCTTGCCCCCCTCGCAGTCCTGCGAGTCCTCGGTGGTGTCTTGGGCCACTAATTCAGAAGCAGTTGTCAGTGACTCACATCTACTTCAGGTCTTCCCAGGGAATTTTGGGTGCCTCAAAGTTTGATTTTCCAGGTCTTGGTTTTGTGATTCACAAACCACAGAATATCACCAGGAAAGCTGTTTGGGCAGCGAGCAGGCCTGAGACCATGGCAAGGCACCAAGTCCCCAGTGCAATCCAGCCTGCCCACCTCCTACTCCATCATCGGTGCCTTCTTCCCAATGCCCCGGTAGTTGGAGAATTCCTCCCAGAGCCTTCATGGGAAGGCACCCAAGTCATCATCTCATTTCCCAGCTGGCTGCACTGCTTGGGACATCTCCATCATGCTCCCATAGCCCGGCACCTTC
>CM053623.1:1560492-1577748 GCA_028646595.1 Phalanger gymnotis | reverse complement strand
CCAGGAAAGCTGTTTGGGCAGGGAGCAGGCCTGAGACCATGGCAAGGCACCAAGTCCCCAGTGCAATCCAGCCTGCCCACCTCCTACTCCATCATCGGTGCCTTCTTCCCAATGCCCCGGTAGTTGGAGAATTCCTCCCAGAGCCTTCATGGGAAGGCACCCAAGTCATCATCTCATTTCCCAGCTGGTTGCACTGCTTGGGACATCTCCATCATGCTCCCATAGCCCGGCACCTTCTTCCCTCCCCACATCTGCTTTGGGCCTTCCTTCTGTGGGTTGTCCCCCCACCCCTCTAGATGGTAAGCTCCTTGAAGTCAGGGGCATCCCCCGCACTTAGCACAGTGGCCAACAAGAGTAGGTACTTAATGTTTATTGACTGACTGGGCGTAGCCCATGTCTAGCTGCCATGCCTGCTCAGATAGATGGACAGATGGACACAAGTTGGCCTTGCATAGACCTCTCTCTCAACGATCCCTCCCCATCTGGCTTTTGCCCAGCCACATCTAAAGGCCTTTTCTCTATTCTCACTCTATTCTCTCTCTGCAGCCTTCCCCATTGTTGGGTCTCTCTCTCTCTGTCTCTCTCTCTCTCCCCTTCCCTTCCTCTCTCTCTCTCTCTCTGTCTCTCTCTGTCTCTCTCTCTCTCCCCTTCCCTTCCTCTCTCTCTCTGTCTCTGTCTCTCTCTCTCTGTCTGTCTCTCTCTGTCTCTCTCTCTCTCCCCTTCCCTTCCTCTCTCTCTCTCTCTCTGTCTCTCTCTCTCTCTCCCTGTTCTTGGGATGCCCCACCCTCTCTTCTTCCCTATTGTTGGTCCTTCTCTCTAGGTTTTTGGGATGTCTCACCCTCTCCTGGTTCTCTTCTTCCCTCACCGAGGCTCTTTCTGTCTCTTTGGCTGGATCCTCCTCCAGGTCAGCCCTCTAACCATGGGAGTTCCTCAGCTTCTATCCCTCTTCTGTACTACTTTCCTTGGTGATCTCACCAGCTCCGCAGATTTAATGACCATCTCTATGCTTACCATCTTCAAACCGACCTTTCCTGCCCCAATCTCTCTGCTGACCTGCAGTCTCAAATCTCCAACTGCCTTTTAGACATCTCAAACTGGATATCCGGTAGAGAATTTATATTCAATATGTCCAAATCAGACTCGTTATCTTTCCGCAACCCCTCCCCCAACCTCCCCTATTACTGTAGAAGGTAATAAACACCACCCTCCCAGTCCTCCAGGCTTGCAACCCACAAGTCATCCTGAATTCTGCACTATGGTTTGCCATTTCCTTCCCCAGTTCATTTTACGGATAAGGAAACTGAAGCGGACAAGGTGAAGTGACTTGCCCAGGGTCATTCAGCTACTAAGTGCCTGAGGCCAGATTTGAACTCGAGATGAGTGTTCCTTGCTCCAGGCCTGGTGTTCTGTGCACTATGGTGCCCCCAGCAGGCTTCCTTCAAGTCTCACCTAAAACTCTACCTTGTGTAGGAAACCTCCCCTAACCCCTCTTCATTCCAGTGCCCTCCCTCTGAATGGCTCCCGATTTGTCCTACATATTGTTCCATATATCCTGTATATATGTCCTATATAGCCTTCTTTGTTAGCTTGTTTGCACACTGTCTTCCCCATTAGATGCTAAGCTCTTGGAGGGCAGGCCCCATCTTTTGCCCCTTTTTGTATCCCTGTTGCTTAGCACAGTGCCTGGGGCATAGTAGGCACTTGGTAAATGTTTACTGATTCCTGCCATAACACTGGCAGACACACGTTTGTCCCCACTCCCGGTGCTTTTTTGTACATGACCAAGGGCAGGGACGGCTGGGCCGCGGCTTCTCTAGCCCTCACCACCATTCTGCTCCCCATGAGCTTGGAATGCTACAGATGGATGCCCACAGGCTTCTCTCCCGGCCCACAGTGGACTCTGACACTGCCAAGGCTGGATTTTGCCGCACAAGCAAAGCCCTCCCGAGCTGAGAGACTGCGGGGAGAGGAAGCTGAAAAGTTGCCCGGTGAGAACGGGCAGGAGGCTGGCAGGGAGCAGCTGCCACGAGTATCTGCACGGGCTGCTGAGGTCATGGCGGTGACCGCAGGGACTACGTGTGGCTCCAGGAATCACCGGGGCTGCGAAGGATCTCCCGCAAAACCAGGCCTTCCTTTGTCACGCTTTGAGCATAAGGGCCCTCGAGATAGGCGAGAGAAGGCAGCCCTCAGGGCTGTCAGAGGCTGGGTCTCATCTCCTTTGCTTGGTCACGAGCTCAGGCTGCCAAAACGTCGCCCAACGCTTTGGTGTGAGAGAGGAGGTGGGGAATAGTGTGACTTTTTTTCGTTTGTGTTTGTGAGAGCTTGAAAACCAAACTTATCCCAAGGATGTCAGAGCAGTGTCCTCATCTACACACAAAGAAATCTCTGTAGAAATCTCTGCATTGAATGGGGGGAGGGAGGGGCTGGGGGGCCGGGGTAGCAAAGAATGAGAACAAAGCAGACACTGATCGGCTAAACTAGCCGCGGTCCGCAGATGTCACGGGGATAGCGCTGTGCTGTGAGAAAGAAGGCGCAGGGAGATCTCTGGGGACAGAGGCAGTGATGCGCTGTGCCCGGGAGACAGCGGACACAGGACCGAAGCGCACGGCAGCTCCGTGAGCCGCCGGATCTCCAAGGAGAGGCCTGAAGAGGCCCCTCCCGGCCTGCTCTAGAGCGGTGGGGGTGGGGGTACGGGACCCCCAGAGGGGCGGTCCGCGGAGCTGCTGCTAACCGTTCTCTCCTCTTTGTTACAAGCTACAGCTCTCTGTATGGGGAAGGAGCGGCATTTCGAGAAACGAATGATGATGGAAAAATAAGTAAAGAAAAACCACCTCTGGGCATCTTTAAAATTGCTCTGGCTTTAGCCCAGATTTCTTATATACTTGGTCAGGTCCAGTCATTCATCGTTGACCTTCAGTGCTCTCCTAACGAAAGGGCACTGGACAGGAAGGAAGGAAGGAAGGAAGGAAGGAAGGAAGGAAGGAAGGAAGGAAGGAAGGAAGGAAGGAAGGAAGGGAAGCGAGGGAGGGAGGGAGGGAGGAAGGAAGGAAGGAAGGGAGAAAGGGAGAAAGGAAGGAGGGAGAGAAGGAAGGAAGGAGGGAGAGAGGAAACAAGCATTCATTCAGTGCTTACTACACGCCAGGTCTCTCCTCTCCCCTCTCCCCTCTCCTCTCCACTCCACCCCCCACCCCCCAGGCACCATGAAGGGGCAACCAAGAAAGCAATGGTAGTTGAGGAAAGGCAGAGAACACTTGGTCAGGCAAAGCCACAGGGAAGACTGCTGAGCCTGGGGCTGGGTAGGAAGAATGAGGAGAGGTGGGTGAGGGAAAGAGGAAGGAACACAGACCAGGCATCCGCCAAATGAGAAATTCTTCTAGTTAGCAGTGACCTGTAAGAAAAGCCATTTTGTCAGTGGGCCGAAGGCAGGTCCTGGAGATCCCAGCTCGATGGAAGCCGGGTGGAGGCTACAGTAGCAGCGGCATGGGAGCCTGGTTTGCAGAACATAATCCTCTGGCGGTGTTTGTCAGTGAGTCACAGGACTGCAGACCTGAAGGACACTCCATGGTGACACCTCCTCCGGCCATCTTCTCCGCCGTCCTCTTCTCTCCGGTTCTCGGTGACCACGGCTCCTCCATTCTCTCTCCACAACACCCCCATGACACAGCACATTCAAGTTCTCAACACCTCTCCCGGGTGCACCGACAGCACGGCCAACACTACCTGTGCCCAAGGGCCATGTGAGACCACTAAACGCTTGCTGAAATCTGGTGAGAGTGACTGTTCCTGGGTCTCCCGCATGCACCAAAGCCATCAAGAAGCTCGAGATCAGTTCACTTGCAAAGGTCTCGGGGTTTTCGCGGACTGCACGCTCCGTGTGCGTGGACTAGCCCCGAGAGCCCTCCCAGCCGGCAGATCCTCCCCACGTCTGAAATGCGACACCACAGGCCCCCAACTGTCTCTCTGAGGAGATGGAGGCCTTCCCAATCAGGCGCCAAACTGATGTAGGCCCCCTTACACACGGCTCTCTTCCCACCCCGCCTTCGCCCAGGCTGACCCCTAGTACCAGGAGAATGCGGTCCTCACCCCTACCTCCACAACCCCAGTCTCAGTTTAAGCTCCACCTCTGACAAGGAGCCTTTCCTGACCCACCCCCAAGGCTGCCTGCAGGACTCAATCCAACTCCCCTTCATGGAGGAAGCTCCACTGCCATCTAAGGCTCTTCATTCCTCACCTTTGGCCTTTTTGGTGGCACAGGGGTATTCTCTGCCATCCACGTGCTAAAACTTAGGCTCTGCGCACCTTTGGGTGGGCATCCCGGTTGCTACAGCTGTTGGTGTTTTGGTATCCACAGGCCTCCTGGTTTGGCTGTTCAGAAGTCCCCTCCTTGCCTTGGCTCAGGGTTCAAAGGGCACAAACAGATGTGATTCCTCTGGCTTAATTTCAAATGGTTCTTTAGAAACGCTGGATCAATTTGCAGCTCCACCAACAATATATCAGCATACCTGTCTTCCTAGAGCCTGGCCAGACTGGGACTTTAATCTGCCTTTCTCCCTGTTAGTGACTGACCAGGCTGCCTTTCAGGGTTATTACCACCACCCCACTTTGTGGCTCTACTTGTGCCACATTCTGTCACCCAACTTTGCTGCTTGTGTATTTGTCTGGAATGCACTCGCTCCTAAGCTCCATCTCTTAGAACACTTTAGGTCTGGTCTGACCTGGGCAACACTATTCGCTCCTTTGTTTCGGACATCAGGCCTCTCAATGCAGACTAGGATCACACCGTTAAGTCACCATAGGCTTGCAGTCTACTGAAGCCCCCAGACCTTCTTTAAAAGAACTCATCTAGTCTTTTGACACGTTGGTACAGCAGACTCTGTGAAGGTAACCAGACTCAGAATACCCTGGCTAGTCTCCCACTAGCTTTGTGGATGGGCCGGGGACGTCTTCCCCTTCCAGAACGTCCAGTAACCTTTGCCCCTTGATGCACTCGGGCTATAAGATGCCTCCATGGAGGTCCCTGGGCCCACAATTGTTGCATTGTGAGTTAAAAAGGCTTTTCTTTCCTTTTTCTAAACCTAGTAATTTTTCTAAGCCAAAGAAATACCCCAGGACACAGCAATGTCCTTGGAGGCTGTCACTCCCACAAATCCTTTGTATATAAAATCATGGATGGTGATGGTGGAAGTTCTGTCCCCCTACATGACGCCCTCGAGTCTGCGCCAGGCTCCAAACGGAAACATCAGTCATCTGGTGGCTCTTCTTGGGAGAGCACGTGTGTGAATGAAATGGGAGCCCATGCAAACAGCCCCCCACCCCAATGAGAGTGTAGGCTGGAAGTCACTGAGTTGTGGAGGCTGCCTTGGTCCTTAGTGTAGTGTCTGGCAGATGGGCCACCCCACAGCACCACCCTGTGAGCCCCACCCCATACCACCCCGTGCATCCTCCCCAAATCACAGCAAGGGGACTACTTTTTACTAATAGCTTTATTTAAATAAGACACGGGAATTTCTCTACTGGAAAAGTACAAAACAAAAGCCACATCTGTCCTCGTGTAAAGAAAGCCACGGCATCTGGTAGCCAGGCTTCCCAGGACAGCGACAGACAAAACCCAAACAACGTCTGAGATGTCTCCAAGCCCAAGGGTCGGGACATCTGAGCCCAACACAGCTTCCTGGGAATTTACATGGAAAAGCAGAAGCTCCAACACAGCACGTCCAAACCTTCAGATGTACTAGAACACACGGCAGCACAATTACTATTCAGCTTCTCTTGGGAAAAGGAATGCATGGCATGTCCCCACAAACGTCATCCTCAGGGAGATTCAGTCCTTCCTTCCCCTCCCCGCTTCCTTCAGTCCTTCCTCCCCCCTCCCCCCTTTCTTTGGTCCTTCCTACCCCCTCCCCCTCCTTGCCCCAATCCTAGCCTCCTCCTCTCTCAGCCCTGGACATATGGGCAGAGCAAGAAGGAACTGGCCTTTGCTCCCTTCTTCCCTCTCCTCTTCATCAAGGCCTGAGAACATTAGGGTGAAAGAGATCTGAAAAAAAAAATGGTTTTCAAAGGTTGCCATGTGAAAACGACAAAAGAGGACCCAGTCCTTTGCTCCATGAAAGTATCTTCTGGTTGAACACTGACCGACTGCTGTGAAAGAACCAAAATATGCCTGTGGGGACAAAATGGTAGCCCATATTGGAGGGAGGAAGGCAATAAGCATTCTGATGGCTGACACCCTTCCCCACTCCATCCCCCCCCACACAGGTCCCTTCCCTTGAGGTCCTCATTCCTTCCCAATCTTCACTAGGACCAGGAGCCAAAGGTGATCCAGCCCAGAGCATAATGACCCTGCCTGGTTCTCCCTGGCTCAGACCCCGTCTGCCAGGGCTTCTTCCTGCCCTGCCTTACACTTTTCACGTGGAGTAGACCAGCAGAAATGACCACGCTGACAAAAGACACAAAGAGGCAGGGCTAAAGGAAAGAGCTTCCAGCTGCTGCCTGAAGTCACCAGAGAATCCTTTGCTGACTCCTTGTCCAGCTAGCCGAAGAACAAAACCACCTCTGGACCCAAATATCACTCAATTCATCTCAAGCTGGGGAAGGTGGAGGTAAGCAACCAGAAGCTTGTCCCTTTTAAGCCAGAAAACAAAGGGACAGTTTCCAGAGGAGAAACTCAACATGACTTTGCTGGAGACACGAGTGGAGCGTTCCTGGCTGTCCCCTGTGAAATCCCTGCATGTTCCAGTCCTTCTCACTTGGTCGAACACTGCGTGCAGCATGCCTTGTTCTCAATCTTGCACAAGTCAGGAAGAACGCCCTGTTTTACCCCATCCTCTGGCTGCCTGAGCAGGGGACACTGGATCCTGCTCCTGCTGCTGGCCACTCCTGCCCAGGATCACCCTCCTCCACCTTCTTCCAACAAAGTGGACTGGAATGAGGAAAGATTAATGCAGAGAGATGTCACCTTGACACCTTGTCTTTGCCGATATGATTTACATTCCATGTTACCTGAGTTAGACTTCAGCTGAAGTACCTGAAACGAGGCCACAGGCTGGGCGCTGCTCGACAGCGGGGCCAGGGTCTTATGTGCCTGGGGGTTTTTGTATTGTGTGCATCACAAACACCCGGATCGATTGTCGACACAATCCTAAAGTACAGCCTCTTCCACAGGACACAACACCAGCCAGACAGCTTCCCTTTGGATAGGCAACTTTCTGACGCAGAGGACTCGGAACAGACCGCAGCACACGGCACTCGTCTGGTCAGAGATACTAGGAAACGCGTCGTCTCCACTGAAAATGCTGAATGATCTACACGCTGTGCTAGCATCACCGCTTTCCACAGAAATGAAAATAAAAAAATGCTTCATTCAAGGCCTGTCCCCGCCGAGAACAGTGATGAGAGATCCTCTGAGATGCTGACACGTCTTGTGTTCCGTCCAGAAGGGCGTCAGCCCTCCATGCGGACGTCTGGGCGGCCGTGCTGACCAGGTTTCCGAGGGTGAGGGCCTGCTCCCCTGCTTAAATGGCCACGTAGTTCTGAGACGAGGCTCGCTCCTCAGCCTGATGCTCATTCAGCAGCGGGGGTGGTGGGGCTGGGCACGGGGGTGGGATCGTGACCTCCGCCACCGAGTCCACAACGCTGGTATCATCTGACAGAGATGAGAAGGCCACCCGTGCTGACAGCTGCTCAACGGTCAAGGCGCTCAGTATCGGGCTCTGGCCGGAGCCTGGAGAACTCTTGAGCATCAGGTCTGAGGCTGGCAGAAGAGGGCCCAGGAGCCTTACGGGGCAGAAGGCAGAGCCAGTTGGGATGAAATTCACCTTGTTTTTGTCAGGACACGAAAAGAGAGGAGCTGAGATGGGCTGGCGAGCCCTAGAACAGAAAGAAGGACACCATGAACAACCAGGGAGTCTGAAGCCACACAGAGCTTCCAGAATTGCGGGAACCTGGCTGTGTGCCCTGAGTCAGGAGGGCAGGGAGGCAGGGTCACAGGGCTAGAGCGGCAAAGCTCCACATCTCAAAGGAATGGGCTCAGAGGGCTCCCTGTCTCCCTCGGAGGGCATCTCACTGTTCGGGAAAGTGTAAGGGGACTGGGAGTCCTGCTCCCATGTGGCCTGTGGGGGTGGGGGTGGCACTGCTTCTCCTCTGAAAGTTGGACCTTTCCCTTCAATAATCTCAGAAGAGCAGCCCTTTCCTTGTGACCCCGGCAATGTCTGACCACTATGACCAACCTGGGAAGCGCCCCCCTCCTTAGTTCCTGCAGCTCTGAGGGCGCACGAGGGTGGGGAGGTTACTTACGCCATCTCCTCAAAGACCTTCACTCGCTCACAGCCCTCTGGCGGCTCCCGTTTGAACATGTAGCTGTTGTTGGGTTTGGGAGAGGAGGCATACTTGGGGAGTGGTGAGCTGCTCCCACTGTCTGCAAATTTAAATCAGTTTGTTCCGTTACTGATAGGAGGAAGCACTCAGGAACATGCCTGGGCTTGCAATGAGCAGCATCCTGCACAAGGCGGCTAAGCCTGCCCACCCACCACAGAGCCTCCTGGCCAGCAAGCTCTTTCTCACACCCTCATGGAGCACATTTCTTCTCAATAAAAGTTTCAAGGCAAGACCAATCTGTCTTGCCATAGAAAGGACGGTTTTGTCTCAAAAATTGTGTAGTGAATAAAAGTGCTGCATCCCCCAAAGCTAAAAGAACAGGGGCACACGCAAGAGTTCTCCCAACCTGGGCTTTCTCAGTCGCTGACCAGCTCTTTTCATCATACTACCATGTTGGTGCCTGGAGCAGAGCTGTGGCTTTCATCAAAGCCCAGGCACCACAGCTGGCTAGAATCCCCAGCCCCCAATGAGACAGACGAGACCTGCTCAGAATCCAGAGCTCTGGGGGTAGACACTGCAGGGCACCTTGGCCAGACACATGGCTCCACAGTTCTGAGCAAACCTGCTATTAGAGTAAAGGTCTGATTTTGAATGGCCAGAAAGCCGTATCAACTGTTTCTTCTGCTACCAAGGACCAGTCCGGGAAGTTTGTATGCAGAGACCTGTCAATACCCTTAAAAACGTGGGTATCCTCAGCGACACATCTGAACAGGACGAAAGCCCCAAAGGCAGCGTATTGTCTCCCTACAAACTACCCCTGACACCTCCCATGTCACACAGAGTCTACTTTGTCTCATGAAGCATGCCCTCGAGCGTCCACCCCAAGGAAAAGGACCTGTCCCCAACCTCAGCAGGCCACGAATGAGAAAGAGAATGAAGCTGAGTCAGATCTGGGATCAAACCAAATAATTAAGCCATTGGTGTGAAGGCTCAACTGAGCGCAAGATAATCACCGGCTTTCCACCTCTCCCCTGGCCTTCCCTTACATGACCCTGCCCCTGCACCGGCCACCCTCTCCTCTTTTGCCCATCTTGACTTCTTGGTGAACCAACTGAACTCTGCATTGCCCTCCTCTACTGAATACCTCATGCCCTTATCATACCGCCAATTATGCTCAGCCAAGCCTCAGCCTTGGGTCACTCCCACCACTCATCATCTCTACCCTTACACGTGCACACGCTGCTGGAGAAAATCACACGGCCATCTGACAGCGTCCACTACAAAAGTGGGCTGCACAACTTCGGCTGAGCCCTCACTGCCACCAGGCAATCTTATCTCCTTCCTTAGCAGCTCCCTCTCCCACTCTCCACAGTGGTCTTCCAAACCTTCTCATCCCTCCTCAAACCTCTCATGGCTACCCTCCCCCTCCCCCACTCTCTTGGCTGAGAACTATAATGGCACACCAAGTGGGATTTTTTTGCTGTTTCTCTTTTGGAGGGCTTCTCAGCACTAAGGCAATCAAGTGCCTTTGACTGAGTCTTGCCTTTGTATGAATCAAGAGTCCTTGATCGGAAAAGGTATATATACTCTGAGGTTAGCATTTTGCTTTGGGGCTCACTCACTGGAAGAGTGATTTGGCCAGACGATACTCTTGGGTAGCTGTTATGGAGCCCCTAGGCTTTGAAAACCCAGATGTTGGTACTTCTCTCTCTCTCTGGTAACTATATTTGTATTGCCATGGACAGACAGAACCCCTGTCTGCTGATTTGTGTTAAGCACTTTTTATATAATTTCTGCTTGTAATTTGTGTTTTCTCTGAAGTTCAGGGTGCTGACTTTTTCCCCTGAACTAAGTAAAAGATATATGTATGTTTAACTAAAGTGAGACTGTAAACCCTTTAAAGCTGGTTTCCTTAGAAAAGCAGATCAAAGAACCTCTGCTAGCAGTTTTCCTGTGTGCTGGTGTTGTTAGCCTTACACAGCCACAGGAGCTGTAAGCAGCATTGTTGTTACAAGAACCCTGTCTCATATTTTACAGGAAAAATAAGCCATTCTCATGAGCTCCCTCCTTTCCCCCTTTCCTCATCTTCCATCACTCAGGTACCTTCCGTCCCTCCCTCCTCCAGCCCTGTCTCTCATGATGAGGTGGCCTTACTCTCTGACCAAGGTCAAGCCCTCTACATGCTCAAGGCATCCCATTTCATCCTTCCTCCTCCAACAGATTGCCCCTTCTGTTGTTCCCACTCTATCACTTCTTTTCTTTTTCTTTTTTAACTGAGTCTTTTTTATTATCAATATCTCACAGGACTCAAAAAGCCAAAACAAAAAAAGACATTACAAGTTTGAAATCTGGGGATGGGGCTCCCTTTCCTCCCTGCCCCCTGCTTCCAGAACTGCTGGACATTCTGCTCTGAGCTGGCTGTGGGAGATGAGTAGAGTCACTGAAGATAGAGGGAGATGGATGGAGGCAGAAGGAATCCAAAAGTCTCTCCCTACCCATATGGGAAACAGGGCTTAGAGCCCCAGTCTCTTTCTCTTCCCTTCTGTGAGAAGTGTGTGCTCTGTGTGCGTGTATGTGAGGGAAGACAGAGTATCGGGGAATGGAGACCTCAATAACAAATTGGGCTCAGTCCTGCCACCAAAATTCAGGGAGGAAGTGGTCTATATCTCCCTAGAAGTTGAATCAGGGTTGATCACTTATTTCCAATCTGTCCCTCTCTACTGGCTCATTTCCTTCTGTCTACAAATATGCCCATGTCTCCCCCACCCTGAAAAAATTCTCACTTGATCCTTCCATCCCCTCTATCACACTATTTCTCTTCTGCCCTTTGTAGCTAAACTCCTTGAAAAGGAGTCTACAATAGGGGCCATCAATTTCTCTCCTTTCACTCTCTCTTAACAACCCTTTATAATCTGGCTTTTGACCTCATCATTCCACCAAAACTGCTCTCTCCAAAATTACCAGTGATCTCTTAATCACTAAATCCAATAACCTTTTCTTAATCCTCATTCTCCTTGACCTCTCTTCAGCCTTTGACATAGCTGACTACTCTCTCCTCCTGGATTCCCTCTTCTCTCTAGTTTTTCAGACCACCACCTTTTCTCCCCTCCCCCGACCCCCAGTTCTAGAGAATGATGAGACAACATGCCAAACCTATGGGATGCAGCAAAAGTAGTAATAAAAGGAAAATTTGTATTTCTAAATGCATACATCAGTAAACAGAGAAAGAGCACAACAATGAATCAGGTGTAGAACTCAACTGGAAAAAGAACAAATTAAAAATCCCAAATTAAACAACAAACTGGAAATCCTAAAAACTAAAGATGAGGTTGATAAAATTAAATGTAAGAAAACCACTGAGTTAATAAGCAAAATCAGGATTTTGTTTTGTAAAGAAAAATACAATAAAATAGATTAATTGTTATAATTTTAAAGAAAGAGAAAACCAAATTACTAGTATTAAAATTGAAAAGCATGAATATACCACTAATGAAGATGAAATCAAAGCAATCATTAGGAGTTACTTTGCCCAATTATATGCCAATAAATTTAACAATTTAAGTGAAATGGAGGAACACTTACAAAAATACAAACTGCCTAGATTAGCAGAAGAGGAAATAGAATATCTAAATAAACCTATTTTAGAAAAAGATATTGAAGAGGCCATAAGTGAGCTTCTTTAAAAAAAAAAAAAAGCATCAGGACCAGATGGATTTACAAGTGAATTCTACCAAACATTTGAAGATCAACTAATTCCAATATTAAGTAAATTAATTGGAATAATAATAGTCAAGGAAAGAATACTACCAAACTCCTTTTATGAAAGAAACATGGTGCTGATACCTAAACCAAGAAGAGCAAAAACAGATCAAGAAAATTATAGAGCAATTTCACTAATGAATATGGATATAAAAATCCTAAATATAACATTAGCTAGGAGACTACAGCAATGTATCACAACCGTGGGAGATTTATACTAGGAATGTAGGGATAGTTCAGCATAAGGAAAACTATTAACATAATTGATTATATCACTAACAAAAGTAAAAAAAAATCTATGATTATATCGATAAACAGAGAAAAAGCTCTTGACAACATGCAACATTCATTCCTATTAAAAAAATTTGAAAACACAAGTATAAATGGATTTTTCTTTAAAATGATAAGAAGCATCTACCTAAAACCATCAGCAAGTATTATCTGTAATGGGAATAAGCTAGGCACCTTCCCAATAAGATCAGGAGTGAAACAAGGATGCCAAATTGCCTACATGCCAATATTATTCAAAATTGTATTAGAAATGCTAGCAAGGAAGCAGAGGGTAAAACAGTCATCAAAAGAATCCACAGATCACCTCCTGAAAGAGATCTCAAATTGAAAACTCCAAAGAATAATTATAGTCAAATTCCAGATTCAAACAATTCAAATACCATAGAACTATAAGTCAGGATCACGCAGGACCTTGCGGCTTCTACATTAAAAGACAGGAGGGACTGGAACACAATATTCCATAGGGCAAAGGAGCTTGGACTACAACCAAGGATCAACTATCCAGCAAAACTGAGCATAGTCTTTTAGGCAAGGAGATGGACATTCAATGAAATAAGGAATTTCCAGACCTTCCTGATGAAAAGGCCAGAACCCTAACTCTAACCCTAACCCTAAATGCACACACAACGGAAAATTTGATCTTCAAATGCAAGACTCAAGACAGGCATAAAAAGTGGTTCACTCCATTGGTTATAATTCTTCTTTACAACTTGACTACAGTGAAAATGTTTAATGTGAAGGTATATGCAGTACTTATATTGGATTACATGCCTTCCTGGTTGCAGAGGGGGGAGGAGACGGAAGAAGAGAAAATCTGGAACTCAAAAACTTATGGAATTGAATATTGTAAACTAAAAATAAATAAATTTAAAAGAAAAAAAAGAAATGCTAGCAAGAGCGGTAAGAAAAGAAAAAGAAATAGAAGGAATCAAAATGGGCAATCAGGTAATAAAACTTATCTTTTTTTGCAGACAAGATGATGATATTCTTGGAAAATCCTAGAGACTCAACTAAAAAGTTAGTGGAAACAATGAATAATTTTTACCAAAGTAATAGGATATAAAATAAACTGACATGAATCATCAGCATTTCCATATAAAGAAAAACTCTGCAAAAAGAGACAGTAAAAGATACTCCATTTAAAATAATTGTAGACAAGATAAAATACTGGGGAGTATACTGCCAAGACAAACCCTGGAACGACATGAACATAATTATAAAACACTTTTTATATAAACAATGCCAAATTTAAATAAATGGAGAAATATTAACTGTTGATGTAATAAAAATGACAATTCTACATAATCTACTTCTTCAATGCCATCTCAATTAAGTTACCAAACTATGGTTTTCTTTGAGCTAGAAAAAATAATAAAGCGCATCTGAAAGAACAAAAGGTCAAGAATATCAATGAAATTAATGAAAAAAAGGAAAGGAAGGAGGTTTAGCAGTAACACATTTAAACTGTAGTACAAGATGGTAATCAGTGAAACTATTTTGTACTGCCTAAGAAACAGAAAGGTAGATCAGTAGAACAGAATGCACATATGATACATAGTAGTAAATGGTTACAGCAACCTTGTGTTTGACAAATGTAAAGATTTAGACTTATGGTATAAGAATTCACTATTTGGTAAAAACGACTTGGAAAACTAGAAAGCAGTCTGGCAGAAATTGTGATTAGACCAATCTTTTACACCATTCACCTAGATAAGGTCAAAATGGATACATGACCTAGATACAAAGGGAGATAATCATAAGAAAATTTTAAGAACGTGGAACGTATCACCTATCATACTAATGGACAGGGGAAGAATTTATGAATAAATGAGAGAATAGAGAGCATTTGCGATATGTAAAATGGAAAATTTTAATTAAATTAAAAAAGGTTTTGTACCTTTACAATAATAAATAAAAACCAACGTATGTAAATAAATAAAACCAATGTAGTCAAGATTAGAAGGAAAGAAGAAAACTAGAGAAAACGTTTTATAGAGAGTTTCTCAGACAAAGGTCTCATCTCAAATCTCTGGGGAACTTTATAAGGATGAGCCATTCTCCAATTGATAAATGGTCAAATATGAACAGACAGTTTTTCAATGAAAATGTCAAAACTATATACAGTCATATGAAAATGCTCTAAATCATTGATTAGAGAAATGCAAATTAAAACACTTTTGAGATATCATTTTAAATGTCAAACATTGGAGGAGATGTGGAAAAATTGGGACCCTAAGACACCGTTGGCAAAACTGAACTGAGCTAAAGTGTTAAAAAAAAAAAAAAACCCTGTGCATACCCCTTGATCCAGCAATCCCACTATCAGGTCTGTTTCCCAAGGGGAGCAGAGAAAAAAGAAAAGAACCTATGTGTGCTAAACTATTTATAGCAACTCCCTTTGTAGTGACAAAGAACTGGAAAGTGAGGGGATGCCCCTCAACTGGGGAAGGGCTGAACACGCTGTGTTCTATGATCGCGATGGAACATGACTGTGCTGTGAGAAATGAAGAGCTGGATGATTTTAGAAAAACCTGAAAGACTTCCAGGAAATAAATGAGCAGAACCAAGAGAGTGTCGCACGCAGTAACAGCAATATTCTCTGAAGAATAACCGTGAAGGCCTCAGCTACTCTAAGTACTATAAATATTCAAATCATCTATGAAGAGCTTGAGAAAGAAGATGCTCTCTACCTCCAGAGAAAGAAATGACGAAGAGAAGGATCCGTAGTATGGTGTGTGTGTGCTGTAGAGGGCTTGAGAGGGCGATGAAGTTGTAGACCAACCAGCGTGGTGAGTGGGAGATATAAAGGACGATCTCACTGCAGTTATGCTCCAGCTGGAATGACGTACTACAAATGCATAGTGGGTCTAATCTGCAATTTCCTAAGTTGCTCCAATTCCATCCAACACAAGACAAGAGGAGAAAAGGCAGTGTGGGTAGTAGGAGTAATCCACAGGTTTGGCCAGCTGTGTTTAGCAAGGGTAGGGGGGCGGTGTTCTAGCAGTCTGTAGGTGAACTGGTTTACCAAGGAGAAGGGAGGAGAGGGCAGCCCCAGCAAGCTCTATGAGGAAGTGGAAACAGCCCTAAAGAAAACAGGGATCCATGGGAGAGGTCGGTGCTGGAAGCACTTGAGTGTGGGGGTCGCTTGTGAAAGAGGTGAGAGAGTGAGGGACTGGCAGCACTCATGTGGGGCATAACTGCCCAGAAAGAAGCAAGAGCCTATCAACAGCCACCAGCCGGTGGGGGGGTGCCTTTCTTCTCCCTGACGAGTATTTATAGGAACAAGTTACGCCGATGAGATAGGCATCCTTGACCACAACACAAGACAGGAACAGGAAAGACTGTATTCACAGGAGACACTGGGACATTTGCACAGCTGCCTCAGTTTACCTGCACAGAGCACGGGCACACCGTCTGGCTCTTTGTAAAAAGCACTGGGGAGGGCAATGCATGGACAATCAGATCCTTCCTGGGAGACTTTGAGAGGGTAGTGAAGCCCTTCGCAGAAGAACGTCTGTAAAAGCTCAAAACAAAATAGAAGAATGCAAAGGAAACCAACTCTACTGAAATCCAGCTGTCCAACTGCTAAAGGCCTTCTCCTGTTACTAGGTTAATATTCTCTGAGATTCCAAGGCAGATCCTCCAGATGTAACTGGATTTGGTGATTCTCTAATCATTAGGAACAACGTAGTCGTAATGAGATCACACGTTTGCTAAAGATGCCTGCCTCTATCCATCATGGGGTCCAGAGGAAAGAGAGATTTCCTGTGGTTGGTGAGGTGTCTGCAGATTGGGGGTGGAGGGGAACACCGAGGAGCTGTGGAAGGCCTGACGGCCCAGATGGGTTGGTCGCTAGAACAGGGGCCCAAACGAGGGGGCCATGGTGCTGGTTTGCTTTGAAGCTTTTGGGAGCTGTCGGGGAATGAGTCTTCCTTGTGATCTGATGTATTTTGTTTTGTTTCATGAATTTAAAAACATGATTCTGAGAAAGGATCCTCAGGTTTCACCAGATTGCCAAAAGACTCTATAATACAAAAAAGGTTGAGAACCCCGGGGTCCTAGGGCATTTCTGGACTTGGGGTTTAGCATTACAAATAAATTTGTTCTTTACTTAGAGAACTGCCAACTGAATCCTTGCAAAGTTCTCTCCCAGTTCCCCATCTCCTACCATATGCCGTAGGCCAAAGGGCAAATGTCAGATCATTGTCCTCTACTTTGTCCTTCCCTGCTGACTACAGACATGCCCAAGTCTGACCCAGTCTGAAAAAGCCCTCCCTAGACTCCACCATCACCCTTCTCTTCACAGCAGAATTAGGAAAAGAAAGCCCCTATTGTTTACACTTTCTGCTTCCATTTTCTGTCCTCCCCCAAAGTTACCAGTGAGCTCTGACTGGCCAAAGCCAATGGCCTTTCTCAGTCCGAACCCTTCTCATCCTTAGTCTGCCATGTGACTGCTGGCCTTTTCCCCTCTAGGCTTTTGTGACTCCCCCTCCATCTCAGCCCACTAACACTGGATGTCCCCAGGCTCAGTCCCGGGCCCTCTTCTCTCTATACTCAATCATTATGTCTCCAGGTAGACAGATGAATTCTGGCTCTAAACAGTCATCCTCAGTCTCCCTCCCAAGCTACAGACCAAAGTCCTAGAGGCACCTCCCATTGGATGGGGCCTCTCCACTCACACGTCCCCAACTCAGTGATGGCCTTAGGGCATCCCACCTCAGCCAGGCCCCCCAGAGTAGCCTCCTCACCACCTCTCCACTCCCCAAACAAATGCCAAAGTGATTTCCCTAAAATGCAATAACACAAAGAGGAAGGCGCTATTAATATCAGCCTTTTAGATCTGAGGAAACAAAAGGCAGCTCACCCAGGATGTCGAGGCAGGACTTGAACCCA
>CM053623.1:1536762-1560392 GCA_028646595.1 Phalanger gymnotis | reverse complement strand
GGAAGCTCCTCGAGGGCAGGGCCTGCTTTGTTCATTGCCTAGAGAAGCACCAAGGGCTCCTAGCAAGGCATGGCTCCTCACCAGACCTGCTGGCTCTTCATCTGACTCCAATGTCACCAGGAGCCAGAAAGGCCAGGACAGATACCCAGGGGAAGGACGGGGACCTTTGAACCCGTCCCTAGTAGGCACCGTCTACATCAATCCCTAAGTGTTCCACACAATGACCTCCCTTGTCACAAGTGCAAGCTGCTACCAACCAGGAGGAGCCCGTGTGGACATGGAAGGCCCGGGTTCTGGTGCAGCACTTTGCCTGTGCTAACCGTTCTAAGCATGCTGGAGTCCTCTAGCATTTTAAATTGAATTTCTTTTCTTCAGTGCACGATAAGGTAGATTACACCACAACCCTTGGGAATCAAATCTTTTTAGACATGGCTTGCTATTAAGTGTGTGTTACGTATATAAAAATGTTTAGAGTTGGCCTGTGATCTTATCCAGCAATTTCAAATCCATAAATCTAAAGAAAGGGCTCTTCTCTATTTTCAGTCTTAATTCTCTAATCCCAAGAGCCCCATCCACACCCCTTCACAAATGGGGTTCTGATCCTCTTAGAAATCACCAGTTTGGAGACAGCATCTACTGTGACGTCCCTGTTCATATGCACAGAGGCCAAGTTTGCCGTTTTAAAAGGGCAGTGTTAGGATTTAACCACATTTGGCCAAGCCATTAAACCTCTGCACATTATAGGCAAGATGACAGACAAAAGATTCAGTGTTTCCTTGGGAATCGCTGCCCCTTCAGCTTGAGAGCGGCCAAGATCTTTAAGCACAAATGGCCTCCTGACTTCTTTTTTCCAGCTGCCTTTACTATTTCCCATGATGGGGAGTCAGAAGGTCTCCAGCACAGGTAATGCCAGTGGATCGATCTGTGCTCTCACGTCTTGTCTTTGTCATACAATTTCCTGATTAGGCTTTCACTCTGGCCCTCTCAGGAGCACTCCTCGGTCCCACAGGGCGGCCAGCTCAGCTCCACTATGAGCCTCCTCGTGGTCTCTGGGCAATGCGCAGTTTTAGCCATTCATCCTTTCTGGGACAATGGGGGCCGCTAAGAGTGCTCCGGCCTGCGTCTACCCATGCCATCTGTCCCAGGCGTGCACGTAGGCACAACTACATCGCTGTTATCACCACTCGGGCAGAGATTCAACCTGATCTGCTCTGATGCTAAGAGCTTGGTCGAGTTTGTCTAATTCAACTTTGTAGCAGCCCTAACAGATCCAGAGTGAAGAGAGGCATTCTGGCCATGTGAAGGCCATGTACCACTGCAAGGTCGGACAAAGACTGAGCCCCCACATAGCCCAGGCCTTGCCCTGTGGGGCTTGTCTGGCCCCAACCTGGCTGAGCCATGAAACAATCACTGCAGTAAGGCCTTGGACTAATAACCAGAGTCCCAGATTTCCCCATCTTGTAACCAACACCTATTCATTCTCACCTAGGAATGCCAGTCTGGGATTTTTAGGCCTTAAAATTCTAAATGAGAATCATAAGAGGAGGAGGGCGCCTTACCCGATCTCAGCTCAGGCACAGGAAGGTCAGGGTGAGACATTGAGAGGAGATGAGTCTGATCCTCACCTCCCCCATTCACTTATTACAAGTCACTTCACTCTGAGTCTGTGTCCTCATCTGTAAAGTGAGAAGTTGGACAAGGTGGATCCTGAGGCCCCTTCCTAAATCCACGGCTCTAGGAGCAACCACAGGCAAGTCACTAACTCCTCAGTTTCCCTAGAGGTATCAATTCCAGATGAAGGGTCTCTCCCTTTAAAGTTTCCGCCTCTTGCTTACTATAAAGAGACCACAAAAGCTGTCTCTTCAAGTTTCTGGAGGTAGTCATGTGTAGGAGGGATTAGGCGTGTCCTCCCTGGCCCCACAGAGCAAACCTGGAAGGAAAGCGGGAAGTGTGGGGTGGGAGCCATGCCAGGAAGGCCACCTGCAGCTAGAGGTCAAGAAAAACTCCCTGACCCTAGAGCTATGGGAATGTGCTACGAGTCCCTCAGAAAGCCTCCCAGCAAAGGCTGCTGTGTCACAAAAAGCTTCTTGTTCAGGGAGGGGCTGGACAAAGTGGTCACTGGACTCCCTTCCAAGCCTGAGATGATTCTGGGGGATGAATAAGCCAAGCACACGAATTTACATTCTTCAGCCAAAAGGCCTGACCAGAATGGTGTCCAGTCCGCCTGTGATTCAGTAGAGTTCCCCAATTTCCATTTTCAAAATGGTTCCTCCTGGTACGTGGGAGGAACGGTGCAACTAGCTGGGTCCAGCAAGCGTGTCCCCCCGCTCCCCCCTGGCCTTCCACTTCCGAGATGGCCACTTTCACATCGCTGCTTGTGTGCATGTGCTTGGTGACGTTCCTGCGCGACCACAAGCAGAATTTCACTGAGCCAAATACGAGAGTGCTTTTTGTCGGTACCTAAGATATGCTACGAAAACGTCAAGGTTGGTCTGTTTACTAATCGTCCACAGCGCAAGCATGTCAGAGGAGTGGCTCCATTTTCATCCTAGGTCCAGGGCCAGGGAGAGGCCCTCCTGGGCTTTCTCTTCAACACGCAGGTTTCACAGAAGAGACTGTGGCCCAAGTCACCAGAGAAACAACCTCTGGACAAACACCCACACCCTGGTACACTCTGATCTTTAAAAGGAAGCCCTAGGGAGAAGAGAGTCCTTGGATTTGGGGGATTTCTACCTTTGGGGTCAGCACAGTCTGCTTCCACCCTTCAAGTTGGGAAGCTGGCTGACTAATATGAAAAAACCCTCCAAGTCACTGAGTATCGACGGATCCTGGCTGAAGCAGAGGGAGAGCAGGAGCTGACAAAGCCTGCTGGCCAAGCCTGCCTCCTGAGGCTGTCATGAGATGCCTGGCACTCGGAAGCCTCAGCATAATCCACACATTGGTATGATTATGGCCAACTCCCCATTCATCTTTAATTAATAATAAAAACGGGATCTCCCAGTAACAGGTTGCCAGGGCTGGGTGGCAGGTCAGTCGGTCAATCAGTAATCAAGGGCTGATGCTGTGCCAGGCGCTGGGCTCAACAACGGAGCACCCTGGGGAGGCCTGATGCCGCTGCCTGAAGGGTTCTAGGATCCTTGGGCAGCAAAGATGCTGTCATCTGAAAAGGGTGATGGGGGGAGGGGAACAGGGGAGGCCTTATTACAATTATTACTACAGTCAAAGCTACAAAAGCCTTACCTGAAACGAGGCAGGACAACTGATTCACCTGCTACATTCCAGTTTTCATATTTCTTGTTATTGGACATTTAGAAAAGTTGGCATTTAAGTATTCAAATGACTTTTCTGTCTGGCTTTCTTTTGAAATGGTTTTCCCTCCCAACAATTCTGACTCACCAACATACTCTGAAGCATGATAAAATGCAAATCAAGCCGGAGAGCGACTGTCACTTGACCTGTGGGTGACATCAGGGTCAAAAATAGACCCATGTGCCCTAATGTTTTGTGGCCTTCCTTCCCAGATGGCTGCAGCTCCTCACCACAGGCTCTGCTCCCCTGGCATTCACAATTCATTCATTGTGACCCCACCTGAAGGAGGGTCAGGAAACCCAGGAAAGGCCAGCAAAGCTCACAAGAGCCCCTCCCAGCGCCCGCTCCGCTCTCCCCCAAGAGCAAGAAGCTGAAGTGACGGCGGCTCATGCTGAGGCACCAGCCTAGGCCTTCCTCACCTTTATCACGGTCATAGAGTAAGTCTTCGGTGGAGCACGGGCTGCCATCCTGAGACACACAGGGCGAGTGGCTGCTGCTGCAGCTGCTGCTACGCTCTGGCACCGACGGGGTCTGCGTATCTACACTGCGAGTGCCACTGCTGCTGCTACGGTACTGGGCGGGCAGCGGAGCGCGACGGCCGTCAGGAACGTCCAGGGGCTGGAATACAAACAGCGCCCCACGAGGTTACTTCCGCGGCCTGCCTGCCTTTGGGCAGCACCTTTCTGGGAGAGGCTCACCTGGTAACCTCATTGGGGCTCTAGGGATCCCACGCCTATGGTGCCAGCCCCTCAAAGAGCTCGCCCTTCCATCCACTGACCCCCAGAAGCACCACCAGCTGACAAATGGAATGTGTCCTCTCCATCACCGAGATATGTCTTGGGCTCTCGTCCTCTCTTCTCCATCCCTGGGGCATGCCCCGAGGCCAGGCCTGGAGCCATAGCTGACACTTCCCTTGTCAACTCCACACCCAATGTCTCAGCTGGAGCTTTAAATGGGCAGTCGGGGGTTCCACCAACATTACCAGATCATTGGGCACATTAGCCGGAACCCTGTGTGATTTCTGGCAATCACTGAAAATAGCCTTTAACAACAGAGTGCCTGGTGCCTGACCTCTCCATCTCTCGCCTGTCCATAGTGTCTCCCTCATGGGATGGAGAGTCCCCTGACAGCAGGGTCTCCGTCCACCCTTCCTTCTACCCCAAGCTCAGCACGGTGCCTGGCCCACAGTAAGCACTGGGTGATGTGACCTGACCTTCTATGTTTGGAAAAGTCAGCTCCCTGGCACTGTCTGAATTATCCTGCATTTTGCCACCTGTGTAAACTGCTAGTGGAACAGAAGCCCCCTGACGGGCACAGATGGCTTCTCATTGGTCTGGGTCCCTGTCACCTAGCCTGGTGTGTTGGTAAACAAAATGGGCTCTTAGCACTCAGTTCAACCAAGTGCCCTTGAAGACTTCAGCCTTTGTTTCCTTGATTAGATTTGGGAGTCCTTGGTGACCTCCTTGCCTCAGGGGAAGGCCTAGTTTACACATGAGTTTGAGTGACATGTTTGGGACATAAGAGGCTTTTAGACCATGTGGGTTTAAGTTGCCTCTTTGTGACAATTCTAGGTCATGTGGGTGAGTCGCGTGTGTGACTCACCCTTGACCCTGAAAAAGATATAAAATCAGGGGTTGGCTTTCTCTTTTTTGGAGCTCTTACCCGTAGCCATGGTGGTGCACGTGACTCTGGGCCAGCCCTTGTTATGAGCTCCCGGGCTGAACCTAGATGTTGGTAACTATGAATTGTATTTGGTCTGCCTGTCCATGTTTGTAATTTGTTTGTAATTTGCTCTGAAGTTCAGGGTGCTGCCTTTTTCCCTTGAACTAAGTGAATGGTATTTGTATGCTGAATTAAAATAAGCTTGTCAACCCCTTAATGTTGCTTTCCTTACTAAAGCAGATCAAAAGAACCTGGGCTTTTGCAGCATGCTGGCAGCGTGGTTATTGTTGGGCTTGTGTTGGTCTTTCACCCCCGCAACAGCCACTAGCCAGACTGTTGAAACACCTGGTTCCTGGTAGAAAGAAGGCATTTCCCAGTCCAACTGTACAACACATTTGAAATCATCCTGTGACTCTGCAGTCAAGTTTCCACTCTCAGGGACAGCAGGGCCCAAGCCAGTCTCATCAGTAATTCATATTCACTCGACCTCTCTTCTGCCTCTTCTTCAAGTGGGAGCCATTTCAAAGTGCTCTGAAATCCCCCAAGGGCAGATGGCAGAAAGGTAGAAGAGGCAACATCCAAAGCTTTTTAATTCTGTGTCTGGACATGAGCAAAAACAAGCTGCATGATCGGGGAAGTCAAAAACACTGATTCAAAATGTGCGTGGGTTCATTCCCTTCTGTTCACCTTGGAAAGCTGTTGCCAGAGTTTGGGAGTATAAGCTTAAGCTCTAGTAAAAGCAGAGCCTCTGAGAAGGGCCAGGCCTGCTGTGGGGGCTGGGATGGGAACACCAGTCCACAGAGAGAAAGCAGACACACCTACCTCCAATGGGCCTTTGGTTTTCTCTCCAAGGTCTGGAAAGGACAGAACAAAAATGGCACATGGGAAGCTGAGCCCGGAGAAGTATAAGGAGACACATAAGAAAGCATGAAGCTACAGTGGAGGACAGGTTCCGGGCCTTGATAAAGTAAGTATCTCCTTGGGCACCAAAAGAATTGCCAGGGCCTGCTGAGGTACTGGCAGGCATCCCGATTCACAGCAGAGTGAACACAGATTTGGAAGAAGGCAAATCTCATTCTGGTTTTAAAAGGGTGGGGAGGGGGGAAGAAATGGCCAGAGACCCTGACTTAGCATTTTGTCAAAATTCTAGAAGACAGTTCAATCAATCAATGAACATTTATTAAGTGCCTGCTAGGTGCCAGGCACTGTGCAAAGTGCTGGGGATACAGAAAGAAGCAAAAGGCAGTCCTTGCTGTCAAGGAGCTTACTATCTAATGCAGGACACAACATGCAAACAAATATAAACAAAGAAGGTATACAGAATAAGGAGCAAATAATTAAAAGAGGGAAGGCACCAGGACTAAGAGGAGCTGGGGAAGGCTTCTTCTAGGAGGTGGGATTTTAATTGGGACCTAAAGGAAGTCAGGAGGTCAGCAGTCTGAGCCAAAGACAGAAATGTTGCAGGCCTGGGGGATGGCCAGTGAGAATGCCCAGAGCCAAGAGATGGAGGGTCTTGTTCACAGACCAGCCAGGAGGCCAGGGGCACTGGATTGAAGAGCACGTGTTTGGGAATGAGGCATCTAAGACTGGAAATGCAGGTAAGGCTGTCATGTATGCTTCTGAAGGCCAAACAGAGCACTCTGTATTTGATCCCGGAAGCCAAAGGGAGGCACTAGAGTTTACTGCGCAAAGGAATGACACAGTCAGAGCTGAGCAATAGGGAAATCCCTTTGGTGGCTGAATGGGCTGAATGAAGGATGGGCTGGAGGGGAGAGACAGAAGCTGGCAGACCTCCAAGCATCTACTGCAGGCATCCAGGTGTGAGGTGATGAGGGCCTGCACCAGGGTGGGGGTAGGGTGAGAGGAGAGTAGGGGGCCTATCTGAGAGATGCTGCAGAGGTGAAGTCAACAGGCCTTGGTGACAGCTTGGCCACAAGGGTGGGAGAGTGAGATATCCAGGAGGACTCTTAGGTTGAGAAGCTGGAGGACGTGGAGGAGGAGGGTACCCTCAACAGTAACAGGAAAGGTAGAAAGGAGAAGAGCATGGGGAAAAGATCACAAGCTCTGCTGTGGACATAGAGTTTAAGATGTCTATTCGACATCTAGATAGAGATGTCTGAGAGACAGTTGGAGATGGGAGACTAGAGGTCAGCAGGGAGATTGGGGCAGGACAGGCAGAGGTGAGAATCAGCACAGAGATGGGTCACTGAATCCATGGAAGCTGATGAGCTCACCAGGGAAAGTAAGGAGTACAGAGCGAGGAGGAGCAGAGGGCCCAGGACAGACCCTGAGTGAGACCTGTGGTTAGAGGATGTGGTCTGGAGGAGGATCCAGCTGAGGAGATGGAGAAGGATGGGTCAGAGAGGGAGGAGGAGAACCAGGAGAGCAGGAAGAGGGTGGCCTGAAGACCTACAGAGAAGAGGGAACCCAGGAGGAAAGAGTGACCAGCAGCGTCAGAGGCTGCCCAGAGGTCAAGGAGAACGAGGATTGAGGACAGGTCACTGGATGTGGCCACTGAGATCATTAGTAACTCTGGAGAGGACAGTTTGGGTGCAACGATAAGGTCGAAAGCCACATTGTATGGCACTGAGAGAATGAGAGGAGACAAAGCAGGGGCCCCACCTGCAGATGGCCTCTTTGGGGAGTTTAGCTCCAACAAGCAGATTGGATGATGGCAGGGAGGGAGGATCCAATGAGGCTTTTCTAGGATGGGGAGAGATGGGCATGTTTATAGGCAGAAGTGAAGGAGCTCAACAGATTGCAAATAAGAGACAAAGCAGGGATGAAGAAAGGCAATCTGTTGGAGGAGACGGGATGAACGGACAGCCCTTGAGCAAGTGGAGACCCTAGTGAGGAACAAGGCGAGGTTACTCAGGAGAGGACAGCGCAACACTGAACTGGTTGACCAAGGAGTCAAGATGGACAGAAGACAGTAGCTAGTGCAGAGGAGATGGTCTGGGAGAGAATGGAGGTCATGGAGCAGATGAAGAGCAGGCCAGTGGGGGGAGGTGCAAAGCCCACAGGTTATGGTGAGATAGGGGGATGGCGAGCTTGACTGTGTGACAGTCTTTGTGGATTTCCTACTCTCTGGCCTCCACGGCCTCCCCTCCCAATCCTTTCTCCAGCTCTGGCTCCCCAAACTGCTCTTCCCGCTTACCAATGATGTCTTCATGGTCAAAGACAATGCCTTGTCTCTCGGGCCTTCATCAGAATCTTTCTGGAACTTTCTGCAGCTCTGGACACAAGCCACCTGATGCTGCCCTTGGAACATGCTCCCTTCCCTTGGCTTCCAGGACCCTGCTCTCCCAGGCCCCTTCACCTCCCTGCCAACCATTCCGGGGCCTCTCTGCTAGATTGTCCTCGTGCATACTAACCAAAGGCATCTTCGGAGGCTCTGGCCTTAGCCCTCTTTATCTCTGCTTCCTTCTCCCTCAATGAGGTCACCAGTCCCCACAGAATCGATCACCATGTCTACACAGGAGACCTCCCAATGTGCGTATCCAAGCCTTCGCCTCTCTCCTGAACTCATTTTCCATATCTCCATGGATCTGGCCCAGAGGCCTCTCAAAACTCAGCATGGCACCTCCCAAATCGCATGTCCCTCCTACAACCTTGCCCATTTTGGTCGAGGGTCGGGCCATCTCCCAGTGATGCTGGTCTGTGCCTCTCCCTTCTCCCCCATGCCACAATCCCAGCTGGCGCCCACCACTGCTGACTCTGCCTCTTCAGCCTCCCCCTTACTTCTGGCCCTCATCCTTTCTCCTCTTAGCTACTGTACCAGCCTCCTTCCTCGGGGGTCTCCCTGCACCTGACCATCCCCCCTCTATGCCACCTCCCACATGGCTGCCAGGCAGATGTTCCCAGAATCGCTTCATCACGTGTCTAGAGCTGGTACAAACCTTGGCGGTCAGCCCCACCAGCTCCCTTTCAGAAATGAGGGTCCGGGACGTGGGCAGTGGCCAAGGAACACTACACAGGGCATGTGTCAGAGGTGGCATGGGAGTCCACTCCAGAGTCAGGTCCTCTTCCCCCTCTGCTGTGCCTAAACCAAGACCTGACCAGGTCATCACCCTGCTCGGAACTTTCTGGGGCGCTCTACTGCCCTTCGAGTCAACTCCAATCTTGTCCACTTGGCTTTGAAAGCCTTGTACAGACTGGATCTTTGCCTATCCAGGCTGACTGAGCACCAGGCCCGGTACAAGGTACTGGGAATACAAAGTTCAACGGGAAATCATCCCTGCCCTCAGACAGCTTATGCTTTAGCTCCAGGAGACAGTATGTACTAACATAAGCATATTAAAAATAAATATAAAAGATAAATCTAAAAGAACACATCAATTTGGAGGGGCGGGGGACTCAGGAAAGGCCTCCTCAGAAGAGCTGAGCTTTGGAAGAAAGGAGAATTCTAAGCACGTTCTATGTGCCAGGCACTGTGCTAAGCATGTTACTAATGTAATCTCATTCGATCTTCACAACTCCCTATTATAAGCCCCATTTTACAGTTGAGGAAACTGAGGCAGATGGAAGTCTCACTTGCTCAGGGTGCTACAGCTAGCAGCGTCTGAGGCTAAATCTGAACTCAGGTCTTCCTGAGCACCAATGCAGGAGATAGAGTGTCGTGTGTAAAGGCAGCCAGAAGAGAAGTCTGGCTGGAGCCTGGAGCCAGGCTGGGAAGGGCTCTTGAGCGTGTTCCTGGACAGGTTACAGAGCCAGGGAATGACGCGGTCTGCTCTACGCTTCAGTCACTGAGGCCGAGTGCCCATTGAGGAAGCTCCTGTAAGCGTGCAGGCCAGAGCAGGCCTGAACTGCACACAGGCTGGAGTCAAGCGAAGGCCAGAAGAGATCCTGTCAAGGGCCCTCTGCCCCAAGTCCCCTGATTTCAAGTGACAGTGCCAGGCACACAGTAAACACCGAACGAGGCCTTGGTGACTATCTTACAATAAAGAAGGTTTCCAGGAAAATGTCATATGGAAATTTTTAAAGAGCAGTTTTGCCTCCAGATGCTCTTTCGATCCATTTTGCTCCCCACCACAGTCCCACTGATCTGTCTCTAAAACAAGAGTGATGCTCACGGGATCCCAGCTCAGGGGCTCTGGAGTCTACCCCGCCCCCATACTACAGAGGAGCACACTGCAGCCCAGAGAAGGGACAGGACGGGGAAGCCTCAGGGAGGGTCTGAATTCTGACGCTGCAAGCACCGAGCCAGCATCCTTGCCACCTCGCACACCACATGTGCCAAGAAATAAATGATATGGGGCTTTTTAAAATGGAGCGATCTCCACATCACTGCTAGGAGTAAAAAGCAGGACGAGCACTCTGTCCATGTGAGCTGGCTCACCAGTCAGTATCTCCTTAACCAACGCACAGTTGCCCCAGAGCCAGCTCTGGTGCCAAGGCCTGTGATGGCGTCAGAGACAGCGGGAAACAAAGACTTCACGAGACATGGTTCAGAGAGCGCTACACCAAATCAGAGATGAGGCAGGTCTGGCTGCCATGCCAACTCTGAACAATGTTCAGGCTGAAGCCTCCCTGGCTTTGCTTTGTTTGGATGAAAAACAGCAGACTTCCAGCTTAAACAGATTCTGGATTAAAGGGCCCACAAGCCAGGCCAGCTAGCCCAGGGCCAATGCAGGAACATTCAGACTTTACCTTTAAGAGAGAAGTTACTGGAAAACATTCCTAAGACATTTTGAACCTTTTCAGATTTTTTCCTTCTTTCCCGAACCCCCTCTACCAAAAAAGAGAGAGAGATTCAAGCCTTCTTACCTTGCCTCCTTCCTCCTTCCCACTGTTCTCTTTAATGAACACCTTTTCTAGTTCTGGGCTGATTCCTTCTACGTTGCAGGGGACCCGTGAAACAGCGGACTTTGGCGCTGAGATATTGGACAGAGGCATAGAGGCAGATCTGGAGCCAACAGCCTAAAAAGACAACCAGGATTAGCTTTCAATTTACTTATGAAAATCGAAACCAAAAGAGCACCTTAAAGAACAAGCCTGAAACTCAATTGGGAAGGCATATGGCCATCCGGGTTTGACTGATCTCCACAGTTCTGCCCTCTCTCACCGTCCATCTGCAGCAGGAAGGGCCCGGGGGCTCGGCTGGTCAGAAAAGAAGACATTATTTGTGTACCTTAAAATTTCCATCACATATAGCTTCTCTCGGTGTCCCTGCTCTTGACTGACAATTCATGAAGCTACCAGCCAACAAGGCTCAGCATGGGGCACAGAGTACCCTTGGGGGACAGTGGAGGGCTGGAGGAGGAGGGAACACTTCCTGTGAGAGGAGCCTGCAGGACAAGAAAGGTGAAGAGCAGCATTCCGGGCTCTGGGAAGCGCCTGAGCAGTGTAAAGGAGGACTGTGTTGAAAGTCCAGTACATTTAGCTCCTTCTAGGGATACAGATCAGTCTCAGGCCAAGGTATTCACCTGCCTCTCCTAGAGCAGAAATGTAGAGCTGACCAGCCCTCAGCACCGCCTCTACTGAGCCTGTGTCCACTGGCACCTAGCTGCTTTAGGCACCAGGTACGGCATCATGTTTGGTCAAGCAGACCAGGTTCTGGGCCTTCAAAGGCTTGGTTACACATGCACAGACAAACAGGGGACTCAGAGCTAAAACAAGGGGTGGGGAAAGCAAAGGGCAGAGGTGAGAGTTCACAGAAGGGAGGTCGCTCTGGTAAACGCTGGAGGCAGAGTGGATGCTGAAGGTGCATGCCCTTTTTCAAAGGTGAATGGGAGAGTTCCTCCAGGATGCAGGTTGCCACCCCTTTGTCCCTACAGAACACAGGGGACTCTCTGGGTCTGAAACCCCTGAAGAATCCTGCCCTGATCATTATTAACTGGGTGGCAAGCTGCCAGCACCACCCTAATCTTTCCCCCCTCTGAAGACCAAGGACGCGTCATGTAGCTGCCCCTGACAGAACATAGCAAACTTTCCTCCCAACAGTCCTAAGAAAGACTCAGACTGCAAGCAGGATCATCCCTACTGTACAGAGGGGAAGACTGAGGCACAGCAAGGCACAGCAAGTGAGAGACAGAGCCAGAACTGGAACCAACGTCCCCACCCCTGCCTCCGAGGTTCTTTCTACTAAGTGGATATGTTCCTTTTTATTTTTTTAGTATTTCACCCAATCACATGTAAAAACAATGTTTAGCATTCTTTTGTTCTTAAAGTTTTGAGTTCCAAATTCTATCTCCTTCGCCCTCCTTCCTCCCGCCTTGAGACGGTAAGCAATCTGATATGGGTTACACATGTACCATCATGTAAAACATACTTCCATATTAGTCATTTTGTGGAAGAAGACTCAGGAAGAATGGATGGAAGGGAAGGAGGGAGGGAGGGAGGGAGGAATGAAGGAAGGGAGGGAGGAAGGAAGGAAAGCAGTGAGGAAGGGAGGGAGGGAGGAAGGAAAGAAGGAAGGGAGGGAGGGAGGAAGGAATGGAAGGAAAGGAGGAAGGGAGGGAGGGAGGAAGGGAGGAAGGGAGGAAGGAAGGGAGGGAGGAAGGAAGGAAGGGAGGAAGGAAGGGAAGGAGGGAGGGAGGAAGGGAGGGAGAGAGGAAAGGAGGGAGGAAGGGAGGAAGGGAGGGAGGGAGGAAGGAAGGAAGGAAGGAAGGAAGGAAGGAAGGAAGGAAGGAAGGAAGGAAGGAAGGAAGGAAGGGAGGAAGGAAGGGAGGAAAAGAAATCAAGCCAGCTTTGATCTGCATTCAGACTCTATCAGTCTTTTCTCTGGAGGTGGATAGACTGCTTCATCATGAGTTCTTTGGGACTGTCTTAGATCACTATATTGCTGATAATCGCGGTCATTCACAGTTCTTCATCGAACAACATTGCTGCTACTATGTACAATGTTCTCCTGGTTCTGCTCACTCCACTTTGTATCAATTCATAGAAGCCTTTCCGAGTTTTTTTGAAATCATCCTGCTTGTCATTACTTAAAGCACCGTAACATTCCATTACAATCATACATTACAACAGCTATTCCCTCAATTGATGGGGAATCAGTTTCCAATTCTTTGCCACCACAAGAGCTGCTATAAATATTTCTGTACAAATAAGTTGTTCCTCCACCTTTTTTTTCTGATCTCTCGGGGATACAGACCTAGCAGTGGTATTGCTGGATCAAACGGTATGCACAGTTTTGTGGCCCTTTGGGCATAGTTACAAATTGCTCTCCAGAATGGCTGGATCAGTTTACAACTCCACCAACAGCGCACTGGTGTTGAATTTGTCCACATTTCTTCCAACATTTGTTATTTTCCTTTTCTGTCATATTAGCCAATCAGATAGGTGTGAGGTGGCACCACAGAGTTGTTTTAATTTTCATTTCTCTAATCAATAGTGATTTAGAGCATTTTTATATGTCTATAGATAGCTTTGATTTCTTTGTCTGAAAACTGCCTGTTCCTATCATTTAATCATTTTTATCAACTGTGAAATGACTTGTATTACTATAAATTTGACTCAGTTCTTTATATGTTTGAGTATTGAGGCCTTTATCAAAGATAACTTGCTGTAAAAATTTTCTGCTTCCCTCCTAATCTTGGCTGCATTGGTTTTATTTGTGCAAAACCTTTTTAATTTCATATAATCAAAATACTCCATTGTACTAATACATAATGCTCTCTATATCTCATTTGGTCCTAAATTCTTCCCTTCTCCATAGATCTGACAAGTAAATGATTCCATATGCTCCTAATTTACTTATGGTATCACGCTTTATGTCTAAATCATGTACTCATTTTGACCTTGTCTTGCCATATAGTGTGAGATGCAAGTTTCTGCCATATTTAAATTGGTATTTTTTAAAGAAAATTTTTAAAAGCTTTCCATGAAGAATCAAGGACGATTCAAAATAACAATTCTTAATTTACTTTGAAAATTTGAAAATAACGTTACTAATACCTAGCATTTATTATTTCCACACTTGCAAAGCACTGTATGCATCTCATGATCTTCTCTACAATCCTGGGAGTTGGTGCTATAATCTCCATTTTCCAGTTGAAGAAACTGAGACAGACAGAGGTTTAAGTGACTTGCCCAGGGTCACCCGGTTTAGTCAGAGTCTGGGGCCCGATTTGAACTCCACTCTTCCTGACTGCAGGCCCAGGACTCTAGGGACTGTGGCAACCCCTTGTGGCTTAAGAAAATAAATTCAAAGACTACAAAGTAACTTAGCGGCCTGTACTTTTCACATCCCATACTCACCTTAATCCATCAGATCTCCACCTGTAGGGATCCTGTCCTTGGCTACAGATCACAGCCCACCGGAAGAATGCCGTGAGCTCCCCAGGGCCCCCACCCCATAACACCCCTAACGGCATGCGACGGCCCCGGCTCACCTGAGTCTGGCTGCTGGCCACAGGGTTGCCATGCAGAGGTGAGTGGCGGTCTTTCTCTCGGTGGCTGTGCCGGCTACTACTCTGCTTGCCACGCTGGAGCTGCTGTCTCAGCTTGGCGATCTGCTAGAGAAGAGAACCGACGGGGAGGCACGGGCGAACACAACGGCTTCACTGAATCCACTGGCTCACCCAGAACACACGGCACTATGCTACACGCTGCCACAGCCGCCAACACACAAACCACGAGCGCTCCATTACACGCTGCCAGCATACAAACATGCATGGGGTAAAGCAGTCCCCAGGCTGCCCCAGCCTCTCTCCTCTCCCAACTATCCCATGACTCCCCAAAGTCAAACACAAGCGCCTAGTGAATCTTCAATCTGGGGCATAACCGCTCACTTCCCAGCCTCTCTCGTGGCTTGTGTCTGAACACCAGCCCTTTCCATTCCATCTCCAAAGCAGAGAGAGTGGCATGGAGGCGTGACCATGGGAAAGTGAGCCTCAGTTTCCTTATCTGTCAAGTGGGGGTAGTACCTGTCTTACAGAACTGTCTCGAGGTTCACCTAAGTTCATCTGAAGCCCTTGGCAAACTTGACAGTGGCCAGCATATGTATGTGTAGTATATAACAGCTATGCTACACTATGAAAACATCACCTGTCAAGTTCCCACTGTGACTGCCTAAACACTAAACACCAAAATGTGGTTCTTTTAGTCCTCTAGGGAAATGTTGCTCTTTTCTTTGATGGAATGCCCCCTCCCCACAACGGAGTTTACCTAGTCCTTTCCTCACAACAAGCCAGGGAGGGAGGTGCTGTCAGTATTATCGCCCTCATTTTACAGATGAAACAACCAAAGCACGGAGAGTTTCAACCACTCGGCTCTTTCCTGTGTCTCGAGCTGACGTTCTCCCTGCTACGAAGCTTCCAAAGCGGGAGATGACAATCAACATCAGGACTGGCCACCCTATGCCCATCCTGGTGGTTTTTTTAAAAATCTCAATTGTCAAAGATTATTAGTGGTAACTTAATACCACAAAGTCTACAAATAGGAATAATCCTATAATATCAACAAATCACTCAAGGCAATCCTCCCTTCCAGACCCTTCAAATCCAGCCCTAAGCCAATACTGTGAGGCTGTGGCCTCACAATACCATCGAGGCTGTGGCCAAAAAGGTGTTTACAGCTAAATGGGTCAGAAGCATCCACCAGGCCCAATGGCTGGCCACCTCCAGCCCTTTTTGGCTTTGGACACAACTTACAAGCAGTACTAGTGAACACCAGTTTCCATGTTTTGTGGCGTAGTGAAGATTAATATTCCTTTATCACACACATGCACACACATGCACGCACAGAGCACTGATAAGAAAAAGCAAAGATGGTGACTCAGGCGCGCTTCCAAAGAGAGACGGGCCTGGACGTGAGCAGATCCGACTGAGCGGCTACGAGCCGGGCAGCTACAGCTGTGACCCTGACCCCCATCACACAGTCCCGCTCTCCATGGCAGGTTTTGTGACAAGAAGGTCGACGGGCAGTGAGAGAAATCCGAACCCCAAAGATCACAGCCAGTTTAAGGCCATACTCCCTTTACCTCCCAGTCCTCTTCCCCAACCCGCGGTCCTTAACAGAGGCTACAGCGCCAGGAACGTCTTTATTCTCACCTGCCGATGGCTTTGTGAACCACTTTCAGGGCACTGACCAGAACCTGCCTTTTACTAGGATACGTGGATGGAAGCGACCTCCTCTTTTCATGTGGATGCCAAGGAAAGTGTCTGCAAAGAGGGGTCTAACTAAAAGGCCTGTTGGATGCCTTTCTGCTCCCAGTTAAATGCATCCAGAGTCTGAACGATGCTGGGGAGGCCACAGATTAGACCGAGGGCTGGGCCTGGGCCAGGAACTCTAGGGTTCAAGCCCTGCTTCTAACATTCTCTTAAATCAACACAACACTGGATCGGGAGACAAACGATCTGGGTTCGAATCCCTTGGAAGTTCATGAGGCCCAGCACTCAGCAAAGCGCCTTTGCTTTCCTCATCTGTAGAATGGAAAGATGCCCTCTCGGGCCCTGTCTCACTCTAAAGCCGGGGAGAGCTGAGGAGCCTGGAGGGGTCTCCCAAGTACAGACTAAACCTCGGCTCTGGACTCCCAAACAAGACACGTCAGGGAGCCTCAGGCCACTTAGCTTTGAATTTAAATCCCCCGAGACTGTAACATGTACAAGCAGATAATCTGTTCCATCCAAGTCCTGAGAGCTTGAACCCTGATGACCAGCTTCCTACTCAGACTGGTCCGAATGCCCACCTTATAATAAACAAACAAAATGATCGATGTAATATGCAACAAACAACACATAAAATAATCATTCTTCCTGGAAGGCTCTCAGGTCCTGGTCTGGGCAGGAGCATCAGCGCAGCTGTCCGCTATGACGATGGGACAGAGGGGCCAGAATCACCCAAGATTAATGAGGGGTCTGTGTTTTCGGCTCAAGCCCAGGCAGCCCGCTTACCCCGTTAAGGGGCCAGACAGAGAAACGTGGGCCCTGGGCGCATCTGAGCGCGGGGGACAGGACACTGATGCCGAATCTGCTAAGGAGATGAAGGAGAGGCCAGACAGAGCAATGTCAGAAAAACCCAGGGAGAAGAGGGGGGTTGAACTCTGCAGAGAGGTCAAGAAGGAAGGGCCAATGGACTTGCAAACAATCCTTGGTGACCAGGCAAGTTTGCAAGGGGTGGAGAGTCGGTGGAACAAAGAGTAAAGGAAGCTTTTTCAAAGAGTTTGTAGAAGACAAGAGTTTACAGGTTGTGGTGGGTCGGTTTGTCTTTAAAGAAAATCTAGGCCCGTTTGAAAGCTGCAGGGCCTCCTCCAGATGACAAGGCGAGAGGTGATCACACAGAGAAGCTCCTGGAAGAGCTGGGGCCAGGGGGACAGGCTGACCAGGTCACAGTATCCTCTGAGCCTGGGGCCAAAGGAGAGGGGGTGTCAAGGCAATTTCAAATGCAGAATCAAGGAGCCTCCTTGTTTGGGGTGACAGTCTCCGCGAAGAGAAGGTTTGGAATAGCAACAACATAGGAAGCATCGGAAAAATAAAAGGGTGGCCAGGCAGCAGTGAAGAGGGCCACATGCAGGAGTGAAAGGAGGGAAAGGCTGGGCATCCCTCTGGGACCCAAGCCCATGCTGGGGCAGACTGCCTGCCCTTTCAGGTGGGCCTCCTCACCACCCTGTCACCTTTCACAGACAGGGAAACCAAGACGCAGGATGCCAAGATGAAGGGCTTTTTTGCCCACGGACACCCAGTATCTGAGGCCAGATTTCAAAAATAATTCTAGGAAGCATTATCTCACACTTTCCTCTGATCCTCAGAACAACCTTGCAAAGTAGGTGCTATGATTACTGTTGTCTCTACAGACGAGAAAGCTGAGGCAGACAGGGGTTAAGTGACTTGCCCAGGGTCACACAGCTAAGACGTGTCTGAGACTGACTCTGGGCCCCACAGTCTAGATTCACTATGCTTTCAGACACCTCTTCTAAAGGCAGGCTTTCCTAAAGTCATTCCTGTGCTTGCTTTAGAGTGCTGCCTTCGGGAGGAGAGCGCAACCCTGAGGAGTGAGAAAATGAGTCCTAGAGTTAGGCAGCGAAGCTCTGCGATCTCACACGGGAGCCATACGGGGCTGCACTGAGCAAACCACCCCTCCTCCCCCACCACCCTGACACTCTGGGGGCAAAAGGGCTGTGCTTTGGACCTCACTCTACCAGATCCTCCCTCTGGCCTGTCCCCGAGCCTGCCACCCCCTCAAGGAAGCACCCACACTCCAAGAAAAAGCTATCCAGACTGCTGGCTGCCCTCTCCTCTGCAGCAGTGAGAGAGAGAAGAGAAACCTGGCCTCTTGGGAGGGGGCCTCATGAGGCCTTTCAGCCAATCAGAGAGAACCTCCTACTCGGACCCTACTAGACCCTGGAAGTGCAAGGCTGTGGGGAGGGGTTTCCTGGCTACCCAGAGGGCTGAGACCAGCAAGGGGCAATTCCCAGTGCCGGGGCAGCAGAGGATCCTGGGATTTTGAGCTACAAGGGGCCCAAGTGATCACCTCAGCCAATGGGATCATTTTGAGGATGGGAGAAATGACAGAGGCTCACGGAGCTGAACTCACCTGTCCATGGTCACGCAGCCAGGAACAAAGTCTTTGGCAGAAGCTCTGCCAAGTGGGAAATGAGGGAGAGAATGGAAAAATGTCAAGATAAGATAAAAGCATAAACATATTTGGCCAAAAGGAGGTCCAGGCCAAAACTTCTAAGGGGTGAGTGACTCTAGAGAAGGTGAAGCTGTAATGGCCACTTCTCGACATCCAGTAGAGGACAGTAATGCTGGGAACACTCTAGTTCCTCTCTGTCATTCTCCAGTCTGCCACACGGACAGCCACCACACCAGGCTTACCTCTTTCAGCTGATCTGAGCTGCCCCACGATGCTGATCGCTGATGGGATCTCTTCTCTGGCCCCTCTTCAGCCCAACAGCTCGGGGTCTAATGAAAGGAAAACACACAGTCCATTTTGGCTCACAATCACCATGAACGCTGAGTAAAACAGACCCCCAGAGATGGCCCCTGACAAGTTGACACACTCCGAGTTAAAGCTTCAAACCCCATGAGTGAAACAGGAAAAAATACAGAAACTACAAAAAAAAAACCAGAAAATATGCGTCAGCATTTCTACAACCAACTTGTTACTCGTCAGTGACAATGGAGCCACTATCCCCGTCACAGAAACAGAGACACAGAAATGATACTGAAGCAACAGACACGGAGAGAGGTCTGCACACAGGAGGTCTGGGATGGACCTGGTGACTTCAGCTGTTACCAAAGCAGGTGCCAGGAAGTGCCAATGACAACCAGTACAACTATGCCTCCACTTCCATCCCTAAAAACCTGTGGGAATAATCTGTATGTATATTAGCAGCGTCCTTGATGAAGGTAAGAAAAAGGAATGGGCAGACACTCTCCAACAGCATTTTACAATGGACTAAAAGTACGGACAATATATGATCTTACTTTGCTCAACTTTAAAAAAAAAAAAAGCATCTGATCTGGTAGAGTATAGTACTTCCTAAAGGTTCTGTTCCAATAATGTGTCCCATATAAACCTCAAAATTAAACAAAATTCCCTGAAACCTGTAATTAAATTTTGCTGACCCTATGATTATGAATATCAAGCTAGAGGGATGGGGAAAGTAGAGCTATCTACTAGCCAGAAGTGCCTACCACCCACAAGGATGTCTAAGAGAGCTGTGACAGAGGAGGCATTCCCAACAGAGGTTCCTGTGTGCAAATGTCGTTTTGTTGACTGAATTAAGCCTTAGGAACACTGCACGGGGTAGCAGAGCGGATACGGTTGTTAGCTTGCCATTTCCTTCTCTGGCTCATTTTACAGATGAGGAACTGAGGCCACCAGGGTAAAGCGATTTGCCCAGGGTCACACAGCTAGTTAAGTGCCTGAGGCCGGATTTGAACTCTCCTGACTCCAGGCCCAGCTCCGTGCACTATGGCAACTCCCTGCCACCAGTACCTATGGTGCTGAGCTGTGGGGTGGCTGTGTCCTCGGCCTGGCCGGGCTCAGTCTCCTCCTCTGTACAGGGGGAACAGGGCTGTTGTGAGGAGGAAGTGAAGGCTAGGACACTCGCTCTCACTACTACCTGAAATCCAGCCGGCAAAAGAGCTTGGCCTGAAACACCCGTCAGGTTACCGGCGCGTGCCCACAGCCCACAGAAGGCCGAGCCGGGAGAGCCCCAGGGCTGGCGGCCTCTCAGTGACTCTGAGTTTCTCCTGCAAATGAGGCCTGAATATTTAACCCCAACATTGTTCTGGTGATGGTTTCATGGCTGCACGTCACTGAATATGGCTTCTTCTGAAGAACGGAGAGAAAGAAGTGTGTAGGAGAACCTCTAGACTCTAACACCCCACGGTTCACTGCCCCTCCAGGCCTCCTGCCCTCAGCCAATTTCATTCATTCATTATTGGGCTACTTAACCAGCGATCAATTTATCTACTTAGCTGCCCCTCCACCAGCCCTTCTACTCCCTCAGAGGCCCCTAGGGGTCAGAGAGGTTTCTAGGTGGGGCAGTACCCAGAGCGGAGGGCCTCAACTCAGGAAGACCCGAGTTCACAGACTTCCCAGCTGGGTGACCCTGGGAAGACTCTTAACCGCACTGACCTCCAAGAGTTATGGTGAGGATCAAACAAATGAGGAGATATTTGTGGAGTACTTGGCATAGTGCCTGGCCCACTGCCGGCACTAAATGCTGGCTCCTGCCTCCCTCCATCAGCAATTAAAACACAAAAACAAATCCCCACAGCGGCCATTATCAAGGCCATGGGGGCAGGTGGGTAGGAGGGGCCTGTTCCATCTTCCTCCTTTTCCATGTCTGCTGGGTCCCTGCATCCATCGGGGTCCTCTATGGCAGCGGCAACATCTGCCTCACTCTTCCACAGGCCTTCCCAGCACCTTCTGAGGCATCTGCTGCATCAATGCCCACAATCAGGCACCGCCACTTACCAAGCCACTCTCACGGGGAAGACAGGCCACAAAAAGCTGCGCCACTTCTGTGCATCTGGCTGCTTTTGCTCTCTGTGGTTTCTTTGGGGGATGGGCCTGGCCGTTGTGGCACCGGGTCAAAGGCCGTGCACATCTCAGTAATTTGAGAGAAGAGCTCTGAACCACAAGGTGAACAATGGGGAGAAGGCGTGGGAAAGGTGCCAGGCACAAAGGCCTCCGAAGGAGAAGAGGCAGGAACTCCCTCGAGGTCACAGGGCTTTGGGAGCTCGATGGCATCTCCACCATCGTGCCCATAAACAAGACCACACTTATTGGAAACTCTCCTGGGCTGGATGAAAGGCCAGACCCACTGGGGCAAACAGATCCAGCCCCAGGCTTGGGGCTAATTTGACATGCTCTCACTATGTGCTGGGAACTGTGGAGAAGGAGGATGGATGGATGGAAGGAAGGAAGGAAGAAAGGGAAGAAAGGAGGGAGGAAGGAAGGAGGGAGGGAGGGAAGGAGGAAGGAAGGAAGGAGGAAAGGAAGGAAGGGAGGGAGGAAGGAAGGGAGGGAGGAAGGAAGGAGGGAGAAAGGGAGGGAGGAAGGGAGGAAGGGAGCAGCTGTCACCAGTCCCACCTGTGCTCCCAGCTCTTAGCAGAGGACCCACAACAGAGAGCACAGACTTGATACCACCTCAATCCACTCATTTCAGTCACGGATTAAATGAGGCCAAGCCTGAAGCCTGTCACCAGGCCCACCACCATTCCAGTTAATGAGTGAAAGGACCCACCAGGAGTCTGGCCTCCTCACTTTGGGCTACACCAGAATGATTTCTGCCCAAGCTACTTTACCACACGGCACAGAAAAGGTTTTTTCCTGAACAAACCGAAACCAAGCACAGCGGAGGCGGCCCGGGGAGAACGCTCCTCCCTGGCTGTTACCTGGGTCGCTTTGTCTCTCATGCACGATGGGTAGTGGACGTGGAGGTCCCGGGGCCACTGCCCTGTGAGGTAAGGTCCTGTTATGGTATCCAAAGAAGAGGTTCGTCTTATTGAATTGGAAGCTCTCACTTGCTGAGATTTTGGCCTGTCTGCTGCAAAAATAAACAAAAGAAATAATCAGGACTGTTTGATGTATCTTTTTTTTCCCCTTTTCGGAGGGGGGAAGGCAGGACAATTGGGGTTAAGTGACTTGCCCAAGGTCACATGGCTAGCGTGTCAAGTGTCTGAGGTCGGATTTGACCTCAGGTCCTCCTGACTCCAGGGCCAGTACTCTACTCACTGCGCCACCTAGCTGCCCCAGGACTGCTTAGGAGTAAAGTCTGCTTTTAAGCATTCAGACATAAAAGCAGCAACAATGACACAGCAGCCACGTGCTTGTGAATGAGGGAAGGCTGGAACAGAATGGCCAGAGTCAGGAAGACCGTCTCGGACACGGTGACTGGGGGCCCTGGGAAAATCGCTAAGACCATAAACTTGCAAAGAACGCAGACCTGAGCACACAGAAGGAGTTCCACACTGGGTGGTCTGCACGCCACTGAAATCAGAAGTCCAGACCACAAAGCATAAATGTGAAGAATAAATTGCAAGAACCTTGGAGGTCACCTAGTCTGACCTGCCCGTTCCGCACAGCATAAAACAAGCCCAAAAGGACGTCAAAGACCATCGGCCCCAAAGCCTCCCTTTTACAGGCTAAGTGACCTTCCAAGGTCACATAGGAATTAAGGCCCACATCATCTCACTCCAAGCCCTCCAACTTCTTCAGGACTGGGCAAGCAGGTGGCAGAATGAGGCCAATACAGAGGGTCTCCTGACTCCCACCCGATGGGCCTTTTACTCCATCCTATTATTCAAGCCAACTCCAGGTACCAGGTTCAGCACTAGGGATACAAATAATAAAGGCAGTTCCTGCCCTTGAAGAGCTTATAATCCAAAGGGGGAAGACAAAAGACAGAAAGATGCTGGGAGGGGTGGTGACGCTGCACCGGGGGCACCTGGGGGTCTCACGTTCCCTTCAAACCAAGCTGAGCTGCTAACGGAAAGTCATTGCCAACAGATGAAGGGCTATTTGGGGTCTTAGGAATCCATGAATACCGCCCACTGTGGTCAGACAGACTCATGCGCTGCATCCACGTCACCAGAATCACAAACCTTAAAGTTACTGACGTACACACTAGAACCCTGGGCCTTGGTGACCCCTGTTAGAGTTGGCATTTCTGAAGCCACTAGGCCCAATTTCAGAGATCTGAGGTTAAAAATACAGAAATCCCCAGGATTACGCGCTGTAGGATCCACATGGATCAGAAAACGCAAATTCAAGTCTGACAACACCAGTGCAACCCACGCTGACCCTCCATATGCTATTCCACACAGGTTTAAGCCAGCCACGTCCACAAAGAAAGTCATACAAAGACAACAAGCAGCCTCAGTGAATGAACAAAGGGAACCACCTCATGAGTAGGTTAGGGAAGACTGTCCTCTTCTGGAAGGCAGTCATCATACCGAGAAGCATTTGGAAGACCAGGTTGTGGGGGAAAAAAGGAAGTCAGAAATGAGAAGCTGACCAGTCCTCTTGGAGAAGCAGAGGGAGCAGAGTCTGCAGTGAAAGCGTAGAGCGAAAGCAGTGTGCTGGCCTAAGAGCCAAGAGGCTGAAATCAAAGACTCCCAGTGCCCCCAGGCTGCCTCCAATTAACTCACAGGACCCTGAGAAATTCGCTGTGACTCTGATTTTAAAAACAGAATGTATCATACATGTCTTTGCCCACTGTGCTATTTCCAAAGGAAAAGATCAGCTGGAACTCAGTT
>CM053623.1:1521538-1536262 GCA_028646595.1 Phalanger gymnotis | reverse complement strand
CTACGTTGGTTTTATTTACACAAAACCTTTTTGATATGATCAAAATTATCCATTTTATACTTCACAATGCTCTCTATCTCGTTTGTTCAAAAAATGTTCGCCTTTCCATAAGTCTGATAAGTATTATGTTCCATGTTCTTCTAATTTTCTTGTAATATCTTCCTTTATATCTAGGTCACGTATCCCTTTTAACCTTATTTTGATAAATGGTGTAACATATTGGTCTATGCCCAGGTTCTGAGAGACTGCTTTCCAGCTTTCTCAATAATTTTTACCAATGAATTCTTATCCCAAAAATTTAAGTCTTTACATTTGTCAAACACAAGGTTACTAGTCACTTACTGCTTGTATGTCTACTCTATTCCACTGATCTACCTATCTCTTAGCCAGTACCAGATAGCTTCAGTAATTACTGCCTTATAACATAAAGCTCTCATACTGCTAACCTCCTTCCTTTTTTTCGGGAGTTCCTTCGATATTCTTGACCTTTTGTTCTTCCAAACGAATTTTATTATTAATTTTTCTAACTCAGTATTTTTTTTTGGTAATTTTCTTGGGATGGCATTAAGTAAGCACATTTGAGGTAAATTTGTCATTTGTATTATATTGGCCCTGCCTACCCATAAATAATTAATATTTCTCCACTTCTTTAAATCTGATTTTATTTGGATGAAAAGTTTTTATAGTTCCTGGGTTTGTTTTGGCAGGTGTACTGTATTTTATACTGTCTACAATTATTTTAAATGAGCTATCTCTTACTATCTCTTCTTGCAGGGTCTTGTTGGTAACATATAGGAATGTCAATGATTTATGTGCATTTACTTTATATCTTGACATTCTGCTAAAATTATTGTTTCGACTAACTTTTTAGTTGAGTCTTTAGTATTTTCCAAGCATATTATTATATAATCTGTAAAAAGAGATCACATTCTGATTCCTTCAATTTCTTTTTCTTCTCTGTTAGAATTTCCAATATAAAACTGAGTAATACTGGTGAAAATGGGCATCCTTCTTTCCCAGCTGATCTTACTGGGAAGTCTTCTAGCTTATTCCCACTACAAATAATTCTTACTGATGGTTTTAGATAAATGCTTTTTACCATTCTAAGGAAAAATCCATTTACAAGTCTTTTTAATAGGAATGAGTGTTGTTCTTTATCAAAAGCTTTTTTCTCTATCAAATATAATCATATGATTTTTGTCACTTTTATTACTGATATAATCAATTATATTAATAGTTTTCCTTATATTAAACTATCTCTATATTCCTGGTATAAATCCCACTTGGTCACTATGTACTCTCTGTAATGTTATTGCAAACTCCTAGCTAGGATTTTTACATCCACATGCATTCATGAAATTGGTCTATAATTTTGGTTTACATATCAATACCATATTTGTTTCATAAAAGATCTTTGGTAGGACCCCTTCTTTGCCTATGATTCCAAATAATTAATTTAATATTGGAATTAAATGGTCTTTAAGTGTTTGATAGAATTCACTTGTAAATCCATCTGGTCCTGGTGCTTTTTTCTTAGGAAGCTCTTTGTGGCTTGTTCAATTTCTTTTTCTAAAATAAATTTATTTAGATATTCCATTTTCTCTTCTGTTAATCGAAGCAATTTCTACTTTGGTAAACATTCTTCCATTTCCCTTAAATCGTTAAATTTATTGGCATAAAATTGGACCAAATAGAGGCTTCACTAATGATATATTCATCCTTTTCACGTTTAGTACCAATGATTCGTTATCTTCGCAACCCCGTTACTTTTAGGAGCACCACCGTCTTCTCAATCCTATGCTCCCATTCAAGAACTCCTCACACTCTCACCCCACCCCCGATGGCCAAGCTGGAGCTACCTTGTCCTCCCACTCTGGTGCAGGTCCTCACCACCTTCTGCCCAGACCACTGGAACAGCTGCTGGGGGGGGGGGGTGGCGGCGGCGGCGCCAGCGGCGCACTGCCTCAGGCTCTCCTCACTCCAGTCCATCCTCTGTTCATCCTCCAAAGTGATTTCCCCACCCCACCCCACCCCTACTCAGGAACCTCCAGTGGCTCTCTATGGTCTCCAGGATCTAATATAAAATACTGTTTAGAGTTCAAAGCTTTTCAAAACCTAGCCCCCTCCTACCTTTCCAGTCTACTTATACTGTACATGTTCCTCTGAGACCCAGGGACACTGGCCTCCTGTCTGTTTCTCAAACTAGATATTCCATCTCCTAAATAAATGTTTTTTCACTGGCTGTCCTCTCTACCTGGACCACTCTCAGTCCTCATTTCCACCTCTTGGCTTCCTTCAAGTTCCAGCTAAGATCCCACCTTCTGTAAGAAGCCTCTGTCAACCCACCTTAATTCCAGCTCCTCCCCACTGTTTATTTTCTCCAATTTATCCTGTCTATAGCGTGTCTGTGCATGATGTCTCCTTCATTAGAATGTAAGCTCCTAGAGGGCAGGGATTGTCTTTGGCCTTTCTTTATATTCTCTGATGTCGTGGTCCTCTTTGAAAATGAAGGACAAACACAACCTGTGAGTTGTCTGACCTGCCTGATTGGGGACCCAGCCAGTTGGGTAACTCAGCTCGACCTCTCCTCCCTCTCTCTCCTCCTCTCCAAAGGAAGGTAAATACTGATGGTCAGAAGCTGCCCACCTAACTTGGGGTTTACTGGTTAGCTTGCTTGCTTCCTTCCTTCCTCCCTCCCTCCTTCCCTCCTATCTGCCTTCCTTTCATTCCTTTCCTCCTTCCTCCCTCCTTCCTCCCTTCCTTCTCTCTTTCACCAAACCTTAAACTCATTTCACTCTGGAGCTCACAGACTGAACCACAGTAGGTCTCTGCCCAAGCACCACTTAATGGCTGCATTTTGGGCCCTCCTGGCTCAGAGTGAATGCGAATGGTAACCAGTTCTCTTTTCACTAGCAACCTTGAGAGTCTTCCTCTCCCAGTTTGATTTTTTTTTTCCTCTTTTTTAAAGGGGCCATACTTTGACTCACTTCTTAAAGAGGCCTCTTCACTAAATGGGCACTACCTCACTCAAAGTGAGAACCTGAACAGGTCTTAGCCCTAAAAGGGCCAGGGTCTCCCACTGCATCCTGGGCCATCTCCAGTAGTCCTGATGAGCATCAGGCCACTGGACCCAGATGGCTCTGGAGGAGAAAGTGAGGCTGGTGCCCTTGTACAGCCCTCCCTCACTCAAAGTCAACTGCAAGTCATGTTATCACCTCCCTGATGTCATGGTCCTCCTCGAGGACAAAGGACAAACACAACAAGTAGCATTAAGCCCAATGCCTGGCACAGAGTAGGAGTTTAATCAATGCTTACTGCCTAGGCAAATAAATACTCCATTAAAAAAACGACAGGCTGGCTTTTTACTTCCTTTACTTACAGACGAGTTGTGAGGAATCTGTTAATGGAATCTCCTGGGGGCAAATCCAGGTGAGGTCAGATTGGATACAAGGCTTCAAGAAGACAATAACAGATTGCAAGTTACGGTTCTTAGCTGCTTTTCCCACCAACACTGCCATAGTTCCAGAATGTGGCTGAGAGACAGGCATCTCCAAAAGAGAATTTGTCATCCATCACCAGTAGAAGGAGCAAAAACTAGAGGGGCATGTTCTGGAGGAGAAGGACTCAGAAAAGAACACCCTGACACATGCCAAGAAGGGCCAGGACACAGCCCCAAGCAGACAGCTCTGCGTCTGAGACCATGGACCACCTTTTGCCTCAAAAAGTCCCTAAGACCTGTGCAGGGCAGGGCACCAAGAAGGATCGGCGTGGGAGAAGAGGACAGGAAATGAACAGCCCCAGCAGAGGCTGGGCAAAGGCATCTACACAGTGAGGGAGAAAAGGACTGTACAAACTGATCCATGATTACATACACAACAGTGTCCAAAAACATAATGTGCCCCTATCACAGATGCTGCAGTGTAAACTCCCATCTGATTGATAGCCAGATGCTAAGAAGGACCAGAAACACACAATTCCACCACTGGCCTTCAACTCCTCAGGAAAGAAAACAACCACAGCTCTAAAGCTAGAGGTGGAAAAAAGTAACAGTGTTTATCCACCAAATTTCCTAAGACATAAATGGTCTCAGACTCCCATTTCTGACGCCACTTAATAACAACAATGGCTGCTGGTTAAATGAGGTATCTAGATGTCCTAGAACCACACATTGCAATACAGTCAGACCTCTCCCTCCCTCCTTCCCTCTTCTGTCTCTCCCTCCCTCCCCACCTTAGTCCAATGCTGTCCTATCTTCTAATCACTAAGACAGCAGTACACAGCACCTCCTGACTCGCAGTTTGACCTTTGGAGGGTCCAAGGGCTACAGCACACCCAGGCCCTGCTGGTGGCAGACATGGGAGGACCTCTCACTCCCTCCATCCTCACCAGCCTTCCCACCTGGCCTAAGTTATACTCCCTCCCACCTGCCAGTACTGGCTGCACTTTCAGACTCTCCCTTTACCATCAACCTCTCTTCCCTGTGTCATTATCTAATGACACTCCCCCAAACACTCTTCCTTCTTTCTCAAGTAGGTTCGGGGCCTGGTCACAGTCTTTCTTTCTAACCTATGCCCTGATCTCACCCTCAAGAAGCTCAACACACAGCTCGATGTTCCCTTAGCCACACTAATGCCCCAGTGTGGATGGATTAGAACATTTGTGAAGGATAGGGATGGATTACTAGAAAGTGTATAAGGGCCCAGATAGGGTCCAGGCCTGTGATTTCATTGGTTTAGAGCAGTGGTGTCAAACTCAATTAGAATCAGGGGCCACTAAACCATATGTGAGCATCCCTGGGCTGCATACTGACTTAGCCAAATGTTGACATTGCCTATGTCTTACTGTATTTTTCTTTATGCTGTTAAATACTTTCCAATGACTTGGTGGCACTTTGAAGCGTTGGGGGCCAGGCCCAGCTGAACATCTGACATCTCTAGTTCAGAGGATTCCCCAGATGAGGCAACTCGTCCTAGAATGGGTTAGCAACTTAGTGCCTTCAAGACCGTAAGTGACCTGCCCAGGGTCACAGAGCCAGCTCTTTCTCCTACAGCATGCTGTGTCTCATGGACATGTCCACAATCATTTATTTGGGCAATGTGGCTAAGTGCACCTTCTTGTAAGCTGAGACGCAGTGAGTGGTGGGAGGGCCAGCCTTCAAGCAGGAGGCAGAAGGCTCAAGCTCTGCTTCTGGAGCATACCTCTCTTTGCACCTAGGCAGCTCCAAGATTATAAATTACAAGGGAATTCTCCATCTGCCCAGAAAGAAATTCCACCCCAAGCAGTAAAACCCCGAGAGAGGGCATCTTTGATCTTACCACCCCACAAAGCCTCTCATTGTCTAGGTTTTTCATTTTTAAAAATATGTAATTGTGTTTTGAATGGTATTGTGGTAACAAGCAGCAGGATCTTAAATCATCCCAATAAGACTGTGGGGGTTGGGAAGAGGCACCCCTGGGCTGGTGGGAGAGCTTTCGAAAGACCTTTGTTTAGGACGCCCCCCCCACAAACCCTCCTCCCATTTCTCATATGGGGGGGGGGGGGAGGAGACCGTATCACAGAACTGATGAGGAAATTAAACTCCAAGCCTACAAGGACTTCGGCTCTAAACTGTCCTGTTTGGTTCACAAAAAACACTTCAATAAATGGATTCTATTCATTGGGCTTCTCCACATCCACTATCAACTTTGTACTGTTTCAAAATCCTTCGAAATAAAAATTCAGTCATGATATTCAACGTATTAAACCAGCTGTCAGAAAAGAAGCCCAAGTGGAATACAAGCCATTCTGTATTCTCAGGTCATTTGATTAAGGGGAATCTGCTACTGAGCAGCTTCCAGCTTTGTGAGGAAATCTGATTTGGCACAGGACTTAAGGGAAATGCAGCCGGAGCCATCTCTAGGGTGATCATTAAAAATTTTTGAACAATACAACAGAAAGTGTGTATTTACTGAAATAATGGTGTGGGCATAGTAGAGGAACTCACCACAACTGCAGCAAAAAAAAAGCAACTTCTCCTATCACCAAAAGCCCATCTGACAAGAAGGCGAAATGGAGCACCAGGGGGCAAGGCTGGTTCAGTGGCCAAAACAAAAGCAGGTGCCAGCTGAAGGACAAAACACTCTCCCAGGCACCATGAGGAACAAGGGACCAGCCCTTTATACCAGAAGGGTGTGCAGAAGCCCAAAAAGGAGAAAGGAGACACGAGGAGGCTTACCATGTTTACACTGCTGCTGGACACTGCCCTGGCCACAAAAAGCTTGCCACACAGCCTCTCACCCCATGAGATATTACTGCATATCTGTCTCAAACTAATCTTCCTGAGGTGGGTTTGGAAGGCAGCAGTCCCATCACTACCATCACTACAGCAACATCCCTTCTCAGACAACCACAGGGTAGGGACCTGTAATTTTTTACTTTGTAACTTACCTGGGGTTAAGATGATACCAGAAGGATTAGGCTTTTCCTTTCAATTAGGAGAAGGTTTAATGGCTTCCTGACACAATCTCATTCTCTCAAGGACGCACTTTTTTTTTCTCCTGTGAAAAACATGGCTTTGATTTTCTGAAGTCCAAAGCAAGAGACCAACAATATACTTCATGCCTCTTTACTTGCCCTCAGAGCTGGCTGCAAGGAGGGAACCATACAGATGTCCCTTCTGCTAGACAATGCCAAGGGCAGAAGCATCCCACCAAAAGACCCACCAAAGAAAACACAGCGTTCTGTATGCATGGCTGGACGTGCCCAAGCCCTGGGAAATGCTGAACATCTAAGGCCTACTAGGCAAGGAGCAGCCCAGGGGCCAAACGTGCCCGGGGGCGGGGGCGGGGGGCAGTTTACCTGAAATCTTTAACAAAAACCAATTCTCTTCCTAATTAGCCAGCATATGTAGAATAGGTCAACAGGGTCCAACTGCCTCCCAGGCATCATGCTAGCAGGCTTGGCTCAATGGTGACTGAGCACATCCCAAGTCACAGGCCACAGCATGGCTAATCTTCATTCCAGAAGGCTGATGAAGCATCCTGGTTACTATGAGAAAGTGTCCATCCATCCACATGTGAGGAACACTGCTTAACGAATAAACCTGCTGAACAGTGTGCTTCATCAAGGAACTGCCTTTCCTTCAAGGGTTCTAGGGAGGACAGAAGGCATGGGAAACTTCTTAAAAACATCCATAAAACTTAATTTAAAAAAAGAAAATGAAAAATCACTCGTTTAACCTGGACTAACTAAATTCATACAACCCATCCATGAATTTCTGATGTCGTGCCCTGACACAGAACACTGCGGCTGCCTCTTCGAGGTGATACCAAGGGTCGGCTGGCCTAATTCTTTGCCAATCGAGCCAGTGAAAAGCTGTTGGTCACTGTGAACTTGGCTAAGCTGCTCTGTGCTCTAACTGCCGCTTTCTACATATGGTTCTCAGGTGTTGTTGTTTGTCCTTCATTCTGGAAGAATACTATGACATCAGGGAGGTGATGCCATGACACGCAAGTGAACTGGATTACAGTGAGTCAGGGCTGTGCAAAATCACCAGCCTCACTCACTCCTCTGGAGCCATCCGGGTTATCTATATGGCCACATATAGATCAGGATGACTAGAGAAGGCCCTGGATGCAGTGGGAGACCTTGGCCTTTTTGTTCAGTGAAAATCTAGGAAAAGGTTACGGTACTAAAGGACAAAGATTTCAGGAACAAATGTTCCATTGAGCTATGTGTGCTTTCTCAAGGCTGGCTCAAGCACTCCCAAGAAAGACACAAAATTCAACAACTAAATACACAAGGTTTAAATTTTTTAAAATTTATTTTTACAAGCATCTTTCCCTCCCACTCTACAACCATCCATCCCCCCTCATCATATGTACACATGATCTAAACCCACTGACCTAGGGTAAAAATGTCTGTCAAGTTCTGCATTCAAAGTCCATCAGCTCTGGCAGGAGGGCAGTGCTGTGCTTGACCTTTGTCCAGACAGGGGTCTTAGCCCTGCTCTGATCCATGTCCTCAGTCTGTCAAAGTCACTTATCTCTCTCTGTTGCCAGTATCTCCTGGACCAGTTCACTTTGTTCCGCATCACTTCATCCACATCTGTCCAGCTTCCTCCGAAACTGTCTGTTTCATTGTTTCTTATGGTACAATAACATCCTATGAAACCATATGCCATGATTTGTTCAGCAATTCCCCAACTGGTGGGCGGCTCCCTCAGTGCCCAGTTTGAGGATACTACAGAAAGTGACTCCTGCAGCCCCTGACACTGTGGGTCATTCTCTCCTCTTTGGGCTTCCAGGACACATCCTCACTTCTCTCTCTCTCTCCCTCTTTTCACCTCCTCCCTTCTCTGACCACTCCTTCTGTCTTCTTTGCTGGATGCTCCTCCAGATTATGCCCTTTAACTGTAGATATCTCTCAGGTACTGTCCTGCATCATCTTCTCCCTCCTAGTGACCTCATCAGCTCCCATCAATTTAATTACTCGCTTTATGCTGATGATTCTCAGATCTACTTGTCCTGCCCCAATCTCCCTGCTGACCTCCAATCTCGCATCTCCAATTGCCTTTCGGACATCTCAAACCACAGAACAATTTAGGCTCCAGGGGCCACGTGCAGCAGCAAGTATCAAGGATGTGCCCAGTTTTTTTCACTAGGCAGGAAGCAAGTAAGTCTGAACAGGGCTCCAAGTTCCCCTGACAAGAGAGCAGGCAGGCTCAGCTGCCTGGGGCTCGGGGCCCACTGACCTCACTGGCCACCAAGACTTTCTCTCATCTATCCCTCCCCACTTCTTGGTGAGCCGGCTCTCAGAGCTCAGCCAACACAACCACAGAAAAACGGCAATGGCAGCTTTTATTGGCAGGGGCTATGAGCTGGGAGGAAGAAGAGAAGAGAGGAGGAACCTGAAGGCTGCTGATCAAACAGCCAATGGCAAGGGGGGATTCCAGAGGAGGCTCTACATACTTTACAAGCACCTAGCACATTTTTTCACAGGGAAAACAGCCCAGCTGAAGCGCTAAGGAAGGAGCACCAACAGCCATGAGCCATGGACCAAAGGCAAACGCAGGCAGGGGAGGCGGCTGGACGCTCTTTAGTCCCTTAGTGACTTTCACATGTCGGTGCTTCCCCATTATTGTGAATAAGGCACTCAGAGCACTGCTGACTTCGCCAATTTCCCGGCTGAACCTGCCTTTGCCAGAAGTACAGACCAATCCAGCAGCCTGTGTGCCTCCAACAAGGGCATGGAGTCAGATCTGACCTAGGCAGAGCCCCAGATGTGCCGCTCCTGCCCGTATGACCTTACTCTAGTCTCATATCCCCGTCTGTCCAGTGAGGGGTGGGGCTGGATAACGGAGCATCCATTCCAACACCTCTGATCTCCCTCAAAGCTACCACTTCTCCTCAGCATGGACTTAGCAGCATCCAGTGAACAGGATATGCTCCCTGGAGAACACGGGCACCTTGCTCACCTTGCACTGGCTAATGTCCTCAAGGGCTTTCAGGGGCTCTGGGACCCCTGCCTGCTCCCAGGTCCCGGAATGGACTCTGTTCCATTTCTCCATGTGGCAACTTTTCCTAAGTGTTTCATCAATTTGAAGACAGTAAAATTCTTAGGTCTTCAGCGCTCCTCAGTAGAGTGTAATCTGTCTTGTGCTAGGGATTCACAAAGAGTCTGGGCTGGGGAAATACAGTAGATAGAACTGTTGGGATCAGCCTAAGGGCACTGGACACTCCCAGAGGCAGATCCTGGCCACCAGCACCAAGCCCCACTGCTCGACCTGACTCAGGGACTGCTGGAGAAACAGAAAGGCTTCAAGCTCCATCTTCTCCCCTTTGTCCCATGATGAGGGACCTGGAAGGCTCCTGTTCTCTGTGTCTGCACCCAAGAAGCTCCAGTCCCTTCTTGAAGAAAGAAGAGAACAAAATCCTTTCTTGGGGTCAAAAGAACAATGGTAGCAGGGCCAGATTATGGGCAGATGGTATGACAAGTCCTAGGTCACTCCCCTCCAGTGAGGGAGGAATTAGGGTTTACCGAGAACTCAGCATAACAATGGCCACAGACAGATCTCAGCATTCCTCCAACCCTGGGACATGGTGGTCTAGGCTGACCCTTTTATTACAGTCCCATGCTACCAGGTCCCCTGGTCCATATCACTGACATGTTGTACCTACTACGCCTCCTTGTCTTAGTCACATCTTCAATCTCCATTAACCCATTTCTTCTGTGTGGGCACTCCTGCCATCAACATTTGAAAATAACATATATCATCACGAGTCAAACCACAAGCCTTTACTGAACACTTACCACAGGCTTTCCTGACACTGCACTAAGGGTGAGGAATACAAACACAAGGAGAAAGTCCCTGCCCTCAAAGACCTTACAGTCTTTGGGAGAAAAGAGAGGAGGGGGAAGGCACCCGCTTAGTGACACAGTGGAGAAGGTCGGGAGAGTCATGAGGAGAGAAGAGGCCGGAGAGGAAGGACAACACGGGGCTGCGAGGTGAGGTGAGAATCAGCATGGAGGGGATAAGTTTTAGCCCTGGAGACGAGATGAGGAGATCCACCTTGGGTTCTTTCACTGGAGGGGGTGGGGAGCAGTGGAGTGGAATGTTGTATACATTCCTGAACAGTGTTTCTTGGTTTTCTGTAGTTTCTCAGAGGTCTGGTTACATGTTTGGTATCCTATCCTTCTGAAGAAATAGGTGATGACTGAGGGGATAAAATTTTAAGCACTGCCAAAAAGCCAGTCACCATGTATAAAACTGATTTCAGATACTCCTACTGAGGCATCTACCAAGAACACCCTATGCAGTTTTCATCATGAATAAGGAACAAGGTCCTCAAAAGAACTGCAAATGTTTGTCAACACAGGAAAACTAAAACTGGTGGGAAATAAAACCACGCGCACAAGCAAGCACGCACGCATGCAGTGTGCAGTCCTTTGGCAACTCAGTAAAGGCAGCAGGTTTTCTTGGCATAAACGCCACCGTCAGAACCTCTGATCCAAAACGATACTACGTTTGTCCCGGATCCCAAAGAACACAGAGACTCTAAATTATCAAGAGCACTCAAATGACCTAAACATCCATTTTTTGAGTAATAATGTATTAATGTGTTGGCATCATTAAAAAGCACAGAGAAAAAAAATGAACAAGTTCTAATTATACATATGAGTTAATTTAAAATTAATTCAAACCAGTCATGCCAAAGTCCCTGCCCTCAAGGAGCGCCCACACTGAGGAGACAACATGTAAACAGCTCTCTTCACAAGCGGGAAAATTGGGGGTAATCTTGGAGGGCAGGCGGGGGAAAGATCTGGGCTGGAGGAGACTGAGAAAGGGCAGAAAGGTGAGGAGCTCCCACTTTAATGGGGAGACCATGTGGACATAAACAGGACACCCAAGCACAGAGTGAACGGAAAGCCATCTTGGAGGGGAAGAAGACACCTTTCCTTCAAGGTCACCGACTGAGTTAAGGCTGATTTCCTAAAGACTTTAGAAAGAGAAACATAATATGTGGATATGCTTAAGCCTAAAGAAACCTTCTAAAGAAATTAAACTCTTACTGGAGCCACAAAACTCAACTGAGGCTCAGAACAAGGCCTATGGCGAGGCCTTTTCCCTAGCTTAAGAGCTGTTGGGTTGGCTTCTTTTTCCTTGACTCCACCTATACGAAATCGATCGATCTTCAATCAATAAAAATTGGCCCTTTCCATAGGGTACTTGAACTAGGGTACAGCTAAGTCCCACTTGATGCAAAAAGAAGCCCAGAAGTGGTCACTCTAGTTCAAATTCACACTATTTAAAGGGATAATTATGTAAAATATGGTCAATGAGAATATTCAAATTCAAAGAAGGCTATTCCTCCAGGGGATCCCTTACTCACAGTCACTGGACATCACTGTAATGAGCATCTTTCAGAATTTCTGGCTTTTTAAAATTGGAACAATTCTGAAAAGCAATGAGAATCTTTGCTAGCAATGATCCCGACAGGAAGTATTTGTTTTAATTTTAGATGCCTTTGGTAAAAGCCACCTGGGAAGAAGTTTCACAAAAAATAAACTTCCCTCCTCTTTCCTTCTGACAGCTTAGTCCTAACTGTGGGAAATCCCTCTGGTCCTCGAGGCAAAAGTTCCCAAGGAGCACCATGACACAGGATAGAGACGGATGAGCAGAAAAACGTCCTCAATAAAAAGAAAGTCTAAGCTCTGGCTCTAGGGCAGGATGGGCATTTTCCATTCCAATGCCATAAAACCACCTCATGGAAGGGTTGTGGGCATTCTCCTAACTAAAGAAAAATTCCCCACTGTAAGGTTAAACATTAAAGTTTAGGCAGAGCCCTCAAACGCCGTCGGGTCGTGGTACCATCGCCTCACCATCCCGAGCTTTTAACCCCAGAAACCCAAGTGTTGGGACGTGCGGAAAGGGAGGGAGGGAGGGAGAGAGGGCCCACTGGACTGCGGGGCAGCCAGCCAGGCCCGTTGCTTTCAAGCCAACCACGACCCTCCAACGTCCCGACCTGCTAACATGAGGACGCTGGACGCTGTCCCTTCCCCTTTAGGGCACCAGCCCACGGAGTCATTAGGCAAAGCCCGGCCAGTTCCTCGTATGTGCCAGAGGAGGCCGGGAGCGGGATGGGCAGGGTGGCCAGAGACCATGGGGGGCCCGGCCGGTTCTCATTCATCCAAGGACCCGAGTGACGTCACAGCAGCCCTTGCGCTGAAGAGGCCGGGACCCAGCAAAATTTGGCGGAAACTAGGTCTGCGGTCACAGGGAAAATGAAAACGCGCAGTTCATGCGCTTCACCCTAAGGACATACCAGATGGGTCTGGGAGAAGGCTGGGGGAAAAAGACGAGGGGGGCGGTGGAAAAGGAGCTGACCACAGCGCCCTGGCACCCGGAGTCCTACGTGGTGATCGTGCCTTGGGGACCGGAGAGCCCCACGGGGGCGGGGGCAGGTGCGGAGCGGGCCCTCAAACAAGGGGTGGGCTAGGGCAGGGCCGTGCCCACCAAGCCCCCTCGGGCCGGACATCACCGGCCCTCCAAGGGCGCCCACGGGTATCCTCAGGGCCGTCCCATCCGTTTCCTTCATTCATTCGGGGCTTTGCAGGAGCGGGTCAGTTTCTGCAGCAGCTGGCTGGACCCGGGGGAGGTAGGGGGAGGTCGGGGGGAACAGGCAGGGCCTGCGGATTACGGGACCCCCCGAGCCTGCCCGCCCGCCCAGGGTTGTGGAAACAACTCCCGGCTAAGCACAAATGCGAGAAGGAGCAGCAACACACAGACGCGGCCGTACCCCGCGCCCCGATCCCCGATCCCCCGGCCCTTCCAGAAGCCAAAGGGTGCAGGGGCTGCCTCGGGGTGCCCACCATCCCCACAGCCCCGGGGTGCAGGCTGGGGGTGGGGAGAGAGGCACGCACAGGGACGCGCGCGCACACATAACACGCACGCGCGAGCGTATACACACACTTACACACGCACCCCACACCCGCTGGGGGGGGTCCGAACCCACGCGTGCCCCTTCCCACGTCTCCTCCGATTCGGCACCAAGGAGGGGAATCCCTGGGAGACGGCCGGGGCCTTTCACCACCCGGGCGACTTGCGTGATTCCATCAGCCCCTCTCCTCCCCCTGTGCCTCAGTTTCCCTCCGCGCCTCGGTCTCCCCGGCGCCCTTACCTCGGGGCTCCGGGGAGCCGCTCCTGCGCCGGGGCCGGCCCTGGGGCCGCGGGGGGTCGGGGGCCGGGGGGCTGGGCCCCCCGCGCAGCAACTGGAAGGGCACCGTGGCGCGGATGGGCTGCAGCAGGCGGCCGGCGCCGGGGGCCGTGGGGGAGCTGGCGGCGCTGCGCCGCATCCGGGGCCCTGCGGGGGGCGGCGGGGCCGGGGGCTGAGCGGGGCTGGGGCCGCCCGCCGAGCCCGCAGCGCCCCCCGCCGCCGCCGACATGGCCCGGGAGGGGGAGGGGAGGTGTCGGGAGGGGGAGGGCGCCGAGGAAGCAGGGCGCGTGCCCGGCGGGCGTGGGCGGGGCGCGCCCCCGGGGCGGGCTCGGCTCCTCAGGCTTAGGGCCACCTCAGCCCCCGCTGCCGCTGCCGGCCGGGGCCGGGGCCGGGACCGGGGCCAGGGCCCGGCGCCCCCATGGCGCCGCCGACAGGACCCGCTCGGGCGCCCGCTCACATCATCCGCCTCCGCCTCCGCCTCGGCTTCCGCAGCTCCGCGGAGCAGCAGCCGCCGCCGCCTGACACCGCCCCCCGGCGACCCGGACAGGCCGCTCCCCCTGCCGCGCCCCGATTGGCCCCGGCTCGGAGCGACGGGCGCGCCCACCAATGGAGGTCGCAGGTGGTGTGGCGGGGGCGGGGTGTGCGGGGGCAGGCAGAGGGGCGGGGCGTCCGACTGACAGCCTTGGAGGGAAGGCGGGGCCTGCGCGTGCGCGCTCCTCCCCCCGGCCTCGCCTCCCGCCCGGTGGCACCTGCCTTGGAGACCTCGGCGGCGCGTGGCTTAGGCGGGAGACCTTAGGGAAGGCGCCCCATCTCACGGAAGAGACTGAGGCCAGAGACCAGCCTCCCCCACCCCCAAGTCAGCGAGGGTCCTCGGCTGAGAGCAGGCGCCCAGCAGCGAGGGAAAGAAAGAAGGGACGAGGGATCCCGGAAGTGCAGCTGGAGGATCCCAGTGGGGAGTTGGGAGGGGGAGGGGCAGGGTTCTTCCAGCTGGTCACCATTGCCCCCTCCTGAGATTTCTCTGGTTAGCCCT
>CM053623.1:1499365-1521438 GCA_028646595.1 Phalanger gymnotis | reverse complement strand
ACATTCCCCCCCCCCCCCGCCAGGGAGTGGGACTGCAGAAGGACGGCCAATGTCGTGGGCTTCCCAAGGCCAGAGAGCCCTGCGGGAGAACAGGAGGGGAGTGAGCCTTGGAGATGGAAGAATCCTCGGGTCTCCTCTGGTGATATTACGTGCCATGCCCAGGGATTGGGGGGGGGGTTCTAAAAGAAACCCACGGAAGGGCAGGGGCCCAGGGGAGCATTAATCAGTGAACAGCATTGAGCATCTCCTATGGCTGGGCACGTGCCAGGTGTTGGCCATACAAAAGAACATCGTGGTCCAGGCCAGATCGCATCTTCATTCAGGGGTGGGAGGGATCGGGAAGGAGCGTTCCAGGTTCCTGCAGCAGCCTAGGAGCACGGCTCCTTCTCTTCCTCCATCCCCATCCTCCGCAGCTTGGGACAGTGGCCCCGCACGGAAGATGGAGGCAAGACCTGCCCTTTAGAATCACGGCCTCCCAGGCTAAGCCCTTGAGGTGCAGAGGAATGGCAAATTCGCTGCTGGGGTGCTGGGCAAGAGAGCCCAGGGCAATGCTTTCCCTCTTCTGTCCTGTCTGTCCATACCGTACATAACTTGTCCCTTCCTTCCTTCCAACCTTAAACCCAGTTCACTCTGAAGCTCATAGGTTGAACCACAATAGGTCCCTGCCCAAGCTCCACTTAAAAGGCTGTATTTTGGACTTTCCTGGCTTAGAGTGAATGTCAGTGGTAACTGTTTCTCTTTGGAACAGACCCTGAGAGTCTTCCCCTCTCAGCTGGATATTTTCTTTTTTCTAATTAAAGGAGGCAAACCTTGACTCACTTCTTAAAGAGACCTATTCACTGAATGGGAGTTACCTCACTCTAGGTGAGTACGTGAAAAAGCCTGAGCCTAAAAGGGCCAGGGTCTCTTACTGCATCCTAGGTCATCTCCACTCATCCTGATGAGTATCAGGCCACGGGACCCAGATGGCTCTGGAGGAAAGTAAGACTGGTGTCCTTGTACAGCCCTCCCTCACTCAAATCAAAGTCAACTGTAAGTCATGTCATCATTTCCCTGATGTTATGGTCCTCTTGGAAAACGAAGGACAAACACAACATACTGGTGTGAGCTCCATGAGAACAGGGAGGGGTCATCGGCCTTTCTTTGTATCCCCGGCTCTTGGTATGGCACCTGGCACATCGTAGGCACTGGCCTACCACAAGTCACAGTTTCCCCTGGGGCAGGCTCCTGAACTACTCTCAGCCCCACAGCACAGCAGGAGGTCTGTGATGGCAGAGGCAGGGTGCTTGGGAGGCCTTATTAGAATGAAAACTTTGAAGGATGAAAATGAGTAATTGTTACATTCTTGTCTGTGCGTCTTCCTGACAGAGAACATTGGCCGCAGATGAGTTCAGTTTGGGACCTGTCGAGAGGGAGGTGACTATGGATCATCTGTGTGTACACAGCAGACAAAGGAGGCCCCCGACGTAGGGATCAGGGACTCATTCTGTAGAGACAATAATGGAATCCACAAGAGGGTATAGAGAGAAGATTGGGGTGCACCCACATGTGGCTAGGGTGTGGAGGATGATGGCAATGAAAAGAAATGGTCAGACAGACAGAAGGTGAACCGGGAGAGGCAAATCCACAGGGAGAGTGTCTAGAGGTGCCCAAAACTGCCAACAGATCAAGAAAACAGCTGAGAAAAAGGCCATTGGATTTAGCTGTTAAGAGACCATTGGTAGTCCTGGAGAGAGCAGGCAAAGGTTAAGAGGTGAGGTCAGAAACCAGATTGCAAGAGATCAAGAAGTGAGTGTGGGGGAAGGAAGACTGTATATTTACATGGGTTTTTTTTTTCCTGGAGTATGGCAACGAAAGGAAGAAGAGGCATAGGATGCCAGCTTGAAGGGATGGCAGGGTCAGATAAAGAGCCAGGGAGAATCAGGCAACAACATGAAAGGGCTAGGTGGAAGGCTGCCTGGGCTGGGGGCTCTCTGGGGGAGGGGTGGAAGGAGAAGAAAGCCTGTATGGCTTCCGTTTAAACCCTGCTGGCAGCTCATTCAATCCATTTCATACATTCCAACCAAACTTCTTATAAAGTCTTTCCTCATTGGCAACTTGGGCTAGATGCTGGGGATACAGAAACAAGGGGGGCATTGCCCCTGTCTCCAAGGCAGGTCATGATAAGGACACAAGTTTGGGGGGAGGCACAAACAGTAGGGGGAATTCAGGAAGGCCTACAGGAGTAGGAAGTGGAAAGAGAAATGGGGATGCTCCAAGGTAAAAGTGAAAAGGAAAGGCGTTGCAGGCACGGAGATGAGAATGAAGTCTTGCCTGAGAGTTATTGAGGCCCAGCCAGTTGACACTCAGACTCCAATGTAAAGCAGGTGAGGAAGAATAACGTGGCTATCCTTGTAAAGGTCAATAGAGGAAACCAGAAGCAGCTGAGGTTGTACAGGTGCCAAGGGATGGGGGCGGGTGGAAGGAGAAGCTATGAAATTGGCAAAAACAAGACAGGAGGGGAGCAAGCCCAGGCAGCAGGAGGACAGCAATGGCCTCCTCCCAGGTAGTCGAGGGTATTCTGAGCTTGGCACCAGGTGTTTAAGACGTGCTAACCTCCTCACAAAGGAAACGACGTTCTAACAGGGAGGCCCATACATGATACGCAAAGTGGGTGGAAGTAGCATGAGCAACTAGCATATAGTGAGCGCTATATAAATATTAGAAAGTAAATAAATAATTGGAGAGCAGTAGCCACTAGGAGCTGGGATGGGGGAGGGTCCCCCTCCTGCAGAAAGTGCTGGTGGACTTGAGTTTTGAAGGAAGCCGGGAATCGTGAGAGGCAAAGGCAAAGGAGGGCATCCCAGGCGTTGGGGCTTGCCACCACAGAAGCCCTGAGATGGGAGATGGAGCGCTGGAGATGAGGAACAGCAAAATCGGCTGGTTTCGAGTCTATGTTTTCACTGACAACATAGACACAGCCTCTACCCACTGAAACTACTGTAGATTCTTTTTTTTAGTAATAGTTTATTTTTCCCAATTACATATAGAGACAATTTTAATTCATTTAAAAAATATTTTGTCCAAATTCTCTCCCTCCCCCCTCCTTGAGGTAGTAAGCAATTTGGTATATAGGTTATACATATGCAGTCATGCAAAACATTTCCATATTAGTCATAGTGTAAAAGACACAAACAAAAGAAAACCACTTAAAAAAGAAAAGAAGTGAAAAAGAGTAGTTTCAATCTGCCTTTGGACTCCATCGGTTCTTTCTCTGGATGTGGATAGAATTTTTCATCATGAGTCCTTTGTAGTTGTCTTGGTCATTGCTGAGAAGAGCAAAGTCATTCTCAGTTGATCATTGTGCAGTGTGGCTGTTACTGTGCACAATGTTCTCCTGGTTCTGCTCACTTCACTCAGCATCAGTTGATGTAAGTCCAGGTTTTTCTGAAACCTACCTGCTTATCATTCTTATAGAACAATAGCATTCCATAACAATCATATACTACAACATGTTCAGCCACTCCCCAGTTGATGGGCATCCCCTCAGTTTCCAATTCTCTGCCACCACAAAAAGAGTTGCTATAAATATTTTTGTACAGATAAATCCTTGCCCTTTTAAAAAATCTGTTTGAGATGCATACCTAGTTGGTGGTATTGCTGGATCAAAGGATATGCACAATTTTATAGCTCTGGGCATAGTGAAACTACCATGAATTCTTTTTAATTAATATTTTATTTTCCCCAATTATATGTAAAAACACTTTTTAATTTTTTTTTTAATTTTTGAGTTCCAAATTCTCTCCTTTCCTGCCTATCCTACCCCCTCATTGAGAAGGCAAACAATTCGATATAGGTAATATGTGTGTAGTCACGTAAAACATTTCCATGTTAGTCATGTGAAACATAAAGCAAAACAAAAAAAAAAAAACAAAAGAAAGTAAAAACTATGCTTTGATTTGCGTTTGGATTCCACCAGTTCTTTCTCTGAGGGTGGATAGCATTTTTTATCATAAGTCCTTCCAAATTGTCTTGGTTTGCTGTATTGCTGAGAACAGCTAAGTCGTTCCCAGTTGATCAGTATCCAATGTGGCTGTTACTGTATTCAACGTTCTCCTGGTTCTGCTCACTTCCCTCTGCTTCAGTTCCTCTAAGTCTTCCCAGGTTTTTCTGAGATCGTCCTCTTCATTATTTTTTACCACTACAGATTCTTAAAGCCAGGGACAGCTGAGTGCAATTTTGGCCAGTCCTGCCAAGCTAGAAAGGCTTAGAGTCTAGAAAACAGATCACGGGTAAAGAGAATTGTCCCCTGATATCACCCTGTCAAGAATGTGCACAGAGGTGACCCTGAACTCTCCTCTGAGCACAGGCTCTGTAGGCCCTACCCCTTAGTGATGGACCAGATACCTGCTGTCCAGGGATCAGCCAACTGATCTCAGGAAAGTTCCTCACCTGGGTGGCTACAGAGGATGAATTTCCATGCCACAGTGGCCCTTGAGAAGGCCTGTGTGTAGCTTTGGTGGAGTGAAGCCCTCCACAGAGAAGAGGAATTCTCTATATACTGAGAGAAGAGACCTCAGGCAAGGCGGCTGCCTGAGCTGTGCCGTTGAAGGGGAGGCCTAGAAAAAGACTTGTGGTCAACCACAATCAGCTTCTCAACAGGAGCAAAGAGGGCTTTGCCTTTAAGTGACCCTGGGCATGTCACTAACCTCTTTGTCTCAGTTTCTTCTTCTGTAAAATGGGGGTGATAATCGCACCTCCCTCCCAGGGTTAGTGTGAAGATCGGGTAAGATCACATTTGTAAAGTGCAGGGTGCCTAGCACATGGCATTTACTATATAGCTATTAGCTGTTACTATTATTAGCTATCATTTTAAACCGGAGAATAAAGAAATGAGCCAGGCTGTTCTCTGCCCAAGATCACAGACAAACGGAAGCTGCTGAGTCCACCCTCTTCAGATAAATGAAGAGAGACTCGGATGAGAAAACAAGACACTTTACCCAGGTCACCTAGGCAAGCGACCTGGGCAGTATCTGATGTCTGAGAAGTGCTGGGCATGCACCTGAGGTACCGACCAGCAGCCTGGAGGGCAGTTTCAAAGGTCATCTCAGACACTCATTTTGTGACCCTGAGAAAACCGGCTAAGTTCTCTGAGCCTGTAAAGTGTGGACAGTAAATAATAGCTGGAGTGCTACAAGTATTAATATTGACTTTCTCCTCGTTCTCCTCCCAACCCCATGTAAGGCTCCAACAAGATCCATCTTGGAAGCATTTTACAAACTCAAAGCTCTTGGCAAATATCCACCACCACCACAGCTATGGTTCTTTTCAGGGTCTGCGCCACTTTGGTTCTGAACAAGCCCAATGGTGCCAAGGAACCGGAGGCTTTCAATTGGGTGCAGCAAAGGCAATTGCCTTTAATATGATTTGAAGAGGAAGTTCACAGCCGTGAGCCTCTGGTTTCCACCTGAATTCAAGAGAACAAAGGGATGAAACAAAGCTCCTGAACTTACTGATGTCTTAGATGATGACTTAAGATTGGCTTCATTCCTTAAAGCAGGCTGTGACTGCTCCTTCTAAGATTCCTCTGCTGCGTCTTCCTCCAGGTCACACCCACTAACCATGGGGGTCCCCTACCAGTCTGCTTTTCATTTCCTTCTTTCCTCCCTCTATAACACAGCTTCTGAACATTTTGTGTCCTAGACCCTTTTGGCAGCCAACTGGTGAAGTCAACAGCCTCTTCTCAGGCCTTGTTGACTTTGAAATGAGTAATATTCTTCAATGCTTCAAACGAAATGTACGGTATTATGGAGGAAACAAATTATATTGAAATCAGCCTCTAGATAGGAAGCTTGTGACCATGTCTAGCATGACTTAAATAACCCTAACAACTACAGTCATTGCATATTTGTGATGCATGTAAATAATATTTCTCAATATTTGCAACATTGGTAATGTGCTATGGGACTATCTGGGATTTCCACTGGTGACAAAGTCACCGGTACTATTTATTGATTCTATTGTGGTTTGTTTCCTTTATTCGCAATGGAAGGAAATTCTCCATTTCAATTAGAGATTAGTGAAAATCAAGTTGTGTTTTCCCATCGATGTTCACAGACCACCTAAAATCTATCCAGAACCTAGCTCCAAGATTCTAAAGTCGTGTCTAGTCAGGCTAAATCTCTTCTCTATGGACCAGAAGTTCTAACTACATCTCACAAGAAACCTCCCCAAGTGGAGGCCAAATCAGCGCATGGAGAATATTTTCCAGATATTTCATCTAAGGGTTTTCAGTCAAAGCTGCTTCTCTGGCTCTTTAAAGATGACAAATGTTCAGTGACTCATTCAAATAAATATACATCCAACAATAATTTTAAAACGACTACCCTTCATTTTTAAATGTTATTTATAAAATAAGCCTCAAGTTCCAAGCAGGGGGCTTCCAACTTATCTTGTCATTGTGGAGAAAGCATCAGTTTCCTAATGAGCATTGCAGGGATTCTGACCTGTTATAGGACTGACACACAGAAGAAGCCAGTGTGGCTGAGGAGTGTAAAGCCTCCACTGTGGCCCAAAAGCCTAAAACACATCAGGAAGCTGAGAGCTGCTCTGCTGTAGGTACTGGCACAGGGGGGAAAACCTTCCACAAATTCTAAAACACTTGTGTGTGAAAAAATTCTCAAAAGAATAGGAACCAAGGAGTTATTAATATGATCAAGAATATGTATTTAAAATGAGAACTTATAAATTAAGAATAGATCAACACCTCCCACTGTATACCAAGATAAGGTCAAAATGGAGACATGATTTAGGCATAAAGCATGATGTCATGAGCAAATTAGGGGAGCATGGAAAAAATTACCTGTCAGATCTATGGAAAAGGGAAGAGTTTATGATGAAACAAGAGGTAGAGAGGATCACAGGAAGTAAAATGGGTCTTTTTGATTCAATGGAATTAAAAGACTTTGGCACTAACAAAACCAATGTAGCCAAATTAGAAGGAAAGCAGGAAACTGGAGGAAAAATTTTTACAGCAAGTTTCTCTGATAAAGGTCTCATTTCTCAAATACATAGGGAACTGAGACAAATTTATAAAAATAACAGCCATCCTTCAATTGGCAAATGGTCAAAGGATTCCCCTCGGTACAATTTCTGGACAAAGATCTAGAAATGCTGTTGATAGTCCTATGAAAAGAAGGAAAAGTTAACATCACATAACATCAGTAAAGAGGCAACAGAATTCATCCTTTTGCTGAGATCATGGGAATTTACTTAGAAATCCTTCCAAATATATAATGGAATGAATCAGGATAGTTAATGGCAAAAGTAACTTCAGTAAAAGGGCCAGAACAAAATAAGCCCATAAAAGTCATTAGCCTTTCTATAGTAAGCTAACAAACCCCAACAGAAAGAGAAATTCTAGTCATAACAACAGCAAAAATCATACCTTTGTTTCAGCCTCCAGGACACCTTCAATACTTACATAAATACAATAAGACTCTCTCTATAGACCTAAAAGAAGTAAATAATTGGAGAGCTAGTCATTGTTGCTGGCTAGGCCATACCAGGCCACCAAATTAATTTATAAGTTTACTGCTATACCAACCAAACTGTCAAGGAATTACTTTACAGAAATAGACAAAGTAAGGACCAAGGGTCTGGAATCTCAAGGGGGTCAGTGAAGAGGAAAGGGGGCAATGGAGTGCAGCACAAAGAGGACTTGAGACTGAATCCAGGAGGTTGGACTGTCCGGCTCTGAGACTACTTATAGCCCACTCTGGGCCTTTAGAGCACTTCCCTCATTTGATCCTCACGGTGCTATTCTTATGACCATTTTACAGGTGAGGAAACAGGCTGAGAGACATTAAGTGACCTGCCCAGGGTCACAAGCTCCTAAGTGTCTGAGGCCAGACTTGAACCCAAGTCTTCCCGACTCCACATAAAGCATTCTACTTGCTACCTCAAGCTGCTAGATAAGACCCAGTAACAATTGCCCACAGCAGTCCATAGTTTGAGAACAAATTTTGGGAGGAAGGACTTCCTCTGACCTGGACTCCTGGGAAAACTGGAAAGTGATTAGGCTGTCCTGAGGATCCAAAGGCACTGGCAGCAAAAGGATCAAAGGTCCCTCCAGAAAAGGGTCTAGCCCCTTTCCTGTGGCTGAGATTTCTCCCTCCCCCCAGCACCCCTCACAAACCCATTCCCACACCCATGCAGAGCAGGACACAAACAAACACTGAGCGCATCTGGATGACAGCGACAGACACGTGGCATCAAAGCCTTAGGTCCACATTACTAAAGTCAGTTTCCTTCTCTTGAAAAAATGAGAAGCATCAGTCCCCTCCTGGGCAGGACAACACCCACCTGCCTGCTCCCCACTTTCCCCTTCAGACAGCCACGGTCAGAGATTGGTTTTTGGGCCCCAGGTGTCCCACGTAGCCACAAGGCAGCACCTTCTCCAAACAGCAGACACCCCTGGAAGCCTGGCTCCACTGAAGTTGGAGGAACTGAGTAGACACTGGAGTGAGAGAGACAGGGAAGGAAGGGGGACAGAGAGCCAATACAACGGACAAGCAAAAGACTTGGGGCAAGAAAAAATGACCTCCCAGTCCTGGTCCTAGCCTTCTGGGCCCAGGCCAATATGGTATAGGTATTTAGGGTCACCGTTTTCACTTTTTTGTCACTCTGTGAGAAGGAAATGTCATGAGACCCCATCAAATCTTGCTCCGTACACCCAGGGGTAAATCAGTGACTTTGGCTTTGACCTTGGAGCTTCATCATGAAGGGCAGCCCTCAGCTGCTGGGCCCAAGAGCAGCAGCTTCCTCAGTGTACTTGTTGCCTGCCTAGGTTTTGGCTGACAGATGGAGACCTGAGCAGCCCTGCTTCCTACCTCACCAGGACACTCTGGAGGTTTAGAGAAAAGCCCTGACCACCAACCTGCTCTACACCCCTCACTTTCCAGTCTGATAACCTCAGACCTTGGACTCAAGGTCACACAGAGTCAGGAGAAGAGCTAGGACTCCAGTGCTTGTGGAAAGCCAGGTATGAGAATGAAAGGATAGAGTAACAAATTACCTTCCTCGCAGGACAAGAATTGGCTGTGGAACAGAGAATGTTATGGAGGAATAAAACTAATGTGGTGAATATCTTTTCATTTCATCAAGTACCTATGCGAAACCAGACTAGTGTAAGCATAGGGGTGGCCATATTATGTTTTTCCATTGCCCCATTAGAATAAAATACTTACTGCTTGTACATTGTCTCCCGGTCAATAAACATCATTAAGCGCCTATGTCTGGGACTATGCTGACTGGGCAGGGTTGGGGGCGTAATGTCAGCAAAGGCAAACAGTCCTGACCCTCAAGGAGCTCCCAGCCTAGGTGGGGAGATGATTGGCCAAAATCTGAACAGATGAGCTGCCTACAGGACAAGCTGGAGAGAATCAGGCGCTTGAATTAAGAGGGGCCGGCAAAGGCTTCTTCTGCATTCTCCGGCCCTCGGCAGCTCAGGATGTCCTTTTCCCCTTTGTAGAAACCTGACAAAGCTCCCCTTGGGTGGGGGAGACTTTCTGCTGGGCTCCCGGGGGAACTCCAAGGCCAGACCCTGACTCTAGATCCAGCACCCCCTTTCAACTGACCCACGAGGCTATGTTTGGAGGTGTCTCTCATGGTCATTGGCTTCGATAAGTACAATGCATGCCCCTGGGCCCATCTGGCAGGGCAGACCTTTGCTCTACACAGAGCTGGGGGGAGGCTGGGGGGGGGAGCAGCGCCTAACATAGGCCATTCCGAGCTTTCTGCCTCTGCACTCCCTGCTGATGTGGCATCTGGGGCTTATCTCCCTGCTAATTTTCCTGCTGGCTCTCTCTAAGTGTGGGCATTCCCTTCAGAGGTGCAAGTTACAACCTCTCCTTCCTCGCCCTCTCATCCCACATCCAGGGGCCTCCCAGCAGCCATGCAGATTGTCCACTGGGCATCTCTCGCTGGTCATGGGGCCAGCCCACTTTTTTTGTCATTCCTCCATGTCGCCGATGGCATCCTTTCCTCCCTTCTCTTTGTGTATGAAACAGCCCATGTGTCCTTCCATGTGTCTCTCCACTACCCTTTGGAGAGAAACTGGCATTCCATGACTCACAGACATGAGTTGATTAGATTCAATTCCACACACACGTTTCTTAAGCTCCTACTGTGTGCCAGGCCCTGTGCTGGGCACTGGGACAAGAAGACAAAAAGGAAATGGCCTCTGGAGCTAACATGTGACTGGAGGAAGAGACAGACAGTCACACTGGCAAACCAAGCACGTACAAAGAAATCTCTAGAGAGGGAGAAAGTGCTAATAACTGGGGGCAAGGTCAGGGTGGAGAAGGAGGGCTGCCCAGGAAAAAGCTGGAAGGAGAGGCGCCAGATCTGAGTTCTGCCAGGAGGCAGAAGCATGAGGCCCGGTGTGTGCAAAGGTGGCACACAGGTGTACCATGGACAGCACATCCGGTGAACAATAAGGAGAGAAGGTGACTGGAGGCGGTAGCTCAAAGCCAGTCCGGGAAGGTCTTTCAGAGCCTTTCTGAAGAGCTGAGGCTTAGACCTGCAGCAGCAAAGGGATGTGGTTTGAACAAGCCGACTCCAGTGCAGAAGGTGGCTGCTGCCCTCTGTTTTTGTTTGCCTTCTGTTCTCTGAACATCTCACTTGTAAAAGCCTGGACAGCTAGTTAGTTTGCTAGCAGACCTGCTCAAAAGAGACTGAACCTGGATAATACGTGGGACATCACATGTGTACTTCTTTTTAAATTTCATTTTTATCAAGCATTTCCTTTTTCTCTCTCCTATATCTCTTCTCCCCTCTCGCCTCCCCCCCCCCAAAAAAAAGAAAAAGAAAACCCTCCTAATATAGGTGCACAGTCAAGCAAAACACACTGCCCTGTGGGTTGGGTCTAGAAATGTCAGCCTCACTGTGCATGTCTGGAGGTGGGCAACACACGTCCTCATTGGGCCTCTGGAGTCACAGAAGGTCATGTTTTAATCAGAGCTCTCCAGCCTTTCAAAGTTATTTGTCTTTACGATATTAATGTTGTTGTATAAATTGTTCTTCTGGTTCTGCTCGTCACTCCGCGTCAGTGCATGCGTGTTTTCCCAGGCTTCTCTGGACTATCTCTGTTCCATGACATTCATAGATGACATTGTTCAGACAACTCCTAATCAGTGGGCATCCCTTAGTTTCCAGGTCTTTGCCACCACAGAAGAATCTGCTATGCATATTACCATGTACATGGGTGCTTCTCTTCTCTCTTAGATCTTGTTGGGATACAGGCCTAGTGGTAGCACTGCTGGGCCAAAGGTTCTGGGTATGGCTCCAAAGTGCTTTCCAAAATATCTGTACCCATCCTCAGCTCTCCGACAGTGTATTAGTGTCCTCATATTTTCCCAAACTCCTCCAGCATTTGTCGCTTCTGTTTTTGGGCAGCTTCGCCAATTTGATAGGTGTGAAGTAGAACATCAGAGTTATTTTAAATTGTAGTTCTCTAAATGCTGGAAATTTGGGGCATTTTTTCATGTGGTTGCTGATGGCTTAGATTTCTTCTCGAGAGCAGCTTGTTCATATATGAATCAACAGTGTGTTTCATTTTCACACTATCAGTGATGACTGTTACAAACAGGAGGAAATGGGGCCCCCTCTGCTTGTTCTCAATCCCTGGATACTCCCTAACAATCCCTTACTTTATGAATCCCCAACAACCCCAGTGTGTGCCTCAGGGGGCATTGGACCAGGTTTCAGCAAACAGGATGAAGGGGAGTGGAAATCCTGGGCTACTGAATGAGACACACCCAGACATCCGGGTGGCTTGGACTGTTCTCATCTTAACAACAGTTTATGGTTCCCTTATGTGGGAAGCCCATCAGCTTGAAATCAGTTAACAACTGGAAAAGTTGATATTCAAGGACTCTTTTCAAGATATCCTAATTAAACTCTCCTGGCACCAAGGCAGGAGCGTAGAAGGGAGCACAAAGGGAAGCCTGAGAAGGCCTCAGCAATTTGTCAGGAAAGGTGGGTCCCTCCATACTTCTGGTGGTGAACCAATTCACGTCCTTTTAAGGGTTGCTCAGAAGGCTTTCTCGTTTAGTTTTGTTTTCTAAGACTACAACTGTGTATGTCATTTTTGGTCCCAAGACTGCCAGAGGAAAAATAATGTGGTTCTTCCAAAATCATGTAAAAATACACCAATATTTTTCCTTGAATTAAAACCACTTAAAACCTATTTCTCTCTAGGTACCTTCATTCTGGAGTGTGAGGCTAAAGCCCTCAGGGAGCTCCTGAGAGAGAAGAATCTGATGAAAGCCTTTAAGAAAGCAGCAGTGTTTGATGAGAGAGCTGAGCTGAAAGGACTCCACCTGACCCTAATAAACTAAGTCTCTGAAGAGCTAAGGGTGCAGATTCAATGACACTACTCAAGTGGGTCTGAAGACAGCTTCTCCTGCTTACACAGGGAATCCCAAACCAGACATGCTAGAGGGAGGGGGCAGGGTATTCTTTACCCAACCCCCAGCCTCTTCTGGAGAGAGTCAGTGTGTTACTGTCTCGCACACAGTGGTTAGAGATTCTTTCATTGGGCCAGAACCAACTGGAAGAGGGTAGCAGTGGCAGCAAGTGGACAGTACTAATGGGGAGACAGTGGCAGGGGTGCAAAGGGCGGCCTGGCAGTTGGTGTAGGCACACTATGAGGGGTCCAATCCTCGTTGAATCTGGTCTGTATACCTACAAGAGTCCAGAGGCAAAGCCGTGATGAGTGGCCTGGAGCCGGGTAAGGTGACTTGGGGGTGTCACGGGATTCACCCTGGCAAAAGACGGAGGGGCAGAAGGTTTAGGAGTCGTAATCTTTGCGGACCGTCGGCAGTAAACAAACCCGTTCGAGATCAAGTGCACAGCTGTCTGCATCCTGGGAAAAGCACCGACCACCCTGCGTTAGTTATAGTTTGTCTTTGAGGAGTCGGACTAACAGGAAGTTCACCAGGCTTGGAGATTCACTTCAGAAGTCTCGACTTTCCCCAACACTGGCTTGCTGTTGTGGTCTAATGTCTAGGCTCTTGCGAGCCTGGGTGGTCTCGGCGGCTCCTCAGTCTTTCCCTTGCAGAGAAGGCGCTGACCGGAGATGGAGTTTCTTTCTCTAGGAGCTCCTATTCCTATCAGTTCCTATCCCTATGGACACACAAGAAAACTAGGATTTTTAAGGCAGAAAATGCAGATGATTTTGAGAAGAGGTGCATGGTAGAAAAGACCGTGGTCGCTATTCGGGGAATCTCTGAGATGATGGCGGTGAATTGGGGAGGTACAGTTTCAGGGCAGCTGCTGAGAACCGCTGTAGTCACCCCCAGGCAGAAGGACATTGTCCAAGGAACTAGCTGTCCTTCAAGGCCCCAGGGTAGGACTAGACTTTATACAAATGGGCCAAATTCAAGCTCGGCTATGAACTTTGTGCAAGATTGGTTGTGGTTCTCAAGGCTACCCCTAGACTGGCTGCAGGGCCAGAATTTCAAGGAAAATATGTGTTTTTCCAGCGAAGAAGGGAGTTGTTATGGTGATGTTAGAAGGCACTGTGGAGAGCACAGTGATGTCTCTATTCCTCGAGGAGCTGGCTTCTCCGCCGGAGCTTGTCAGGAGGCGCCAGGCATTCGCTTCCTGCCTCTCGAGTCGGAGCTGCGCTCACATCTTTCTTAATGGGGCTAAGGGGGAAGGTGATAATAAAAAGAGAAGTCTAACCCCTCCCCCGCCCCCCAGCTCGGCCCCCCAAAGGAGAAATTCATGAAAAACGAAAGCTCATTCTCTCCAGACAAGGGACCCAAGTCTTCATGCCAACAATGTCTGCTCTGCAAACAAGCCCCTGAGGGGCTTTCACAAGACACATCGTGGGAAGACATCTTACCTCAACTCTGTTTTATTGGAAAATATCTGCTTTGGGCCTTCTTTGGACCATCCTATGAGCGCAGCCAGAAGCTTCACTCAGAAGCTTCAATATTAAGGTCCTATTTAGTCTGCAATTGTGAGTCTATTATTTGTAAAAGGGAAGAACTGTATTTTTAAATTTTATTTATTTTTAGTTTTCAACATTCGCTTCCATAAGATTTTGAGTTCCAAATTTTCTCTCCCTCTCTCCCTTCTCCCCACCACAAGACGGAGTGCAATCTGATACAGGCTCTGCATATACATTCATATTAAACCTAATTTCACATTAGTCGTGTTGTAAAGAATTAGAATGAATGGAAGAAACCAAGAGAAAGAAAAAAAAACAATAAGAGAGAGGAAATAGTCTGCTTCAATCTCCATTCAGAATCCATAGTTCTTTTTCTGGAAACAGACAGCATTTTCCTTCATGAATCTTTTGGAGTTGTCTTAGGTCCTTGCATTGCTGAGAAGAGCTAAGTCTATCAAAGTGGGTCATCGTACACTGTGGCTGTTATTGTGTACAGTGCTCTCCTGATTCTGCTCACTTCACTCAGCATCAGTTCAGGTAAGTCTTTTCAGGTTTTTCTGAAGTCTGCCTGCTCATCATTTCTTATAGCACAATATTATTCCATTAGATTCGTATACCTCAACTTGTTCAGCCATTCCCCAATGGCTGGGCATCCCCTCAATTTCCAATTCTTGGCTGCCACAAAAAAAGCTGCTAAAAATATTTTTGTACATGTGGGTCCTTATCCCATGATCTCCTTGGGATACAGACCTAGAAGTGGTATTACTGGGTCAAAGGGTATGCACATTTTTATAGCCCTTTGGGCATAGTTCCAAATTCCTCTCCAGAATGGTCGGATCAGTTCACAACTCCACCAACAATGCATCAGTGTTCCAATTTTCCTACATCTTCTCCAACATTTATCATTTTCCTATTTTGTCATGTTAGCCAATCTGATAGGTGTAGTGTGGTACCTCAGAGTTGTTTTGATTTGCATTTCTCTAATCAATAGAGATTTAGAGCATTTTTTCATATGACTATAGATAGCTTTAATTTCTTCCTCTGAAAACGGCCTGTTCATATCTTTTGACTATTTATAACTAGGGAATGACTTGAATCCTTATAAATTTTACAGTCAATGTTTATTAAGAGCCTGCTACATGCCAGACACCATCCTAAGTGCTGGGGATACAAAAAGGGGTCTAACAAAGTACCTGCCCTCAAAGAGCGCCCCATCTAATGGGGCAGACAATCTAATGTTAAATTTATTGGCATATAATTGAGCAAAATAACTCCTAATAATTGCTTTGATTTCACCATCATTATTGGTATATTCACCCTTTTCATTTTTTGATTTCAGTGATTTGGTTTTCTTCTCTCTTTATTTGGTTCATATTAACCAATGGCTCATCTATCTTATTAATTTTTTCATAAAATCAACTTCTAGTTTTATTAACTCAATGATTTTCTTACATTCAATTTTATTGATTTCACCTTTAATTTTTAGGACTTCCAAATTGTTGTTTAATTGGGGATTTTTAATTTGTTCTTTTTCCAGTTTCTTTAGTTGCATGCTAAGCTAAATTCATTGGTCTTCTCTTTCTCTATTTTATTGATTTAAGTATTTAGAGATATAAATTTTTTTTGATTAATGCTTTTTCTGTACACCATAGGTTTTGGTATGTTGTTTCAATACCATTTTCTTTAATAAAATTATTTATTGTTTCTGTGACTTTTTCTTTAACCCACTCATTCTTTAAGGTTATTTAATCTCCAATCAATTCTTAATTTGTGTTTATATGGTCCCTTATTAAACATAATTTTATTTCATTATAATCTAAAAAGGATATATTTAATATTTCTCCTTTTCTGCATCTATCAAATTTTTATGTCCCAACATACAGTCAATTTTTGTAAAGATACCAAATACCACTGAGAAAAAAGTGTATTCTTTTCTCTTCCCATTCAATTGTCTCCAAATGTCTATCATATCTAGCTTATCAAAGATTCTATTCAACTCCTTGACTTATTTTTTTTAATTAGATTCACCTAGTTCTGAGATGAGAAGATTGAAGTCCTCCATTATCATAGTTTTGCTATTTCCACCTGTAATTCATTAAGCTTTTCTTTTAAAAATTTGGATGCTATAGCATTTGGTGCACATAAGTTTAGTATTTATATAACTTCATTATCAATGGTACCTTCTATCAAAATATACTGTCTCTTTTAATTAAATCTATTTTAGCTTTAACTTTGAGATCATGATTGTTACTCCTGCTTTTTTTGTGCCAGCTATAGCATAATAAATTCTACCCTAGCCTGTTATTTTTATTCTATGTGTATCTCTTATTTTTAAATGTGTTTCTTGTAAACAACATATTGTCAAATTTTGGTTTTTAATCCATTCTGCTATGCATTTCTGTTTTATTGGACAGCTCATCCCATTTGCATTCAAAGTTATAATTACTACTTGTGCATTTCCTTCCACCCTATTTTTCATCAGTTTGTCCTTCTTTCCCTCTCTTTTTACCCTATCTCTCCTCAAGCATCTAACTGACTTCTAACCACTGCCTCTCTAATCTGAACCCCTTCTAAGAATCCCTCCTTTATCTTTTCCCCTTACCTTACAATTCCTTATCTCCCACCCCTCTAAAAGTCCCTCCCTTATCTCATCCCTTCATATTCCTATATATCACAAGTTAAGACTTTTATACTCTTCTAGATGTATGTTATTCTCTCTTTAACTTAGTTCTGATAACAATAAAGTTCTACCACTACTAGCCACCTCCTCTCCTATACTCTATAACAGTTCTTCCATTCATACCTTGTTTGTACGAGATCATTGTTCCATTTTACCATTCTCTACTCAATTATATTTTTTAGGACCATCCCATCATACTCAACTCCAAGCCTTCTATGTATTCTCTTTCAAAGTATCCTAGTAATGATAACTTAAGAGTTATAGATAACATTTTTCCATGTAAGTAAACTGTTTGACCTTATTAGAGTCTTTATAATTGGTTTACCTCATGTTTCTCCTGAATGCGGTAGGTCAAATTTTCCATTGAGTTCTGGTATTTTCCTCACAAATACCTGAAAGTTTTTTAGTTCATTAAATATCCATTTTTTCCATGCAGGATTACACTCCACTTTGCTGGGGAAGCTATTCTTGGTTACAAGCCCAGCTCCTTCACTCTTCAAAATATCATGTTCCATGCCCTTCAGTCTTTTAATGTAGAACCTGCTAAATCTTGTGTTATCCTGACTGTAGCTCCACTGTATTTAAAATGTTTTGTTTTAGTGGCTTGTAATATTTTCTTCTTGACCTGGGAGCTTCAAAACTTAGCTATGGTGCTCCTGTGAGTTTTCATCTTGGGATATTTTTCAAGTGGTGACTAGTAGATTTTTTTTTCTATTTCTATTTTACTCCCTCATTCTAAAGCTTCTAGGCAATTTTCCTTAATACTTGCTTGAAGTACTGTGTCTAGACTCTTTTTTTGATCATAACTTTAAGGTAGCATAACAATTCTTATATTGTCTCTCCTCGATCTGTTCTCTAGGTCAGTTGTTTTTCTAAGGAGATGTCTCACATTCACTTCTATTTTTTTCATTCTTTTGATTTTGTTTTATTTCTTGGTGTCTTATGAAGTCATTAGCTTCCCCTTGCCCAATTCTAATTTTTTAAGGAGTTATTTTCTTCCATAAGTTTTTGGATCTCTTTTTCCAATTGGTTGACTTTTTTGGTAATTTTTTTATTTTAAAATTAGATACAGAATGAGAAAAGAAAAAAAAATTGCCACATACACAGCAGACCATAAGAGAGGATTCAATATAAAACAATAAATTTCCATTTCAAGAAAACCTATTTAATAAATACGATGTATTTTTTTTCAGAGCTTTTCTTTGCTTCCTTGTTGGTGGTCTTTTGTTCTCTGCTGTACACTTTTTACATCATTTTTTTCTCCTCCCTCCCCCTCCTACCCTAGAGGGCTACAATTAAACAAGGAGATATCTATGTTTGTATATATACATACATATATACACACATGTATGTACACATACATACATATATGTATATACAAATACATACATACACATACACAGATATCTATAAACATACACATATATACACATATACATTCATATGCATATATGTAAGATTATATTATGCTCATTTCCTCCTAACTGGTTGACTTTCTTTTCAGAATATTTTTGATTCTCTTGCACTACTCTTTTTTCTCCATCCTCTCCAGTTTTTCTTCAACCTATCATTTGATTTTTAAAGTCCTTTTTTAACCTTTTCCAAAAACTTTTTGGGCTTGTGACCATTTTACTTTTTTGTTTCTTTGAGGTAGAAGTAGCTGTATCGACTTCACTATCTTGTTCTGAGTTTGAACCCAGACCTTCTCTATCACCATAGTAGCTATGCATGGTCAGGTTCTTTCTCTTTTGATTACTCTTTTTTTTTTTAAATGGCCTCTTTCTTGTCTGTTAACTTTGTGTTAAAGTCGGGCTCCGGTCCTGAGGTGTGGGGGATAATACTTCAAGCTTCAGATTTTCTATGCTTTTGTTTTCTGAGCTCTATCCAGGGGATACTTTCTTTTATTATTTTGCTTTCTTTTTTTCCAAAGGAGATTAGAAAGTTTTGAGACATGTGTTCATACGCTTTCTATTATTTTGTTGTTTATTATGACCTTGAAAAAAATCAACATGAACATTTTTATACCCAAAGAATGATATCCAAAATTTTGAATCTATTACATACAGCTTGTTTCTTTCTTTCTATTATTATTCTATTATTTTCAGTTGCTTATCTGGTCTATCCTACTGATACTTTTCTATTTTTTTAAACATACCAAATTTCTTTGATGATTTTGATGATCATTGTTTTAAAGTACAGCTTGAGATCTGATTGCTTTATTCCTGCATTTTCACTCTTTCTCTTGAGGTGCTAGACCTTTTGTTCCTCCAAATCAATTTTGTTATGATTTTGCATAGTTCAATAAAGGATTGCCTGGGGATAAGCAAGAAGAAATGTAACAAATTCCTCTCCAACACTTCTCTAAGCAGATCTAGAAAATGTACAAGATAGAATTCTGATTGGGAAATCCAAGAAAAAGTAACAGTGAGTCCTTTTCCTAGCCAAGGTTGGCTGAAGGAGACAGAGAGGTCTGCAGACAGTGGGAACAAGGTCTGGCCAGGGGTAGTTGGGCAGAACACTAGTGCCAGAGAGTGGCTATGGCCCAGGGCAAGAGGCGGTGCCAGACCCATACCAGGGTACTGCCACAGGAAAGGGGGCCAACTGGCAGCTTTGTCACCCATTCTGCTGCCGTGGGGCACAGATTCAGGGTAGGCTGAGGTAGTTCCCTGTGCCTAAGGTACCTTAGCCCGAAGTCAGGAGTGGTCTCAGGCTCTAGCAAGTGCACTAACTGAGGAATAGGTTCAGGAGTAAGCGCCACAGATTGTAAAAGAATTCAAGTAACAAGAAGCCACAGTGAAAATCACCCATGATTCAGCAGGGCAGGGTCTCGGTTCTGGTTTCCAGCTCCGTCTGCAGACTGTAGAGGAATAATAAGGACAGGAATCCCAGAGCAAAGGGGAGCCTATGATCTGTCGTGCTGAATCAACTGACCAAGAGGAACTGAGTGCGGTAGCAATCTGCTGTTGTTCAGACCCAAACCCTGCTGGACAACTTGCAGAGTTCGGAGTAGGGGGGCAGTAATTAGACCTTGCCTGGAATCCGATGACTTTGGGAGCATCGAAAGCTTGCAGGTCCCCAGACTGAGCCATCTTTGAGATATCCCTACAATCCTGGAACAATTCAACACTCAATAAATACAACAAGAAAGAAATCATAGGACAAACCCAGAACTTCCCCTCAGAAGTTCCTGAAGCCCGGCCTTAAGATCAAGTCCAGTAAAAAAGAACTCCATAATAATGAGCTATTATGAACAGATTCTCAAGACACAAAGAAGAGAATGACTCCAAAACATCTGCCAGCAAAACTGCAAAGAAAAAAAAAAAGCTTGGGTACAAATTCAGCTAGAATTCCTGAAAGAGTGAAATAAGAGTTTAAAAAAGACTTAAAAAATCTTTAATCAATGAAACGAGTGCTAGAGGGAAAAACTGGAAAAGAAATGAGAGTTATGGGAAAAAGAGCAATGAAACTGGACACAAACAACAAACTCCCTGACAATAAGAATGGACTAAATAAAAGTCAACAATTCTATGAGATACCAAGAAATATTAAGACAAATTCAAAAGACTGAAAAAAATAGTAGAAAATCTAAGGTATCTCACAGCAAAAACAAGTGACCTAGAAAACAGGTCAAAGAGAGAAAATTTAAGAATCACTGGCACGTGAAAGCCATAACCAAAAAAAAAAAAGTCTAGATGGCATGGTTTGAGAAATCTTTAATAAGAAAACTGCCCAGATCTCTTAGAACTAGAGGTCAAAGTAGAACAGAAGGAATACACTGGCTGCCTCCAGAAAGAAATTACCAAAGTGAAAATTCCTAGGAACATTATAGCTAAAATCCAGAGATTCCTGGTCGAAGAAAAAAAAATACTGAAAGCAGACAGAAAAGAACTCAAGTAAGAAGAAGCTCCTGTCAAAATTACCCATGATTTAGCAGGCACCATTATAAAGGAGCAGAGAGCTTGGAACGTGATATACCAGACAGCAAAGAGTCTAGGCTTATAAGCAAGAATAACTTACCCAGCAAAACTTGGCAGAATCCTACAGGAGTTAAAAAAAAAAAACAGGTTGAGGCAGCTAGGTGGTACAGTGAGAAGAGCACCAGTGCTGGAGTCAGGAGGACCTGAGTTCAAATCCGGCCTCAGACACTTGACACACTTAGTAGCTGTGTGACCTTGGGCAACTCACTTAACCCCAATTGCCTTGCCTAACCCTCCAAAAAAGAGAGGTCTTTAACAAAAAGTACTCCCAAATATTATGGAAGAAAAGGCCAGAGCTGCATTGAAACACTGAAGTGCAGACAAAGGAATGAGGAGAATCATAAAACAGTAAACATGAATGAATGGTGATAGAGGTCTAAACAAGGATCAGTTGCTTACAGTATGACACGGGGAGGTGATCTATGTGCCCCCCATGAGAAGAATGGAAAGAGAGAAGGGAGGAATACACTGAGGGGAGATGGCAGGGAAAGGAAGGTCAGGGGGAATCATCTCACATAATCAGAGTATCCAAGTAGCATCAACGCAAACAAAGCAGAGGAGGTGGGGAAGGGGAAGCTGATGTGTGAACTAACTTCCATCTGAACTAGTCAAAGAAGGGAAGAACGTACATGGACATATACAATTAGGTGTAGAAGTATAACAGGGAAATAGGAGGGAAAGAAGAAAAGGAAGAAGGAATTAGAAGGGTACAGGGATTGAGTGCATAGTCCTACGTAAAACAAACTCTAAGGATGGAGAAAAATATTGAAGAGCTCTTTTTGAGGCAGCAAAGAATGGGAATCTCTGGGAATGCCCATTAATGAGGGCATAGCCAAATAAGTTATGGTAGATAAATGTGCTGGAACGCTATTGACCCTGGATGAATCACCTCGCCCTGCTTGCCTCAGTTCCTCATCTGTAAAATGAGCTGGAGAAGGAAAACGGAAAACCACTCCAGTGTGGTTGACAAGAAAACCTCAGATGGAGTCACAAAGAGCCAGACGTGACCGAAACAACTGGATGACAGCCACCGTGAGCAATGATGGTCTCTTCTAGTGAAATGTAAGCTCCTTGAGAACAGGGACTCTTGAAGATGGCGATTGGAAAGCAGTAACTGGCGTGCGCTCCCCACCAAGTCCCTCCAAAAACATATAAAAAAATGGCTCTGAACCAATTCTAGAACTGCAGAACCCACAAAGTGGCAGAGGGAAGCAGGGCTCCAGCCCAGGACAGCCTGGATGGTCTCGGGGTAAGGTCTGTCCCAAACGGAACTCCCAGCCCCCAGCTGAGGGGAGCGGAGCTGAGCCAAGCAGAGCCCAGAACGCGCAGCGCGGCAGACCGCGGACCGACGAGACCAGGAGTGGAGCCGAGAGTGCCCTAGCATGCTGAATTACTGAGCTGTGACATGTACCAGACCTCACAACCCACGAACAGCAAAGACTACACAGAAGGTTAGTGAGAAAAGCTGCGGGACTGG
>CM053623.1:1488481-1498865 GCA_028646595.1 Phalanger gymnotis | reverse complement strand
TAAGTAAGTTGTCTGGGAACATGGCCAGACGGCGAAAACACACCCAGATTCAGTCTCAGACTCTGGAGTCCTTCTTTGGTGACAAAGAAGACCAAAACATACAGTCAGAAGAAGTTAAAGTCATAGAGCCTACAACAAAAACCTCCAAGAGGGACATGAACTGGTCTCAGGCCATGGAAGAACTCAAAAAGGATTTAGAGAACAGGGACTTTTGGGATGCTGCCTTCATGTTCCCAGTGCTCAGCACGGGGCCTAGCACATAAAGGGGACGTGATAAATGATTCTTGAATTGTTTTTGAATTCTCTTCCAAATTCTAGTGTGATCGACCTTGTTCACAAAACCAATAACATGCAGAGTCCCAATAGGCAGTAAGGAAGAAGTCTGGGTCTACACGAAACAAAGAGATTTACTAATTTTCTTGAAGACAGTCTAGCCCAATACTGCAAAGCATCTTGTGGGGTTGGGGTGCTCAGGCAGCCTTCTGTTCACACATCCTTTATGTATTTATCATGTTCTAGAATGAATTTTAGTCATCTGTGAATGTATCTGACCTCTATTAGGCCGTAACTCTGCAAAAACTGGGACCATGACTTATCTGATCTTTCCAAGAGTTCTACGGAGACCATCACAGACATTTCAGAAATGCCGAATGAAGGGATTCAAGGGCCCTTACTGAAACTCTGGGGTAGGCATGCCTCAAGTACATACAGCTAGAGAATGCTTTCCTCAATGGGTGGGGTTCTGTTTTTGGATCTCGGAAACCAAAGCCATCTCATTTCTAGCTCAGACACTCATCTGCTTTCCATCCAAGTTAAAAGAGTAGATCTTGAATGAATCTGGACCACCACTCAAAGGGTTAACATTCTCCCAGCCCTTCAGTAAGGTGATATGACCCCAACACTAAATGCCACAGTCCATTAAGACACCAAGCATTCTCCAATTTCAAAGAATATTGTGGCATTTAATCAGCCTCAGCCAAAGCTGATTTAATGGAAGGCAGAAGAAATCTTATTCTTCACGGACATTAAGGAAACAAAAGCAAAACCAAAATTACAATAGGTAGAATCACAGCACCTTTCACACAGAAAATGCCCTTTGAAAGCTTCAACAGCAGGCTACAAAAGCTTGCAGGGAAAATAAAAATACATGTCCTTGCACTGGTACCATTGGCATCAGAGATGGATTCTACTGCTATAAAGCCAGCCTCAGAAACCACACACACACACACACACACACACACACACATGTGCACACATGCACATGTGCACACACACATTCCTGGCATGGTGTGTGGGGAACTGATTTGGAATTTCTATAGTCAAGAGGCATTGAGAGAACACATATTTCTAGGGGGAAAACAGGCAAAGGGCTCTGTTGATTGTCAGATGGGGAAAGACTAGGGTCAGGGAGACCAATTAGCAGGCTCTTGTAGGGTTCAGGTGAGGGTCAGAGAGGTGATGAAGATCTAAGGGAGAGGTGATGAGGGCCCCCACCGGGATGGCAGCCATGGGGGTGAAGAGGAGATACATGAGACGTGGAGGTACAAATGACCAGATTTGGTCTTGGAGGGTCATGGGAGAGCAGTAAGAGTGAGCAGCAAAGGACAATGCTGAGGGCGTGCGCCCAAGTCACTGAAAGGATGGTTCCAGTGTCCTCAACAATAATAACAAAGTTTGGAAGGGGAAAGGCTCCAGTGGAAAGACAATGAATTTTGACTGGGATATGTGTGTTGGGAAGCAAAATGGGCTCCTTAGCACTTAGTTCAACAAGTGCCCTAGAAGAGTCTGGCTTTTGTTTTTGCTGAGTAATTCAGTGTATTTCATTGAGTCTTACTAAGTGCTAAGCCCCAGGCCCAAACCCCTATTAGGTGTAAATCCTATGTGGGTGTGGATGGGGAACTAAGGTGGGGCCCAAGGTGGGGCTAACTCCAGGGAGGGCCTAGTTTACATGTCTGGGAGAGCAGAGGCTCTTAGACCACGTAGGTTTAAGTCTGCCTCTTTGTGACGATTCTAGATTCTAGGTCACGTGGGTGAGTCGCATGTGTGACTCATCCCTGATGCTGACAAAGATATAAAAGTAGGGCTTGGCCTCCTCTTCCTTGGCGCTCATTCCCGAAGCAGTGGTGGTGCAAGTGATTCTGGGCCAGCCCTTGTTCTGAGCTCCCGGGCTGAACCTAGATGTTGGTAACTGTGATTCTGTATTGGGTCTGTCTGCTGATGTTTGTACTTTGTAATATTCTCTGAAGTTCAGGGTGCTGGCTTTTTTCCCTGAACTAAGTGAATGATATTTGTGTGCTGAATTAAAGGAAGCTTGTCAACCCCTTCACCTTGCTTTCCTTATTAAGGCAGATCAAAAGAACCTGTACTTTCTGGGTGCTGGTTGTGGGTGGATCTTGCACCCCCACAGAAGCTGCTAGCCGGATTGTTGAAACAATATGCTGGATGCCATGCCTTTGCATGACTGTAGCAGAGAGACACGGCCAGGATTAGAGCTCTGGGAATATATAAGGATGGTAATTGAGCCTATGGGAGCTGATAAAAGCTTCGAGGGAGATGGTCCAGGGCCTCTGGAAAGAGCCCTGGGGGGCACCCAATTCCGTATCTATCATGCAAGGAGACTGAGAGGGAGCTGTTGGACATACGAGAAGCCCCAGAGGATAGGGTCCCCAAAAGGGGGAGGAGGGTGTCCAGAAAGAGGTGGTTAAGAGCATAGAAAGATCAAGAAGGATCAGGACTGAGAAAGGGCAATTGGACTGAACAAATTATTTAATAGACTATTTGGAGAAGGAAATGTTGATGGCCTTCTCACGGAGTTTATCCATGAAGGGGAGGAAGGATAGAAGGTCATACCTGGTGGTGACAGACAGTTCAAATGACAGGGTTTTTTTAAGGATGGAGAAGACTTGGGCATGTTTGTGAGCAGCAGGGAAGGACTCAGTAGATAGGGAGAGAGTGTATGTAAGAATGGATATTTTATAGTAGCGGCCAGTGTTGGAGATGCCAGAAGGGGTACATAGGAGGGTTCAATTGAGATGAGAGTTAAGGAGGAGACAGCAGAGAAAGCTCCAGCTGAACAAGACAAGATCTTCAGCCGATGGGATGGGCGGAAGGCTCAAGCAGAGATGAGACTTTGTGGAACAGCCACTGTGGAGAGTGGGTGAAGGATTAAGAAGAGGATGTCTTGTCTTGCAGACTAGAGGGCCATGCTGAGATTAAGCAACATAAAATTGTAGTGGGTTCAGTTAATAGAGATTCATGATTTTCTCCAGCTCTGCTCATCAGCATAAGAGTGAAAGTGGCCAATGGTCAGAGCAATGAGGGCTGGGACTTAGTGAGGCATGACTGGCAACAGGACAAAGGAACAAGAGAATCAGAGGCAAAGGAGGTTGCGATCAGCAAGAGAGGAGGGGGTGCAGGCGATGGCCTAGGGAAGAACTAAGGGAGGACCTTCAGTTACTGAGTGCCTGGCTTCCTCTGCAGGACCTTTGCCTTCCCATGGCTGTAGTCAGTGTATATCTTGTTCTTTAGTTTCTGCTGACTTCAGAATCTTGGTGCTTCTGGGTTTCTCAGAATCTCTCCTCTTCACGTCATCCCCTCTTACTGCACAAAATCATTTCCTCAACTTCATGTGCCAATGCCAGGCCCCACCTGGGCACTTAGGACTCCGTATTTTTGTTTTGGATGCCCAGGCCAGGGACTGCTGGGTCAGAGGCGACAGAAAGCCGAGCTGCTTTTCTTTCATCATTTCTGTTAAGTAAACATAAAAGCCAGGTAGCTTTCCCTCTATGACCATCATCACTTCTACCCACCATGGCTTTTACCTTTGGGTTCAGACCCTCCTAATATTCCCCTTCATGAACAGATCTAGGCCTCAGGCTGGGTGCCCTAGGGGCCTGCATCCAGTCTGTGGCTGATGGGTAGAAGGCTAAGGAAGCCTGCAGCTGCATTCTCCTGGGGACTCCCCTCTCTGAGGGCCTGGTGATGCTACTCTGCTAGACTGGCCTCCTGGTGAGCCCTAACAACAACAGCTTATGTGTTTTTGAAAACCAAAGTGAACACAAAATCACCAAGCAATGCTGGCACATCCCTTTTACCATGACCATTGCAGAACCTATGGCCATGTGAGGGGTAAACTGGACAGTTTAAACCCCTGGGTTGTCTAGCCACGGCAGCAGCCACGGCTCTGATGCTGTCTTGTGTGCTGACCCCAGCAAAAGCCCACTGGTGGTGCTCCACTTCTGGGTGGGCTCTCTTAGCTAAGAAGAGGTCTGTGGGGGTTGGCTCAGTGAGAGCTGCTCTGAAGGGCTGATCTGGAGGCAATTATCCTTGGACTTACCTTTGATTGGAGAAATTTGTTTCCTTTTGTGGGTTGGAAATTGGATCTGGGCAGAGTCTCGACAAAGAACTAGATTCAGGTTTCTCTGAAGGGCGAAACAAAAAAAAATTATTTTGCTTTGTTTGATGTAATTTGATGAGATCAACCTTGTTCCAGAGCACACCCTGGGTCACTGCTAACTAGGCAAAATACTAAAAGGCTTTCTGGACAAAAATAAGTGACTTGGTCTTTAAGCGTTTGGGAGGCCACCACTTAGAGCTGAAACACCTTCTTTATTAAGAACAGACCCTTCTTCCTCTAGGAACATGAGTAAACACAGCTTTCTTGCTGCAGGTTAAAAACATTCGTCTCCTCTGGGCACAGAGCAGTTCATGTCACAGACTCTGAGTTCCCAGATGGCCATGGTCTAACGCTGTAGCTGATCTCTCTCACACACCAAGATGCCAAGAGCCCTCACCTTTGGGGAGAGAACCTAGATCAACCTGGGGCCGGTGGGACATGTGGAGACACACTAGAGAGGGAGTGAGGGAGGACTAGGAAAGGCCCCCTTTCTGTAGGAGGTGGTGCCTGAGCCGGGAGGGGACAGGCGCCAGGAGGCAGAGAGGAAGCACATCAGGCATGGGGACCAGCTGGGGCATTGGTGCCCAGGTGGGAGATGGAACCCTGGCTGGGAAGAACAGAAAGACACATAGAATCATGCAAGGCGAACCAGAAAGGGCCTTGGGGGAGGAAGGGGCATCAAATACAGCCCCTCATGTTGCAAAGGAGGAAACCTAGGTGCATAGAGTTGAGGGACTGGCCCAAATGACACAAAGTTTTACTTTGCTCCCATTCTTGAGGGAAGAAGGATCTGGAAACAATCGAGACGCAGAATCAAAAGGGAACCATAAAACTCAGTCCGTCTATTTTAAGAGAGAAGAGCATGTAAGCTACTTCGCATTGGCCAAGACAATCAAGGACTGGAGTTGCCAGTGGTAGATGAGTCCTTGATATGTTTACACTGCACTGAAAAAACCCAAACCAGAGAAGTGGAGTCTGGGGCACATCACCCAACCTCGCAGAGTCTTTCATTAACCTCAAAATGAGAGGCGTAAGTTCCCAAAATGCTGTGACTTGGGACAGTCAAAGGACCTAACCCGGCATTCACAGGTCAAAGTGTTTTCAATTAGAACCTAACCCTCCGGTTTGAAGGTTCCCCCCCCCCCAAGTCCCAGCTGGTGACCTTTGCCCACCCAGGAGGCAGTCTTCCTCAGGCAGGCTCCCTCCCAGTCCTATTACTCATTGGGGGGGGGGGAGGTTCTTTTAAAAGCTGCTTTTGTTGAGGGCTGTATTTTATATTTCTCTGTATCATACACCATAGTTATTCAATTTCTCAGTCCCTGATGAACTCGTACACTATATATAGACACTGAATAATACAAAGGAAACCATTCTCTTGATGTTCCGTATTTTTATTCTCATTTACTTCAATAGAATTAAGTTTTCTGCAAATAATAGCAAATTTACAACATAACAGAAACGAATGAAATGCATAAGTGTTTTAGACAAAATCTGACAAAACATTCAGGGAAAGTGGTTAAAATGTAAAAATATATCTATTGGGGGCATGTGAAAAAAGGTGATCACACAAGAACATGTTATAAAAATAATGCTCATTTCTGCTGGTGATATAAATAGCAAGCAGGTCCTTTACAGTCACATCTTCTGGGTGAAATATTCATAAAATAATACCGCTCTCTCGTGCACACACAGACATCTAGCCTGCCACCCTTTCCTAGCAAGCTTAGACACCCCCACTCCTTCCACTGCTGAAATAGCGCTGTCTAGTGAACACTGATCATAGCAGCTCAAGGTGAGTGAAGAATCCCCATCTTTGGACAGTCTGACATCGGGCGGGGACCAGGGGCGAGAGTTCATTGATTCCTTTCTCACTTTGCGCCGTCATGTTCTGTGACATGTTCTCGGTGCTGGGGACCCTTAGGCATCTTCCTTGGCCCTGGCCAGGTTAATCACCACCGGTCAGGCTGTGGCAGAGGCTGAGGGAAACAGGTCCATTCAAGGCTTGGACAGACAGACCCTTTAAACCGTCTGCTCTGAGGCTGAAAACCAGTGTTTGGGGGTTTCCTGGAGAAAAATGTTTCTGTCTGCCTTGTGGGACGTAGGAGGGGATGACGACAATGATTGCTAGCATTTATACGGCACTTTGTTTGCAAAGCGCTCTACACATATTGTTTCATTCTCATGAGAACCCTAGAAAGAAGGTGCTATTATCACCCCCATCTTAACGATGAGAAAATGGAGGCAGGCAGAGATGCCACTACTTGCCCGGGGTCACACAGCTAAGCAAGTGTGGAGGCTTGATTCAAACTCGGCTTTTCCTGACTTCTCTCACATGAGGAAGTGTCAGAGAAAAGTCCTCGGAAAAAAAATGCTAGGGAGAGAAAGGGAAAAGGCAGTGGCTGATTCCAGAGCCTGGCAGATGGGCTCAGTGGGCCCACCTCTCCCAGACCCTCAGCCCCTAGCCTGCCCCAGGGGGGACCAGCACGGGGGGGGGGGGGGGGGGGGGGGGGGGGGGGGGGAGGAAGAGGGAGGAAGAGGGAGAAGACAAGCCCCTGCTCCCTCCGGACGGAAGGTTCATGTGGAGCTCCCCAGACCACGCTGTCAAACTCATAGTGTGAGGACAACATGCAAGGCCACAGATGCCCGAGCCTCAGGGGCTCTGCTGGGCTGAAGCATTTCCCCGTTGAGCTTTTCCAAACGTTGAAGAGTGAATTCACAGCCTCCGTCTTGCAGAGTTGAGCCTGGTCTAAATTTCTGGATGTAAACAGGGTGTTTGCAAAATAAGGTGACAGAATTAATATGTATGAAAATCTGTGATTCCTGATCCTACCTTTTCTGAGGCTCCTCCAACATGAATAATCACATGAAAACACTAAACGAGACAAGGTTTTACACAAGAACATTTGACGATTAAGATGCTCACCCACACCTGTCCTACCAACCTATTAGGGGTTACATAGCACAGAATTTTCCAGGGTAAAATCATACAAAAATCGGGACAAGTTGTCATTGATGTCAGAGGTCAGTAAGTGGTTAGGGAGGTCGCTGATGGTGCCCTGCACCGCCAACACGTGGGGCGCCAGGGTGAAGGGCACATCCCTGAGCAGCTCCACCACGAGGGCGCTGCTCTCCATGGTCTGGCCTTCAGCATCCTTTGGAGGGCCCGACACACTGCCAGTGGGCTGCTCTCTCATGTCTGCCTAAAGGGAACAAAAATCACATGGTGGACCTAGTAAACAGGGCTGCGAGCTCTCTTGGGGAGACCCGCAGCAGCCTGGGTGGGGTGGGTGACAATATGATAACTAAGGGGACAGGAGCAGCCAACCAAAGCAGCCACACACAAGCCAGCACAAGAGGCTTCTGGGGCAAGAAAATGGCTCAGTTCTGGAGGCTGCTAATCCCAGGGCTGTGGCCTCTCTTCCACCGGGCTCACCGGCTTTCAGAGCTGCCTTGGGGAGCCCATCTTTATGCCTTAGCTGGGGTGGCCTCCCTCCCCCCTTTCCTCTTTGGCTGTCTCAAGGCTACACCTGCTTCCAGGCACAGTTCCTGTCAGCTTCTCCTCCTCACAGATGAATCACCCCAGCTGCAAGCACAGAGACACACATTCGCACTCACAATGTACTCTCACTCACACATCTACACAACACACACGTACTCGCATATCACACCCACTCACTCACAATATACCCACACATACTCACAATGCATTCTTACACACACATCTACACACCGCACACACATACACATACCAGCCCTCCACACTCACATACACTCACACCCAGCCCATCCATGCACACACATACTCTCTCCCAGGCACTTCCACTCACTGGGAGGTCCAAGAGCTCTGTCCTGGGCTTTCTTCCCTTCCTTCTTGGTTCTCTCTTGGCGATCTTACCAGCTCCCACCCACCCCAGACGGACAGGCAGAGATAAAAGGGGAGGGGGTAACTGCTCCCATTTTTGGCGGGCTTTCATGTTTACAAAGCACTCTAGCGGCTCATAGCAACTTTGTGACACGCCCAATATGACTACCCCCTTTAGAGATGAGGAGACCTAAGTCCTCGAGTGTGAAGTAATTTACCCAATGTCTCAAAGCTACAAGTTGGCACATTGGAACCCCGAGTCTTTGGCACTCTGTTCACTTTACCTTTCTAGTTTCTCAGAGAATGAGAGCTAGAAGGGGCCTTGTCCAAGCCACACACAAAGGGAGCCCTGACACAAAGCGCTAGGAGACCTCCCGGGCAGGCAGCCCATCCCTGACAAGTCCGTCTATCTCTTTGGAGCCCGCTGCTCCTGGCCGTTCCTGGTTCTGCCTTGGTTCTAGGACCAGACAGAACCAACCCAATCCCTCCTCCGCACAGCAAAGGCAGCCCTAGTGCTCCTCCTCAGTCTTCTCCAACGTGCCCATTTCCTTCAAATGATTCTCAAGGCCCTTCCTGACACCCTCTGGCTGATCCTCTGCCTTCTTAAGTCACAGGCCCCAGATCTGACCCAATGCTAGAGATGAATGAGGCCTGATCAGGGTGGAGAACCATGACAGCATGGCCCCCAGTTCTTGGGTGTGATGCCCAACATGGCGCTGGCCGCCACATCCTCCCACTGACTAGAATAAACACAAGCCCAATCAAGCCTCCAGATCTCCTTCAGAACAAATGCCATTGATCCCTGCCTCCCCTCGTTAAACTGATGGTCTCCAAATGCTAGATTTTACATTGATCTCTATTGAATTTGCCATGAATAGATTCATCCCAATGCTCGGGCCTGCCTGTCATCCACACTGTATCAGCTTTCCCTCCTAGGCCAAGTCACTGATTAAAATGTTAAAAAGCAGAGGGCCAAGTGCAGGTCTCTGGGGCACTCCACTGGAGACCTCCTGCCTCTCTCCATCTTCTCTGCAGCAGCAGCAGCAGCAAGAGACACTTTATCAAGAGCTTTGCTAGAATCTCAGTCAGTGACATCCACAGGGTTTCTTTTAGGCCCCAAACAAATGCCAGAAGCCACCGGCTGCCCGGCACCCTTGGCCCCATCCCCCAAAAAGGGCCAAATTAAACTCATCTTCTATTGTTTAAACTGTGCTGACAGAGCCCCACCCCACCATGGCCATACATTCTCACTGCTTCACGAGACGAGTCCCCTCCATCCTGCCTCCTTCACTCTCAGCAGGAGTTGAATTAGCTTCTCTCCTAATGAGGTTTATGGCAACTCACTACTCCACCATGACCTTTGGAAACCCCATGGGATTCTTAACAATCTTACCTATTTTTTCAATCTTTTAAAAACAACTGAGAAAGCAGGTTGTTGGGAGAGCTAGTGTGTTGGTAAGCAAAATGGGCTCTTTAGCACTTAGTTCAACAAGTGCCCTTGAAAAGTTTGGCTTTTTTTTGAGTAATTCAGTGTATTTCATTGAATCCTAATAAGTGCTAAGCCCCAGACCCAAACCCCTATTAGGTGTAAAACCTATGTGGGTGTGGATTGGCAACTAAGGTGGGGCCCAAGGTGGGGCCAACTCCAAGGAGGGCCTGGTTTACATGTCTGGGACAGCAGAGGCTCTTAGACCACGTGGGTTTAAGTCCACCTCTTTGTGACGATTTTATGTCACGTGGGTGAGTCGCATGTGTGACTCACCACTGACGCTGACAAAGATATAAAAACCAGGAGTTGGCCTTCTCTTCCTTGGAGCTCTTTGCCCCAGCAGTGGTGGCACGTGTCTCTGGGCCAGCCCTTGTTCTGAGCTCCCAGGCTGAACCTAGATGTTGGTAACTATGAATCTGTATGGGGTCGGTCTGTTTGTAATTTGTTTAAGGGCTCTAGAAATGGTGTTGATGAAGAGACTCTGGGCAGCTGTGGCTGAGAAGCCCTCCAGCTTGTAAACCCAGATGCTGAGACTTTGCTGAACTCTGGTAACTATGTATTGGGATTTGAATCAGACAAGGTCTGTCTGTTGATGTTTGTAATTTGTTTGTAATTTGCTCTGAAGTTCAGTGTGCTG
>CM053623.1:1473677-1488381 GCA_028646595.1 Phalanger gymnotis | reverse complement strand
ATCTGTATTTGAGTTTTCAATGGTTCTCAGGTTTTTGGAAATAATACAATAGTTGGTTATTGTCAGGTGGTTCTGTGATTGAAAAGGTGCCAGGCATTAGCAAAAATGAGATCACTCTTGAGAAGTAACCACAATAATGCCCTAGACTATGTGTATTTATCAGATAAAATTCATTTAAACAAACACCTATTAAGCACCTACTATGTGTTTGGCACAGTGCTAGGTGCTGGCGGTCAAAAGGCAATGTGATAAGGAGGCAGTCCTTTTCCTCCTGGAGCTTACAGTGTATGAGAGGGACAAAAATCCACAGAGAAGTAAATGCAAACTCTGTCCCCCATAAAGAAATGGAAGGGAGCCTGTGGGAAGGGGGGATCCGAAGGGCTCTGGAAGGAGGAGGGGGTCCCGGTTTCAGGAAGTGGAGGATGATTACAGGCAGAACTGCAGGAGATTAAAAAGCAGAAGTGGTGAAAAGAGAAAAGAAAGAAAAAATAAAAAAGCAGAAAAAAGGTGGAACGTCACACCAGAGTGGGCAGAGATATGAGGGGCCGACTCATGTTGGTGCCCGTCCGAGACGGAAACAGTGGCGGCACCAGTGATAAACATTGATTAAGTGCCTACTGTGTGCCAGGCACTGGGATAAGTGCTGAGGATATACAAAGAGGCAAAAGACAGTTCCCAAGGAGGCTCCTGGTAGAGCAGCCTGGCAGCCAGGGGCACCGGATCAGAGAGGACAAGCTGGAGAGGGAGGGGTGAGAAGGCAGGAAGGACTTTGAAGGCCTGTGAATGCAGCAGGACCAAAGTTCTTTCCTCAGAGTCTGAGAAATTTGAGATTATTTCACTGACAGATTCTCAAACAAGAACATCAAATATTCACTGGCTAGGGCAATACAGAGTATCTCTTAAGAGGAAGTGGGGAGGCAGAGATCACAGAAAACACTGACAAAGCAGAATCCCTGAACCCCAATTCCCATGAGGCTCAATTCAGCTATCGTAAGGCTGCATCCCCAGTAGGGGCCAGCATGGGCAAAGGCCAATGGGGAAAACAAACACTGGAATCTCACTGTGAAGCCATTCATGCCCTCAGGCCCCACTTCACAAGGGTGTAATTGGCCCCCAAAGGCCCAAATCTCTTCCCAGATGTGTCCAGAACATCCAAAGTAAAATGTACCTGATCCTGCTGACCCCTCAGCTTCTGCCAAGGACACCGCCCATCCTTTCCCAATATGTACTATGTACTGGACCAACACAAGAACAAAGACAGTCCCTGACCTTCAGAGGCTTACATTCTAACGAAAAGGGGAGGTGGGGAGAAGGGATCTGCTTGGAGAGCCTAGACAGCTGGCTCGGGCCCAGGCTCGTTCCTGAAGATGGAGGTTCTGGGAAGAGCCAGCAGAGGAAAGAGCTGAGTCCAGGATGAGAAGGACATGGTGGGGTGGAAGGGTCAAGAGAGGCTCATCTTTTACCTGCTCCCTGCCACAGACCTTGGCTGAGCTCTTCTTTCCCGGCCCCCTCCCCAGGAGCAAGGAGCACAGGAGGCCTTCACGGTGGGGGGCTCATTTATCACTGAGTCAAATTATCTCCACAGTCCCATCTACCAGAGTCTGGTTTTCTTCATATAGGAGAGGTTTGAGGAAAGTTACCAAGGCTGAACATCATTCCATTGTATAAAATGCTTCTGAAAAGATCAGTAAAAACCCAACCCTGGGATTTCATCTTGTGTCTGTGTGTCAGTGGGTGCCTAACTCTGCAGATGGCTGCCCATGTGTCTTCCCATCTGGGGCCTGCCTAGAGGCCACTTGCTATTCCCAGACTTGCTCTGTGAACTCTCTGCATAATGGAGAAGCTGGGCCAGTCAGAACCTGGTAGAGCAGCCTGTTCCCCAGCCAGGAGGCCTCTAGAACTCTCTCAGTCTCCAAGACTGTGCCAAGATGGGCAGACACAAACTCCATTAAGCACCTACCACACCCCAGGCCCTGGGGCTATGAAAAAGGGCAGAAACCAGCTCTGTACCCTCAAGGAGTACATGTTCTAATGGGGAAGACAAAAAGCAGAGGACTGTGCCTAGGGATCACTGTCCCTCTCACCTCTGCCTCCAGTTGAGTCTGGCCCTTCCCAGCCGGCCAGTGCCTCCCACTGACTTCACAGTTCCTGAATGGTACCGATTTCTGAGATTTTTCTGAGTTTTTCTGTTTTCGGGGGGAAAGAGAAGTGGAAGTTCGAAGGAAGACAGCAGCCCAGAGAAGGGGCACCTTAGCTACTTCTGACAGTGGGATCTGGGCACTGGACAGGAGTCACACCCCACTGCACTGACTTGGCCTGTTTTTGTATCTCCTTGTCTTTATGTTGTTTCCTCTCAACAAACCATTGTTTTTCTCTATATCCCAGGGTCTAGCCGCGGGCCTGGGACACTCTTTAGGGCAGGGGTGGGGAACCTGAGGTCATGTGGCTCTCCAGGTCCTCAAGTGTGGTCCTTTGACTGAATTCAAACTTCAAAGAACTAATCTCCTTTATAAAAGGATTTGTTTTGTAAAACTTGGACTGAGCCAAAAGGCCTCACCTAAGGACCTAGAAGGCTACATGTGGCCTACATGTGGAACAAAGGTTTCCCACCCCTGCCTAGGGACCTAGTGAATTCCTGATGAAGAAATGAGTTACACAACAGGCTGAAAGATGTAGGCGATGAGATGTCCCAAAGTCCTTCCCCTTAAGGATTTGTGGCCTCCACAATCACCCCACCAACCCTAGGGGCTTTGCCTACTCTGGATTGGGGGCACTGATGCACAGACCTTTCATTATATGACAGATAATAAAGAAAATCTCCGTCTGTAAGGTACAGGCCTGCTACTCTGGCAAACCCATTCCCCTTCTGGGCCCTGTACCTGTATCTGCCAAACCAGGAGCTGGAATCCTATCATTTCAGTAGCCCCTTTCACCTTCAGAAGACATCACCACCATCTCCAAAGTTCTAACAGACCACTGGGCTCTGCCTATGCTAGAGCCACGTGAGCTCAGCTGGACTGGTCGGCCACAGCCAGCCATGCCGGGCCTCTTTGAAAATGAAGGCCTTCATCAGCCTTTCTGACATCCCACATGGACTGAGTCTCACCTGCCGAGCCTCCGATTTTATATCAAGGAAATATGAAACCAGAAGCCATGAAGAACACGTGATAATCAGAGAAACTATGACGGTGAATTCTGTATTGCATGAAAAAGCAACTTCTCGAATTGGGAAGATGGGGATGGGTAACTAAAAGTCTCCCAAAGTGCTGCTGCTGCTGCTGTGACTTACTGCTAACACTCCTCACAAGTGCTAGCATTTCTAGAGGTGCACAGCAGATGAGTAGGGTAGGGACTGGGGCTCGGACTTGGGAGTCCAGGCCCAGCCTGCTTGTCTCCTGGCACATCTCCTTTCTGCCACATATTTCCTAGCACTGCACTGAGGCCAGGTCTGCTTTACAAACCGACGTTGCCAACATCTGAGACCAAACACGCGTACACAATCCAAAGGGAGGCCCAGACAGACAAAAGCCAGGGCACTGGGTCTTTGGGGACACCTGGGGAGGTTCTGCCATAACATGTCTATCCCATCTGGTGGAGAACAGGGCTCATCCATATTTTCAGTATCATCATTGTTATAGTTGCAACTGCTGCCTGATAAAACTGTTGCTCTACAGTGGCCCCAAAGAACACGTCAGCCGTTACAAGGGGGTAATCCCAAAGGCAGCGGAGAGGGAGCCCTGCACTCTATTCTGGCATGTCTCTGTCAGTGCCACGGGGCAGGTGGAGGGTGGGGGCCTCCTGAGGACCTGAGGTTCGTCAGCGCCCCTGCTCATCCTGCCATTTCCAATCACCCACCTGGTCCTAATTATGGCACACATTGTCATGTAGGACACTCATCTGGAACGAAGGGGGTCTAGGGGGTTCTTGTTCTTTCCCACGTTCTTCACCTTTGTCTGTTTGTTCTGGACAATGACTCGATTGACTAAATGAAATTAGATGTCGATATTTCACAAGCTTGGGTGTCTCCATACAAATGGTGATCTGGGACAATCACTGTGGTTTCAATTATGAGACATGTTTAAGCACATTCAAAAAATAAGAACTTTGCTTCCCACTTTCACTTGCAGTAGGTCAGGATATGACCCAAAGCAAGGCCCTTCGATCAGAGGATGTGCACGTGTGAGGACACGGCTCTCTCTCCACGCTGCTCGCTGCAGGGCTCACAGCCACCCGACGGGAGAAGGGGTGATCTGCTGTTGCTGCAGCCTCAGTGCTCAGCCCACAATCCAGGGATGTCCACCCCCACTCCAGCCTCCTCACAAATCATCAGGAAGCCATTGTTCCTCTTCCCTGTTCACTCAAGTCCTAGATCTGACTCTAGCTGAGCAGCCACCAGGAGAGTTCACTGCTAAGTACTGATTTTGTGGTCCTCCAAACTGCAGACACTAGGGAGTTATAAGGGCCCTGTTCCAGTCACTAGTCTGTTTATTTAAAAGAAGATAAGGAAGATTGGCTTAACTCTGGAGGAGAAGAGATTTCATGAGGATATAAATGGCACTCTCCTAAGTTACCACCCTGCAAGAGGTCTTACTTTACAGTCAGAGGGTTGGATGGTAAAAACTGAAGGAAAACATACTGCTGAATTGGGAATCCACCCCAACATGCCTGCCTTTACCCCACTAGGCCTGGACTTCAGCCATGTTTCTTTGGGATATTAGGAGAGAACATGGTATTTCTGACCACTTGGGCCTACCCTCTAACAGGGAAGAGGGGAGATCAGCAAAATGGCTTCACTTTGATGGAGAGAGGGAATGCCTGCCTGGAGAGAGGAGGTCTGTTAATGCAGAACAGATGGGACAGTGGGGGCTTCAAATCCAGCCCCACATGAAGTTTGACTTCTGACATTCATGGAATTTACACGCAGCAGCCAGAGCGTACCTCCGATCCCTCAAGTGAAACTGTCCAGGGCTGATAGTGTGGATGGGAGAAAAGAGGGAGGCTGTGGGTGGAGAAGGAGTCAATGGCGCAGGCCTACTCATGCCTCCTTCTCGAAAGATAAGACAGCGGAAGGTGAGGAAGCAAAGAGAGAAAGCTTGGAAATGAGTCAAGCTTCTAAGCAAAAAACCCCCAACGAATTCTCAGAAAACCGAAGGGAAATGGCCAGAGAGGGCAGGTGAGGACACAGCCCAATGAAGAAAGGTCATCATGGAACAGAAAAGGAACCGAAGCGCCCCAATGAAAAAGAAACAAGACCCCATGTTTTAGGAGCTCCCCAGAAATAATGGATTAAAGGACAACTATGAAAATGAGAGGAAAAAGCAGCAAATGCTTTCCCTTCAGCTGTTTCTGTATCCCCCTGGGGCAGATAACCCTCCCTCCAACATTAAGATGGGCTAAGACCAATACCCCTTACCTTTTGTGCTCAGCAAGGCCCCCATTTACAGAGAGGGACAAGACATTCTCCTGCATCCCCATGGCGGGCTTGGTGGAAAGCCTGGTTCCACCAGCTTGTCCCTGGCCATCCTGAAAAGATCTGTGCTCAAAGACACATTAAAGGAGGCGCTGCCTCTTACCTCAGAAGGCTGCTTTGCATCTTCTGAGAGGCTACTTCGAGGTGATGCTCTCTGCTCACTTGTTGTGTCACCTTCAAAGCAAGAGGAATAAAGTTCTTCACTAGTGTGTGGTTTGTCTCAGCTGAAATTACTGACTTCTCAGAAATCAGCTGGTTGCCAATTTTACGTTTCAGAGCACTGAGGAAAACTGAGACTTTTTCTAGAGTCTGCAGATAGATTCTGCCCTGGGACAAGATCTGTACTTCTACATGTAAGAATAATCACTGCTGTACACGTAGAGAGCATATCCACGTGTAAACACACATGTGCACAAACACGGAGATGTACTTCTCCACCACAGCTACTGGTCGTGAACAGTGGTGTGAAATCATAACGATGCTCTGGCAGCTGGGGAAGCTCAATCTCTAAAGATACTTTGTGGTCAATCTTTGTATAGACAGGAAGCTGGGTGGAAGGCTAGTCACTGCTGACATTCTTTGAGCCTCCTTACCGGGTAAGAACCAATCCCTCAGCCACCGTATTGTGTGATCTCTAGCACAGGCTTCCTCAGGATGTTTGGTCAAGGCCAAAAGCTCCTCTTGTTTTGTTCTTTAGTGTCATGTCTACTTTTCCATGAAGCATATTGGGGATAAAAATAAGAAGATATAAAGGGAGACTAAAGAAACTCCAACCTAACTACCTGAACAATCATTAATACCAAAAACATAGGAAATGGATAAAAGAGCTGGCATCCAACACAGGTTATACCCATTTCCCATGTTGATAAACACAAATGAATCACCACAACGTAGAAATCCAAAGAGTGGAGAACTCAGGTCAGCCAACAAAGGTGTCTCCTTCCACTCCAGAGCCCTGCACCAGGCCCCAGCCCCTCCCCATAGGGCTCCTACCAGAACCTCCACTGGAGGAGGGCCCAGGCCTCCATGTCTGATGCTCTGCTGGTCCCGCACCAGATCCCAGTGCTTGTGTCTCCCTAGCCACACACCGCCCCCCAGCTCCCTTTTCTGTTGTCTTCTCCTATTAGAATGGAAGCCCCTGGAGGACAGGCACCTTCTTTCTTTCTCTCAGCACTGAGCAGATGCCCGGCACACAGGGAGCCTGCTAACTGACGAGCCTGCTAACTGATGAGCCTGCTCACCAAGCTAACTGGTGTAGGGTAGGACATCATGAATGATAAATCATTCTAGAAGATCCTCCATATCGTAGCGTAAGCCCGGCTTCTCTTCCTCCCCCATCCCCCTGCCCCCCAGCTCCTGCGAGATCTCTAAACTCTCTGGCTTGGAATAAAGAATCAGACATTCCCTTCTGGCTAGGAGACCGAGAAGCCCCGATCTGAGGACGCATCTCTCAGACATTCCTCTCTGGCTGATAGGACCAACGAAGAACAGATAGCTCTGAAGACAAAGGACAGGAAATAACTCCTCTCCCGCTTGGAGAAATACTCCTGAGATTGCCTAGCCAGTGCTTAGGAATGAGGGAGGGGGAGGGTGGCTCCCCTCTCTGGAGGGAAAAAAACTTTCTTTGTTCACCCGATAAAGGTCACCACACAGGGCAGTTACATTGGGATCTCACCCACGGAGAGGACACTAAGCCTGGGACCACTTTCCTTTCCGGGGCCTTGATGGAGCTGGGCTGTGTAAGCCAGGATCCCCTCAGCTTTGAGAGGGTCAAGTGCTGGAGTTCCTCCAGGAGGTGACGAATCTGTGTAGTCTGTGTCTGTGACTCTGTTGTATTAACTGTGTGTGTCAGATCACTTCCCCTGTCTTTCAATAAAAACCTTGCTCTTTGAGAGCGTGCCTTACTGCCAGTGTGAACCCCAATCCGAACCTAACTTAGCTGAATGGAACACTTTGTGGGCACAAGTGGCAGGGGGAGGCAGGGAAGGCTGTAAGTGAGGTCACTTCATTAAAAATGGAAAGCGGTAAAAGGAAAAGCATCGGTAGAAAACCTGGTGGGACCACTGGGCCCGATGCCTGATGGGCTTTCAAGCAGTGCTGACATCTTGGTGTGGTCTCACCGCCATCTGTCTCTCATGATTCTCACCGTTTTTCCCAGGCTCAGAACGCCTTGGTCCTTCTCAGAAATATGTTTAAGATGAAGTAAGAGGGCAAGGCGTTTAGAATCGGGAAGAAGCAGAGAACAGGTCTACTACACCCTCTTGGGGTTTTTGTAGGGGGAGGGTAGAGACTCAGCGTCTAATCCACCAAAAACGTGGGGAACGGCTGGTATGGAAAGTCCCTCCATTAAGGCAAATTGCATCTCCCCAGACCTGCAATGCTGAGTTCTCTGGCTCCCTCCAAGCCGGCTCAAATCGGACATTCTGCTGCAGGGCTTTTCGGGTCCCCCCCATCTCCACCCCCTCCCCCTGAATTATCCTCCATCTCCTCTGGTACTGCACGGCCCTCTTGTTTACATGAGGCCTCTCCCACCAGCCTGCGAGCTCCAAGGGCAGGAACTAGGGTTTTATCTTTTTTGCATTCACAACACTTAGTACAGTGCTGAGCACACAGCAGGTGCTTAATAAATGCTTGCTGACCATAAGGTACAATCCTAGAGAGTCAGGTGGGGCAGCAAGAAGTGACTCGCTTATGATCACATAGCCAGTATGTGAGGCAAGATTTGAACCCAGGTCTTCTTGCTTCTGAGGCTAGCTCTCTATCCATGAGACCAAATTCTCCCATTCTACAAAGAGCAAAACTGAGGCTCAGAGAAGGGACCTTTGTGTCAAAGATCACAAAGGCAGGAAGTAGCAGGTGGGGAAAGAGAGGCTGAAGAAGGGCGGGGCTGCCCATGTGAGGGCTGGGACACCAGGGCTGGAAGGGTCAGCTGGAAGGAGTGGAGACCTGTGAACCCCAAGGAAGGCCATTCACAAGGCACTTTCAAGTTGTCACTGTGCTCTAAAGTAGTTAGCTTATTTGCTCCTCAAGACCCTCCTGTGAGGCAAAGCTTAAGGATTGCTGTTATTACGCCTGTCTTATAGATGAGGAAACTGAGGCTGAGATGGTTTGGTGACTTGCCCAGGGTCACACAGATAGGAGGTCTCTGAGGCTGGATTTGAACTCAGGTCTTCCTGACACAAAGTCTAGCCCTGCAACTGCTGCATCGGCTCACTAATTCTACTTTTGCCTTTCCGCGTATCCCTAGAACTGAGCTCAGAGCACATAATAGGCACACACAAAATGCCATCTCACTGGCCGCTGACCAACAGACTGCCCGACAGCACCCGCAAAGGAACGGGGGACTCTGGGCAAAGAACATCCCTTCTGCCCACCCACCTCGGGTGCCCCGCTGTGTAAGGTAAGTGGTGGCGTCACAGAGCCTACCTGCCAGGGCTGCCATGAGCCCCAAGCGAGATGCCTGGCACAGAGTAGGCGCCTACTCAGTGCATCTCCTCCCTCCTCCACGTGGGCAGGGCCTCTAAGGAGGCCAGACGGATGCAGGCAAGACTGAAGGAATCACCGACTCTCCCAAGACTGGACCTCAAGGCACAGGGGATGACAAGTGTGGGTGGCTTTCGCAGGTGTGCCCCGCTGGGGGAGAGGGGCACCTGGCTTGTCACTCTTTTCAAGGAAAAGGATTTGTCCGTGGACTGACAGCTTCTCAGTGACCCCCTTCATTATTCCCAACATGGGCACCATGTATGGGGGCTCATGGGAACCTTGCAGGGTTTCCTTCTGCACCCACGTGGCTGGTAAGACTGGTCACAGCTCAGGCCCCAGTGCCATACAAGCCCCTCACAAGCTGGCCCTCACCCAGCTCTCCGGCCCCTCTGGGCACTGTGACCCCCCCCCCCCGGCACTCCCCCACACCGTGGCCTCGCCCCTGCAAGTACCCATGGTCCTGTCTCCTGTCTGGACACTGCTGCACTGCCCATCCCCCGTGCCTGGAAGGCCTCCTCTCCAGACCTCTGTCCATCAGGCCCTCAGTCGCCATCGTCCACCTGGAGCCTCTCCTGACCCAGGCCCCGGCTCTGAGGCTCTCATTCCAAACTCCCTTGTATTTGTAAACGTCTGTATTCATATTGATGCCTTCCCTCTGCTGCCACCAAAGGCAGGAAGACTGAGTCCCGTCCAGCCTCAGATACCAACCAGTGGCCAATGCCTGTGCACCTCAGTGTCCTCACCCGCAAAACGGGGACAGAATCACAGCCTTTTCCTCCCTGGGGCGCTGAGGACCAAAAGAAACTAGAAACTCCCTTTTTAAAACACTCAGCACTGTGCCTCGAGCACAGTAGGTGTGATGCTCAGAACAGTGCCTGGCACACAGTAGGGGCTTTATAAATGTGAGCATTCGTTTTGGTCACTCCCACTGTTATGTTTTGGATGAATCTGATCTCTCCCCACAGGGATCGTTTTGTTCTTTGGCCCTGCGTCCCCAGCGCCCAGCACAATGCCCAGCGCGTAGTAGGCCCTTAGCCATAATTAACTGTGACCAGCCGGCAGAACCAAGCCAGAAGAAGCTGCCGTCGTCCTCAAGGCCCCTGGTTCACTGCGGGTGCTCTGACCTCCCGGGCATTAATCTGCTGGATTTTTAGAGAACATGAGACTGTTTAAATTCAGGATTTCAAACAGCTTTTCTCGGTGTTCTCCAACTGAATCCCTACCCTGTTCTTGGCTTCCCAGAGCGCTCTTTAACGTGATTCACGGAAGGACAGAAGGACAGAAGGCCTGAGCCCGGCCTCACCCAAAAGGACGAATCCGTCGGCTTCCCTCTCCGGCACGGGCGCCTTCTTGGGCTCGGAGGGCTTTCGGAAGAAGTGGAACATGGTGAGCGGCGGCTCGCTCCAGGCCCAGGCGTGGGCTTAAGGACATTCGCCACGGCTCGTGCCCCGAGAAACTGAAAAGCACAACAGGTGGCAGCTTGGCGTGAGATCTCGCTGCGAGGGAAGAGGCCCGCTACCCCCGCACTGCGCCCCTTTCCCCATCGAGGTTTCCATATATCTCAGGGCAGCATGAGGGACCAAGTGGGAACGGTGAGGGAGGGGAACACCATAAAGAAAAAACTCAGACTCGTCTGGTACAAAGGGATTTTCCAGATCGCAGCGTGCCCAGACCCCCTGAGATGGGGAAGGGACAGGGGAGGCTGTGCGGGAGAGAGGAGGGGCTCACACATGTGCACATACTCACCGCCTCTAACCCATGCTCACACTCACACATCCTTACCCTCTCCACCACACACGTGCACACACTCACACGTGCACACACACTCTCTCAAACACTCACACACGCTCACACTCGCTTAGGTTCACACATTCATGCACGCTTTCAAATACACACGCACACACGTTTTTCACCCTCTCAGACTCACATTGGTTCACACATGTGCGTGCACACTAACCATTATAAACATACGTGTACACACACACACACACACTCTCTCAAACACATGTACGTATGATACACTAATATGCTCACGCACATGTACACACACATTCCCCCCTCTCAAACACAGGCTCACATACACAATCACACACTCATATGTACAAACACACACATACAAAGTCTGGTGGAGAAACACATAAACCAAAGGCTAACACGGGACGGGAGGGGAAGGCGAGGAGAGGCCTAAGGCCCAGAGGACAGTCAGGGAGGGAATAGAGGCCAGCCAAACAAACTTTGGCTTGAGGGCGGAGGGGGCTTCTCCTAACAGAGGAAGAAGCAAGGGGAGACTGGCCGAGACCCAGAGCCAGGGCCCACTTCCTCCCCCAGGCCCAGGCCCTGCCCTCCCGGCTCTGCCGCTGGTCATTCAGCACCCGGCCCTGCTCCCAGGCGGGCCCTTTTCAGTCCCCCTGGGCCTCCCCTTCCAGGCCAGCATTAGAACATCAGCTCGCTGAGCGCGGGCCCCCTTTCCTTTATACTATCGGGGCGCTCTTAACAGCTGCTTCTCGCTCCCCGCCTCTGCCTCTAGGGCACCCCGTCCTCTTGGGGCTGCCATTTTGAAGGGCTGGCCCCCGTGCCTCGGTCCACTCGGGCTCAGCTTCACTCCTGACAATGGACATCCCCCCGCCCCCACCGGGTCCCTTCCCCCGGACTCTTCGGCCCCTTCCAGGTGCAGTCTTTCCCCGTTAAAAAGTTAGCTCCTGGAGGGCAGGGGCTGTGCTTGTGTTCCCCAGCTCAGCTCAGCGCCTAGCCCCCGCGAGCGCTTAACAAACGCCTGCCGACGCACCGAAACCACGTCCGATCAGGCCATCGCGTGTAAGCCGGCGGCTGGGTAGCTCAGTGTGCGGAGCACCGGACTCAGCAGCAGGAATCCCCGACCTCAAATCCGGCCTCGGCTGCTTCCTGGCTGGGCGACCCTGGCCAAGTCACTTAGCCTCAGCATCCTCATCTGTATGGGGGGGGGGGGATCACAGCACCTCCCCCTGTGGCCGTGAGGAAACAATGAGTGCAGAGCGCCTGGGAGGGTGCCGGGAACAGACTCTCCTCCCTCCTGGGTCCTGGGGGGCAAGGGCGACCTCTTTCACCCGTCCCTCTTTCCACTGGGGAGAGTCAGAGCAGGGGAGAGCGTCTGGGGGTCCTCTGCCTGCATACAGTAGGCGCTTAACGGGGCTGGCCTGCAGCAGCTTCACACACGCCCAGGAGGAAGCCGACTCTGACGTCACCTACCAGTTACGGCAGAGGTCAAAGTCCACGCCCAACACAAGAAGAAAGCCGCCAACCGCCCCTCAGCACCTGGGAGCCCGAGGGAATCCCGGGCAGGTCCCCGGCCTAAGTTTACCCATCAGTAACCGAGGATAACAGCAGAGGTCCTGGGGCTACATGGGACAGCTCCCACCTGGAAGGCTCTAATTGGGTCACGCCCCCCCCCATGAGTGGGCCCACGTCAGACCCTTCCCTTAGTGCACGCACACGCGCACACATCAGAGCCCCTCCCCTCTGGGTCTGGCTCTCCCCTGCCCTCAGCCGCCCCTCAAAGGAGCAGGCCAGGTGGGCAATGGGCAGTGCCCTGGAAGCTGGAAGGGAAGCTGCCTGAGGGCAGGCACTGGGTGCCTAGGACCAGAAGAAGAGCTTGTGGAGAGAGGACCCCGGCTCTCGCCTTTCCCCGCAGCAGGAGGACAGACGATGGGGACCAAGGACTTGGGGTCTCCCCTGAGAAGACGCAGGAATCCCAGGGCGAGGCGGGCTCAGGGCGGACACGAGGCTGGACAGCCCCTGGCCCGGACCCCCAATCGAGTCTGGCCTCTCTGGACGTGGGTGCCAGGGCCGAGTCCCCCAAGCCGGCCTTCCCTCGGAATCACCCAGCCCCCCCTTTAGTCTATACTTAGAGCCCCGAGCTCTGCGCACTCGCAAGGACTTACTGTTTTCATGCAGGGAGGGGGGCTTCCTGTGCTGGGGGGAAAGTGACCGTTCCGTCCTGGACCTGTCCCTGCCCTCGAGGGGTCTGTGTTCTAATGGGGGCTGTGGCATCCTCTGGGCTCCCCCAATGAAGGCTTGGTCCGCCCTATCCAGGAACTCTGTGGAGCAGGGACCCCACCCTTATAAAAAGGGCCCTGCGTGGGCCCCGCCACAGGGGACGTCGGTGAACGCTCCCGTGGCCTCCGTCCCTCTTTACTGATGGGGAAACTGAGGCAGGCGCTTGGGCCCGACGCTCACGGTCGCCCACGTATTGTCACTGTCTCGCGCACTCGTGCCCCGCCAGCCCCCGCACCTCTGTACCTGGCCAGTAGCGATCCTGCCTCCTTCCCCTCGGGGCTACTTCCGGGGCGCGACTCGGTCCCGCCCCTTTCCCCGCCCCCCGGCCCTGGTCTTTAAGGCGCTTCCGGGACGCCAGTCGTCACCAGGAAACCAACGTCGACTTCCGGCGGACTGCGCGGGAAGCGGGGTCAACTTCTGGGAAGGGGCGGGCCGGGTTGGCGCGCGGCGGCCGGAAGTCCCGCCCTCTGGGTGGGCCTCCGAGCCCCTTTCCCGCCATGGCAGAGGTGCTGGAGCTGCCGCGGACGCGGATCGGAGCCGCGCATGTGGCGCACTTCATCGACCGGCCTGTGTGCTTCGTGGGGCGGCTGGAGAAGGTGCGGGGGACCGGAGGGGGAGGGGAAGGGGGTTAGGGGCCCGCCACCCCGGAGGTCCCGGATCCCGCGCTCCCCGCCCCAACCCGGAGGAGCCCTGTTCCGGGTCCCCTCCCCCCACCGGCACACAGTAGGCCCTCACGGGTGAAGGACGGGATGGAGGAGGAGAAGCGCGGCCGACTCTGCCCAGGAAACTTCCTGCCAGACCCCTGCGGGGCGGGGGAGGGGGAAGGGCGCGCCTACCGAGATGTCACTGTCAGAGACGGGCGGGGCCGGGAGAGCATGGGGTGGGGGTGTGGATCAGCTACGCCCCCAGGAAAGGAAAGAGAGCCTTGTAGTTGGTGGGGAGGGGGCTTGGGGTACAGGCAGCCCATTTGTAGGGCTCCCTGGATAAGGTCATCTCTGATTTGAGGGTGAGCACCACGCCCCGAGTCAGCCTGGACGGTCAGAGTGGACCCCAGCGCCGGGGGGAGGGAGCAGGAGCAGGAGGCACCCAGGAAATGGACATCCGGTCTCCCGATGGTCGGGGCTGAGGCAGATTCCCGGGGGGATCCATCAGTTGCGTTGGAAGGAGGCCGTTCCCTCAGCACTGATGAAGCACTGGCTGCATACGGACCAGGTGCCGCTCCAGTGGGGAGGTGGGAGCCGGGCGCTGCCGGGAGAGAATCCGCAGAGACCCTGAGCCTCAAGGGGCCCGGGGCCCTGTGGCGACCCCCGCGGATGGAGCCGCATTCCTGGGCCGGGGCCAGTTCCACCTTGCTTTGGTCCGCGGCCAAGGCCTGCGCTCCCCGCCCCTCCGGACCCCTGTCAGTGTCTGGGGGCTCCCCCAGCCCGGGGCTGAGGGATGACGGGTCGGCCTGGGGGCTCCCTGGGCCCCTTGGCCCGAGTGGCCGGTGCTGACCCAGGGCATTGGAGAGGCGGGCGGAAGCCGGCCTATGTCCAGGGTCCGGCCCAGGCCGGGACCTCTCCCTGGTCATCCCACGAGGGGCCCCTGCTCTCTTACAGATCCATCCCAGCGGGAAGTCTTTCATCCTGTCTGATGGGGAAGGCAAGCAGGTCACGGTGGAACTGGCCGAGCCGGTGAGCCCAGGGGCGGGGGCGGGGCCGGGATGAGGGGCGGGGCGGG
>CM053623.1:1453923-1473177 GCA_028646595.1 Phalanger gymnotis | reverse complement strand
ACACATTTACAGGGGGGAAACTCAGGCAGCGGTCAGCTCGATCCTGACCACGTGGCCTGGGGCGGACCCCCGCGGGCTCCTCATCCCCTCCAGCCCCGACCTTCCTTGGACACGAGGTCATGCCATCCTCTACCCTCCACCCTCCATCCAAGTAACAAGAGCTCGGGGCAGGGAAGGGGCGCCTGGGGACGGTCTGAGGGCGGGGCCCGAAGCGAGGGGCGGGACCATAGGCAGGGGCTGGAGCCAAGGGGAATGCGCTAAATCGGTAGGGGGCGGGGTCTGGGGTGAGGGGCGGGGAAAAGGCGGGGCCTAGAATGACGCACAGCTCGGGGATGGCCATGGGGCGGGGCCTGGAGCGAGGGGCGGGACTCGGTAGGGTGAGCACAAGTCCGGGCTCTGCTCCAACTCACGAGAACGAGGCAGGGAAGTGGGAAGTGGGCATGCGCCGAGGGGCGGGGCGGACGCGCAGGCGCCATGACCTTCTTTGGGCCACTCGCCTTCCGTACTGGGCTGTGTGCATGCGCAGAGGCCCCGACAGAGGCTGCCGGGACCGTAGGGGAGTCTGGGCTGTGGAGCTCTCTGGGCTCAAGCCCCGCAGGATCCCGGAGCTACTGTGTCAGGTGAGTTCGGGAGGACCACGGGGCGCCCGAGGCCTGGGCCTAAGGCCACGGGGCTCCGGGGTCGGGCCTGCTGCTCCGATGGGGCCCCGGAGAGCCTTCTGGAGCCAGCGCTCCCCTCCCGGCGCGGGGTGGGGGAGGGGACCCGGGGAGAGGGGAGTGTGGGGACCAGCCCAGCCCAGGCTCCCGCCGCCGTACTTCTCATTTGCCTCCGCAGACCCTTGGTTTTCTAGGGCCTTATGCCGTCAGTCCCCCGTGCCTTTGAACTTGAGTAAAGGTTACACTGGGGATAGGGATGGGACTGGAGCCAGCACTTAATAAGCGCCTGCTGTGTGCCAGGCACCCAGTGAGGAGCCGGGGGCCCCAAGACTGGGCTCGTCCCGGCCCTTCAGGTGACCCTCGGGTTCTGGGGCCTAAGTGGAAGAAACTCCCTGCTCAAGATGCCCGGCTGGGGGAGGGGGTCATTGAGCCCAGAAGTGCTCTTTGAACAGTGGTCCGGGTCACTGGGAAGTGGAGGGTGGTGTGGGATGGAAGCACTTGTGTGCGGAGGCCACTCTGATCGCTGTCTCGTTTTCTGGCCAGGATTTCCTGCAGGACCCCACCCGGAGGCCAGCCACAATGAGCGGCTCCAAGCCGGACATCCTGTGGGCACCACACCAGGTGGACAGATTTGTGGTGTGTGACTCGGAGCTGAGCCTGTACCAGGTGGAGCCGGCGGGCAGCTCCGAGCTCAAAGCGGGCTCCTTGAGGTTGTCGGAGGACACAGCGGCCACCTTACTGTCCATCAACTCGGACACCCCGTACATGAAGTGCGTGGCCTGGTACCTCAGTTACGACCCCGAGTGTCTGCTGGCTGTGGGCCAGGCCAACGGCCGGGTGGTTCTCACCAGTCTTGGCCAGGATCACAACTCCAAGTTCAAGGATTTGATAGGAAAAGAATTTGTCCCCAAACATGCCCGCCAGTGCAACACCCTGGCCTGGAACCCACTGGACAGTAACTGGCTCGCTGCTGGCCTAGATAAACATCGGGCTGACTTCTCCGTGCTCATTTGGGACATCTGCAGCAAGTACAGTCCGGAAGCCACAGTTCCTTTGGAGAAAGTGAGGCTTTCAGCAGGCGATGCTGAGGCTGGGCTGGTGGTAACGAAGCCCCTCTATGAACTGGGGCAGAACGATGCTTGTCTGTCTCTGTGCTGGCTGCCCCGAGACCAGAAGCTGCTCCTTGCCGGCATGCATAGGAACCTGGCCATATTTGACCTCCGGAACACAAGCCAGAAGATGTTTGTGAACACCAAAGCTGTCCAAGGAGTGATGGTGGACCCCCACTTCCATGACCGTGTGGCTTCTTTCTACGAAGGTCAGGTGGCCATCTGGGACCTTAGGAAATTTGAGAAGCCCGTCCTGACCCTGACAGAGCAGCCCAAGCCTCTCACCAAAGTCGCCTGGTGCCCCACGAGGACGGGGCTGCTGGCCACCCTCACAAGAGACAGCGACATCATCAGGCTGTACGACATGCAACACACGCCCACGCCCATTGGAGACGAGACCGAGCCGACCATCATCGAGCGCAGTGTGCAGCCCTGTGACAATTACATCGCATCCTTCGCCTGGCACCCCACCAGCCAGAATCGAATGATCGTGGTGACACCCAACCGAATCATGTCCGACTTCACCGTGTTCGAACGAATCTCACTCGCGTGGAGTCCGGTCACCTCCTTGATGTGGGCCTGCGGCCGGCATCTCTACGAGTGTACCGAAGAGGGAAGCGATCCTTCTCTAGAAAAAGACATTGCCACCAAGATGCGCCTCCGGGCTTTGTCCCGCTATGGCCTCGATACTGAGCAGGTCTGGAGAAACCACGTGTTAGCTGGAAATGAGGACCCTCAGCTGAAATCCCTCTGGTATACGCTGTACTATATCCTTTGAAACGAAAGCCCCGATGGTGTGAGTGCCAGCGGAGACTGGCCGCTTGGCGTCCGGAGGAGTGCCCCGTGTCTGGCGGGCAGGGGCCTCGCCAGCCGCCTTCTAGGAGGCTGGGACGCGCCGTGCTGCTGTTAGTGTGCGGGAGGGAGAGCGGGGTCCTGGCAGGGCCTTAGAGCGGCCTTAGCCGTGACACCGCTTCTGTCTCGATTGGCTCTCATTCAGAAGGAGTCAGCCTTACTATTTCCTATGCATTTCAATACTTATGAAGCAGTATACGGAAGATTTGGACCCGAAGTCTCCAGGCCACAAAGGGCCGCTGGTTTACGCGGGCATTAAAACCATCGTGAAGTCATCTTTGGGTAAGGACGGTCCTTTCTCTTATCCGATCACATGGAGTATTCTGTACACAACAGATAACTGGGGATTTTGATTTAGCTCTTGTAGTAAATGCTGCTGAGTTAACAATTTGGGGAGGATTTCTTCCCAAACAGCTTTTGCGGGGGCGGGGGGCGAGGGGCGAGGTGGCTGGCTGGCAGGTCACTCCACCGTGATAGACACCTTCTGGGAAGCACTGAAACGCTCCATCCTTGGGGGGCCCAAATCTAGGTTTCCTTATCCTGGGCTGGGTGAGCTCCTTTGGGACTAGAGACCCCTCACGGCAGGCATTTTCCTAAGCTCTCTGCCCCTTCGCCCTGTTAGCTCTCCGGGGCCAGCTGAGCTTAAACATGAGAGTCATTTTCCACGTGGGAATTTTAAAATCCTTTTTCTTTTGTATTAAAAGAAGACTGAGACTTTTCATTCAGTCTTAATTGAGGATTTAGCCCTTAGGAAGAGAGGCAGTGTGTCAGTGCACAGAGAAGCAGGAAGTCCTGGGTTCAAGTCCTGATCCTGATGCCTGCTGACCCTGTTACCCTGAGCAAGCATCCTCGCTTCTTGGTGCCTCCAGGAGTGGGGGAAGCATCCCAGCTGCCTTATTGTTTACTTTTTTATATCCGTGAAATAATAAGTTTGTTGTGGAAAAGTGTTTTGTTTTCAGACAGCAGTCCCATCCCCCCATGCCCCTGTGACTTCACCCCAGAAAGGACTGATGGCTCACTCAGGCAGACCCCTGAACCCCCACACTCTTGGGGTGCTGGATCCTTGCCCTCAGACAGCAGGTGGGGTGACTGTCATCAAAGGTCCGGGCGGCCTCATTACAGGACCATTCCCCACCCACTAATGATAGGGCTCCAAACCTCTAATAAAGAGGTTTCGCCCTTCAGAGTGAGGCTGGCATGTTCAGCCTCAGAGGGTTTCAAGTTGTATAAAAATGTTCATTACGCATCTTGGAGAGGCCCGGTGTCTTCTGTGGGTGCCTCCTGATCTCACCTGGCTTGTGGGAGCGGGTCTGCAAGAACTTCCCTGTTGTGACCTAGCTACTCAGACACATGTCAGCACATGAATATTCACAGCGGAGGACCCCCCCCCCCCGCCCTGTCAGCTGCCCACCAGGCACACCTGACAGCAGTGCCCATCCTCTCCTAGGCATGGCAGAAGGTGGCAGCAGACACAGCTGGAGCGGGGCGTCCGAGAAGCCAAGTGAGGGCCAAAGTCTGAGCGAAGAGAGAATCTTGGCCCTACAGCTCTGTGGTTGGATCAGCAAGGGAACAGATGTGGATGTGGGACCCTTCCTCAACTCCCTCGTGCAAGAGGAAGAGTGGGAGCGAGCGGCTGCCGTGGCCTTGTTCAACCTGGACATCCGGCGTGCTATCCAGATCCTGAACGAAGGGGCGTCCTCAGAGAAAGGTACCAAGGTCACATGGGGGGCCCAGAGGAAGCAGAACAGCTTTGGTCAGAGCAGCCTCAGACTGTTGGGAGGGAGGGAGGTGGGAGAACAAAGGTGTTGTCTCTCTCTCAGGGCCTGCGAGGGTCTGAGAGCGAGAAGGGGCAGAAAGGAGTCTGGGGGCATGGGGCCACAGGGAGATGGGAGGATGGACAAATTTTTCTGTGGCAGAGAGAGTGATTGGGAGCCAGAGAGGATCCCGATTGCCCCCCACCTTCTGAGGCTACCCCCCACTCCCCACCCGGACCACCGAGGGAAGGATGCAGCCGGAGGGGAGAGTAACGACCGAGCCAGTGACTGCCGGCTTGATTTTAGAAAGGCCTGCTGGCTAACACACATCCCTCATGCTGATGGCTTCTGATGAGCCAAAGACAGGTGGACCTGGGGCCCCCAGAGCCTCACTGAGGACGCCCAGAAGGTGCTTCTGAGGTTGGCCTCAACCGTGTCTCTCTGGGGTACTGTTGTGGTGGTAAGCCTCCCCTGAGGGCATCATCTGCCTTACAGCCCAGTGGGCCGAGGGGGCTGGCCTGGGCCCCCTAGCTCTGACTGGGGCTGTTTCCGATATGTAGGCGACCTGAACCTCAACGTGGTAGCCATGGCGCTGTCAGGGTACACGGACGAGAAGAACTCCCTGTGGAGGGAGATGTGCAGCACCCTACGTTTACAGCTCAGTGACCCTTACCTGTGTGTCATGTTTGCCTTCCTGACCAGCGAGCCTGGCTGCTACGACGGCGTCTTGGTAAGCTCCTCGTGGCTCCGCCAGAGCTTCCAGGGCTTTGTGCTGTTCTCTTTGGGGGTCACCCATTCGCTCAGTCACTCTTCTCTGGTGTGATGGATGTCCAGCCTGGAGCTAGCTTTCTGCAGCCCCAAAAGACTTAAAAAATGATGCCGATAGTATGGCGGTGGGTCTCAAGTGCCCAGAGGGACTGGTCTCATGCTAATGATGTAGTTCTGCACCTCAGTGAAATCAAGACCGGCTCTCGTAGCCCAGAGACTCGGGGGCGGGGGGCCAGCCTGATAAAGGCAGCACACCCCCAGCACCTTGTGGAATTGCTTGGGTCCATGCTGGGGCTGGCAGGCCTCTGCTTGAGCCCACCACACACCCCCACCTCCTGCTGCAGCCCACCATCCGTGAGCGCCCAAGAAACCTCCTGCCGCTCTCCTAGACTCAGTGCCCCCCCAGGAGGGGCCACCGGGCCTCTATTAAGCACTTGCAGGTGGGAAGTCCTGGGCTCTGTGTAGCCCAGCAGCTATGGGGCCTCGGGCCTCTCGTTTTCCAGAAGAGCAGAGTCTGAACCCTCCTCTTCCAATCCCCGGCCTCTTTGGACATGCCATGGAGGGTTTGCTGCACTTGGCCAGTCTGTCTGCTCTCATTTGTGCAGTGGTCTTCTCATAACAGGGGATGTCGGAGCAGAAGGCAGCCCTTGCGTGTCTCTGCCTCAGCCTGATGACTCCTGACCTCCTACGGAGGCCTTTTGACAATGGGCACGTGCTCCCTCTGAGCCTCCGTGCCCACACCTGCAACCTGGGCGTGAATGATATTTGTGGTGACCTTGTCTCCAGGGTGACCATGGGGCTCCTCAGAGGTCATAGCTTTAAAAGGCTCTTGAAGCTGTTGCTCTGAATCACTGGCTGTTCCGAACAGAGAATGAGGGAGGCGCCACAGGCGACGCTGCCTTGATTTCTTTCAGCATTAGAGATGTGGGAACGGAAGAATTCAGCCCAGTCATAGGGAGGAGAAATGATCCCTCATCTGAAGGAAAACATAAAACCTTCCCGTAGCAGCGCGTGAAGAAATCAGGCACCTCAGGATCTAAAAAGCGCTTCCCCAAATGGTGATTTAGGTGGGAAATTCTGCCCTTTTCCAATTGGCTCCCACTCTGCCCCATCGTGTTAAACACAAAATGCTCCAGAGCGTTTGTACCAGTTTAACGGTACAGCATGCTGTTATTCAAGAGAACAGAGTCACCATTTGGAACCCTCCAAAACATCATTGTGTAGGAACCACAAATATACCTTGTGTTTGGAACCAAAATATTTCAGTTTTATGCACCCAACCTTGCCCTCCACTTTGAATAATGTTTAAAGTATTGTTGTTGGATAAAAGCAGTTGGATAAGCCCCCTGGGCAGGTGGGGGTGGGGGGTGGACACAGAAAATGATCCAGGCCAGGCCAGCAGGGATGGGCCACCATCTGTACGGTGGGGAGAATGCTCACGTTGAGATCTGCGGTCTTTGGAGTGCCTTAGCGCTCTGAGACGCCGATCCGACATTTCTCCTCAGGATGTTGGTGTTTCCGATGGATGTTTAGCCCCAGATCTTCCAAGCTAATGTTGAAATAGAGACGCTTGTGTATCATCTAAAACTAGTATTTCTCCTGGGCACACGATTATCACAGTGTACCTTGACCATTGTGTGTGGCCAGGCTTCATTGTCTATTGTTGGGCTGCAGGACACTGGCCACTGGCACCGCTAGAAGGCATGGGAGGAGGTGGTTTGTCCTCTTGACTTAGTAAGTGGTGCATGGAAAGTCAAAGCGTGACTTTCCAGCACTCAGACTCACCTGTGAGTAATGGCTCACTCTGTTTTTTTTTCTTCTCAGTATGAGAACAAAGTGGCGGTACGAGACAGGGTGGCGTTCGCCTGCAAGTTCCTCAGTGATGCCCAGGTGAGTCCTCGTTACGGACGTGGCATGTCTGTGTTGGCGACTCCCTTTGGCACAGGGGCCCCATTACAGGGCACTTTGTAAGGAATCCTCCCCAGCGGTCTTCTCTAGAGCGAGACGTCTTTGATGGGCGATGTTGCCAAATACATTTGATGGCATTAGAATTTCTTAGGGTTTTAGGCCGTGCATAGTTGGCCTTCATTCTGTGCCTAATCATGACCTGTGAGATGGAGGCAGAACTCCTGGGCTGGGGTTCTGAGGACCTGGGCTCTGCTTTGCTCTCCTCTGCTCCTAACGAGGGCTGGAAACTTCTTGAAGTCATTCGCTTTCGATGATCCTCAGTTTGTCCTTCTGGAAAATGGAGGCGTTAGAGTGAATGGCGTGGCTTTGTCCAGCTCTGGGGTTATGTTCTCTAGACTCTTGTTTTTAGACCCATTTTCCTTTTTTTCAGCTAGTTTCATACTTTTCTTTCCCTTGAATTAGTAGGCTGCCCCATCTTATTGCCGGAATTGTGTGTCCTGGGTGGCCCTTGTGCCTAGTGAGTAGCTTGGTCTGGCTGACTGCCTCTGTTGGTACTCTGAGTGCGGAAACTAGGTTGGCTGTTGAACCAAGTAAAGTTGGTCTGCCTTCCAAAGAGTGTTCAAACCACATCCGCTAGTTTCCAGTGGTCTTCCAAGCACCCTCTCCATGGATGTGAGGCCATGGGCTTAGGTGTAGCTTATATAGCAGGAGGCCAGGCTAGACTTCAATCTCCTCTCCAGGTCATTTGTCCAGAACAGATTGAGGTTTGAAGAAGACACTCCAGTGGGACTACCATTGTTAGAACAAAATTAATGAAAAATAACTTTTGAACTCTCTAGTTAAATAGATACATCGAAAAGCTGACCAATGAAATGAAAGAGGCCGGAAACCTAGAAGGAATTTTGCTGACAGGTCTAACAAGGGATGGAGTTGATTTAATGGAAAGTTACGTTGACAGAACTGGAGACGTCCAGACTGCAAGTTACTGTATGCTACAGGTCAGTGCAGTGACCCGGGCGCAGCAAGCTTTTGTTCCTGCATCCTTGGACTTTGGGGCTTTTCTTCCAACATTGGGACAAGTAGGACGGATCCTCATTAGACCTTCCTTGTGTTCACTTTCACTTGTTTCTTCATCAGATCATCGAAGCTAAAGCCATAAATGCCTCAGTATGTTTTAAAGAAACTCGAATACTGATGTTTGTTTTTCCTTTGTCAGGGCTCTCCATTAGATGTACTTAAAGACGAGAGAGTCCAGTATTGGATTGAAAACTATAGGAATTTGCTAGATGCGTGGCGCTTCTGGCACAAGCGAGCAGAATTTGACATTCATAGGAGTAAGCTGGATCCCAGTTCCAAGCCCTTAGCACAGGTGGGTGACAAGCAGCTTTGACACAGTGTCATTTGAAAGTATATCTAATATTGCAACCAAAGAAACATTGGCTCATAGTAGAAGGAAAAGGAGAAGGTTTGAGTTATAACAGCAACACCAGCATTTTTACTAACATCTGCTTCACCCTGTAATGCTTGTCCTGAGTCCTGCTGACTTAGCCAAGATTGCTTATCTGCATGGCACTGTTTTCTGGTCTGGTTACTTGGCTAGCAATAATCTTATCAACGGGGACCCTCATCTAACAAAATGGAATACCAATGGCTTTGAATCCTGTTGCCAGCTTCATTCACATTTGTTAGCTCACCCATCCTGGGCCCACCCAGGGCTTCGGGCCCAGGATTTGGGGGTTTCTGTGGCCCAGAACCACTTGGGAAGGTGCAGCTAGGCCTTAGGGTTTGGGTCTGGAAGTCCTTAAGGAGATGAGGTCAGTGCTGAGGCTTTCTGGACATGTTCTGAGCCTTCTCATGATTATCCCAGGGGAAGATTTTGTCCAGGATATTGAAATCCTCGGGATGGAAGGACTCATGAAACAAGGTCACGTTTGAAGCAGACCGTCATCTGTGGGTGCAAGTGTTTGTGTAACTATGTTTGTCTACCTTCTTGAGATACAATGAGGCACCACCTGATAGAGTAGAGGGAGAGGGGCAGCCTCAGTCAGAAGACCCAAGTTCAGGTCCTGCCTCTGACGCGTACTGGCCGAGCGGCTGAGGTATCTCTCTAGGATGAGAAGGGGCAGACCTTCATTGGTAGAGAGAATTTCCTCACTGGGAGTTCCTTCTATCAACAGAATCATGTTTGGCCTTGACCCCTATTTTTCCTTTTTACTTCTTTAATTTTTTAAAATAAGTTATTGATGTGTTCTGGTTCTTATGGCACCATAGTAATTCCCAGCATCACTCCTGCTCGCCCTCCCAGAGAGCCATCCCACGTAATGGATTGTATCTTTCAGAGAAGAAATAAAAATTGGCACAACCACGCGAAGTGTTGAAAACCTGCATGCAGTGTGATCACACCTGGACCTTCCCCTCTTCTCATTTCTCTATGTCGTTCCATTCGCCTTTGATCTGAGGGCAGTGGTTCTTTCCACTTCCGTGGTGGTAGTTAGCCTGTGCTTGGTTTTTCTTGGCATTGCTGACTTCCCTCTGCATCCTGTCATAGAGCTTTGCCAGGCTTCTCTGTATTCATCACAAGCATCCTTTCTTACAGCACGATAGACTTGATTATGTTCACGTAGCACCGTGTGTTTAGCTCTTCCCTGGAACCAGGGATACCTTTCCAGTTCCTTGCTATCACAAAAAGTGCTGCTATAAATATTTTGGCGTATATGGGGATGTTCCTTGGGGTCTAAGCCCAGCCTCTGGTTCAGGGCGTATGAACATCTTAGTCACTCTTGACATAATTCCAAATGGTTCTGTTATTTCACTGCTCCACCAATAATGTATCAGCATGCTATTATTGACTCTTGCTGCTTTGCATCTTTTTTTCCAGTTTGCAAGGTGGGAGAGGAAGCCTCAGGGCTGTTTTTGCATTCATATGAGAAGATCCTCTCATGCTTTAATGCACATTGCTTACATTTCAGTCAGAGCCCTAACTGTTGAGACTCAGCAGATCACAACTCTGTCTCTCCTCCCATCCCCCATCTCCTCTCTGGAAGGCTCCTTCCTCCTTGGCCCTGCTGGTGTTTTCTGCTGGTTTCTCAGCCTAGGGGCTAAATCAAGGGCATTTCCTCCCCCGCCGTCTCCCGTCAGCCACTCTCGCTGGCGATGTTCTCACACCTCACGCATCTGCCGGGATTCACTGGATGTGGGGCTGCCCACGCTGAGCCGAGTCCTGCTAAGAGGAAGACCTTTTCTCGCCCAATCCACAGTCCCTTGCTTTGAGGAAAGTCACGTGTTCTCTTTATCAGGCATTTTGGCAGCACCAGCAGGCGGCAGTGCTAGGTACACACACCCGGGGCCCTTGGTCTCTTGGCTATCGCTGTTGACTTCAAACTCCAGAAAGCGTCAGTCCCCTCCCGTCTGGGCCTCCCTCTCTCATGGAATGGTTGATGGCTGCGGCATCTCAAGGTGGCGTTGGTGATGAAAACCGTAGCCTGGTGGGCGCAGAGGGGAGCGGCCATCCCCGCCCCACCGACTCTGCCGCTTTGTGTTTCACAGGTGTTTGTGAGCTGCAATTTCTGTGGAAAGTCCATCTCCTACAGCTGCTCAGCCGTGCCCCACCAGGGCCGGGGCTTTAGCCAGTACGGTGTGAGTGGCTCCCCGACCAAGTCCAAGGTCACGAGCTGTCCGGGCTGCCGGAAGCCCCTCCCTCGATGCGCGCTCTGCCTCATCAACATGGGGACTCCCGTTTCTAGCTGCCCAGGTAGTATTTGGCAGTTACAGTGATTCTTTTTCTTTTTTTCATTTGTTAATTATTTTAAACATTTTTATTTAAATATTTGAGTTCCAGATTCTCTCTCTCCTTCCCCCCTCCCCTGAGACGGTAAGCAATCAGATACTGTTTCTACATGTGCAATTATGGGAAACATTTCCACATTAGTCATTTTGTACCAGAAGACTCGAATTAAAGAAAGAAATGAAAGGAAGTGAAGCCAGCCTACATTAGTCGGTGTTTTCTCTGGGGCGGATGGCATGCTTCGTTGTGCATCCCTTGGGGTGTCTTGGAGCACCACATTGCTGAGAAGAGCTAAGTCGTTCACGGTTCTTCGTCAAAGAATGTTGTTACTGACTTATGGTGAATTTTAGGTGCTTCATTTGCCAATTACTCAGCCACATGAATATTCAGTGAGAATAATGTCCACACGAATAAACGAAGCATTTATTAAGTGCCTGCTGTGCGCAAAGCGCTGGGGGCACACACACAATGGTCAGACTGGCTGGCGTCCAGGAGGGAGCCCCTCTACACCATGGGAAGGTTTCAGCGGCCAGTCAGAGGGAGGTGCCCCAGAGGCCTTGGGGGCAGCGGCAGAGCAGATGGTCGGTGTCCAGACAGCTGTGCTAAGGCCCCTGGCGGCCAGCACCTTCTATCCGGGGTTTTGGGCAGCTGTGACTGCTGCCCTGGCAGGAGCAGTTGGGCCCAGGATGCATCTCCACAGGATGCTGCCACGGGCGGCCTCAAGGCTTCCTTTATTAGTCTGTCACCTGCATCTCTCATTAGAGCTGCCCTCTGCTCACAGGAATTGGGAATTGGGAGGTGAGGAGGCGGTTATTTGTGGTACAACATGTCTTAGATTGTGAGCTCCTTGAGGGGGGACCTGTCTTGCCTCTTGTGTCCTCAGCGTTTAGCACAGCACCTGGCACATAGCAGGTGCTTAAAAAAGGCTTGTTGACTGACAGACTGTCTCAGAAACTGGTGAACAGTGTGGCAGCGCTTCCCTCCAGCATTCGGCATCTGGCCCTGTCAGTGATTAAGTTCACAGGTGTCATGTACAGTGTCAGATTTTCTGTCTATAATATGTTTAGGAATCATTTTTTAAAGGTCTCGGAATGAAGCATCCTATTAAGGTAACGGAAGGGCCTTCCTTTTCCTAGGAGGATCCAAGTCAGACGAGAAAGTGGACCTCAGCAAGGACAAAAAGCTCGCTCAGTTCAATAACTGGTTCACGTGGTGTCACAACTGCCGGCACGGCGGCCACGCCGGCCACATGCTCAGCTGGTTCAGGTAACAGCGTCCAGGGGCAGCCGCCGGCGGAGCCTGGGCCCTGGGCTCCTGTTCTCCCAGCAGCTTGGCCAGATTCGAATGTTTTTGGGAACATAAATGGTAATAAAAATGCAAGAAGACCCAGAAACACTACGTTTTAGACCAAGTCACTGCAGCCACAGGGATCCTCCGGTGCCTATCAGTGGCCTTGGTTTCTACTTGACATTGACACCACTGGGCTAGATAATCCAGAACCCAGTCAGTTCTAAAAGAAATGGCTGAATTTCTGAAGGATTTAATCAAATTAATTAATTGGGGAGGGGGGGTCCCTTGTAATCAGTCACAGTATTAAGATAAGGGTCATATTGATAACTGGCTTCCAGGGAAATCTGTAAAGAACCACTCGGCCTGTGGCATAGCCCGTAGTAACACCTGAAAATTGATGAGCAGTGTTTTGGCTCAGCCCATAACCTGCTGCTCTTCGTCCCTTTACTGGCATCTCACATTGGTCCATATTGTTTAGATCTTCCCAATTTCCTGGCTTTTCTTTGAACGGAACACTTGAAGGCATTTTTTCTACTCTGGGTGAAGTTTAATTGCCAAACACCTTTCAAGGAGAAGCTAGTTTTAGTTACTTGGAAAGAAAAGCAACCTCCTTGCCTTCTCTTAGTGATTTCCCCCATTCGATTTGCAAGTCATTGAGGTTTTGAGGCTTCTTGCTTTGGGTTCTATTTTATCACTTATTCCAAAGACTTTTAATAGAGTTGGGGAGACGGAGCGAAGTGAGGGGGAGCTGCTCATATTTCATGAAGCTGGTTTTCTAACTCTGCCCCTTTCCCTCTGTTTAGGGACCATGCTGAGTGTCCTGTGTCTGCATGTTCCTGTAAGTGTATGCAGTTGGATACAACAGGGAATCTTGTCCCTGCAGAGACTGCGCAGCCCTAGCCTGTAAACCTTCAAGCGGGGCTTTCTGGCAGGGCTCCCCCACCATGAACTCTGCCTTCCAGCAGTTGGACGTCCCCATGAGGTTGGGCTGCTTTGCAAACCCTCCTGCAGGGAGTGACCAGCCTCTGTCCTCGGGCAACCCATTGACTGGCCAAGGCAGTTCGGTTCAGAAATCCTTGTAGAAATCCAGAATGGCTCCCGATCACATGACATAGGTAGGACCTTGACCTTATCATGGGGAGGTAGAAAATACTTCATTAAGGTATGCAGAGTTTCCAAATGTGTGACTCACCTTATAGGGCTAAATCCTTCATCAGAAGTGGCTTGTAAGTTTCTGGGGGAGTCTGGTTCCTTCCTCTTCCGTGTCATTAACCCCCCCGACACACACACACACACGCACAGCTGCAAACAAGGACTGAATGTGCCACTGGATGATGGGCATCCACTCACAAGGGCCCCGCTCCACCAGCCACAGTCACCATTCAGTTACATGTTTTCATCTCAAGATGACGAAAGTCACCCAGTTTGTACCATCAGTTTACCAGAGGGGAATAGAGAGCCCCACATTTAGCATACAGCCGCAAACTTAACTTCTCCATGTGAGAAAACACCTTTCTGATCTGCTGGTTGTCACATGGGAACGTTGCCTTCGCAGCGTGACTGACTCCAACTCCACAGTTCCCCTCTATCCGTGGTTACGACTGAATGCCCAGGGCGGCCCTCTTGCCTCCTGTGTGCAGCCAGCTCCTGACCTTTGCTCTGGCAGGGTCCCAGGTGGGTCTTCTCCTCCAGGTCAACCAGCCACTTCAGAGGCAGCATCTCATGCCATAGAGAAGCCTGGAGAAGAAGCCAAGAGAAGAAAGAGGCCTGGCTCTCCAGGGCTCCTGCAAATGTGCTTCCTGTTTAGGCTGTGCCAAGGCCTAGGACTCCATCTAGCTGGGTGCAGTGGTTTGGTTTCTTCTGCATTTGTGTGTGTGGAGGGGGAGTGGGTGGAGAATCGGCTGAATGAGCCTTTACTGAGCCAAAGCCAAGGCCCAGCCCATCACCGCTGGCAAGTCTCAGACTGACTGTTAGAGTCGCCATTGCAGGTCCAGTGGCTTTAGAAACCCGGCAGCGAGCTGAAGGTGTTTGGTGAGGCGGGGGTGGTGAGGGTCTGGGCTTCGGGCTGGGACAGCTGGTGCAGAGGAGCTGGCCATGTGCTAATGCCTCTGCTCACTGAGACGACATTAGGATTTTAGGTGGTGGATATTTATAATTTTTGTACAAAAGTGGTTTTGTTAATAAAGACGATGTTGTTTTATCGAGTCTTCACATCAGAGGAAGTTGGGCTGATTTCATGTCAGGAGGGAAGCCCTTTCCCTCTTTGCTTCAGGGCATGTTGAGTGTAGCGCTCAGGGGGAGCACTGGCAGAAAGCCGGCCACAGAAGGAGTCGCCACTGATGCCCCAGTGTTTATTGTAGAGGAGGAAGAGGCTGAGGAATTGTAGAGAGGCCCCAGTAAGATGCTCTGGGGGACTAAAGGACTAGGCTCCTGAACGCTTGTGGGAAGAGAAGAGGCCAAGGGTGTGGACACAGTGCTAGGGAGCCTCAGAAAAAGAAATTGGTTCTGTTTTAATGAAGGTAGAAAATGGCTCATTACTGAGGAAGGCATTCCCAAATCAGCTGGGTGCCCTCATGCCACCCACTCCCCGGGTAAGAGTAGAAGTGAAGACAGCTAGAAAAGGGTGTGCAGCTACCACCACTCCAGCCTGACCTCGAGACAAGGCATCCCGGAAAGTCGGGAGGAAAAGGATACCTATAATCTAACAGGTGCCAGTAGAGTTTAACTGATCTGAATTGGCTGTGTCACTCAGGAGACCCAAAGAGCCTAAAACCCCTTAGGAACAAATGAACTTGCTAAAAAGGCAGAGAAGGTAAACTGGCTGGAGAATTGGAGGTGAAGACCACCCAAGAAACACCAGAGAAGTGTCTGGTGGGCAGGGGTCAAGGGTGGCCCAGATGGCCAGGTCAGGTAGTGAGGTCCAAAGTAGCAACCCCTGGGTGGATTTTGTGGGAGGGCCCAGCCGCCAAGACCACATTGGGAAAGTCCTTAACAGTTGTCCAGGGACATCTTGGACCTGACACCTCTGCTGCTTGAGTTTCCTCAACCTCATTTGGGTGGGGAGGGATTCTGTAATAAGAGACATAAGGTAAATCTTTTTGGTTCATAGTTACTGTTTTCAGTCCTGTCCGACTTTCCATAACCCCAGTTAGGGTTTTCTTGGCAAAGACACTGGAATAGTTTGCCATTTCCTCCTCCAGCGAATTTTACAGATGAGGAAATTAAGGCAAACAGGATTAAGTGACTTGCCCAGGGTCACCCAGCTAGGAAGTGTCTGAAGCCAGGTTTGAGCTCAAGCAGATGAGTCTCCCTGACTCCAGACCTAGAGCTCTGGCTCCACCCAGCTAGTGTAAACCACGTACTGCTTGTAATTTAGGATTAAATGCTTGGTTGTATTACCTAGGAGGCAGTAATCCATTTTTGCCTTGAGGCTAAAACATCAGGTTTGAGAGGGTTTGAGTTAATCCTCATGCTGTGTGCCCCGCGTAAACACGGCTCTTTTCACTTCCTGGTCCGGCTGCAGGTGGACGAGAGAGGAGGTAGGGTGAATCTGGTTTGGGAGCTGAGAATGCCTGTGCCAAGGGCCACTGTCTGAGCCAGGTGTCGTCTGTGCCCCCTGCGAGTCCCTGTGTGTTTGCAGTGTTAACCTTGAGAGAGGGCGAGCATAGGGTCCGCTCATGCCGAAGCTTGCCAAGGGGAGTGAGGATGAGGTGCGGAGGGAGCAGAAACCCAACCTTTTTCCCTCAAACAGTTCAGTCCTGTGATTCTCCACTTTAAATGGAGGATCAGCGTTGGAAACATCCGTTATCACTAAGATTTTTGTTGTGAGCCCGGCACATCCGGGAGTGCCAGGAAAGGAAACACAGCTCTTGTATCTAATGGGCGGCTCCGACCCAGACCCACAAAACAGGGAACGGAGTCATTTCTGCATGAAATCCCTGTTTCGAAACCACAAAACTGAAATGTAGCCACGATACTGGGTGCGGGCTTTGAGAGCACACCATCACTTCGGTTCACCTCTTCATGTAAAACCTATCAGCCGAACGTGGTCAGTTACTACCTAATGATAATTCAGGTGGCACGGTGGATACGGCACTGAGGGCCGGAGAACCTGAGTTCAAGTACAGCCTCAGAGCAGAGTTGGGCTGGGCTGCTCCCACTAGGGCTGTGATGTAGAGCTGCCCAGGCCTCAGACCTCCCTGAGAGGCCCACGTGTGGGTGGAAGTGAGAAGGCACTGCTAGGAACGTGTATGAGTTCTTACAAAAAAGCTGTGGTGTGCTTTGGCAGCCTGCTGAATGCACGAGTTGGTTTTCTAGGACCAGGCATTTGGCATTTCTAATGGGTGAAATCACATTTCTTTGGGACGTTGAGTGGATTTTGTCCTTGTACAATCGCCACCAGTCATGGGACCTCCAACTGAAAACCCACCTTCACCCAGAGCTGGGAGAGAGTATGGGTGCCAGGGAGGAGAATCTAGCTTGCAATCAGTTCCTGCTTTTTGTGGCCATATAGGGCAGGCGGGCCAAGTGCACTCCCCTGAGTGTAGGCTCTGAGGAGGGCCCAGGTAGTACCTTTCACATCTTTGAATGGTACCACAGCTTGGGAGCGCATCTGGCACCACTGTCTTTCCTGATCTGCCCTAAGGATGCTTTTAAACGTCTGCTGCTTATTAACTAGCCCCAGCCCTCCCTTCCTCCCTCCTTCCTGGACTGACTGGGCCAGGCTGGGGCTTCAGCTGCCATAAGCACCATTTCAGCTGGAAAGTGGCCCTGCTCTCCCATCTGCAGATTATGCAGTTTGGGGACAAGGTTTCCTAGGACAGTATTTTAGAATTTCAACCTTGGAGCTGGCTGCTGAAGAAAAAGGGGAGCCCATGGGACTATCATTGTGCTAGTGGCAATGATTCTATTCCTGATGGGGGGTAGGGGCATGCCGATTCAGTCAAACCAGCCCATCAGCATGCACTTACTTAGGAAGCACCTACTATGTGCCCAGCACTGTCAGGGGATAGGACAGAGAATGAAATAACTCCTACTTACAAGGGAAGGCCAGCGAGGCCCTATCTGAATGTATCCAGGCAGCGCAGTGGCCAGAGCACAGGACACATGTTCAGGAAGACCCAAGTTCCAGTCCTGCTTCAGATGCCTGCTAGCTGGGTGACTGGGCAAGTCACAAACCACCGACACCCCAGGGTGTTGTGAGGACCGAATGGGACGGAGCCTGTAAAGCACTGGCTGGCACATAGTAGGCGCTGTATAAAGGTGAGTGGGGTGCCTGGGAATCACAATCAAGAGAGGCTGCCTCAGAGGACAGGGAGGGGTCCAGAGAGGCAGAGGTGGCTGGACATCTGGTGAGTGTACCCAGCACCGGGCTCAGGGCCTGGCATTAACATCCAGCAGCCACCAAGTAATCAGCCACCAAGTAATCAGCCCGCAGCCGTGGTCTCAGTATCAGCAACAGAGAAGGCCATTCTGGGAGGCCCAGGTCAGGGATGGGTGAAAGGTAGGCCTTGCAGCTGACTGGCTGGGCACAGACCGATGGCTGGAAGCTGCCCCAGTCCTGACCTGTGGCCTCACTCTCCTTATGGGTCTGGGACTGACATCACATTTGTCAACTCTGACTCTCCTGACTTACATACTAGGTGGCCCTCCCATCAAATTCAGGAAGCTGATTCCCTCCCCACACCCAGTGTGTTTTAGAGCAATACGCTTAACATTCTGGTGGCCTTAATTTTCCAAACTCCAGCACTTACTTATGTGGCTCTGAAGGGTGGGGGCCTGAGAAGTCCTTGAGATACAAACCCAACATTTTACAGATGAGGCAGCAAACTCAGAGAGGAAGCCGCACGGGTATCCTTAGAGCAGAGCTGGAATCTGAACTCAAGTCCTTTAATGCAGATGGTCCCTGCTTGCTGGGGAGGCTAGGCTGGAGAACAGCTCGAGCCTGGGGATTCTGCCCCGAGCGAGTAGGGTCCACCAGGCTGAACTGGACTGGGTCAAAGGTTCTGCGATAACCCACAATGGAATGGGGCCCATGAGCAGCTGCTGCATTTCCAGCATGGGCAAAGGGGGCACCCAGTCTCCCCCCCACCCCGCAAAATGTATTAATGATATACCTAGGATTATAAAGGAAACCAAATCTACTGAAGTACAGTTATCAAAATGTTAAAAAGAAATTCATGGCCCCCAAGTGGGGGGCCCCTGGGGGCTCTAAAGCCTCTGCTGCTCTGGTTGGGAAGGGGACCCTCGCCCACATTCCATGAAAGCTGCGAGGCTCTTCAGAGCCCAGGGCCACAGTCAAAATCAGCTGTCTGTCACCAAAGGCTGGCCATCCGAGTCTCAGGCATCGCCACCCCTCTTTGTTCTCTATCAGAGGGGTAATAATCTTCACTTAACGAGCATAATGTGCTTTATTAACTTGTGTCTGTTGGATAATTTGCAGAGCACTTAAGAAAAAAAAAGAATTTAAACATTTAAAGACAGCTTCCTTTCTGATCTTTGGATCTGTGGCCATCCCCCTTGTGATTCAGCCCCCCAAACGGGCCTCTCTAGGCTGGGCAGATTGTGGCATTCAGCATGAATACGACAGCTCGTGATAAGACCATCCCCAGACTCCTTGTTAAGTCTCGTTGCTGGTTTTTTGGGGAACTAGAGGCAAGGACGGGGAGTGTTGCTGATCTTGGCAACGTCTGATGATCCAAGGGGATCTAGACTCCAAAGACAAGAGATCAAGCCTGGCCACCAGCTGCTTGGCCCCAGCCCAGCCCCTTCCTGGCATGAGCCTAATGCGGCTGATGAAGGGCACCAAGTGGCTCGGGAGGAACACAGCTGGCCTTTTAAATTCTGCTCTTAGCAACTGAGGTTTTGTGCCCTCTGGGCCAGAACGAGCCAAGACTGGGCCAAGGGAGCGATTCTACAAAGTATCTCTATTCATCTTTCCAGAGCACATAATTCTTCTTTTTTATTAACCAAACAGGATTGTTTGCCCAGGCCAAAGAACCCGAAGCTAACCTCATTAGACAGACAGTCATTCAAGGCTGCCGCTGGGAGGCCACCAAGTGCGGTCTGCACCAGGGCCTCGGTGCTTTGGGAGCTGCAGGCCAGGAGAAGCGCCATCGGTCAGACGGGGCAGT
>CM053623.1:1336242-1453423 GCA_028646595.1 Phalanger gymnotis | reverse complement strand
GTATTGTGGAAGGGTTATACATAATGATAAACATGTGGCCCATGTTGAATTGCTTGACTTCTTAGGGAGGGTGGGTGGGAAAGGAAGAGGGGAGAGAATTTGGAACTGAAAGTATTAAAAAATAGATGTTCAAAAACAAAAACAAAAAAGTTTTTGCAGGCAACAAGAAAATAAGATACACAGGCAATGGAGCATAGAAATTTATCTTGCCCTACAAGAAAGGAAGGGAAAAGGGGATGGGAGGGTAGTAGGGTGACAGATGGGAGGGCAGACTGGGAAACAGGGCAACCAGAACACATGCCATCTTGGAGTAGGGGGGAGGGTAGAAATGAGGAGAAAATTTGTAATTCAAACTCCTGTGCAAATCAATGCTGAAAACTAAATATATTAAATAAAATTTATAAAAAAATAAAAATAAAATAAAAAAAAAGAACTGCTGCTGTGTTGCCTGGGCATTGCCTGCCTGGATGGCACTCTGCTCTGACTCTGATGTAACAGACCTTCCCCACTAACCTTCTAAGTTATCTTGGGCTGAAAAATTGTTTCATCCCATTCTTTTGTGGGTTCTGCCACTGCAGAATTTGTTTTGAGGCATTTTTTTAAAGTTACTTGGAGAGGAATTTGGGAGAGCTCAGATGAGTTTCTGCCGTCTGCCCCCGCAGGTGCTATTATCAACCCTATTTTTATTTGTTTTTTTAGTTGACTCTCTATGGTTCTCTCAGTAAATCATGATATAATCTTAAAAAAAAAACCTTCTTCTTTGCCTATACTTATCTCCTCAATTTCTTTTTTCTTCTCACCATATCTTGCATTTCTAACACTGTCAAACAGTAACGGTGATAGCATCCTTGCCCCTGATCTTACTGGAAAGGCCTCTACTTTATCCCATTTCACATAATATTTGCTCATGGTTTTTAGATAAATGTCACTTACCGCACTGAGGAAAGGCCTATCTATTCATGTGTTCTCTAGTGTGTGTATTTTTAATATAAAACAGAAATGGGTGCTATATTTTGTCAAAAGCTTGTTTCTGCAACCGTTGATATCATCATATGATTTTTGCCCTTCTTGCTATAACATAGTCTATTATGTTTAAGTTTTCCAAACATTGAACAGCCCTGCAATTCTGTATAAATCCAACCTGGTCAGAGTCTATTGTCTTTTTGACACAATCCCTTCGATTCTTTGCTAATGCTTTATTTACAAATTTTGCATCAGTGTTCATTAGGGATATTAATCTATAGTTTTCATTCTGTTTTGATTCTCCTACTTTAGACATTCATGAGGAATTTAGTAGTATTCTTTCCTTTCCTGCCTTGGCAAGTGGTTTGGATAGTGCCGGAATCAATCATTCTGTAAAGGTTTGATAGAATTTGTTTGTATAAACATCTGGACCCCTTTTCTGTTTATTCATCTGTAAAATGGGGCTAATCAAAGCCCTTGTCTCACAGGGGATTGTGTGTGCAAATGCCCTGTAAAATTGGAGGCATTATACATATGCCAGTTATGATGATAACATTGCTCTCCCAATCCTAACCCCTCAGTGGCTGCCCATTACCCCAGGATAAAATACACGCTCTTGACACACAGGGTGATTTGACCTGACCTTCCGAGAGGTCTGCTCGGCATTGTAACCAAACTGGTTGAAAGCATCCTGCCCCGGCTACTCTGAGCAGGGTCATCCCTCTGTCCCCCTGCCTCTTGGAGAGCCGGCTTCCCTCGGAGCTCATCTCTATCCATCAGGCTCTCTCTGATCCTGCTCCCTCCTCCAACAGTCTCGTGCTGAATATCAGGTAGAAGGGAATATCAGGTGGAAGGGAATATCAGGTGGAAGGGAAGCTCTTGGATGGCAGGAGCCTGTCTCTGCATCCCCAGAACCTCTTGCAGCACACAAAGTACATGCTTGTGGCTAAATCTCTGCTGCTGCATTGAAATGAATGAGCCTGGCCGTAGTGAAGCTTACAGAAGAGACCAATTTAAAGTCAGGAACATAGTCCTATATGTGTATGTGCGTGCACATGCATGTGTTTGTATGTGTGTACATGTATGTTAATATAGGTACTCACATGCATGTGTGTGCATGTATGTTGTGTTGTATCATTGTGTTGTCATCTGTGGGGGACAGTGTGCACCTGTATGTATACATGTGTGTTGTGTGGGCACATGATATGTGTATGATGTGCATGTATGTTTGGCATATATGTGTTTGTTGCATTTTGTATGTGTGTACTTGTGCATGTATGTATGCGTGTGTGTACTTGTGTGTCAGTTATAAGGGGGTTGTGTGTATGTAGGGGAAAGGTGCCTATGAGAATAGAGAGGGGGGTGCAGTCCTGTTTATTGAACAAGACAAGAAAGCTTCCTCCATGGCCCTTGCTGGCCTGGGCTGCCCAGGGCTACCCGGGGCCACCTATGTCTCTTGCTGCAGCTGAGGAATGCCTCTTCTGGGAAGATATTCCCTCTGGTCAGAGGCCAGCTCCAGACAAACCTTGCTCCTTCATTCCCAGGAGGACCATCTCCTGGCCCCCATCCCCTGGGGCTGCGGAGCAGATGCTTTTGCGGCAGGCACCATGATGTGGACCAGCTGTCCTGCTCTGTGCCTACTCCTCTGGGTGGCTGTGGTGACTCTCCAAGTGCATGGCCAGCGGAAGAAAGGGCCAAAGGGAAACCCATCATCATCATCCAGGAGAGACGACCCACAGGGTGAGAGTTTTCTTACGACTGTCTTTAGTTATCTAGAAGGATGCCAGGAGGTTTTGAGAAATCTCAAATCGGCGTGACTTGTCTTGGCTCACATCCGTTCCTTGGGCTACCCGGTCAGCCTCCTTGGGTTCACCCTGTCTCAGAGAATTCCAAAAGAGAACCTCCCAGAAGTGTGTGGTCTGAGAAGCAGTCCAGCACTGGGGCTTTGGAGCATGTCCTGCTAGGTGTCCTGGGAGACGGCCACCTTTCTGGGCCACCTTCCCCCTCTAGCAGGACTGGCGGTGGGCTGAGGCTCGGCAGACCATAGTTTGGTGTGTCCTGCCTTTTAGGGGATGGGCAGGGGAAGGAGGGGTGAGCCTCGGTGCCCGGACAGGGTTTTGCAGCGCCGTCTGGGCCTCGCATTCGGCATCCTCCATGCATGCAGGGCTGCCCCCCACCTCAGACAGCCCCGCAGCCTCACTCCCAGGGGTGCTCTCTGGCCTCATCTGCTGCTTCTGTTTCAGGCTCCACCTGCCTCGTTGACATGCTCTTCATTGTGGACAGTTCCGAGAGCTCTAAGATCACCCTCTTTGACAAACAGAAGGAGTTTGTGACTGGTCTCAGTGACAAGATTTCCCGCCCTCCTCAGGGCGCCTTGCGGGAATACAATGTCAGGATAGCGGCTCTGCAGTTCAGCAGCTCTGTCCAAGTGGACCAGCCCTTTGCATCATGGAGAGGCCTGCAGAGCTTCCAGCAGGGGGTCCGCTCCATGAACTTCATTGGTCAAGGCACCTTCTCCTACTATGCCATCTCCAATGCCACGCGCCTGTTTCAGAAAGAGGGCCGTGATGGAGGCGTGAAGGTGGCTGTGCTCATGACGGATGGCATCGACCATCCGAAGAATCCTGATGTCCGTGGCATTTCAGATGCAGCCCGGAATCTGGGCGTCTCATTTGTCACTGTTGGCCTTTCCCGAGTGGCCAATGAAGCCAAACTTCGGCTGATCTCGGGCGAGTCTTCTGGCAAACCTATCCCACTACTGAGTGACTCTAACGTTATTGAGAATGTGCAGCACCAGCTGGTAAGTTAGCCATTTGTTCATACACTCTGGGCTTCTTCTTTGTGCATAGGATTGGGCCCCGTGAGTCAGAGATGGACGGGCCAGTCCTGTGTGAGCTCAGGAGTGGCCCTGGTCTCGCTTAGCTACAGAGGGAAGAAGAGGGTCTCTGCTTCTTTCAGAGGTGTGACAGCATGTTAGACAGTGATCCAGGGTCTCCCCAGTCCATGTTACCAGGCGGCTTTCCTGGAGGTGTGACAGCGCGTTAGACAGTGATCCAGGGTCTCCCCGTCCATGTTACCGGGTGGCTTTCCTGGAGGTGTGACAGCGTGTTAGACAGTGATCCAGGGTCTCCCCAGTCCATGTTTCCGGGTGGCTTTCCTGGCTAAGTACCACCAGAGCTGTCGGATGGTGGCAGGGTCACTTCCTTCCCTCCTGTGTCCTCTGTGACTTCCCAGAGCACAGCTCCCTTCTCTGACCCACATCCCCCCCTAGAAAAGGGCAGGGACTGTCTCGAGTTGCTCTTTTTATCCTCAGAACTTGGCCCATCCTAGCTGATGCTTATAAAGATCATTACGCTCTTCAGTACATTCTAGCACCGTATTGACCTTTGTTCAGGTGGGAATAGCAGAGTCAACTAGTGTTCCACTGTGGCCTTCAGGTCTTTCTCAGCTCTACCTGGGTGTGTCAGCCTTCGCCCTGACCACATCTTTGGGAATTTTGGGGCTTGTTTCATCCCAAAGCATTCCTCCATAGCCCGCCCTTAATGCATCCCTGGAGTTTTTAATTCCCCCTCATGATCCATTCCTTTGCTTTGGTGTTAAAGACCTTACCTAATTTGGGGTCCTTGGAAAACTGCAGCCACCGGAGTCTGTCTGTCCTTTTGTGCTCACGAAGCGTTTGTCTGGCTTGGCATTCTATCACTTGCTCTCTGCCTCTGCTGTGCTGGACAGCACTGGACCCTTCGTTCCAAAGTGTTGCTTAAGCTAGAAACCTGTGGAGATGAATACCATTAGCCATGACCCACTCGCCTCTGGGCTTCTGTTTCCTGAGCAGAGGGGAGTGCCTGTCTGACCTCTTTGTGTCACCCCTACCCGGGGTGTGCTGGTGAATGCTTAACAACTTTACCCCAAAAATGTAAGTGTGACACATTATAAAATATAATCTTCATCACTTCTTAATTCTAGACAATGAACAAAACAAAAACTTAAGCCCAGATTGCAGCATTGCTGATTGTAAATACTCTCACTGAAATGTTAACAATCCACTCTCCTGAGCTTGGGGCAGCTGCCTCCAGCCCCACCTCCTCTCCTGTCCCCCCACCTCCAACCCTTGGGGAGGTAAGGCTGCCCTCCGGGTCTCCAGCTCCATCTCTCTGTTCCGATCTTACCCTCTCCTGGGTCACAGAGGTAGGAAGAAGCCAGAATATCTGGCTTTTCAGAACATCTCACCTAAAAGGACGGTGGGCTGGCTCACTCTGTACACTCTGCTTGCTTCTGTGGTTTCTGGTCAGGTTTAGGCAGGGGAAGCAGATGAGTTTCTGTTTCCTTCTATTCCACCCCACTGCCCTTGACCACCTGTTGAAGACTCTGGGAGCCCGAAGTCTCTGTGCATGGCCTCCCCAACCCCAGCTGGCCCCTGGCTCTTGGCTTCTGAGTAAGAGGCTTGTAACCCTCTGCTGAATCACTGACTCCTTGGGGGCCCTGTGTTTCCTTCTTGGAACCCAGGGCTTTGCCTAGAGCAGGCACTTAATTGATAATGTAATTTAATTTAATTCACTATTACACACCTCTAAGCCTAGTTCAAGTGGAAAGGGCATGAATCTGGAGTCAGAAGACCTGGGTTCAAATCTTGGCTTTGCCTCTTAGACCAAGCCATTCAACCTCTCTGGGCCTTAGTCTTCATCTCTATAAAAACAAAGGGCTTGGACTCACTGCCCTCATAGACCCCTTCCAGCCCTGAAGGGATGAGCCGGGAGCTGGGGCTATCCCTTTTCCCTTTCAGTCTGTCTCCCTTCGGAGCCCTCCCTTCTGCCTCCACCTGACCTAGAACCCCTCCACAACGTCATCACTGTGGGATGACTCCTCCCCACCTTCCTCCTCACTGCTCTCTGTCTGTTACTAGCCTCAATCTCCTTTCTTAGATGCTAACCCTTTGCCAACAGCTCCTGCAAACCCACCCATCGCAGGAAGCAGCTTCTCCGCCAGTGTTGGGCTCCTGCCCACACTACAGGACACCTGGGCCCTATAGCCACCCTCCACCCCCACTGCCTAGGGACCCTGGAGCAGTGCTGACTTTGTGCTTTGTTGGCAATTCCTTGTGGCCAATGGCGTCCTCATGGAGATGGCGAATTCAAAGCTATAGGAGACCCCAGGACTGTCATGTCTATTTGGTCACCACTGTTATGATTTAACTGCAAAATCACAAACTTTCTGAACCAGAGTCAGACCCCCAGACCTAGCAGGGACCTGGAAGACCCCCAGAGTCAGACCCCCGGACCTAGCAGGGATTGAAGGCTCCCCAGAGTCAGATCCCCAGACCTAGCAGGGACTGGGAGGTCCCTAGCCCCACACAAGAATCGTCTCCAGGATACCCTGGACAAGAGCCCAGGGGCCCTACCCTCACGAGGCAGCCCATGGGACTTCTGGACCCTTTCCTTTCCATCCCAGGGAGTTTCTCCAGATGTTTTGGGCTGTCGCCTCCCACCGCTCCTGGTTCTGTCCTCTGGGGACAGATGGCCTTTCTACAGGATAGGTTTTCAAAGACTTGAAGCTGATTCTCTGGTCTTCCATCCCCACCCCTTCTGCCAGGGGCTTTCTCTGCCTCAGGCTGAGCCCCTTGGCTCTTCCAGAAGAGTTTTCAGTTGAGCCATAGCAAGCCTTCCCTGGCCTGTGTTGTCCCTGCCAAGTTGGCTTTGTGAACTTTCCCAGCCTTCTTGTAGGGGCTGTATGTGGAATAGATTTCTGGATGGATGGGTGGAGGGGTTACTTTGTGAACTGACCTCTCTGGGTCTCAGTTTCCTCAATCATAAGATGAAGAAGTTGGATGAGGGGCCCCTTCCAGCGTGAGACTCAGGATCCTATGAAAGTAGAAGCTTCCAAAAAACAGTGGACAGGGAAACAGGAACTGTGAGACTTCTGAGTCCACCCCCAGTGATAAAATGGGATGTTCAGTCATTTTGGAAATAGACCTTAAAATTCTTCCTGCTACATATTTAGAGTTTTCCTTTGGTTTTGATATTTGATTTAAAAGAATGAGAACTTTAACTAAGAGTCCTTTTGTTTGCTCAGCCCTGTGCCACAGGCACTGGGTACACTGGGAGCACAAAGCTTGCTCAGGATTCCCCAGTGGGGAGGAAGGCCTTTCCCTGCCAGCCAAGGCTCATCTCTCAGCATAGGACTTGGCTGCAGCAGATTGAGAGACAGACAAGCCTCAGGTCATTCAGTCCCTGTGGAGTCTTCGTCTGACAGAGGGAGGCAAAGAGCTTAGTCTCTGCAAGTGTGAGGGGGCAGATCTCTGCCTGCCTCTGTGGACCAAAGGGGTCTGCATGTGGCTAGCTGGCCTCGAACATGGATTTCATCTAGAATTTCCTTTGCTTGTGGCTGGAGAGTAAGAGCGAGTCCCCTGTGATGGATGTCCCCCAGTCCCTGAGCTGTCAGGACAAGAGGCTGAGAGAGTCTGGACAGAGCAGACTGGGGTGATGACCACAGGGGGAGTGACTGGGGCCTTGAAGCTTTTTCTTGGGGAGCTCTCCAAGCCCCTAGTGCCCCCGTGACCACTGCTCCCACCTCTCTTCCCTTTGAGAAGCCACTGGTAGTGGTTGGGATGGGAGGAGGGAAATGGGAGCAGTGTGGGACAGTGGAAAGACTGTTTTTGGAGTCACATGAACGAATGAAAAATTATTAAGCACTTTCTATGTGCCAGGCTCTGTGCTAAATATCAGGGATTCAAATATAAAAAAAAAAACCTAGCCCCTGCCCTCATGGAGCTTAGGATCTAAGAGGAGAAGGCAGCCCAGAGGGGGAAAAGGTCACCAGGGAGGGATTTTGGGGAGTCACAGAGATGGTGAGCTGGGATAGGACAAGCCTGTTGGGGTGCTATTGATTTGTCTGCCAGGCCCAGAGCAAGAACTGGAAAGTGGGGGTCCTCTTCTATCCACCTCCATCTGCTTGGGCAGGGGCCACAAGGATCCACTACCCAGGTTAACGCACTTCCTTTTCTTTTCCTTTTCAGGAAACCCTTTTTGATAAGAAGGTGAGCACGACCTACCTGCCTTCCTCTGCCTTCCATTAGCACCCTGCCACTGACCCCTGTGTGAGAAACGTGCTCACAGAAGAATAAGGCATTAACCAATAAACCTAGGAAAGCATTTGATTTCCTTCTTGCCTGAGCGGGTAACCTAAATATAGGCACCCTTGTTTAGGGCAAATACACCATTTTGTACACGTTGCCCCCGGCACATTCCCCTGCCCTGCTCCCATTGGCTGGAGTCCAGGGTTCACAGTCTATCCCAAGATGCCTGAAACCCATCCACGTGGGTCTCTGCCTCTGATTACATTCCACATTTGGGCTCTCCCCCGCCCCCCCCATTCTGATTTCCTTTATACTTTGACAAGTCACAAATTCTTTTAAAAGAATTTCCTCAATTGATAAGAGGCTGAAGTCAGGTCATTAACACAAGAAAAGTACCAATACACAAGATGAAGGGTTGTGGACACAAAAGAGACAATTCCTGGATTTTCATTCAAAGTATTCAAAGGAAGGAGAAGTTCTCCCTTAGATATGCTAATAAGCAGGCGCCCACATCCCCTAGAGTGAAATGACAACCAACATTGCCAAGACTTTCCCTCTAACCTGTTTTCCTGCATTCGGGCAGCAAATAATAATTTTTCTAGTATTACATATTTTCTGTGGAAACATAAGTTCACTTCATCTCTTACACCTGGCACTGCCCATCAGGCAGCTCCCAGAAAGGGCTTCCTCCGGGGGTGGGGTGGGGAGTCTTCGTCCTACTTGGAAGAGTTTTCTTCTGTTCGCCATTTTCACAGACAGATCCCGGCCTCCTCTGATAGGGCAGAGAAGGAAAGTGGGAAAAGGGCGAGTGCAGAGAGAAGGTCCAGGATCCCCTGGCATCCAAGGAAGCCCCTGTGCTCTCAGATACTCTCTGGGCTGGACCAGGTCCAAGCTTCTCCGAAGCCCCAAAGAGCAGAGGGAGAGAGAGCCATGTTTTCAGACTCACAGAACCAACCAAGGAAGGAAGGCTCAGACCTCACTTGTTCTCCTGGCCACCTCTGCCAGAGTGTTGGGGAACAGCGGCACCATGCGCCCACAAGCACAGGCACACTCACACACATATGCATGCACTCACACACACATACGAATGCATGCACACTCACATGCACTTGCACATGCACACACGTGTGAGGAATCCCAGACCACTGCAGCTGCTCTGCAGACCCTCATCCACTTGTCCTACATGCCTTTCTCCTCCCAAAGGTCTCCCACCCACCCGTGCGAGCAGCCCCGCACTGCCCAGCTAACGCAGTCCTGGAAAGAGGAAAGCACCTGGGACATTCCTGGCATCACGGGTCACCTGACTCCTCCAGCCTCTGCACACCACTCATTACCCATCATTCTGCACTAACTCAAGAGAGGGAGGGGATGTGAAGGCATTTGCAGGTTGACCTCCAGTTACGAAGCACCACACAGAAAACATGTCCTTTGTCACACATCACTTAGAATGTGGAATACTAGGTGGTGCCGTGGATAGAGTCCTGGACCTGGAGCAAAGAAGACCTGGGTTCAAATCCTGCCTCAGGCATGCTGCTGGGTGACCCTGACCAAGTCACTTAACCATCACCTGCCTTCGTTTCTTCAACTGTAAAGTGAGAATAACCATCCCATCTCAGGGTCGTTGTGGGTATCAGACAAGATTAATGACTTGCATTTATACACAACTTCAGAGTTTACCAAACACTTTACAGATCTCAGATTGTTTGATCCTCATCAAACAATGAGCCCGGGAAGCAGAGCCTGTTATTTTCTGCATTTTACAAAACTCAGGCAGACAGAAAAGAAATGACTTGGCCAGGTTCACACGGCTAATAAGGATCCGAAGCTGGATTTTGAACTCGGGTCTTCCTGACTCCAGGTCCAGTGCCTTGAGACACATATAAATAGGACATTTAGAAAAGCTTGGCAAACTTTAAGGTTCTGTATAAATGCTGTCTACTCTTGGCATTTCAACGTGGCCCTTCGGTGTTTCAGTGCGTCCAGAAGGTCTGTGAGTGTGAGAAAGGTGATCCCGGGGAGCCAGGACCTCCTGTGAGTATCTCTCCCTGGGACCCCAGGGCGGGGTGAGGGAGGCTGCTCAGGAACGATGGACTCGAGGGTTGTCGCCCAGCTCAGGGTCTCAGTGGCAGAGGGAGCTGCGAGGCTCCCCTGGGGAAGCATCCCAAGCCTGCCCGAAGAGCTTGAGGCGTTTGTACGGAACTGAACTTGGAGCAGAGGTGGAGGAAGGGGGTGCCGCACCTCCCAAGGGCTGAGGGCTTCACCACGGAGGAAGGGAATCACAAACCAAGCTAAATCTGTTAGCCGTCAGCTCCTTAGACAACCCTCACCCCCACCTTCCCCTGCTGGAGCTTTTTTCCTCTTTAGTTAGACTCAAGCCAAAGGGGAGGGTGTTTTGCAAGAACATCCTGGCCTCTGACCAGAGAGGCTGTGAGGGGTCAGGGGTAGTGGTGGAAAGAGCGCCAGATTTGAAGTCAGAGGACCTGGGTTTGGATTCTGGCTCTGCCACCGACCGTGCTCATGGGTGACCTTGGGCAGGTCCCTTCCCCCGTGTGAGCTCCCGTTCTCACTTCTGTAGAATCACAGGGTTAATCAAGGTCATTCCTAAGGGTCCCTCCACGAGCAGAGGACCCAGAACTTGGTCTGGGGGGGGCAGAATAGGGGCACTGGGGAGCTGGAGAAGGAAGGCATACTCTTGTGAGCTGCCTACCCCATTAGGTGTGGCAAAGGGGAGGGAGTCGAGACTGGGAGAACCCTGTGCTCTGGTCCCCTCGCTCCCCTCCCTCCCTGCCATGCCTTCTCTTTCCGTGGGGTCACATAGGTGTGCTTTCGGCTTCAGGTCTGCGGAACGCTCAGCTGAGCAAAGCCTGGGTCCAGAGGGAAGAGGCATTCTTTCCAAACCCCTGGAGGGCATCCTGCTGCTTACTTGGGGGCCTCTCGCTCTCTGGAGGGGCCCATCTTTTCTAGGCAGGCTATTGGATAAACAGGCCCCAAACCCCTTCTGGCTCTGGGTGAGAATTACTCTGGTGCTTGGCCAGGCAAGGGGAGCACCCCTGTTCATAATTTCTTCCCTGCACAGGGCAACCATGGCTATCCAGGGAGCAAAGGTGAGCGAGGACCAAGAGGCCAGCCAGTGAGTCTTTCCTTCAAATTCTGTCCTTTCCTTCTCCACCATTTTCCCTTCCAGTTTTATTTAAAACACAAAAGCCCAGGACAAAAAAAAAAAAAAACCCGTGTTCTCTTGGAGCTGCCAAAACTTAGCTGACTTTTGGGAGAGCCCTGGCACCTGCTGCCTACCCAGGAGCCCGGCTTGGTCTCTCCTGAGTGCCCCTGGCATCAGCTGCCTGGTGCTGCTGAGGTCAGTAATTTGAAACAGAGCTGCTTCCTGAGGAAGGGCTGGCCTCCACAGATGGCCCCCCACCCCAGCTGTGGGAGAGCAGCAGATTGGGAGACACAGTCTTCACAATTGTCTCGGGCCTGTCCTTAGCATTCCTTTCACAGGAGCCAAGAAGGTGGCATGCAGGACTCCCATCCCCTGCCATCTAAGGCTAGATGTTCCAAATTCTCCTTGTTCCTACTGAGAGAGAGCTTGGACGTAGTTTTTCCAGGAGTTTTTGGTGTGGGCCCCTGCCTTATGCGGCACATTTGAAATATTCAGGGTTTCTTTCTCCTTTTGGGAGGCCGGGCACATGGCCAGGATGTGCACTCATTCATGTATGCATATGCACATGCACATGTGCGTATGTGTGTGTGCCCATGGGCCCAGGTCATGAATGCTGATACTAACTTGGTGCCACAGAGATGTGGCTTGGCTTCTTCTGTTCCCCGGGTCCTCGGAGGGACCCATAGGAACCAGGCATGGATGCAGCCATCTGCACAGGCTCTCAGAGGCCAGGAAGCCCCTGACACCATGCAGGAATGACATGGGGCTCCGGGTCATCCAGGCCCAAAGGCTTTGCCTGTGCCATTACTGTCCAGGGTTATGCCGATGGCTCTTCTCACAAGGTCGAGGCTGTGCTTAGCGGATGGCTCCTGCCCTTTGTGGGCAGCAGGGTGACTGGGTCCCTGTTGGGGCTGAAGATTGTCTTGCTGGACAAGAGGGCTGAGAGGGAGGCAGGCATTCTGAACTGTCGCCTCTGACCAGGCTGCTTTTTGTGTGACAGGGTGATGCCCAGAAAGGAGAGCCAGGAGAGAAAGGCCTGGGGGTAAGTCCCAGCATGCACAGGGCCATGTGCTGTCCTCAGGGCTGGGAGGCTCTGGAGGCCAAAGGGCCACTGTGTCCAATGATGTGAGGGTTGGAGACCTGGGGATGTGGGGCCTGGGAATGAAGCAGAAACGTAAGAAGGGGAGGCAGAAAGTCCCTCCTTTTTCTCCTCGGATACCCCCACCAGATGCCCTGTCACTGTCCCACCAGGTGACTTATTGGTCCATTTTAACAAACATGGGCTTGGAAGGAGATTGGTGTTGGCTTTCACTCACAATCTGCTTTTCCCTTTCTTCCTCAGGGAGATCCTGGGTACAAAGGGGACAAGGTAAGATGTTAATGTGATCAATAAACTTGGGATGCAGGAAGAAAAGTGACCATGAGCCTCCCAGGGAAAGCTACGAGATCCCAGGTAGGGAGTTGGAAGGGACCCTGGAGGCCTTCATTTGACAGAGGAATACACTGAGGCATGCAGCAGTTAAGTGACTTGCCCAGGGTCACACAGACAGCAAGTGGCAGACCTGGGACTAGATCGAGGCCCTCTGCATCCCAGCCCTCTGCCTTTCCACTGACCCTCCATAACCAGGGGAATTCTGCCAAGATGGACGGCACCCCAAAGAGGAGGAGCCCTTTTCTGACAAAAAAAAAGATGTGAGGACAATCTTTTCCTTCACAAAATTAGCCTTGAACACAAAAGCTGTCTTCAGGGGCCCTGGTGCTCCCGGATCTGCTGGGCCGAGAGGCATGTGCGTTCTGGGCCAACGATTTAGGAGCCCCTTGGGGCCTGATCTTTTTCTGCTTCCCGTTTTGGAGGCTGACTCACTTGGTTTCCACCTCCCACCCCCCACCCCCCATGATCCAGTTGCTTGCTTTGGGGCCCTCTCTTCTGATGGACATTTTCCATCTGAATCCAGCATTCAAATTTCTCTCAACTCTTCTCCCGATGGGGTATGGGAGGAAAATGGTGCAGATGGCCCCATCTGGCCAGGGCAGAGCTGGCACATTCTCGTCCTTAGGACGGCTCCCTTCTTCTCCCTTTTTCTTTTTAAAGTATTATTTATTTTTAACATTCATTTTTTTTAAAAAAAAAATTGTGCTCCAAATTCTTTCTCTCCCTCCAGCTCCTTCCTCACTCATTGAGAAGGCAAGCAGTGTGTTATCAATTACACCTGTGAAGTCATGCAACACATTTCCATATTAGCCATGTTGCAAAAATAAACAAAAAGACGAGAAAACTAAAGTAAGTGAAAAAATCTGGTTCAATCTTCACTCAGAGTTCATCCATTCACTCTCTGGAAACGGGAGACTTTTTCATCATGGGTCCTTTGGAATTGTCGTGGATCATCGTCTTGATCGGAGTAGCTGAGCTTTTCACAGCTGATCATTGCTACAATGTTGCTGTCACTGTGCACAATGTTATCCTGGTCCTGCTCGCTTCACTCTGCATCAGTTCATATAAGTCTTCCCAGGTTTTTCTGAGAGCATCATCCCCCTAGTCATTTCTTACAGCACAATAATATTCCATTATAGTCATATGTTCAGCCATTCCCTGGCTGATGGGCATCCTTTCACTTTGCCATCACAAAGAGAGTCGCTGTAAACATTTGTGTACAAATAGGTACTTTCCACTTTCCTTTGATCTCTCTGGGTCACGAGGCAGGCCCCTTCTGGGCACTCAGCCTGCTCCTCCCCCCTCCTTTCTAGGGTCCACGTGTGCCCCTTTCCCTGACACCAACAGAAGAGAAGCTGGGGGTAGCTCCCTCAATCGCTCTGAGCCTCAGATTCCTTGTCCACAAAACAGTAACAAGCGACAAAGACAGCATCCTACAGCCCTTAGCATAGTGCTCGGCACACGGTAGGCACTTAATAAATGGTTATTGACTGATTAATATCTCATTTGGGCCTACCAGAACCCTGGGAGGTAGGCATTATTATCCTCAAGTCTTAGTGACTTGTCCAGGGTCACATAGGCTCTGAACCCATGACTGCCTGACTCCAGGTCTTCCATGCTTCATCTACTCCACCTTATTTTCACCTTTTGACAGACAGAGAAGGAAAGAATCAGTGAGGGAACAGAGCCACACCTCAGGAAGTGTAGAGGCAGGATTTAAACCCATGCCTTCCTGACTCCAAGTCCAGTGCTGCCTCCCAAAGCCTTTGACAAGTACTGGCTGGGCAGGCCATTGTGAAAGGTCTCTGAGCCTCATCTCTAAAATGGTGACCTGCTGGAGGGCACACCTCAAAAGTCCCTTTCATATCCAAGTCTTTGTCCTCTGTTCACTTTCATCTTGGTAGATGGGGCTTGAGGCTGTCAAGATGATCCTTTGTGTCTGGATTGTCAAGGGTGGAAAGACCTCCACTTCCCAACTTTGGCTTCCACTTTCATTCTGTTTGCCTCTGAGTCAGTCACTGACCTCTGAGCATCAGTGTCCTGATCAGCAAAATGAGTGGCTTCCAGCACCAGTAGGTTAATATTCCACCCATAAATTCAACAGCCAGGTTATCTCTGCTTTCACAAAGCCATTAGCGAGAACACAGGAGGTAAGGACAGAGCCCCAGGGCAGGCCTCTAGGAACATCTTCTCCAATGCCTTTGGCCTTGGGGGATGGTTATTAAGCCAGTTTGGAATTCACTCACCCATCTTCTCTTCTGGGACAAGATGAAAGTGTTAGCTCTCCTTGCCCTTGGCTCTCCGTGGGTGACCTGCACCTGTAAACGCGATCTTTTCTCTCCCTCGGGGCCAGGTGGGGAAATGTGGGGATCCCCATGCTGGGAGGAAGGAAGAGTTCTCCACAGCCCTGCAGGCTCATGCAGCACAGCTTAATAACAATGCCAATACCAAGCAATGATCCATGTTATACGGTTCATATTCCTCCAGGGTGAACGAGGAGAATGTGGCACCCCAGGAATAAAAGGTGACAGAGTAAGTAATGCTTTAACAATGCTGGGGACGCTTGGGCATGGGATTCCCATATGGGAAGCAATCTGTGGGGGAGTCCATCTTGCTGAGCTCATCAGCGACTCTCTATACCTGAGACCAGAGGATAGAAATCCTGCTCCAAGGCCAGCAGAACTGAGGAGAACAGGGTGGCCGCTGCCAGTGGGCCCCCACTGCCAGCTCTCCTTTGGGGTGAGTGGGGCCGGGGCCTGAGGGCACCTACAAAGTGGGCAGTCAAGGGGCCAGTAGCCTCCCTCCTTTGAATGTGGTCAGATTTGTAAACCTTAAATTGATACACAAGGCTGTCATCACCATCCTGACCGAGCCCAGGCTTCGGTGATGGAGGCATTGGCAAGAGGCCAGAGCTGCAAAACTGTCCCCAGTGGGCACTGAGGCTTGGTTAGGGACTATCTGGCAGGGAGAACTTGGCCGTCCCTGACCTTGGGGTGGAGACAAAGAGTCAGGGAAGCACCGATAGTGAAGGTGTTTACTGGGTTAGAGGGACAGCCAGAGAACTCTCCAGAAGGAGGAACGAAACCCCCAGAGTGAGACAGAAAGGAGGACCATTCTGAACTGGTACCCAGCACACTGCGGGTGCTTAATAAGCACTTCTCGGTGGATCACTTGATGGTGAAGAACATTGAATAGCAGACTTGAGCTTGACTTCTGGACTGCAACTTCACATTGAGCTCTCTGATGGGAGACTGGGGAGAGAAGAAGAAGCCTGGCCTCTTGGCCTGAGCCTCCAAGGCTGTGCGAAAGGCTCCAGGACCCCTCTGGGATCAAGGTGCCCTGAAGGCGGGCAGTTGGGGGCTGACAGAGCTAAATAGAAGCAACTTCAAGGGAGTTTGACCTTCTTGGGGAGAAAATTCTATTTTCAGTTCACATCAGTCAGCATGGCTTGAGCATCACGTGTGCTTTGCATGCATGGGTTGGACCCTGGAGGGAGCCAAAGAGGGACAAGACACAGCTACTGCCTTCCAGATGCTCAGATCCTAGGAGGAGTGAGGTGGGAGGGGCTGGTATAAATGGAGAGCTCTGGAAGTACAGGGATAGGGATGATTGTGGCTAAGGAGAACTCACGCCCTTCACCCGAGAGGTCCCACTCAGGGTGTGGCTCTGAGAGATGCAGGCAAGGCTGGAGCTGTTGGGAGGAAAGGCAGGCCTTAGTGCCAGGGGGTGACTAGGCTCCTCCATGTTACAGTCCTGCCTAGGAAACAATTCAGGTCCTCTTGGCTCAGGGGATGGATGACCAAAGAGCCACACCACAGCGCATTCCACTTGGTATGGTGACAGAAGAGTGCTCAAGCTAGGTGACAGCTAGGTGGTGCAGTGGCTAGACCACTGAGGTTGGACTCAGAAAGACCTGAGTTCAAATATCGCCTCAGACACTTCCTGGCTGCATGATTCTGGGCAAGTCATTTAATCCCTGACTGCCTCAGTTTCCCCATCTGTAAATGGGGTTAATAATAGCTCCAACCTCGCAGGATTGTAGAGAGGATGAAATGAGGTGGTATATGTGAAGGGCTTACTTAGTACAAGGCCTGGGACACAGTAGGTACTTAATAAATGCTTATTCTCTTCCCTCCTTTCCTCAAGCTGCTCTGAACACAGCAGGAAAGGAAGAAGAAAAAAAATCTCCAGGTAGCTGTTACTGCCATGGCTGATGAACTCGATTCGATTAAAAAAACAGACCACCCGTCCAACCCCAGCCACAGTAGGCCCTGTGGGAGCCTCCACTGTCCTCTCCAGAGAGGCGGCAGCATGTGTAGAGGGCGGCTCCTCAGTCGGGGGACTACATGCCCTCTTATTGCGGAGGCTGAGGTCGTGTGTCTTCTTCCTTTTGAGAGAAGCTCAGACCTCATGCCCCAGATGCTGGTCTTGTCCCCCATGCTGGCGCTCACTCTGTAACTTCCTCATGCACTGCCTCCCCTGAACTTGTGGTCTCTTCTTATTCTCTAGGGACCTCCGGGCCTCTATGGACCCAATGGCCCCCGGGGACCACAGGTAAGAGACTGAAATCAGATCCAGGTCAGGCCAGAGCCAAGCTCTGGGCCTTCTCTCCAACTCTGCCCTGGGAGAAACAGTTGGGCAGTCGTTTCCAGGGAGGAAGATAGAAGCCACCTGCCTTTGGCTGGATCATCCGATGGAGGACGGAAGCTGGGCAGCCCAGCCTTTCACTCAGTGCGGTTATTCCCTTTAGAAGAGTGTGCCCATGTGGTATTTCCTTCACTAGCTGTGTCTGGGCTCAGCATCCCTGGGGTGGGGGGGAGCTTCCAGCTCTCAGGCCAGCATCCCAGGAGCCCCCAGCCCCCAGGAGAGAGCCTAGGAAGACCCAGAAAGGCCACATCTGCAGCTCCCCCACTCTACCAGCTCCAGGGCCATCTCCGGGCCCTGAGAGACGGCCCTCAGCCACACACAGAGTTCACCCCTGAGCTATGGTCTGATGTGACCTTCAAGTCCTGTAGGACTTAACTCATTCTTGGTTTTCCTGTTGGGCAGGGTGTGAGAGGACCACCAGGTGAACCAGGGCCAAAAGGCTTTCAAGGTAACAAGGTAATGTTAACCCTTTGAGATATGTGGACTATGGGTTGGGGATTTTGAAATACTGAAAGAAGAACTCTAGAAATGTGTGAATGCCTGGTGAGCCAGCGCCCTGCCCATGGGGTAGGGGTGATCCCACGCGCCCTAGGCACAAGGGTTCAGGGCTGTGTATGTACATGCTTGCTCATATCCGGCTTCATTTCCCTGTTCCTCCCACTTCCTTCTGCCCCGGGTCACACAGCCTCCCACTGGACAACAGGCAGGAATGGGGCTCCCAGGAAGATATCTCTTCCTCTGAACTGTTTGGCTGTGACTCAGAAGCTGATAGTGCCCTCCGTAGTAATGGGGAAGTTATGGGAGGCTGGGGAGGAGGAGGGGTACAGAACGAGTTTCCATTTGGGAGCTGCTGGGCTCAAGATGTCCTCTTTGGGAATCTACTCTGAGGTGCCCAGTGGGCAGATGGCCAGGGGGAAAGGAGAGAGATTAGGCCCCGACAAATAGAGCCAAGAATCTTCTGAAAAGATGGGATCATCAACAGCCCTTAAGAAATTTCCAATCTTGAAGAAGGGCAGAAGGGCATTAGAACCTGCTTACCGGGACGCAGCCACGCCAGATGACGGCCTGATGGCTGAGGAGGGCTTTAAGACAGCCCATGATTAGGCACATGGGGGGAGATGGACTCATGGGCTTGAGGGCAGTGACCATCATAGCTGAGATTTAGGAAATGCCTTTGACAGCTGTGGGCCCAGTGAGATCAGGGAGGGCGACCAAGGCATCAGTGAGGATGTGAGTGCGAGGAGGGCCCGAAGGTGGAGAGACAGAGAGAGAGACTGAGGTAAAAAATGGGGGCACGACTGTCGAGGCTTTGCCTGCCCACTGGGGGCAGGGGCAGGGATGCACAAGGATACCGAGGCCACAGACCCGGAAGGATAGAGATAGGGATGAAGTGAAGGCATCCACCTTCGGACCTTTGCAGTCATGGCACTACCCTGACAGAAGTAAGGGGATTCTTTGTAAAAGAAAAACCTAGACAAGTCTGTGATTTCCCTGGAGGCCTGCAGCATTCTGCCCTCCATCTTATCATCCTTTGTTCACAGAGAATTCACAGCATTCTTAGGAAAGTTGCAGCATCCTCCGGATATGGCCTCATATCCGCGCCTTTCATTAACAGAACCGGCCTTTGGCCTCTGGCTTTGGGGCCTTTTCTGAGAAGGTACATTCTGCTCTGGGTCCAGCATTTGCCTGAACACCTAAAAAAATAAGGGTCTTCCCTTGCTTTGCATGAGAACCATCAAGAGAAGAGGGCTCCCCAGGGCCTGGGGCCTTCCTGACCCTGGGACTCCAGGGTCCAAAACTGGCCAGGTCTGCAAAGCCTGAATCAGCCTTGGAGCAATGGGGGGGGGGGGAGGGGCGATACATCGCCTCATCCTTTCTTTGGAGCCATGAATGGCTCCTTTCAGGAGGAGGCCCAGCTTCCTCTCTCCTGTATGCTCTGGGCTGTGGGTTTTCTCCATCCAGTGTTTTGCATGAAAAGTGGCCAAAAAAGAACATGAGTCAAGTCTGGGAAAATGTGATCCTGGCCCACATTTCCAAATCTTTTCTATCAGAAATATTTTCCACATGTGGAATGGCTCTTCTTTGGCCCCAAATGGTCTGGTTGCCTGAGAAACCAAACATGGATGTTCCTTCTGACAGGGCCCGGCTTTCCTGATGAATGGGATTCTTCCATCCTAGGGGGCTCCTGAAGAATGTGTGGGCAGGGAAGGCCACCAGAGTTTGGAGAACAGATGTTGAGATTGGCTGGCTCAGAGTGTAGAGCTCCCAGCCCACCTGCACCTGCCCATCCCGCAGGCCCCTAGCTCTGTCATTCTGCGAGGGGTCCACCCAAGGCACTGGTGCCTTCCTCCAGAAACCAGCTGTCTCCACATTCATATGATCACGCCACTGAGGGTTGACTTCTATCCCTTGAGGTTGTCCTGGATGCAGCTTTGGTGGTACCTGTCAAGGTGTAGCTATCGGTACCTTAGCTGGGATTAGATATAAGTGGCCTGAGGACCCAGTTCTAGTAGAAGGAGGACTCTCAGTGGAGTAGGGGAGAATTTCTGTGTCTTGGGTCAAAGGTTGGCATTGATACGCTTGATCTGCGATTATCATGGTTGGTCGCACTCCCCAGGAGGAGCCAGCCTCCAGTCTGGAGATACCCGCTGCAAGCTTCCTGAAGCTTGGTGTAGACACCCCCAGAACACAGGCTGTCTTCCGTCAGAACTTGCTCTTGCTGCATGGCTGATAGAGTCTGTTGTTACTGATGACTTCAGGAGGTATCTTGTGGCCAGATTTCACATTGAGAAGGTGGACTCCCTCTTCCTCCATTCCAGCTTAAACTTACCAAATCATCTCTTGGGGACCCCACATAAGTCATGGAGGCAGCCAGGTGGCTCTGCTGGGAATGACCCTGAGGCTCTAAGTCCGGAAAGGCCTGATCCTGAGTCTTGCCCCAGCATTTACTGGTTGTGTAACCACGGACAAGTCACGACCCTTCCTGGAACCTCAGCGTCCTATAAAATGCAGACACTCCTACTGGCAAGGCGCCTCCCTCACCTGCCTGTCATGAGGGTCAAATGAGCTGGCAGATGCATTGTCCTTGATACAAGCTGCCTTCCTCCATGACATCCATCCCATTTCTGCCCCTTGAGGATCTAAGGGAGGGAGGGACCTCTCTCCACTTGCGCTGGAAGCCTTCTGTCTCTGCCTCAGACTGCTTGAAGTTCAATGACTTACCCAGGGCCATATAGCTCGTCCGAGTCTTAGGTGGGATTGGGAATCAGGTCTTTCTGTCTCCTGGTCAAGCGCTTGGCATCCACTCTACCCTCCTGTCCCTCACAGCTCTTCAGAAACATCGGCGCCTCTTCCTGTTGTAAAGAGGACTCCACAGATGCCCTTTTCTGCTCCAAGTTCAGCTGGCCTTGCCTTCCTCAAGGCTCTCTTTGTGTGAGGGGGGCTGGGCCACCATTGTACCTGAGTGTGTGCATGAAGGGTGGGTCAGGTGGGTGCAGGAGAGCCCCCCGACCCAGATAAGACACTCAGAGCAATGTCCAAATCATGGCTGTGGTGCGCGAGTGGGCTGCTGGGCCTTTCTGAAGATGCTCTCCCATGCCTTACTTCGCTTCTTCTGTTTCCCTCCTGTTTTTATTCTAAGTGCCTCCCCATCCTCCCTAGCCAGGATCTAAGTCTTCCCCACCTCCTCTGTCGGAGAACCTTGGACTCAGTCCCGTAACTCAGCTCAGCTCCTGGAAAGTTAAGAAAACACCGGAGAAGCCTCGGCCAAGTACAGTCTGCACCTGGAATCACTTTAGGCAGTAAAGGATGGCCAGGGAATGGAGTGTCCAGATGCCCAGGGCATGTGTGTGCAGGCAGCTTCATGCTCCCACTCTGAGTCATGGGGTTCAAAGAAGAACTTGTGGTCTGGATTGAAGATGAGAACCAAATTCAGGCAAGGGCTTCTTGTTAGAGGCCAGCATGGCCCCACTACCCTGAGCCACCAGCCCTGGGGGAACTGTCCGGGCAGTAGCTACAACCAGAAAGAAAAGAAAACATTCCAAAGCTACTCTACGATTAGAAATGTTGCCCCAGGTCAGGAAACCTGAAAAGTCAGTCTTTGGAGAGATGCCCTGGGGAAACAGACTATGTGTGTGATGGGCAGCCTCTCATGGAGGAAACACAGGGATTTCCATGGTTCCATGGCCAAGTGGAGTGGAGCATGTGCTAAGAAGAGCCAGTGCGTCAGCACTGATTAGACACTTGCTCTGTGCCGGGCTGGTCTGCACCACTGTCCTGGCCCACCTCTCCCTGGGTCCACCTCCCCTTTCCATGCAGCCATCCTTCTCTCCACACCTGTTTTGAGTCTCCAAGGAGATCTGACAAGGGTGGGGGCCTGGGAATGTCTGGGAATGAAGATTGTCTACAGAGAATCTCTATTTTCAAAGTTCCAGTTGTTTCTGCCCCTAACACACACTGATTACTCCCTTGTAACATGGAAAATCAGCTAGGCAAAACCAATAGAGACTGTGTTCTCGTCTGACAGTGTATGCCGCATTCCATGTCCATGGGTCCCCACCTCTTTCCTGAGAGGAGGGAAGATGGTTTGGTTCTAGGTGTTCTGGGGGCCGGTGTTGATGGGCACATCTCACGTGAATCCAGACCCTTTCTGCCAGGGTTGTTCCTGATTTCATGATTTCTGTCCCTGTCTATATTGTTCTTCTGCTTCTGCTTTCTCTGTATGAATCACTTCGGGGATTTTTGTGTGTATGTTTTTCTGATTCTCATATTCAGAATTTCTAACAGGACAATAATATCCCATTATACTCCTGTGGCATTCAGCCATTTCCCAAGTAAAGGGTATCTACTTTATTTGAGGTTTCAAGCTGCCACCAAAAGTCCTCCTTCAGATACAGGTCGCATGTGGGACCTTTCTTTGCCTATGACCTCCTTGAGGCACTCACGTGAAGGAGAGATCACTGGGGTGAGCAAATCAGGGATCCATCATTCCTGGTTGTTTTCCAGAATGATGGACCGAGCCCTAACTCTCCCAACAGACCGTCAGCAGGCTGTGTTTCACAGCCCTCCAGTAGCGACAATTTCCTTCTTTGACCATTAAAATTCCTTCTAAACAGCGTCTCAGGCCAGAAATTTAACTTCTTTGGGGCAGGCCTAGTTTTCAAACTGTAACGTTCATATGCACATAGAGCATGTGGTGCGCAAAATGCCAAGTACTTCATAATGACCCTTTATTAGGCATCCTTCTCTTCATCTGTCCCTCCCCTCTAAAGGCCTGCGGATTTCCCAGGGCTGCTCAGAAAGAGACATTTGGCCAAAAAAGAAAAAAAATGTTCCCAGTTTCTTATTCCCACTCCATAAGATTCTAACAAGAAATCGGCATCGCCTCCTCCTCTCCATGTCCCCTGACTTCGTGGACCTATTGAGGGCTCTGCTCCTTAAGTCCTTGGATTATGGAATGATTCAAGCAGCCTTTTGGGTCACTCAATTCACATGTTACATCTCATACACTCCCCACCAAATGCAAGTGATGGGGCAGTGGCCCTCCTGCTTTCCAGTGTGCTGGACAAATGGTCATTCTGTCCTTTGCAGAAGCAGCGAGGTCTGTGCAAGCATGGCGGCATCAAGCTGTTAGCAGCAGGAAGGAATGGATACTCCCTCTTCTCAGAGAGAAGCATGTTTAGCTTGTCCCAGGGCGCTGTCCCGGACTGCTCTCTCTCAAGTTTAAGGAAGTTTTGGGAGGTTCAGGATGTCGTTTCTGGAGAATAGAGCTGCCCTGACTCAAGCTAAACTACTGCATGTGGCCAAATCGCTCTGCAGAGCCTTGCCCTGCCTGGTCTGGCACAGTAGGGCTGGCTGCCTTCATTTCATTGTGTGATCAGAGACTGTGGCATATGGGCCCACTTCATACCAACTGGTCCTTTCACCTTTCCTGGGTCCCAGGGAGAATCAAAAGGCTAAGACCTCACTGGGACACTGTCCAGCCTGCCCTGGCAGCCAGTATCCAGGAGCACAAAGCCAAGACTCACAATGGCCCCCAGGCCCCAGGCTTAGATCTCAGCAGAGTCTGCTCAAATTCAGCCATGTCCCTCAGCTTCTTGGACCTTGGCCCCTTGAAGGTGTGGGAGGGGAGGAAGACTCAGGTGCGTCCATCCCAGAAGCTGCCTCTCTGTCCCCTGTCTCACCCAGCACGGGAGAGGGTGGCCAGGCAATGGATTTCTGTTCTGCAGGGAGGTGAAGGGACAGCCAGGGGGCCTCTGGCCAGCTGGAGAGCTGCAGCTGCCCCGGAGCCCTCAGGAGTGTGGTCACGGACTTGGGCAGCTTCTGTAGTCTGCCCAAAGTTATCAAGAAGGGGGGGCACCTGGGAAGAGAGGCTACCTGGTGGTGGGGGTGGGACTGTGCCCCGGGGCCTGGTGGAGGCTCCTCCCCCTGCCCCCCAGCTGTGCCTGCGCAGAGTGAGCTGGTCAGGACGCCACCGCCGTTAAAGTTAAACTCGCCCGGCAGGCGTTGCCTCTAATACTCAGAACGCTAGAGGTGATGTTTTTGGTAAACAGGCGGGGTTTTTGTTTGCCGAGTTCCTTTTTATCCTTTTTAATCTTTCCTTTAATGCACTCCTCCTGTGTTGGGTTAACAATGGGTTAATAATTTCACTGGCAAACGATTATCATTATTGGCTTGTTAATTGTTAGTGGTTGCTTCGTTACTAATGTAGGCTTGTGCAAGGAGAATTGTTTCTTGTTACTGATTTTAGCATTATGTCTTCTATGAGGTTGTAGAATCGTCCAATGCAAAGTTAGGGAATTTGGTAAAATTATTGGTATTAAGGTGTTAGTAGATTTGAGCTTTAACTCTTTCTTAATTGGTGGCTGCTTTTAGGCCCACAATGTTTTTGTAATGAGCATTATCCTCTAAGGAAATTTGTTTACATGATCTAAAGAGTTGTCCCTCTTTTGACTAGATTTTAAATTTAAGTTACGATTTTTAGAACTTTGATTAAATTTAAAGTTGAACTAAAATTCATGTTTTGGACAACCAGCTTTCCTCGAGTTCGGTTGGCTTTTCACCTCTACCATGAAATCTTCTCCCTGTTTTGCTGCATTAGGTGAGCTGGTTCTGCTTTACTGTTTTATAGTAGCCCGCTTGATTTCGGGGAGGTGGGCCCCCCTCCAATTTATCGGGTTTGCCTGGTTAAACCATTATGCACGAGGCGGAAGGCTGAATCTTTGCTTTGTAGCGCTTGGAGTCAGTCTTTCGTTTTCCCTTGCGGCACTAACAGTGAGCCTGTTTGATCTGTTCTATCGCCTGTACTTAGGTGGGTTAAATGTTTTGGTTAATCGTTCGGAATAGATGTTTTAGTTGATATGAGGGCTTAGATTAGCTCGAAATGGTCAGGATTAACTGAAATCTTTTAGGTGTAAGCTAAATGCTTTGTAATAAGCTACATTTTGGTATCCCAAGTGCACTTTCCAGTACGACTTTTCTCCTCTTTTTATGTAAGTTTTATTAGTTACCGTTGGATTAGAATTGAGGAGGGTGACGGGCGGTGTGTGTGCGCCCTATTGCCTATTTCAATTAAGCTCTCTATTCTTAATTTACTACTAAATCCTCCTTCAATATCTTAATTTTCATAAGATAGTTCATTGTTTTCTAAATTAGAAAAAGTAGCCCATTGCTTTCCCATTCATATGCTACACCTTGACCTAACGTTTTTATGATGAATAATCTTGCTTACGTTATATCCCTGTTGGGGTGAGCTGACCATGGCGGCATATAGGCTGTATTGGCAAGAAGGGACAAGGTTTATTGGGGTTTATCAATTATAGAACAGGCTCCTCTAGGTGAGTTTAGGGAACCACCAAGTCCTTTGAGTTTTAAGCACCGGCTAGTTCTCTGGCAAATAATTTTGTTATTGAATTATCTAGGTTTGAGGCTAAGCGTAGTGGGGTATCTAATCCCAGTTTGTTTCTGAGCTGTCCTGTCTTCAGCAAGGTTAAGGCCACTCTAGTTGTATATTTTAATGTTAACTAGAGCGTATTACAGTTTCGTTAAATATTAGCTTTATTGGTATTGAGTGCTTAAACACACTTTACGCCGATTTTCTGTTAATTTGAGTTAATTGTATGATTTACCGACCACGATAATTATAATTTAGTCAAACTTTCATTCACGATTTAATGTTGGTCACTGCTGTATCCCATAGGGGTGTGGTTAAGCAAGGCATGATGGGCTACTTATGGTGTGCCTGATACCTGCTCCTGTTGATTTGGAAATAATTTTAAGGGCATTCTCACCAGATAGTGGAAACTCACATGTGTTGGTTTAATTATAATTAACAGTAAGACTAGGACTAAACTTTGTGTTTATGGGACTTGTTAAAGTCCATCTAAGTATTTTCAGTGCTTTGCTTTGGGTTAAGCTACATCAACAGTTTTCTAGGTTATAGGAGTTGTTGGGTTATATATTATGTCAGTCGAAATAGAGGTAGTTTATTGTTCGTGGAGGTAGAAAGCCCTTTAATTTATGAATGTGGAAGATGACTTTTTGCAATACGGGGATAGTATAGAATTGTGAAAAAGTTGAAATACTGAAGTGGACAATATTGTTACATAAGTGTCATGACTTTACGGCGTTGTAATGTCATTAGACTACAATACTACAACACTGTAATACTGTATATACCTATTGTGTCCTTGTGAGTACGTATGATGCTCAGCTAAATGTATAACCTCTGGTTTGTGGGTTCGACAGAGAAAGGATGAAATTTAGTAGGGGGTAGGGGGGCTTAATGAATCTCAAGCTTTAAACCAAGCTTATAGTATTAAATTATTATAAATTGTTATAACTTACTATAAATTCTAATAACAATACATTGACTGCTGACCAAGGTAGAGCTTCTGAGCTCTGTCCCAGGGCTTGCCCAGGAGATGGGAGCACTGGGCAGCATGACCCCAGCAGATGGCCAGTACCCTTTGTTGGGCTGGGATATTGATGAGCATATACAGACACCTTCCTCTTTCCACATTACGTGGTCTTTCCCAATATTTCTTCTGTTGGTCAATGTAAAAGGACTGGACAAGGCCGGGGCTCACAACCTTGGTAGGGACTGCCCCAGAAGCACTGCTGTTGACCACTAAATGAAAACATGCCAATGGTTTCCAACCTTTATGACAGGCCTTGCACACAGCCTATACTAAATAAATATTTTTAAAATTGAATTTCAATTCCATGACCCACAACTGATGGAAGGGGCGTATCTACCTAGGACCTTCACATTTTCATTGGAACCCAATGCCCCCAAGACTTGACGTGAGTCTGCAGCTCTCAGGGGAGTCTCCTGTTGCCAATCTGTGCCCAGCTTTGTGGTGTTTGTAGTGAGAACATAGGGCCCTTGGATGAATATGCCCTCTCAGCCAGAGAATCCTGGGAAACTGTCATGATGTGATAATAATCAGAGTAATTAGCCTAATATAGTACTTTCTTCTAGGGTGAGCCAGGCCCTGTTGGTCCTCATGGTCCTCCTGGTCCCCCTGGCATTGGGCAGCAAGGGCTGAAGGTAAGGATTCCTACCACATTGGAGCCCTGGTGGGAATTTCAGCCAGGCCACAGCCCTGGGGCACTGTTCTGATATGCTGGTCTGGTCTGGGGTGGGCAGGGAAGGCCTACTCTCACAATTTGGGAGTGTGTGAGATGACCTGAAGCCCTCCTCAATCTCTTCCAGTGGTTTGGGTTGTAATTACTTCAGAAATCTAGTGGGAGGGACATGGGTGTCTACGACCTGGGCACACGGCGCTCCCAGCCTTCCCATCAGCTGGGTGGGAAAAGATGGAGGGGGGTCTGTTTGCTCCTGAGCTGGTCACCCATATACCAATATGCCCATTTTGCCCCTTGTACCCAGAGCTTGATGTTTTTATCAGACAAAGAGGGTACCCAGAAGGACTGGAGCCCTGGTCCAGTCCACTTGTGCAGAGGGCATGGAGGGGCCCAGCCAGGCTGGAGCAGAATTGGCTGAAGCTGGCCCTCTGCTGGGAGACCTGGTTTTGAAAGGTTTCAGATCGACGGCTTTAACGTCATGGTCCCTCTGCTCACCTGGCTGAGCACCTGCCATATCCTGACATCCTGTATCCCCCAGGGTGCCTTTCTTTGTGATCTCTGAAGATACTTTGGAGTTTTTAACAGTCAAGAATGGCAGCAGTGACTCAATGTCCTCCCTTTCTGTTAGGGAGAAAGAGGGCAAGAGGGTCGGCCTGGGGCTCCAGGACCCGTTGGGATTGGTGAGCCAGGACAAACCGTAAGTACTGTGAGCTGTACGCATGACTTAGGAGAATGACTGAAGGAAAAGGATGAGTCTCAACCCTCTCAGGGTGCCCTTGGCAGAGGCAGGAGCATAATGGAACTTGGACAATGAGAGAGGGGCCATGAGGAGGTGGGAGCCAGAGCAGGGGGAATCGTGAGCATGTAGGTGGGGGCTGAGCTGCTGTGTCTCCGGCCAGGAGGGAGCCAGCTTCGGGCTGTGGCCCGAATGGATGCCAGGCTCTTCCTGGCAAGTGCCAGAGGATCTGTCAGAGCTTCAGCTGCTGCATCAGGATGGGGGCGGGGTGTCTGAGACAAGACCGCGCTCCTTACCTAATGCTCTCACTTCACTGCCCCCAACACTGTGCGTCCTTGGACGTGTGGCTCAGTTACTCTGGCATTCTTGGTCTCCTCCTTGTGGAAGGGGATGGTCACACTGCCCCGGGGCAGAGCGTGAACAGTTGAGTCTATTGGCTTGCTGTTATCTGAGAAGAAAAGAAAGGACCCCAAACAAGGTGCCTGAAAAGCAAACGGATCGATGGGTGTATCCCAAAGGCCCAGATGGCCTTGGCTTTCCCAAGACTCAGCAGCTTGCCTGTGGTAGGGACTGGGGCTGGGGGCTGGTCCCTAGGAGCTGTGGTGTCTCTTTCAGCTTTTCAGCAGCTTGGGAGGCCCCCACACCCTTGCTTTCTCACCCACCTCTTGTTCACCTGCTTTGGGCAGTTCAAATTAGGTGACCAGATGCCCATTTCTGAAACACGTGATAGCAAAGGTCTTTGCATTGAGCAGGAAGGGGGCTTTAAAGGGTCTGATGATCTCAGAAGCCATGGTCCAAAGTCCTCCTTGTTATCTGAGTGCTCTCCAGGCCAAGCAATCCCAGTTATTTCAGCCTTTTTGCAGGCACTTTTGGCCATGCCTCCTGGGGGAGACATCCTGAGGTCCTCAGCACCTGCCTCCATGAAGGCCTCTAGGACTAGAACTGGCACCCTGGGGAGTCTGGCCGCAGAGAGTGATGAATGGCAGGCTGTCTTTATTCCTGCATTTACTATTTCTACAGATGGAATACAGCCAGACCCCAAATGCAGGAGACCCCAAAGAGCACAAGCCTCTCGGTGAATACCAGAGCTGTGCTCATCTCTCTCTCTCTCTCTCTCTCTCCCTCTTTTTCTCCTTCCTCCCTCTCTTCTTCTCCTCCTCCCTCTGTAATCAGGGTCCCCGGGGTCCTGAAGGAGCCCCAGGAGAGAGAGGAGTACCTGGAGAAGGACTTCCGGGCCCCAAGGTAACACCCAAACTGAGTGTTTGACAGACTTGAGTAATAAATGAAAACATTTCAGACATACAGTGGGTACCTGCCCATCTCACCAATGTCAGCTGAGTGGTCAGAACACTTGGCCCCAACTGGGCACTGTTTGTATGCAGGCCAGGCTTAGGGGGGCTTCTAGCTTCCTCTGCCCCAAGTCAGAAATACTGCTGGAATATCTCATCATCCTGAAGGCAGTGGCTGTAAGGGGCCTCTCCCTGCCAACAAGAGAATGGGCTCAATTCTGCTCTGGGGACATCTCTGACTAACAGAGGTCTGCTTTTGGGACAGGTCAGGCTGCCCTGTCTAGGACAACAGAGATGCTGGACTCTGGAATCACCACGGGCCAGGGGGATAGCCCCATGTACCCCACTGAGAGGACTTAACCTTATGATAGAGTGACTGCCCTGGGGAGACCCCACAAGGAGCTGGAGGGAGTAAAGAAGGCAGAAGGTTGGATGAGAAGGGGTCACTTACAGAGGACAGCATCCCCTTTCTGCCCCCAACAGTCCTTGTCCTTCAGTCCATCCTTTGCTGATGGAGATGTGGCTGGAGAAGATGTGGGGACACAAGCTTGCTGTGCTAACTTAGCAGCCATGTTATTTGATGCATTCAGAGGCTGCCCCAGGTGCCCTGAGCCCAGGGAGAGGGAGGGGAGGGTTCTCTGGTCCCAGCTCTGATCAGATGCCCTCTGCTCAGTTCTGGGGGTCATAGTTTGGGGAGGACATCGTCATGTCTGGAGCCCCTGCAAACACTGGAGATGGGAGGGCAGAGTATCAGGGATGCTGAGCTGTCTGACCTTGAGTACACATATGTATCAGTCTTCAGGTATCTGCAAGGTGCAAAACCTCGAGCTGGTCACAGATAGGGCTGCAGACTCGCAAGACCTCACCGGCAAAAACAGGGGAGTAGTCACATACACATATGTGTATACACACACATCCATAGACACAGACACACATAGACACACATACACATACACATAAATACACCTAAACATAGACACAGACATACACACATCCATAGACATAAACATAGACACTTACACATACACACACACATACATTCAGACACAAAACCACATAGAAGGCCTCAAGACAGGGCTCAGCCCAGGTACCAGAGGAAGAGTACCTGGGCTTTGGGTCCAGGTCTTGCTTGGTTCTCAGTAGGTCACTCTGGGACGATGAGAGAATTCCCAGGTCAGCCTTTACAAATGAGAGTTGCTCAGAGAGCACAGATGGACCTGCGCTGGGTGGGAGGCACATGATGGCTTCCTCTCAGGGATCAGCTTGATGCCTCATCCATCATTCACTTGGCGTGACGCTTAACTGTTTCCCAAATCCTAACCTGAGTTCACTGATACACCACCATCTTATTTCCAGGGTGAAAAAGGTTCTGATGGGCCCATTGGCCCCCAAGGACTCCAGGGTCTATCAATCAAAGGGGACAAGGTATGTGGCTACTCAGATTGCAGATCAGAGAAAGCTGCTCTGAATGAATGAACGAACAAATGAGAGAATGAATGAGTGACTGAATGAATGAATAAACAAATGAATGAGTGAACGAGTGAATGAGTGACTGAACGAATGAGTGAACTGATGGTGTCACATTATTGGAAATCCACAAACCAGCCACTCAGTCAATAGAGGAATGGGTTGAGTTGCTATAGGCGGGGGTCATGGGTTTAGGGTATAAACAAATCATTCCTACACCAACACCCCGACCCTAACACAACCCCAAACCCCAAACCAACATCTCGACTTTACGGCGCCAGAAGTAGCTGCTGAATCCGCGAACCCGACAGTTCACAGGCAGACTCCAGGTCATCGAACGATGGCCGCCACCCTCTGTTTAATGGGGAATGGGGGATGGTGAGAAAGGAATACGGTGTCTCATCTTTGTGTGTGCACATTTGTATAATTTTGTCCATTGGCTCTTCCTTCCCAGAAGGGCCAGCATTATTTTGGTTTTGGTTTGGGGAGATTAATGATGTGCCCATTACCCAAGAGGTCAATAAGTAGAAGTAAAAATAAGTCCCGGCATTGCTATTCTCTGGCCCCTGTAGCAGGGAGAAGAGCTGGGCCCTGATCCGTGGTCTTTGGGCTCACACTCAGGCACCATTCTTCCCCATGTCATGATGTCTCCAAGGCAGAAGATGTGGGTTCTAATGGCTGCTCAGGGCTTTTCTAGCTGTGTATCCTCGGGTAAATCACTTCATATCTGTCACCTTACGTGTAGTGTTGGGAGTCAGGAGGGGGGTGGGAATGCTTTCCTGTCAGGGTGGTGAGTGTACATTCTAGAAGTGTGCAATGGCACAATCATGGCTACCTTATTCTGACACACAGATTGTCTTCCTTTCCCCACAGGGGGATTTGGGACCTGTAGGACCTCAAGGGCCAAGGGGTGCCCCTGGACTCGGGACTCAGGGTGATCAGGTACATGCAATCTTTCCTTTCAAGTTCAGTAGAGAACACTCGAGAAATGCCCTTCCACTGAAGGGCCCGTCTGGAGGCTAGATTCTGGAATTGCATGGTTGAATATCCTCCTTCTCTCCACCCGGCACACACAGACGGGGGGCGGAGTTCAGGAATGTGGACCATGAGTCTGCATCTCGAGCTGTGCCCTGTCCATCGCTGCTTCTGTCATGTGATACAGCAGGAAATCTCTGTTCCCAGGGCTGCTGCCATCTCCTGCCTGGCAAATCTGCCCTCCGGATCTCTCCTCTGGCTTGTGGGAAAATCCTTGCTGCTCCCAGATGCTTCAGCCCTAAGGCAATCATTGCCAATGAGCACCTGGGAGGAGGAGCTGTGTCTAGGCACTGACTACCTCACTGCAGTGCACTGGGCTGCCTCCAGAATAAGGGGAGTGAAGAGGAGTCCAGGAAAGGCTAAAGAGGTCTGCTAGATCAGAGGGGCGGACTATGGAGAGGGGCAGACCCCTTAAGTTCATGGCAGCCAATGATCTCGGAGGCAACTCCCATCGTGGAGCACCAATCCTGAGTTGTCCGTGTCCTCTATGAGGTGCCAGCACTCATGGCCATACTCTGGGGGGCAGAGATATGTTCACATTGATTGGGGAGTGGGGGGAATTTCCCTTAAACATGGGAGAGCCAGAGCAAAAGTGCATGAGAGAGAGAGAGAGACAGAGACAGAGGAAGAGAGAGAGAAGGAAAGAAAGAAAAAGAAAGAAAAAAGAGAAATTCTACTTCCACCATGACTTCCGGAAAATCCAATGACACGTGGTTTGTCTGCATTGTGCTGTGATCAAAGCGGCTGTTTTGTCCGGGTATCTGCTGACTCAGGGCCAGGATCCTGGCTGGGGTTCTTCACAAGGATGGAAGGGCGGAGGCAGCAGGGAAGGTGTGAAAGGAACCCAGAATCCTGGACCTCATTTTCATCCCATTTAATAGAAGCTTTGTTGGCCTCTCCCCTTCCCCGTTTGTTTTCTTACCTTGAGTTCTCAAGCTCCATGGGCAGTTGGCCTCCCTTCCCCACCTCCTGCCCTTCAGGAGACTTGTTCTTGGTTTACTAATGAACTGTTATTACTGGATATCAGAAAACTCAAAGCGGCTTGGCTAGTCATCAAGAAACTTCTAAGCCTTAGATGGGATAAGCCAGGCCTGTCTGGACTGCTCACTGGACCCTATAGAGCTGGGATCCATCCAGGATTCCCCACTGACCATGCCACACACCCCCTTTGGGCAGTCTCTAGCCCTGGAGTACATTCCTAGGTTTGAGCTGGGCCCTCGTGTGACTCCCAAACAAGGCTCTGCGACCATGATGTGGAGGTGGCAGCCTGTCCTTCGCATCCTCATGGATGAAGTTCAAAGACAGAAACTTATTTGGTGCCTGCCCCTTGAGTTGAAGTGCCTGGTGGCCACTGATGAGCATCCTCTGATATCTGAACCCCTGAAGCCTGGCAGACCTCCTTCTACTTAGTGTAGACTGGTGCTGTCTCTTACCTGGGCTGCCATCCACTTGTGTGGCAGCCAGCTGATGGGCCTTTTAGGAAGCAAAGAGAAAGCCACTTGTCAAATTCTGTCCGCATTTCCTGTGGAGTTTTCCTCTACTCAGAGGCTTGTTTTTATGCCCTTCTTTGAATTTCTTTGTCCTTTTTAGACATTCTTTTTTTTCTGGAGAAATGGCCCCACCACGTGACACCTGCCCTTTGCCCAGGTTTTTTGACCCAGTAGAATGTATTCTCCCCGAAGGCAGGCACTGTTTTCTTTTTGTCTTTTATCATCACTGTATGACAAGCATGCTTTTGCTCTTCCCTGTTTGACTCTCAATTGCACTTCCTTCAGTGGCCATCCCAAATCTTCTCTTCTTTCCTCAGTCTCTTCACCACTTCCTCTCCCTCCCTGATAGCAGATGGCTTCATCTCTTAGCTCACTGAAAAAACTGAGGCCATGCCTCCTGAGCCCCTTCTCCTCCTCAGTCACCTCAGTCCCAGCCCGAATTTCTCTCCCTTTCTTCTAGTCTCTGAGGCTGAAGCTCTGGCACCCCCCTTGCCCATGCCAACCCCACTTCTTCTGCCCTGGATGCCACCCCCTCCAGAAGCTCCAGAAGCCCCTGGACCACAGCCCTTCCCTCCCCAACCTTCAGCCTCCTCTTATCCACTGGCTCCTTCCCAAACATGTCCACATCTCCTCTAGACTGAAAGAATCTCCACTGAATCCTGCCATTCCCTAAAGCCACTATTCTCTCATGGCCTCTCTTCCCTTTCCTTGAAGCTTTCCATATGTCTTACCTCCATTCATTGCCTTCACTGTCCCACCTCATTCCCACTTCTCAGACCCTTAGAACCTGGCTTCTGCCCCCTCGCTCCCCTGAGGCTGCCCTCTCCAGGACCGCTTTTCTCAGTCTTCACTTATCTCTGCGGCATTTCTCTCTGTTGATTGCTCTTTACTTCCGCAGGCTCTTCCCTCTTTGCGATTTCATGACCCTGCTGTCTCTTGGTTCTGTTCCTGCCTTTTGGACTCAGTTTCCTTTGCAGGATCATCATTCTTATCAAAACTAGGGGTGCCCCCAAGGCCACGGACAGTTTGCCCCCTGGACCTCTTGTCTTGTACATAGACATTCTCTTCCTCCCTCCTTCTCTCTGTCTCTGTCTCTCCCTCCCTCCCTCCTTCTCTCTCTCTGTCTCTGTCTCTCTTTGTCTCTGTCTGTCTGTCTCTGTCTCTCCAAAAACTCCGTTGTTTCACTTAGAATCTCTTTGCAGATGATTCTCTCTCCTGAGCTGTAGCTCAGCTCTGTATCTCCAGCTGCCTGCTGGACAGCTCCATCTCCAAGTCCCTCCCACAGGCACCTAACCTCCCTAACCTCAGCCCTCCTCCCAAGCTGCCTATTTCTGGGAGGATACTATTACCCTTCCAAATAATCAGCTTTGTAGCTAAGGAACCATTGCAGCCTCTTCACTTTCTGTAGCCAGCAGTCATCCCAGTGCCTGGCACAGGTCAATGCAGATCTTCCTGCCCCAACATTATCTCTCCCACATGTCCCATTCTTAGCACTCCCACGGGGCGGGGTCTGCCTAGTTTTGTTTCTGCGTCCCCAACATGTAGCACAGAGCCCAGCACCCAGTAGGTATTCAATAAATGTTTATTGAATTGGCTCGAGTAGCCTGCACGTTGCCAGCCCCATTTGACATCTTTCTGTCTCTGCCCTAGGTATTTTTGTTCCCTTTTGGATTCTGTGCAGAAAATCTTTCAGACTGAAAAGAGATGCACAAGCCCCCAACTTCCACCATCCTTAAAGGTCTGGCTGGCCTCACATCCTATTTAGAGTGGAGCAGACTTTAACTGCCCACAGGTGCTGCACTGTCCCAGGCGCCTCAGGAGGAGCATGAAGCCAAGTCTGTGAGATCATTTGTTCGCTCTGTAGCCGGCACTCATCCCACAGGAGGGAAGCTGGCCCATTAATTTCTCCTTAACCTAAACACTTTTCCTTTTTCTTTGAAAGGGAATCCAAGGTCCAAGCGGCCCTCCTGGTCCCCAAGGACCCCCAGGCCAGGGCTCCCCTGGTCCCAAGGTAAGGTCCTAAACAAGAGAAGATTTTAATTAAAGTCAGTAGCCTGGGTCAGTTGCCAGTGCCCACGAGAACTCAACTGGGAAGGCAGGAAATAACCATTTAAAAGCAGCAGCTTCCCCAACCAGATACACAATTCTCGTGGAGTCTACCTAAAGGCTGGCATTTGTGATCCCAGGCCACAGAAGCTTTGCCTTTATTGGATCCTTGAAGATTCCTTGTCTCCTGCTCTGGGATCCTCCTGACTGAGCCCTCTTAGAGCTCAGGCTGAGGTCAGTAACTCTGACAAGGAGCCAGTCAGAGAGGCGTCTGTGAGTGCCCTCCAGTATCCATTGCCAGGATTACCGGCAAAGAAACACAAGGGCTTTTCTTCTTCTATGTGCTGGCGAATCACAATCATCCTTTTGTTTAAAACATGTGAGTGCCCTTCTCTTTCCTCAGGAGATCAGGGACAGGAATGTTGTCTCAGGTGTATGACAGGTATGAAAGCCTTCAGAGATTTATGGAAGGTGCACGAAAATAAGGCTAAGAGCACTGGAGCTCCCAGGGGTCCCTGATTTTTTCTCCCCAGCACTCAGTATATATCTGATCTTTCCTTCCCAGGGAGAAGTGGGCCAGCCTGGGCCCACTGGGCTTCGGGGACCAGTAGGAACTGGAGTCCCAGGTCCAAAGGTGAGTGTGTAGCAGACTTCCCTGCTTCCAAAGTGGTCACTGGTATGCTTGGTGGGGTTGGAGTGGGGTTGATTCATGTCTACGGGTGCCATGGCCCTTCTGAGGGCCATGTTTAGTTATGATGCTAGTGGAGTCCATGCTATTTGCCTATGTGTTCAAAGTAAATACGATCTGATATGGGGATGTGGTCTGTCCGCTAGCTCAGCTCTGGTCATGTCTCTGGGAAGAAGCAGCCTTTGTGCCTTGTCTTTTTCCCCAGGGCTTCAGTATCCAAGGCCTATCCTTGAACTTCAGTGTCCAAAGGGCTCTCCCAGGACTTTGGGGCTAGTGTCAGAGCACCTAACCTCATCAAGTCTGAAGGGTCTATCTCAGGATTTCTGTGTCAGAGGGGCCATCCCAGGACTTGTGTTTGAGCATCTCCTCCAGCATTTGCATATCTCAGGGTGTACCCCAGAGCTTCAGTGTCAGAGGTCCCCGCTACTCCTTGATGGCCTTACTACCAGCTTCCCTCCTGAGATCTGGAGTGTGTCCAAAGGCATCTTAGGCACAAGGGCCCTGGAAATGGCCTTATTTGTTATCCAAAGGCCGGTACTGATGGGCTTACTTGTATTTAGGCATTGTAAAACTTAAGTAGATTCAGGCCCAAGTACAGTAGGAGAAAATTACCATTTTCAAAGGATTTAGAGATGGAAGGACCTTAGATACCTTCTTATCCAGCACCCCCATTTTACAGAGAAACAAACTGAGGCCTGGAGTAGGGAAAGGGACTTTCCTAAGGTCACACAGCTAGTAGACAGCAGAGGAGATCTGAGCCTGGGTCTTCTGCCTTGTAATCCTCGTGCTCTCCCTATTAAACTATCCTGCTCGCTTTTAATGGCAGGGAGGGAGCAGCACCTGATGGACAGACAGGGGCTGATCTCATGGCAAGATGCATGGTTTGGATTCAGCTTTGTAGAAGGGATGGCACTGAGCCCAGGCCAAAGGGAAGATGGGATCATGGGCCTCTGATTAAGAAGTGAAAGTGGGCTCAGTTGGTCTCCTCTGACCTTCCCAACACCCCATGAGGGAGTGTTTCCACAATCTGGCTAGCAGCTTCTGTGGGGGTGTAAGATCCACCCACAGCCAGCACCCAGAAAGCTGCCAGCACGCTGCAAAAACACAGGTTCTTTTGATCTGCCTTAATAAGGAAAGCAAGGTTAAGGGGTTGGCAAGCTTACTTTAATTCAGCACACAAATATCATTCACTTAGTTCAGGGGAAAAAGCCAGCACCCTGAACTTCAGAGCAAAATACAAGTAAGTTACAAACATCAACAGACAGACCCAATACAATTCATAGTTACCAACATCTAGGTTCAGCCCGGGAGCTCAGAACAAGGGCTGGCCCAGAGTCACGTGTGCCACTATGGCTGCGGCAAAGATCTCCAAGGAAGAAGAGGCCAACCCCTGGCTTTTATATCTTTGTCAGCGTCAGGGGGAGTCACACATGCGACTCACCCACGTGACCTAAAATCATCACAAAGAGGTGGACTTAAATCCACATGGTCTAAGAGCCTCTGCTGTCCCAGACATGTGAACTAGGCCCTCCCTGGAGTTAGCCCCACCTTGGGCCCCACTTTAGTTGCCGATCCACACCCACATGGGTTTTACACCTAATAGAGGTTTGGGCCTGGGGCTTAGCACTTACTAAGACTCAATGAAATACACTGAATTACTCAGCAAAAACAAAAGCCAAACTCTTCTAGGGCACTTGTTGAACTAAGTGCTAAGGAGCCCGTTTTACTTACCAACACAGGCAGGCGGGGCAAAGATTCTGGGGCCCATCTTAGAGAAAGTGAGCCGTGTGCCCATGGTCCCACAGCTAAGGAACATCAGAGCCAGACCATGAACCCACTAAACCATCCACTCTTGGTGCATCCCTAGAGCCTGAAGGTCTGGAGACACCCCCCTCCCCTCCCCCAGGTGCAGGGCACTGAACTCTACCGAGGAGGAGCGACCCTCACACCCCTGGGGCTGGTGACTTGAGTCACAGGACTCACAATACCAGTGTACATTTCTCTAGCACTTTCAGATTTGGAAAGCACTTTCCACGGAAGTTCATCTGATCTTCCCAAGGGTTCTAGGAAGGAGACGTTATACTCCTCTCCACTTTACAGATGAGGAAACTGAACCCAGGAGGGATTGAAGGACTTTCCCAGGCCCGTGATGCCCAGGTTCACAGAGCTAAGAAGTGTTTAGGGCAGGATTTAAATTGATTCCACCCACAGCCGTCTGCCCACCACCCCACCCAGCTGCTTCATTCCATTGCCTATTAATGAGGAAGACATTGAGAGCCAGAGGGGCCATAGTCACCCACCACCACCCATTCCCCACTCCTGCCTATTTTACAGATGAGGATGAGGGGATCAAGAAACTTATTAAAGGTCACAAAATCTAGAACCAGGAAATTGGCAGGATCCCCAGAGGTCTTCTCGTCCACCTTGTGCCTAAAGAATTCCTTCTCCCACGTTCCAAACGGGCAGCCAGAATTTGATTGAAGACCTTGGCTGGGCGGGGTGAGCTGGTTTTAAGGGAGGAGGGAGGCCCTGGTGCACTGTGCCCGGGCTCCTACGCTGAGTGGGTCTCCTCTCTGGCCATCAGGAGCTAAAGGTGCAACTCTTTCCTTGCCCACTAGGGGGAGCCAGGGTCTGTGGGGCTGCCAGGGCAGCCAGGATCCCCAGGAGAAGATGGAGCCGGGGGCAAGAAGGTAACATTCTCTTTTCCTCAGTTTGTGGGAAGCAGCTCTGGAACCCCGGCCCCTTCCAGACCCCAGCAGGGATTCTCAATCAGCCAGCCAAAGGCAAACACCTTGGCCCAAAGAGAAGGTCCTTGAAGAGCTGAGCCCCACTGAAAGAGCCAGCAGGGTCGAGGTGAAGGTGGGGGAGTGCACCCCCAACTTTCTAAAGAGAGGGCACTATGGCATCAGGCACAAGATGGAGTCAAGGGCCAAGAGTATCTAATGAAGGCCATGAGACGAGGGCTCACACCAGGGAGGGCTAGAGCTTTTGTACTTTCTGGGGGCTCCGGTTTACACGATCTGTAGGGGAGGTGATTCCATGAGGTCAGAGATCTACAGCTGGTGGGGACCTCACAGGGCTTTAATCTAGCTATTCACTTGGCAAATGAGGAGGCTGAGCCCCAAAGAGGTTAAATATCTTCGTTAGTGGCACACGTGTGTAAGTAGCAAAGCTGGGACATGAACTGATTCAGGTTGTCTGACTCCAAGTAGCATGGGGGGAGGTGGAGGAGGAGGGAAGGAAGGAAGGAAAGAAGGAAGGGAGGAAGGAAGGAAGGAAGGAAAGAGGGGAGAGAGAGAGAGAAAGAGAGAGAGAGAGAGAGAGAGAGAGAGAGAGAGAGAGAGAGAGAGAGAGAGAGAGAGAGAAAGGAAAGAAAAGAGGAGAAATATAGTGAGGGGAAGGAGGAGGCATAACAGGCAGAAGGAAGGACTGACCAGCACCCAGCCCATCACTGGAAATTGGTAAAGAAAGCCATCGCTGAGTAAGTTCAGGATTTCTTAGACTATTTCCCAATGTCCACATTTCCTTGGTCACAGTACAGCTTCCTCTGCTCTTTGGAATCTTCTGATCCTGCCTGGTCCTTGGCCATTGGTTACTTCACTTTGACCAGATTTGTGAATTTTCCCAAATTCTGCTCAGTCCTGGAGTGAAGGGTTGGCCTAGGCCACCCATCGGTAAGGGATGGTGATGGGGCCCCTGGGCAGCAGAGTCAGCCATTGATGCCAATGTCTTTACCTCTAGGGGGAAGCTGGACTTCCAGGGGCAAGAGGCCCAGAAGGAGCCCCTGGCAAAGGACAGCCTGGCCCAAAGGTATCCATGGGAAGTGTGCTGTTCAGGGTTAATTTGAGTGGTCCTCTTGTTGGCTACAGTGAGTGTTGTGGAGGGAGGAGTTAGAAAGAGCCACAATCACCCCTTCTTTGTCCCTTCCCTTCAATGGTGCAGATTGCCCCTATCCCTGGGCCTGCCTTCCCTGGCCTTTGTCCATGTTGTCTCAGGAATCCTCCCAAAGTGCTGGAGGTCTTCCAGGATGGTCTCAACATCACGAGATTGCTGGGTGACCTTTCCTGGTAACATCTTGCCCATTTACAGCTTTTACCCCACTTCATGTGTGATTCTCCATAGATAACAGGCCACATCTTTCCGTGCCCACTGGCCATCGCCCTTCAGCTGGTCTGGAGCTCACGTGCCCCTCAGTCCTTCAGGGGCTGCCCAGCACTGAGCATCTCTGGAGAGTAGAGGTATAAAGAATATGGGCCTTGGGCTCAGGGAACAACTAGGGATTGTTGAAAGTACTGCTTGAGGCCCCAGAGCAATCCAGCTCCCTCTCCTGACCCTGCTCAGGTCTGGGCCCCATTCATTGCCCATCAGCAGCTCCTGTCTGAGATATCTACATATCTCCAATAAGCCAGGACAGATGATCTCTGCAGATCTTGGTTGTGTCTGTACTGTCTACCAATCTATGTATCTTTATCAATTGTCTATATATCATCCATCCATGTATTTATCTAACCATCCTTCCATCCATCCATCCATCCAACCAACCATCCATCCACCTATCTATCCATCTATTCATATATTTGTCCCTCCATCTATCCATGAATCCATTCATCTACCTATCTATCCATCTATTTACCCATCCATCTGTGCATCCATTCATCTATCCATCCATCTATCTATATTACCATCTCTCTTCTTATCTATCTCTCTTTACCTTTCTCTATTCTCTTTCTATCTTTCTCTTATAAGGGGTAAAAAGACTGGAAAAGTAGGAGGTAGGGAGGTGGTGAAGGGCTTTGAATGCCAGAGGACTGTGTATGTGATTCTGGGGTTGAGGACTCATTGGAATGGACTGATTAGGGAGGTTGCCTGGTTGTTGTTGTTGAGTCACTTCAGTCCTGCTTGACTCTTGGTGGACCTATTTGGGGTTTTCTTGGCAAAGATCCTGGAGTGACTTGCCATTTCCTTCTCCAGCTCATTTTATAGATGAGAAACTGAGGGAAACAGGGTGAAGCGACTTGGCCAGGGTAACCTAGCTAGTAAGTGTCTGGGGCTGGATTTGAACTCGAGTCTTGTTGCCTCTAAGCCCAGCACTCAGTGCATAGCCCCGCCTCGCTGCCCTGGTCACATGGTCACTTTGACAACTGAGTGGAGGGTGATTGGAGGGGGCAGAGGCCAGATGCCTGAAAACCAGTCATTTCTCCGCGGATGTCCTTGGTCACTGGCCGTTCACACTTTTCATCCTTGTATTTTCAGGGTGACGAGGGGAAGAAGGGGAGCAAGGGCAATGCGGGGCAGAAGGGCGTGGCAGGTCCAGAGGGTCCGAAGGTAAGTGTTGGGTGCTTCAGGCAGGGCTCAGGCTCCTTTACAGCCGGGGCAGAAGAGACATCCCCTCTTGACTCCCCGCGAGGGAGATGGCGCCGGCATGGCTCTCCCCATTGGACAGATGACCAAACTGAGGCTGGAAGGCAGAGCAGCTTGCCCAGGTCACACAGCACTCCAAGGGCCGAGGCCGGGATGCGTCTCCCGATCCCACGCTCCGAGTCTCCAACCAGGCTGACGGACTGGGGCACAAGAGGAAACTCGATCTGCAGTCGGTCACTGGTCCCCTCGGGAAGTGCATACGGGCTCCTCACTGGGCACCGAAGGTGACCTCCCTAATCAGTCTGTTCCAATGAGTCCTCATCCCCAGAATCACATTCACAGTCCTCTGGCATTCAAAGCCACTCCACCACCACTGAAGACCACACAGATGCTGGCCATCCTCCCCTCACTGGGGAAAACAGAATTAAATACAAACTATTGTCTGGACTGGGGGAGCAGGGGAGGTCTCTGGCTGCTGCAGAGCCTGAGCTGTGCCTAGAGCTGGAGGGGCGTGGGTGGGGGGGAATTCCAGGAGGCAGAGATCACAGGGAGAGGGGAGCATCAGGAGGGATGGTCTGTAATAGTCTGAGAGGAGGGAGATGGAATGGTCGGCTGCCTTGGCTGGAGTGGCTGAAGTGTCTAGTGTGAAATCTCTCCAGATTTGTTTAACAAGCATGGAAGCCAGACTACAAACCCTGCCGAAAGTCAGGCCCAGCGGACCTGTCTAAGCTTAGGGATCCTTGAGCCGCCAGCTGCTGCCCACCTGCCTCTCCAGCTGTACAAATGAGCCCCAAGCAGGACCTGGATTTTAAAGGCAGAATTACACAAGTGGGTGTGGGGGCATGAGTGGCCACTCTCTCTGACGACCTGTTCCAAAGCCAAAGCTAATGCAGATGCCTGGGGCAGATTCCATTGGCCAGCCTCAGAGATTAGCGGGTACAGGTTGCCCTTGCCCTTGGGGCGGCCTGCCCCCACCATGTTGGTGCTCAGAGACAAAGCCCCCAACAGTCTATACATCTCAGTCCTGTCAGTGGATGGGAGTTTTCCAAGCCTCCAGAGCTGATGATATGCCAGGATAGAGAATTACCATAGGCTCAGCTACTTCTGTGGCCCTGCCCAAACCACGTTTGAAAAATGGAAGTGTCCAAAGCTCCATTTACTCTATGGCATCAGCCTGGATGTCTCTGACTTCACCACCTGATAATTCGGCTGGAATTACCTCATCTGACAAAAGGAGCTGCCCTCTGCCTCATGGTTAAGTGGGCAAGTCATCTGTCGCCTTTGCCAAGCTCACACCTGTAAAGTGGCTTGGGTGCCCCCAGATGTTGGGCACCTGCCTCCTTCTCACTGCTGGGCCATGGTTCAGCGTGGGCAGATGGGATTGATGCTCAGGGTAGAGCTGTTTTCAGACCTTCTCTGGCAGCCTAGACAGTCAGGGAGATAGAGCTGTTACCTGTCAAGCAGGGTTGGCCCAGGCCATAGAAGGACAGGCTTGGACCAGTCAGGGGCCTCCAGGGAGTCACTCCTTGGGGAACAAGACTGAGCTGGCATTCTCTGAAAACACTGAGCAGCAGCAGGAAGGTGGGGAGGCAGCCTAAGCCAAAGAACACATGCCTGTGGTGGGCCAGAGCTTTATCGAGGCTGGCTCTGGCCCCTCAGTGACCTGCAGTAGAATCTTTAGGGTCTGTTGGGAGGGGTCCCTTGGGCTGAGCCAGTTTGGGATCTGTCCCTGGTCTTCCAGATGAGATTATACCTGACAGTGCCAAGAAGCTCCCCAGGTGGAGGCAGAATGGGATTATGCCCCCACCCGTGGGCACATATAGGCAGTGTGTATTGTGACCAACCTTCTCTAATCTGAGTGCCACTGAATGGCAGAGCACCTTAGTGCTCATTTAGTCCAACCCTCTTTTACAGAAGAAGGAACAGGCTCAGAATGTTGAAATGACTTATCCAGGGTCACCTGGCTCCACCAGACAGACCCTGCCCAGCCTCTGGCCCTGGAAGAGCAGAAGCGGCCCGCATCTGACAGCTACAATTCTCTTCCTGTGGGTTTCCTTGGCTGACCTCTCCAGGTGTCCCTGGTGGTCAGTCAGCCACTTTAGCCTGACAAGGCTCAGACCGAGTCTTATGTCCTCCTTTTTTTCCAGCACAGTGAATCAGGAGGACCAGCCTTGATGGCCTCTGAGGTCCTTTCTAGATGTAGACCAGGGGTGGGGCCCCCTAGGTTCTCAAGTGCAGCCCTTTGACTGAATCCAAACTTCATAGAACAAATCCCCTTCATAAAAGGATTTGTTCTGTAAAACTTGGACTCAGACAAAAGGCTGTACCTGAGGACTTAGAAGACTGACTGTGGCCTCCAGTCTGCAGGTTCCCCAGGACTAGGCCCTCAGGACTTTTTCCAGATCGTTGTTAAAGAATGTCATCTTTTGGTTTTCTCCCTCTCAGGGTGAGCCTGGTGTCATGGGGCCCTTCGGCATGCCTGGGGCATCAATTCAAGGACCTCCTGGGCCAAAGGTACAGACATTCTCCTGGTTGTTTGAGGTGAAAGGGGGTCTGAGCTCTTTGGGAGGAAGAGGCTAGCCGAGGGCTGCCCCCAGCTACAGGCTGGCCTGAGGAGACCTAGAGGCGATGGGGAGTGTGCCTGCATCATGGCCTCTCTCTCACTCTGGATCTCGAGGTTCTCCCCACTGGGATGACAGCCTGGGGATCTTCCAGGGGATCGGGCACTCACCATGGCCATTTCTAAGACTGTGAAGATGGGTGACTTTTCCCCCTAATGCCTGGGGCAAGGGATGATGCTGTAAGCTCCATCCATGGCTCTTTATGAGCCCGCAGAAGACAGATGTGGGAGGAAGGGGCCCCAGTCCTCTGGCAGTTCATCAGGCCTGGGGAGGCAGGAGCGGAAGCATCGGCAGCCCCATTTCTAGAGTGAGAAACAGGCCCAGAAAGGGCTTGCGCTTGCTTTGGTCATATGGCCCATTAAGTCTGGGCCTGGAGCGCAGGCCTCCTGGTCCCCGGCTCAGGCCTTGCTCCGTAGCCCCATTCAGTCTTTCCTAAGCCCGTGGATAGATGCCTCTCGCTTTGCACCTGGCCTTCCTAGGCTGTGGCAGCCCCTCAGCCCTGCCCAGGCTTGCGGCCTCAGAGGACGTGACCCTGCCGTCTTCCCTGGTGACTGGACGCCTGGGTAGTGAATAACGGGATATGTTTGTGTGTGCAGGGAGACAGAGGAGAGATCGGGAGGCCAGGCTTCAAAGGAGAACCCGGACTTTCCATCCGAGGCCCCAAGGTACCGTTCGGCCCCGTTGCCTCCTCCTCCCTCCAACTCCTAGTTCTAGGCACAAGGGCTCATCCGTCCTCACTCCCGTGCTGTGCTGGGGGGAACGGTGGAGAGAGCAGTTAGGAAGACCTGAGTTCAAATCCTATCCCAGATGCTCGCTGCGTGACCCTGGATAAGGCGCTTTACCTCTGCCTCATCAGCACAGCACGTGCCTCCCAGAGCTGTGAGAACAAAAGGGGACAATCGTTTCGAAGCTCTGTAGCAATGCTCTTACTGCTAGGCCTGGCACTGCCGTGGTCGCTGCTCCCCAGGCTGAAACAGAAAGTGGAATTCCTAATGCTTGGCACCTTTAGTGGAGCTTAATCATGGTAATTAACTTTCCTATAGCACTTTCAGGTTTGCAAAACACTTGACAAATGTTATTTGGTCCTCCGCAATCCCATGAGGTTGTTCAGTCATGTCTGCCTCTCCATGACCCCATTTGGGGTTTTCTTGACAGAGATACTGGGGGGAGGGATTTGCCATTTCCTTCTCCAGCTCATTTTACGGATGACGAAATGGAGGCACGCAGGGTGAAATGACTTATCCAGGGTCACACAGCTAGGAAATTTCTGAGGCTGGATTTGAACTCAGAAAGAGGAGTCTTCCTGACTCCAAGCCCACTGCTCTAGCACTGAGCCACTTCTATGAGTAGGCACTATTATTTGTTAGTCTCGTAGATGGGGATATTGAAGCTGAGAGAGGATGAGTGAAGTCACATAAGGAGAGTAGGAAGTGGTCAGATGGGCTTCTCTTTGCCTTCCCTTCCCCCTGGCTCCCATTTTGTAATGTAGAGATCCATGTTCCAGCAATGGTCCCTGTCTTCTGCCTTTGCTAATGTCTAATGCAAAGGGACCAGCTGGTAAGACGTGGGGGGAAGGATCCCTGGCCCCTGCTGGCCCCTGTCTCCCAGCCAGAGGCTCTGGGCAAGCCTGGCTGCAGCGCTGGCCCTGGCCCCTTCACCAGAGACTTTTCTGCCCAAGTATCACACCGCGCATCACAGTTTTGTATCAGCCCATCTGTTTGAGCCTGGCTAGGGTTTTTCCTGTGCTGCAGATAGGGGCTACGCAGACCACGGCCGATTCTGGAAGGGGCCTCGTACCGACCCCATGGTCACCTGTGCCTCAGAAGCTCTGGGTTTTTCCTCATCCTTTTCTCTTGCTTGGAAGTTCCTAGACTTTAGAATTTCTAAGATCTTCAGCAGCTCAGAATTTCTCATCTCTACGTTCCAGACCAGGCTAGGCTTGGACAGGAAAAGCTGGGAGTCCTGGCGGCCAGCTCCCTTTACTCTCCCCCGCTCTCTGGGCAGTATTTATGTTCTGGTTCATGTCCATTTTGGTTCCTGTCCCATTTACTCCAAAGGAGCACATTTGTGGCCTGGGGTCATCTCCAGGAGGCCCATTGACTCAGCCTTGGGAGCATTTCCTGCCCATTATTCTCTGGGGTAGAATCTGACAAGACTATCTGGAGCTCAGGGTTGTCCTAAAGTCCTGTTGATAATGGTATCACTAATTGGGTGTTTGCTCTTGGTTCTCCCCAGGGTGTCCAAGGTCCTCAAGGCCCCGAGGGGGCTCCAGGCCCCAAAGGCGATGGCTATCCTGGAGCAGCTGTAAGTGTGCATGCTCCTTTTCATTCCATTCTGAGAGGTGAGGGGGGCCTCTGGCTGAAGGATTAATGCGAAGTGAAGTGGATTCTTGGCGGCTTGAGGTCTGCAGGGTCTTATGGTTAAAGGCAAAGTGGGCACATGGAAGAACTAAGGGGGCAGGACACTGTAACTGGAGGATGCGCCTTTCTGAGTGGGCTGGGCCCAAAGGGATCTAGATCCTTGGATGACTCCTTGAGCCCCTGGGGGGAGCTCTGCCTCCTTCCTAGCCCCACTGGAGGGAGCTCTGCCTTCATCCCAGCCCCTCTACAGCTCATGCTAGAGATTCTTGCCCATTATAGCATCCAAAGAGAAGATATGGCCTGGTAGCTCTCAGCGGAAACCCTCCAGGCCACCTCTTATTAACCCACTGAGGGCGTGTCAATGAATCAACAGGTGTTGCTGATGCCCTTACTCTGGTCTGCCCAGAACCACCAGGACAGACCTTGTGTCCCCTGGGTCATCATTTCTTGTATTTGACTGAGAGGTTGCAACAGACCACTCCTTGGAATTCCTCGGGCTTCTGGGGACCCCTGGCCCTTCCTTTGGGCTCTCCAGGTGGGCTCTGTGCATCCCTCCACCTGGCTCTGAGGACAGTCTGGTCCTGCCTCCATGTCCCCAGTCCTAAGCACAATGCCAGGCACATGGCAGGTGCTGAATGCATGCTTGGTACATTGAGGTGAGGCAGGACTCCATAGGAAAGGGTGTGTGGGGTGGATCCCCCTGCTGTGGATGCACACAGGAACCAGGAGATGTCTCTGACCCAGCCACCAGCAGGAGAACCTGCCTCTGGCTTTGTGCAGTGCAGTGTGGGAGGGGACATCATTCTTTTTGTCCTTGTTTCATGTCAGGGACCTCGAGGACTCCCAGGACCCCCCGGACCCATGGGCTTACGGGGCATCGGAGACACTGGAGCAAAGGTGAGGGAAGCAGCAGCCCAGCCACGCAAAGGATCCTAACAAAGTCTCTTGCTTTGTGGCTGGCAGATGGATAACATTCCCAGGGCTTCCCGGCATCCATGGACATCTGCCTTTTTGGCCACAGGGCACCTCTCCGGGGTCCTGTGGGTCGCTTGTCCCTGTTCCCCAATTGCCCCCCAGAGGCTCTGCACCATGGGCTGGGTCTCAGGTCCTAGATGGTCCAGGTACCCATGTGGTGCATGGTCTCTACCTCCACTACGCCTTACCCTGGTTACGTGACCGTCCCATGGCCTCCTCGTGGGATGCCAGCCTTTCTGTTTCCCCTCAACTTAGCCTTTCCTCACCTGCCTGGGAGGCTGGCCTGTCCATTCGCCGCACTTGTGGCTCTCGGCAGGGGATGTCTGAGGCTGAGGTGTGTGCTGGAGAGAGCTGCAGAGTCAGGACTGTATGTGATCAGGCGATGTTTTCATGGAGAGGATTATCAAGGCGATCACTGCCTCCAGCAAAGGCTTCGGTGGCCCCTTGGCAGCAGATTGAATGTATTTTAAAGCTGAGCCCTGAGGCAGTCACATCACAAGCTTGGTGTTCAGACATTCAGCTGTGTCCGACTCTTCAGGACCCTGTATGAGGTTTTCTTGGCAAAGATACTGGAACGGCTCGCCATTTCCTGCTCCAGAGGATTAAGGCAAACAGAGGTGAAGTTACCCAGGGTAGCAAAGCTAGTAAGTGTCTGAGGTGGGATTTGAACTCAGATTTCCTGTCTCCAGGCTCAGCGCTCTAGCCACTGAGCCACCTGGCTGCCTACCCTAGGATTAGGGAGTGATGAGTTCCACACCTGAAGCCTAGCCTTCTCTCAGCCATCCCATGCATTAATCTTCACTCACGTTTGTACAAGAAAATTGAGAAAATGTTTCCTTAAATAAGCACTGCCCCCCTTGCTGTTTCTTCCTGCCTTGCCACTAGCCAAGGCTTCTCTGTGTGGGACTTGTCTTTGTCAGGAGAGAGGGGAGATTCCTTTCCCAGAGCCAGTGGAGGAGGGAGGGAGGGAACAGCCAGCATTCACCCCTCTTCTTCATGTCATAGCCTTTCACTACCCTAATATTGCCCCAGCCGAGCAGGGAGATGCCAGTGGGGTGAGCTGAGGTGGCAACAAGTGCTGGTCTTTCTTTTCCTGGACTAGACTAGTCAGGTTATTTTTGAACTGGTTCAAGGGCCAGTTGCAAGGAGCAAACCGGTCCAACATTCATCCCTCAAGAAACTGGAGCAGAGACACAGGCAGGGGCAGGCAGGCTACGGGGGCAGACATCTGTGCTCTGTCCATCTGTCTCTGTTTCTGTCTATCCATCTGCCTGTCTGTCTCTCTCTACTATCATCAGTACTATTTTTACATTGATCCTTCTGATTATGATTTTATTTGTGTCCCTGGAAGGATCCACTCTGCCTCCCCAAGGTGACCTTCTGGAGCGATGGCAAATGTGGCCATCACAAAGAACAGCTCCCTCGTCCTCCCATAGACTCTCCTGGCAGTGCAGCTCCCAAGCTTGTCCTGCGGCAACTTCAGGCCCCAATTGTGACATGTCCAGTTCCTTCCTCCCTCCCACTTTATCTACTTCTCTAAGCTCCCACGGCGCACAGCTTGTCCCCGTAAGTTCTCTGATAGAGGAAGCTGTTACCTCGGAGGATGAGCAGCTGCTAGCACACTCCTAATTATCTATGACCCAGATGACTCTTTGGAAGGAGGCTTCTTTTCCTCTGGGAGATTCTTCTCCTCTGCATTCTCTGGGTGCTAATCTAGACGTCACGTACTATGATGTCACTCTTTCCAAAAAAAATAAAACACACCAAGGATCGAACTCATTCAGAGCACAAGACGGCTGAATAGCGCCCCGAGGGATCCAAACTGTCTTTGAGCATTTGTCATCAAAGTTTGGACCTGAAAAGGACCCGTGACATTATCTATTCAATTCCTTCAGCTTTACAGTTGGAGAAACTGAGCCTGAAAGATGCCAACCTTTCATTTCAGCAAAGAACTTTCTAATATTTTAATCAATCTCTTATTTTTAAACACTAGTCATTCCCAACATGCCCTTTTCCAGTGAATGAACCCTCTCATAACAAAGAAAAGCAAGTTAGAGTTGATAGATGTAACACCTATAGGGGAAGCAGGCCCTCATCCTAGATTCTTCAGGATGGTCCTGGCTTCAAGAAAAGGATGCACTCTTTTAACCAGGCCTTGAAAAGGAACAGCTTTTGTTAACCCAGGTGTCTCTATTTGAGATTTCGAAAGATATGGCTGGAATAACTCAAGAGACACAGATACAGACGCAGGAACAGATGCAGACACAGACGTGGGCCTAGACCCTGGGCATAGACAATGAGAGTAAATCCTGGGCCGCTAATTGCCTTCCCGCCATGCCTGCTTGGTGGAGGTCCCTCAGACCTCTGGTTAGGTTCTCTCTTTCCATTTACTCTTTTACACTTCAAAAAAAGTTAAAATTTTAGCTAAAATTATAAACCAAAGCAAAAATTCCTGATGTCCAAAGAAATTCCAAAGGAAAGAGAATGAAGAGAAAACTGAGCACGCTCAAACATTTGAACAGGGTAGAGATGTGTGGTTTGTTTATTTAGCAATGTGGCCCACAGGCATCCATTGGAATGCAAGCCAGTAGGACGTGACTTTCAGCACCATTATTCTGAACATTCTCCAGCTCATGAATGGACTCCTCTGTTCTTGGGGGTGTCTATAATAGCTTACATACGTGCACAAACCAGCAGAAGTGGGAAAACAGAGGCCTGATTCACCCAGGATATATGGCAGGAATTCCACGTGGATTTCAAAAGTCAATAGACAAGAGTGATGTTCTGTCCTCTGTTTGAAGTGATGTGCCCATCTGTCTATCTAGGAGATAGAGGTGATCTTCCTGGGCTAGAATGCATCAAATGCAGCAGACGGGAGCTCCACCCATGGGGCAGGGCACAGCCCATCCAAAGAATCCAAAAGGGAGCCTGCCCAGTAGGATGGGGGCCTCTCCAATCTCTGGATATTGCCTGTAATTGGATCTTACTGCTGATTCAAGTCAATTCAAGCCAAAAAACCACTTAATAGACACCACTGGAAATAAAAATACAAACATGAGACAGTCCCTGCCTTCAAGGACCTATGTTCTCTTAGTGGGGCTGGCTCAGAACAGGGCCAGGGTGGTGCCACTGTGACCCCAAGAGAGGCTACAGGATTCAGCCTCCAGCTACAGGACAGGGCTGTGATGCTGACATTCTGGCCCCAGGGCTGGGCTCCAGGATTCAGGCTCTGCTTAGAACCAGGGTAGGCCAGAAGGGGAGATACTGTTTCTCTGACTCTATAACCGATCCCTAGACTCGGTTGCTGGATGTAGACCAGGGGCGAGCAGGCAGCTCTGACACTCTAGACCTATAGATCCTTCCAGCTTGAAGACAGAGGCTGGGCCAGCAACTGTCTGCTGAAGCTGAACCCAGGGACAATTCTGCATAGTTGTTGCCTACACCCCAATTAGGACCCGAGGCCTGAAAAGTCCAGGAGGGCAATAATCAGACTGCCCTTGGTCAGATCACTGAGGATGTGCTGAAAGCTCGCAGCCACCTTGCCCACACCAGCCCTCAGATCCCTGAAGGGCATAGGAGATGATTCCTGAAAGATAAGCCAAGGCTGTGATAATCCCATCAGAAGTGTGCAGAACCTGGCCCTAGTAAAAGTCCCAGTCTGATAAATGAAGATGTTTTATGGCGTCAGGGATGCCCAAGGCAGAAACCTCAAGGAAGAGAATACCTCTAAGATGCTGACCAGCAAAGTCTCAAAGAAAAACATAGTTAACTGACAAGATGAATTTAAATTCCTGGAAGAAATGAAGTAGCAGATTTTTAAAGAGTCAAAATAATGTTACAGGTGAAATGAGAACAACGTAGGAAAGAATCAGAAAAGAAATCAGAGCTCTGGATATAAGACTTGGCCAAAGAATTGGGAGCTTGAGCGAAGCTCCAAACCTTACCAGCTGACCCAACAGAGAATGGCTACATCAGACCACGAGAAACAGGGAAACCAGCAAGAGAGTAAGAACAGCATTTACAGTGCCCAGGGCCAGGCGCAGTGCCAAAACACTTCGCAATTATTATCGTTCTGGACCCTCACAACAACCCAGGCAAGGAGGAGGAACGATCATCTCCACTGTACGGTTGAGGAAACCAAGGCAAATACAAGTGGGTGACTTGCCCAGGGTCCCAAATCTAGTGAGTGTCTGAGGCCACATTCGAACTCAGGTCTTCCCGAATCCAGAGATGGCGCTCTCTTCGCTGTGACGCCGGCTGCCCTAATCAAAATCAAAAGACTGGAAAAAAAACACGAAGAGAGTGGAAGGGATCTCATATGGAAGACGACTGACCCGGAAAACAGCTCGAGAAGAAATGGCTGCCTGCCTGCAGATCTCTGCCGACGCTGGACGTTCTCTCTGGCCCTCCCTCCTCCCGCCCCCCCTCCCAGCTTCTCTGAGTCCCCTAATCTTGGCGCTTTCCCTCCGAGAAGATCTCTGGCGGGGGTTTGTCCCACCGGCGGCTTGTCGATGCTCTGCCTCCCCCACTAGACTCGAAGCTTCCTGACAGCAGGGACTCGCTTTTGCCTTCCTTTGAGCGCTCGCAGGTAGCACGATGTCCGACACAAGAGCAACCCGATCGATGCGCGTCTCCTCGGCTGAGCTAGTAGGAGACAAGCCTGGGACTCTGGTGCAGTAGAAGGAGTCCCACCTTTGGAGTCCAAGGCCGTGGGTTCCAGTCTCGCTTCTGCTGCTGACTGTATGATCTTAGACAAACCCATCCACCGCTCTGAGTTTCAGGCTCCTCCTCTGTGAAGTGAGCCAGGTCCCTCATAGCTCTCCACTTGTGGTTCCTGCTTAGCCAATGTCCAGTCTCACCTGTCTGATGCGCTGGGGACAAGATTGGAGTCCCAGCGACTTCATCGTTGCCTCGGACCAGTATTCCACTGGACGACGGTGGCCCCATAACCTTGTCATGCCACGGAGCTTCGTGAACAGGCTCGGGAGTCTGTCAAACATGATGGGGCTGGTCAAGGGGGGAGGCAATTAGGGAAGGTAAGAGACCAAGAAAAAGGTCCACCTGACACTCCAGCCCAGCCCTCATTTCGGGCTAGGATTGGAGGGGCGGGTGTGTGAGAGAGCAGTTGGCCTCCACCTACCCGTCATTCCTACTACCTCTTGCCCATGGTCCAGCCTGCAGCACTCCCTGATAAAGGGCAGGAGACTCCTTTCGGAGCCCCGCGTCCAGCGACCGATGGTTGTCTGCATTCCCCTCCTTTTCTGCCCGCTCCTAGTCCCCAGGCGGCCGTCTGCCTGGTGCGCACGGGGAGGATCACATCCAGGAGGCTGAGGAAGGGCATGCAGAGGATGTACAAGATGGGATCTCAAAGTGCTTTCTGTCCCCAAATAGAGCATGAGCCTGTACCAACAACAAGAACAAAGCTGTTTAACTTGGGCTAGCTCAGGCCGTGCTTTGTTTGGATGGTGTAAAAGTGACGAGGATGCTCTGTAACCGTATTGGGGGTGACTGCTAAGTGGGCAGGGGTCAGGTTGGTTGGATTGGGCATGGAGACAGATGTGTAATGGACCAACGACCCAAGCTGTCAGGGCTCGGACAACCAGCCTGGGCCAGGCCTCGAAGCTGGACAAAGCCTCAGCCCGAGGGCTTAAAAATGCCCGAAGTAAGTGCTGTGATATAAATTTGGTGTCTTTGTCAGGAGATACACAAATATAATTTAACAATCTCTCTGTACTCGGTGTCTTTCCAGGGAGAACCTGGTGTGAGAGGCCCTCCCGGACCCTCTGGACCTCGGGGCATAGGAAGCCAGGGACCGAAGGTCAGTGTTTGGGAGATCTGGGCGCTGTCTGGAAATCTGTCCGGCGGGGGAAGGAAGAGTAGTTTGGACTTGCCCCAGGGCACTTTACTCCCGCCTTGGGTCTTTGTTTGTTGATTCTTGGAGAAAGTGGTCTTGAAGATTCTTCCCCGACAGCCTCCTCCCCCCAGGAGCTTTAATGAATTGATACAAAGAACTCAGGGAGCCCAGGCCCCTTTAAGCAAATTGTTGTAGTGGGGAAGATGCTGTCAAAATGATGCCTTCTTTGGCTAGATTTGGTTTCTAAGGCAACTGCTGAGGTCTCCTGGAGGAAGCAGGAAGAGGAAGGAGCCTCTTGGGCTGCCAGAGATGCCCTGCATTGGTCTCCACTGGGGAGCAGCCAGAGATGCTCAGCCCAGATGGCTCTTGGCAAAGGACAGTGCAGTTAGCCCATCACACTGACCCCAGAGGTGGTCAGTCCTGCAGCCCCCCCCCACCAAACAGGGATAGGGGGGAGGGTACAGACAGACAGATGGAGAGCCAGGGGAGAGACAGAGATATAGAGAAAGAAACAGAGACCAAGAGAGACAGAGACAGAGAGACAGAGAGAGGGACAAAGAGAGAGACACACACACAGAGAAATGGGGACAGAGAAAGAGATAAGAGACAGAGAGAGACAAAAAGACACACACACACACTCAGAGAGATAGAGAGAGAGAAAGATGGGAGAAACAGAAGCAGAGAGAGACGGGAGAAACAGAAGCAGAGAGAGACAGAGACGGAGAGAGAGAAACACAGACACAGGAGAGGTTCAGAAAGCAGGGGAGGAAGGGGAATGGAGACATGGGGGAGGGGAGCTCTGTTTTCTTCCCTTCCCTCGGCTCCTTCTCCACCAAACCTGTGCTGGACAGGATCAGGCTATATCTGGCTTGTCATAAGAAACTGTCCGTGAGCTGATGGCAGCAGTGCTGGGGACAACTGTAAAGACTCCTCTCCTTCCCTCCCCCTCCCCCAAAGCCAAACGGCTGAGGGGTGGGGGTGGGGTTCTTATTCTGAAGAAGCAGAACAAGGAAAGGTGTGAGGGTGTGAGTGTGTGCCCGTGTGCACACCTGTGTGTGTGAATAGCCAAGTAGCCTCACATGTCAAGAACACACACTCTGGTGAGAAAATCCAGACAAAGGGGAGCTCAGTGCACAGTGAGAGCTGCCCCCAGGGACACAGATGCCTCAGGTTGTTGGAGTGAGCTCCCCATCCCCATGCTGAATGTTTGTCATGTGCAGGAAGGCCTCAAGGGCCTGCCTTGAAGGCCCCTTCTCCCTCAGAGATGCTGTGATGCTGCTGCATTCTCTCTGATATCTGGGCCAAGCCTGTCCCTCTGCCCATCCATAGCCCCTTCCCTGCTCCTCCTATGTCAGGTCTTCAAGGAAGGACTCGAAGCCAGCCACCAGGCCTCTGCCTCAGCCTTCCCTTTTCCAGGCTAAACATCCCCAGCGCCCTCACCAGATCGTTCTCTAGCATGGGAGTGTTTGGGGGGGCGGGGTATGGAGGGAGAGTGAGTCTCCTGTTAAAATAGAAATCCCCCCTCCTGCCAAGTTAGGCTTCATCAATCTCTTATTAGTGTGAATAAGCCTCTCCTGAGGGCAGCCCCTTTTAGGGGAAGGGGAGAATGTGAGGGTCCTCATGTCCAGCACAGTCTCACAGGGTGAGAAGTGCTGCAAAGGGAGGCTGAGGGCAGGGTCTTGCCTCCTTCTCCGTGTTCCTTGGCTTGTCCTCATCAGAGCCAAGGATGGTGTTGGGGGGGATGGGGGTCAGAGGCCAACATGTTTCTTGATCTCTTATCCTTTCTTTTTAACAGGGTGCCCTCGGGCAGAAAGGTCTGCCTGGGCCTCCGGGCCCCCCAGGCTATGGCACACAGGGTGTAAAGGTGAGTGAGCTGGGCATGCCTCCTGACTGGGCACTTTCCCAGGGCCCAAGGAGATGAGGATGGAGGCTGCAGGGCCCTCAGCAGGACTGGGGCACCCTGGCTTGGAAAGGAAACACCAGTTTTAGGTGGGACACAAGCTGCTTAGTGGATGATCCAACCCAAAGCTTGTGAGAGGTTCCAGGTTGTGGCCCCATGTATCCTGGCCCCCTGAGCTCATGCTAAGGAAGCCTGCCTTGGAATCAGATCCTCAAATGGCCTAGTTGACCCCCCCCCACCAGCCCCTGCCGGCTGATCTCAGTATCTGGGGCCTTTTCAGTCACTGAGGCCTGTAGAACCCTGGCGGAGGTGACAGCTCTTGACAGTGGCTCCCATTTTATGGGGAGGGTCTTAAGACAGTTATTCATGTTCTAAAGATCAAATACTTAGCCTGGAAACATTTAAATGAGAGGGGAATGTGTCCCCCTACCCCCACCCCGCCAAAGCTGAGTGACCTGACTTCTTGTCTAAATCAATTTAGCAAATTTTGATGGAGAAACCACCATGAACAAGACACAATGAAGGTCTCACAGGACAAAGGTGTACAAAACACCCTGTTCTTGGAGAGTTAAAATTTATCTGACTGTGGAAGGGATAAACCCAGGGAAAGAGAAACTTTACCTACTATGTGTGAGCCAGACAGAGAGACAGAGGGAAAGACAGAGAAAGAGAGATAGATAGACAGACAGAGAGACAGAGAGATAGAGAGACAAATGGAGAGGCAGAGATAGACAGGTGGAGAGACAGAGAAAAAGATGGAGGGACAGATAGAGAGACAGATGGAGAGACAGAGATAGGCAGAGAGACAGAGATAGAAGAACAGACAGAGAGATGGAGAGCCAGACAGAGGACCATGCTCTGACCAAGGATGCTACCCAGTGGGAAATATGGCTGTGGTCACGTGTGGCTCCAGGACTCATCTGTTGCATGTAGGCACTGGTTCAGAGTTTGCGTCTTTCTTTGCTCTCAGGCCTTACTTGGTACAGTGTGAGGTATCCAGGTGGTGATCTATAAATGCTTGTTGACTGACTGACTTATTGATGGTTCCAGCTTTCTCCTCCCTAGGACGTTGCTCCTTCAGTGATCCCCCTACTTTCTCCACAAGCCCAGCCTATGGCCCTGATGTTGAGCTCTCTCTGACGCTCATAAACCCTTCCCTGGACCCTGTGACTCTACAGTCTTGGTTCTTCCTCAGCCTCTGAGGCTGATGTCATCCTTCTCCCCTCCACACTTTCATCCTTACTAACATTTATACAGCACTGACTGTGTGCCAAGCATGTGCTGAGAGACTCCTGATTACTATTTCATTGGCTCCTTAGCTCCCTCCCCGCTGCCTCTCACCCAGGGCCTTCTCAGAGGTCGGCCCTCCCCCCTGCCTCTCACCCAGGGCCTTCTCAGAGGTCGGCCCTCCCCCCTGCCTCTCAGGATTGGATCCGCAGGCCCACCCCCCATCCCATGAGGCTCAGACCATCCATGTTCTCCTTTGCTGTCTTCTCTGCCTCTTCCACTTCCCAACCCTCTGCTGAAGGTATCCCCAGAGGGTCCGTCTTCTGCTCTCCTCTGTCTGTGGTCCCCCCAGGTCCCACCTGCTCCTGGCCTCAGTCACTGGAGCCACGTGGTCAGCTCCCTGGCGGGGCAGCCTGCCCTCCTCCACCTCATTGAAGGCCGAGCATGACTTGCAGTGTAGTGTGGTGCTGACTTCTCCTTCCAAGCTTAGCTTTCTGATTCCACAGCCTCTCAGCCTCCCAGGCCCCCTCTCCTTCTCTTTCCATGATCAGTGACCTCCTAGCGGAGCTTCGAGCAGCCATGATGCTGGTTCTCACCTCTCCCTCGGCCTACTCGGTTGAGTTCCTTCCTGGCTTTCTGGCCACCTCATTCTGCGTATCTTGCACCTCTGTCAGATGAAGCTCCCTCAGTCACTGCTGTCATGCCTCTCAGCTCAGAAACCTTCACTGATCTCTGTCTCACCCTCCCCACTGCCCCCAAGGCAAAGTCTAGACTCCTTGGCCAGTGCCAGGCTTTCCCTCAGCCTGATCCTGCCCTGCCCTTCTCCCCTCATCTTCCCACTTGAGCCCCTTGATCCCACCAGACTGGCTTCCGAAACGGTGGCTCGGCTCTCAGCTCTGGCTGTCTGGATGTCCGGCCGTCTGTGTAGATGGAAAGCTCTTCCTCCATGTGTGGCCTGACCCTGATGCACTCTCACTGGAAGAGAGAAACCTGCTCCAACCTGGCTCCTTGAGCCATAACTGCCTGCCATTTCTTGGGGTTGGCAGGTCCTTGCATGGTGACTCCCCTCCACTCACTGTAATGCGCTTGAAGGCTCTTAGAGAGGTTAGTGCACCAGATTCAGGAGCCAGGTCCTGTCTTAGACACCTGTTCACTTTGTGACTCTGGGTGAGCTGCCTCAGCTTCTTCATTGGTAAAAATGAGGGCTTGGCCTCCGTGGCCTCCAAGGTCCTTTCCAGCTCTGGATCTGCCCAGGCCCCCCATCTTACAGATGAGGGAACTGAGGCCCAGGGGGTCCAGGAGCTAGGGGCAACCTGGGAGGGGCTTCCCTGCCTGAGCTAAAAGGCCAAGATGTTGCTCCGGGGGCCTGGTATGGAAACAAAGAGGGTGCAGACAGTGGCAAACAGTTTCAGTCAGGGAGACTCCACAAGTCCAGAGACTTGTCCATGCTCTTACGAAAAAGAATCAACGAGAGACCATGTGGAAAGCACCATCATCATCATCGTTCTCAAAATCCTCCTCCCACCCCCCCATCAGAAGTGGCAGCTGTGGGGAAGCCTGAGGAAGCGGGAGCAGGGAAGGCAGGAAATGTACAGCGGGGGCAGGATTATCTCCTGGGGGGAGATGAGATGAGAAGGAGGCGCTGGTGAGCCCAGGTTTGGAGGGATGGGCCCTAGGGGAGACGGTGAGGGGTAGGAGCGAGTCTCGGGAGCCTTAGGGAGGGATGGGCACAGGTGAGTCTGTTAGACACATGGGGGTCTGTGGTGATGCACAGGGGATCTGCTGAGGCACAGAGGGGGATCTACTGAGTTACCCATGGGGATCTGCTGGGGCATGGAGTAGGGATCTGTTAGGTCACATAGGGGATCTGCTGGGTCATGGGGGGATCTACTGAATTACACATGGGGATCTGCTAAGATGCCCAGGAGGACCTGCCCACCTCTTCAGAGAATAGTGAGAAAACTCATTCTTCCTGTATCGTTGCAGGGGGAGCAGGGCCCCCAAGGCCCTCAGGGGCAGAAGGGCACCGTGGGCCACGGCCTGCCTGGTCAAAAGGTAAGTGTCAATCGCTGGATCTGTGACTTCTTTTCTTGATTTTTCTTCTTTACATTTTAGAAAAACTCCCAGGCCTGAATTGGAGATGCCTGCCTGTCAAAGCTCCTTCTAAACTCCTGCCTGCCCTTCAGTGTCAGAACCTCGGAAAGAAGGGAGCAGAAGAAGGGAAGGAGACAGAGACAGAGAGAGATGGGGGGCAGAGAGAGACAGAGACAGACACAGAGAGGGGGAGAGACAAACAGACAGAGGCCCACATCCTTGTCTGGGCTCGAGGCAGGAGCTTCCTCAGACCATGAGATCGGCTCTCCTGCCCACAGGGCCAGGGCATCTCAGACACTATCTAATCCAGGGGTGCCCCAGTTCCCACGTCTAGGATTCTTCCTGACAGCCGATGTGGACACCCGAGAAGGGGAAATAAGCTGTCCCGGCGTGGTGTCGCCTTGCGAACGTGATGGAGGACCTCGGCCCCAGAGGCCGCCGGCTGGGACTCCGGCTTTAGAGTTGTTGTGACCAGCGTTAGCAGGTCCCTGTCCTGCTCTGAATGCTGGGTCTCTGCTGTGTTGATCAGGGTGAGCCCGGCAGCCAAGGGGACGTGGGGAAGAAAGGAGACAAGGGAGAGATCGGTGACCCCGGAGCCCCTGGAAAACAGGCAAGCTAGTTTGGGCGGCCTCTCGGTCCTGTTTCCTAAGTAAAATGCAGGCAGTGTGCGCTCATGATCACTCTCTTCCTGCTCTCCAGGGGCTGCCAGGACCCAAAGGGGACGCTGGACTCAGTGTGAGTACGTGCGGTCATTCTCACAATGGGGTGGCTACCTTGCCTTTACCAAGCCTGTGGGCTCGCTGTTACGCAGCACCACCCTGAGCCCCCTTAACACAAATGAACTTTGAAAGGCACTGGCCTACGGGTCCTAACAATGCTCTGGAGGCCGTGGGAGTTTGGTGTAAATGTGGGAAAGAAGCCCAAATCCTGTGCCTCTGCAAAGTGCCGTGGAGGGCAGCTCAAACTGTAACTAGGAGGGAGAGACTGGGCTTTGCCTCCAGGTACTGCAGGTGACAGGGTGCTGATAGATGGCGGCCTCTAGCCACCTAGAAACTCCTGATTAGCAATTAGCATTAGGCGAAATAGTAAAGACCAAGCTGGACTCCCAATTCCCCAGTGCCACGCACTGTGGCTGCACCAGGTGCACTCTCCCCTGCCCATCCCTGCCTGGCTGCCCCTCTACTCCAGCAGCTATGGTTTGTCTCCAGCACGTCCGCCTTTCTAAGGAGGCCTGACCCTATTATCCCTGGAGAGACTAGGACTTAGTGCTCTGGCTGGAACAAGGCGGGGGACTGTTCTCCCCACCTTCCGAGGAGCCCCTGGGGGTCAATAGACAGCTAAGACATTCCCAGGTGTGACTAAGCAGGGGCGGGGGGAGGGGCGAGGGGGGCGGCTGGAGCAGCCAGAGCCTAGGCCAGAGAACAGCTTGATTAACAGTCGCCAGGCCTTGGGGAGGGTGGCGAGGTCCACAAAGGCAACGGGCTGTCAGATGAAGGGCATGAGAACAGCACTGGTGACTGGCAGGCAGGGCTGCGACAGGTTCAATGTGGTGCGATTGCCAGGGGAGCTGTGTACACAAACACACCTCATATGTGTACATGCACATGAAACACGGTGGGCATGCACATACGATGCACATTTACACACATATACAGTAGAGTGAATGCACACGATGCGTGTGCATGCACAACAGGTGTGACCACAACACACATGTGTGTGCAGGGCACTCAGGCCTGTATTGGGGGTAACTAATAGCTCCTGGCAGAGCTGTGTCTGCATTTTGAACAAATGAAGGTTTTCTCTTTTTTTTTTTTCCTTCCAGAGAGAAGAAATTATCAAACTGATTATTGAAATATGTGGTAAGATTTGAACTGGGGAAGGAAGTGATGACTCACCTTCAAATATTCACATAAACAGCTGTTGGGGAAAAAGCACGCCGGGCCTGGATTCAGGAAGACCCGAGTTCAAATCCAGCCTCAGATAGTTACTAGCTGTGTGACCTTGAGCCAGTCACTTAAGCCCTGTCTGCTTGCCTCCTCTGTATAATGGGGACGATGATAAGGCCGCCCTCCCAGGATTGTTGTGAGGAGCATCTTATAAATGGGCCCTTATTGTTATTAACAGCAGTGTGGCAGAAGACTACCTCGGGGCTGGGCCCAGAACTTGGGACTCCCCGCACAGGTCAGCGATAGAGGCTGTGGGATTGAGCCCCTGCAGACCCACTCGGGTGCCACACCCCTGTGTATTGGGGGGTGGATTGGGAGCAGCCTTGGGCTTGCTCCACATCCTTTGTTCTGGTCCCCCACCTTCACTCTTCAACCACCTTCTTCTTTCACAGTCTCAGGGCCGGAGGCACCGCAGGCTGGGGGAACTCTAGGCTGTGCCGTTGGGCAGTGTACAGCTCAAGGCTGGAGGCTCAGCCCTCCAGAGAGGGGCTCTGGGCTCCCAGGGCTCTGCACCGTCGGGCAGCGCCCAGTCCAGTTGAGGGCTGAAGGCTCAGCCAGCCAGAGAGGGGCTCCAGGCTCCCAGGGCTGGGTGTCCTGAGGGGTCTCTCTCCTAGCTGCCCAGGAGCCTCACCTGTACCATCCTGGTCTTGCAGGTTGTGGGGCTAAGTGTAAGGAGAGCCCCCTGGAGCTGGTGTTCGTGATCGACAGCTCCGAGAGCGTGGGGCCAGAGAACTTCCAACTCATCAGAGACTTTGTCAAGAAACTCGTTGACCGTGTGGCGGCGGAGCACACCAGCGCCCGCATGGGCCTCATCAACTACAGCCACAAGGTGGAGGTGGTGGCCGACCTCAAACACTTCTCGGGCAAGGACCGCCTCTGGAGCGCGGTGGACTCCATGCAGTACCTGGGGGAAGGCACCTACACGGCCTCTGCGCTGCATATGGCCAACGCCATGTTCCAGTCCGCCAGGCCTGCTGTGAGGAAGGTGGCCTTGGTCATCACCGACGGGCAGGCTGACACCCGTGACGAGATGAACCTGGAGCAGGTGGTGAAGAAGGCCAATGCCTCCGGCGTGGAGGTCTTTGTGATTGGCGTGGTGAAGGAGAGCGACCCCAACTTTGAGGTCTTCCGCCTCGAAATGGACCTGATTGCCACAGACCCCGACGGTGAGCACGTCTACCAGATCGACGACTTTCTAACCCTCCCAGGTAAGCCTGCGCTCTTCTTCTCCCCGCTGTCCCAGGGAGGCATTCCCGCAGATCCCCAAGGGGCTCCCTCCCTGGGAAGGAGTTGGGAAAGCAAGGAGGGAGAGGAATGGAAGCTCCTTAGGGGCAGGCACTGCTTAGTTCTTGCTTTTCCATCCCCAGTACCCAGCACAGAGCCTGGTATACAATAGGCGCTGAATAAGTGCTTGCCGTGTAATCATTTTCTAAAGACTGCCAGAGATGGAGAACTCATTCCCTTCAAAGGCAGCCAATTCCACTTTGCCTTAAAAAGACCTGATGCTGCCACCTCGTACCTTCCCCCAGAGCTCCTAGCCCTGGCCCCTGGTGCCAAGCAGAACCTGGGCCCTCCCTACCACCTGTGGGCAGTCCATGCCCGAGGCTGCCAAGCCTGAAGCCTTTCCTTATCTTTGGCCATCTAGCTCAGGGGTGTAATTAAACTCTGCAGCTCCTGGTGCTGGCTGTACTCAGGGCTGAGCCCTGTGCCAACCTGTCATCAGCGTGGGCACATCAGAGGCACCTCAAGTCAGCTTAGCTTGGGTCGTTGCCAGCCCCAGGGAGCGCTGACAAGGCCCCTCCTCGCTCACCTCCGGGGCCTGTTGAGCCAGGAGGGGAAACATGATGCCAGTGGCTTCCTGGAGCAGGCCGGCCATGTGTGCCTGGCAGGGAGTGGGCCGTGCCTCCAAAGAGCAAGGACTGTCCTGGGCTCTGTACTCCAGAGACAGTAAACAAACCCAGTGAGAGTCACAGAGTGTCAGAGCTAGGGGGGACCCCTCCCAGGCAGCACCGAGGGGCACAGACTCAGCCAAGGTCACACAGCCAGTGTTCCCCTTGTCCCCCTCAAGTCAGGTCTCCTGACTTCCACCACAGCACACCTGGGAGTGAGGGAGGAAGTGAGGAAGAGCCTCAGGGCACAAAAGACCACAAATCCACAGTGATCTCTGGGGAAACCATGGGGACAAAGATCTGAGGCTGGCCCCCCCACCAGCCACTCATGTCAAACAAAGTATGCCCTCCTGCCCCCTGAGCCAACCATGCCCACAGATGATGGGCTGAGCTGTCTGCTCTGGGAGACAAAAGCCAAATTTCCTAGCTACTTGCTCATCCTAAGATCAGACAGGAGGCTCTCACCTGGATGTCAGCCTGCAAGGTGAGGACAGGTGAGGTCAGGTGAGCTGCCTTTGGGCTAGCTCTGGTCTTTATGAGGCAGACGTCACCAGCGCCCCCCCGTACTCTAAGAGGAGTGAACCAAGAAGGACCCACAGCCATAGTCTTTGGCCACTGGACTGGGAAGGTCCTGGGAGAATGAACGCTCCTCGAAGCCAGGGCTGGGGTGGAGCCCACAAAGAAAGTTCATTGGAATTCTGGGGCCAGATTTGCTCTGAGCTGGGGTTGTGACCTCTCTGGGCATTGAAGGCCTTCTCCAGCCTCAGAGTCTGGTCCTCACAACAACCCTGGGATGTTGGTACTGTTACAGCTCCATTTTGCAGCTGAGAAAATAGAGGCAAACAGGGTGAAGTGACTTGTCCCGGCTCACACAGCAAGGAAATGTCTGAGACTGGATTTGAATTCAGGCCTTCCTGACTCTGGGGCTGGCATTCTATCCACTGAGACCCAGCTGGATAGGGGTCCACCTTGTAGCTTTAATATCGTGTGTTTTATTCGGGAGTCCATGCAGGTGAGGCTGTTTTCAGCCCTATTCCTCATCCCACTAGTGAGGCTCACACTGTGAAGCTCTTCGGTGCTGTCTTCTCTCAGCAATGGTCCGAGGCCTGAACCTTCCCTTTTCCCTCTAGCCCCTCACCCCCACCACACACACATTAACATCCCCTTGTGGTCATCTCCTCCTCCCGGGCCCAGTGGTCATTGGTTTGTCCCAGCTTAAACAATGCAGGGCTTCCTCATCTTTTCTATGTCATGCGTCCCTTGGGCAGTCTGGTGATGCCTATGGGTGATGCTTTCTCAAAATCCCTTTTTTCCCCTTTCTGTTTGGTATTTTTTTCCCCAGTTACATGTAAAAACCATTTTTAACATTAATTTTTAAAACTTTGAGTTTCAAATTCTCTCCCTTCCTCCCTCCCCACCCCCATTGAGAAGGCAAGCAATTCAATATAGGTTATACATGTGTAGTCATGCAAAACATTTCCATAATAGTCATGTTGTGAAAGAAAACATAGACCAAAAAAACCACCTCAAGAAAACAAATAAAGTAAAAAAGTCTGCTTCAATGTGTATTCAGACCCCATCAGTTCTTTGTCTGGGGATGGGTAGCGTTGTTCATGCTATGTCCTTCAGAGTTGTCTTGAATCATGGTATTGCTGAGAATAGCTAAGTCATTCACAACTGATCATCTCACAATGTGGCTGTGACTTTGTACACAGTCCATTCCACTTTGCATCAGCCTATGCAAGTCTTCCCAGGTTTTTCTGAGAGCATCCTGCCCATCATTCCTCATGGCACAATAGCATTCCATCATAATAGTAATTACAGCGGTCCGTCATAATAATTCATACATGATCCATCAATGTGATCCATCACCATAATCATACCACAACTTGGTCAGCCATTCCCCAAGTGATGGGCATCCCCTCAATTTCTAATTCTTGGCCCCCAGAAAAGAGCCGCTATAAACGAAATCCCATTTTGAAAATGCGCAGAATAAACTACACTTTGTTCCAAAGAAAACCCGTTATACTGAAATATACTGAACAGAATATCTCGTGTCCCTGAGGAAAAGCACCCTCACGATCTCGTCCCAAGCAGAGGCCAGGGACGTGGGGGTTGTGAACATCCAGGACGCAGGAGGCACGGGGTGTGCCCAGCTAGAGTCCTTGGCCACCAGAGCAGGCATTCCTCAAACCCTTCTGGACCAAGGGAGTCTGCTGCTTGGGAAGGAGACTTCTTGACTGGAGGGGTCACTGGGGGGACTTCCAGAGAGGGAGGCATGCTTCCCTCCCCCTTCACTCATCTGAGACTCGTGGCCTGGAAGGCTGAGGAAGAAGATGGCAGCCTCCTGTCTCAAGTCTCCTCCTGTTTCTCTTGGCAGCCCTGGAGAATAAACTGTTCCAAAAAATCTGTGAGGACTTTAACTCTTACCTCGACCAAATTCTTGGCTCCCCGGCTCTCCATCCTGGATTTGGGACTAAGCTACGGGGGACTGTGGATGCCCCCACTGCTGAGGTGGAGCTGGAGAACGCCGAGTCAGTAAGTCAGCCCCTTCCCAAGCGGAAAGTAAAGAACCAGCCTTCCAGTCTAATGGAACGCCAGATCCCAGCTTTACTGTTTCTTCCCTGTGTGACCCTGGGCAAGTCACTTAACTTCCTGGCCTCAGTTTCCACCTCTGGGAGAAATGAGTGGGCAGTGCTGCTGCTAGGTCTGTGTAGATCACAGGTGATGTGGTTTCCTAATCTCACCTTCTTCTAAGCCTGGCAGCTTCCTCCCCACTTCCCTTCCAAATTTACCTACTGTCTGTGTCTCCTCCAGGAAAATGGGCACTCCTTGAGGGCAGGGACTGTGGATTTGCTTTTCTTTATATCCCTAAGGCCTAACCCATCATGCCGAGTACACAGCAAGAGCTTCGTAAAAGCTAGTTAGTCTCCTGACTGACTCTGTCTGTGCCTGAAAGATTAGCTCTCATGAGGTTATCCTGGCAGACTGAGGAGTGCCTGCTGGCAGACCTTGAGATGTCAAATGATCGCCAGCATTTATTAAGCATCAACTATGTACCAGGACCCATGCTAGGTGCTGCCTATAGGAAGACAAAGCATGAGACAGCCCTGGCCTTCAGGAAGTTTACATTCTACCTAATGCAAAGGTCAATAAATCCTGGGCCCCAGTCGGCCAGGTTCTCCTGCCTCTTCTTCAGGGTGCGCTCTGCCTCAGCTGGGATGCTTACCTGCCCTGTTAGTGTTAGCAGTGGTAGGGATGGATCATGTCCCTAGACTGAGACTGGGGGGCCAGGCTGTGAGCAGGGCTGGTGGTCTAGGGGGGCCCCACTTTAGCCGGGGCTCTTGGGTCTGCCTGCCTGCCTGCCGGGTGGCAATTCATGTTGGCGATAGTGGGTTGGAGGCCTCCTCCTCTGGAGGAGATCTGTGGAGGCCAGATCTGGAACCGGGGCTGGTGGTCAAGAGATGTGAAGGCTATTGTGGGAGTAGGATTGATAAGCCATAAAGACTCTTTGAGAATGGGGTATGGGGAAGGGGTGCTGAGCAAAGGTGACTCCTAGGTAAAAATCGCCCTCTCCTTTCTTTCCATCTCGTATCTTTGTAACCCTGTCTCCCTGGGAGGTGTTTGTGACCAAAAGGAGAGCTGGCACCTCAGGGTCTTTGGGTGGGGCTCCTTAAGAGGGATCTCTCCTATGCCATCTTTGTCCTGCCAGCTGCCATAGCGGGGCATTGGCCCAGAGTGATGCCTTTAAGTGGTCATTGATCAACGGGGTCAGGGGGAGGTGCTGAGGATAGAGGCATTCCAGGATGGTGAAAGCTCATGCCCATGAAGTGAGGAGCATCTGGGACTGACTCAGTTTTCCTGTAGCTTGGCCCTCCAGGAGCCCAGGACGAAGGGCCTGGACCTTTCCCACCCCTCAGGAGTGGAGTCTCCACTGTGACGACAACAAGCAACATGCCTGTGGATCACAGACAGTCCATCGGCCCCATGGTTGGCAGTGGCACACAGGATGAGGACACTCGTATCCTTCAGCCCATTTTTGTCATGCCCGCTGTTGAGACTGCACGCCGAGGTGAGGGGGGCAGCTAATCATGGGATCCTCCCTTTTCTCATCTATAAAATAAGTAATAATGCCAACATTCCTGCTAACCTTCTAAATTCTCTCATCCTGCGTGGGATTAGGAGGAGGAGTGGAGTATTCATCTCTCCTCTCTTTGGTGGGATGAGCAGGCAGCCATCATCTGGTTTCTAAATTTCATGGGCTGGAGCTTGGGTTGGGGCCAAGAGGTTAGGAGACCTGGCAACTGGTTCCCAGAACACCAGAAAATCTCCCTGAGGCCACCCAGTCTAGCCCATATGTGAACATCATCCCCAACAAAAGGACATCCAGCCTCCCTTTGAAAACCCCAGGAAGGACCCTGCCATGTGTCCTCAAGCATCCCATCCGTCCCCTTGGGACAGCTCTCATTGTTAGCAAGATCGCCTTGGTCTCCAAGCGGGGGTGGGGGGGAGTTACAGCCATGGAGAAGGTGGTCCTGGATTCATCAGAGGAACAGATATGGGGGCCAGCTCTGTCCATGGCTGGCTCTCAGACCCCTGGGATGCTGCTTTACTTCTCTGCTTTGGCTTCCTATCTGTGGGATGACACAGAACATGGGCTCCCAGAGAATGGGGGGCTGGCAGATCCTCCTGCCCCATCGCTTGGGAAGGTGCTTCATCAGCACATTGTCAAAGCCACTATTAGGATCCCCCTCTGAACTGGGTTCATTCCTGTCTCCCTCAGGGAGGAGTTGCCCCCTAGACTTTCTCACTGGGCCACCGTAGCAAACATTCCCTACCAATATGGGGCATTTCTTGTCCTGATTCTCTTCTTCCCAAAGCAGGGACTGGTGAAGCATGAGGAGGACTTCCCTGCCTCCTGGCTTTGCAGACAGAGGTTGGAGTGATCCCTGGGGTAGCTGGGCTTGGATCCCACTATCCCTGTTGCCAAACCCAGGCCTCAGACAGATGGCTCAAACTCGTTAATAATAATCTTCCTATGTGCTTTTGGAGTATTAGAATGGAATTAGGCATTTCCAAATAAAAGCCTACAAAGTCCCATCGGCCCAGGACAGCTATGGAAAGATGAATACATTTGCCAAAGAGGAAGAAGAAGGTTGGTAAATGTTGTCAGGGCAGAGGATGGAGAAGGTAAAAACTACAGAAAAACTCCTGGAATAGACACACTTCACAGGAAAATAGCAGAGGCCACTGGGAGACAGACATCATCGCATTCAGCCACTGTAACTAGATGGAGTAACGCTGTAAGTGCATGGAGCCCACGAAACAGCTTAGATCCAGGAATGGAATCAAAAGTCCCTTCCTGGGACACGTCCACAGGACCCAAGATTACAATGCGCAAGCGAAGAAATGTCCGAGAAAATCATGGCTGCGTCACATGGCTTCATTTGCAGCCGTGTGGGCCTGGTGATCTGAGACAAGGCAGAAATGACAGAAAGTGAGAGCCCAGGTGCTGATGGGCAGGAAACAGCCCCAGAAACTGTGCGACTTGTCACTGCAAGTTGCAAATATTTATTGCCTACTGAATACCTAGAAAGTTATAATGACAGCCAGATTCAGACACCAGAAGCTTGCTCTTCCTCACTAACTAATGGGCGACAAATCCCTGCACTACAGAAGTGAATGCTTAATTCTAACCCATAAATAAATTGTAGTGGGACGATAGCAGCCTCCACAAAACTGCTAACGGCCCACAGTTGCTTGGACACATCACTAGACCCTAACACATTAAGAATGCTGTCTTTGATAGATTTCCCTCTATAGAATATTAGCTCGTAATATTGACTCCCATTTATGTGAAAGCAAAAGGCCTCCCAAGTATAGAGATTCAGCAGAAGAAATCAAAGCCAGGTGAGAGCAGGATGAGGGGCTTGTCATCTGGGGCCCTGCTGGAATGGGCCCAAAGGTGACTTCCCAGACATCTTGCCCTTTGTATTCAATTGCAGAAAGCCACCTCTACTGGATCCTATTCTACCCCTAACCCTACCAGATTCTTAACTCTGACCCCAGCTAGATGACACAGAGATCAGAGCACTGGGCGTGGAACTAAGAAGACCTAAATTCAATCTGGCCTCAGATACTTAATGACTTTATGACCCAGGCCCAGTCACTTAATCTCTGTCTGACTCCATCTCAATTGTAAACAGGAGTAATGATAACACCCCCTCCCAGGGATGTCATGGGGGTCCAATGAGGTCATTTTGTAAAGTACGTAGCACAGTGCCTGACACACAGTAGGTGCTTAATAGATGCTTGTTTCCTTGCCCCCTCATTTCTGAATAACCCACTGGACCCCAATTCCAAGACAATGCCTTGGTCCTTAGGAAGAGCAAATCAGCATTTTCTTCATCTCTAAGGGCTTTCCTTATTCGCCCCCTGTGAGGCACAGCGTGCCAATATTATAATTAATCAGCACTATTTATGGAGGTGGGAGCTGAGCCATAGAGAAGTGGGGTGACTTACCCAGGGTCACGCAGCTAGCAAACAAACACTGGGACCAGACTGGAACCTTGGTCACGCCCCAAGCCTTCCTGTGTGGGCACACCCCATGCACTCTGTACTCATGTGTGCAAGAAGCTCTCAAAACCCTTGCTGAGCTAATGAAGGGACTGACCTGCTTGAGGCTTAGCTTATGCTCACCAAGTGCCCCATCTCTGCGTTCAACCTTTTAAACTCCCTACTAAGAGCCAAGCTGCTTCCTCCCGTAGTCTTCCTGAGAAAATGGACAATGGCCTGCCTCTGTCTCCTGGTCCATAGAGGAAACTCACAGCTAACTTGCTGCATTTCGGGGCCCCCTAGATCCCCGGTGCCTGGAGGCCCTGAGACCTGGAGACTGTGGGGAATATGTCATCCGGTGGTACTATGATAAGGAGGTGGACGCGTGCGCTCGCTTCTGGTACAGTGGCTGCGGCGGCACCAGCAACCGGTTCAACAGTGAACAGGAATGTCGCAAAGCCTGCGTCCAAGGATGAACGGTGAGCGTCCCTGGGTCTCTGCCCACCCTGCTCCAGCCCAGAAACAGACAACCCCAGCAGGGAGCCTGGAGCTTTTGGCCCACTCACAACTAGGATAGTCTTGTCTTGGCCAAGAGGATTCTGGGCCTTGCCCGTCCCTGACTCTTCTTTCTCTGGACCCCAACCCACCCCAGGGTGCCCAATTACTGGAGCCCTCTGAGTATGAGGCAGAAAGAAGCCCATGTTACATTGGCATTGGATGCCCAAAGTGCCACTGGGGCCACGTGGGCATTCTGGAAGAGGAAGGAAGAGCGTGGAAGTGGGCCCTCCCCTAGACATTGATAGCTGAACTTCCACGGTGATATCTCTGTATGTAACTTTGGGGGCCCAGTCCTCCAAAGCTCTGTTTGGTTTGTTCAGATTGGGCCCCACACTCTTAGTAGCTCATGTGACCCTCAGCACATCACTTAACTTCTTCCTTCCTCAGTTTCCTCAAATGCAAAATGGGGGCAATAAAAGCCTCTACTACCCGTTTGTTGTGAGATCAAATGAAATAAGACGCATTAAGAGTGCTCAGCTTGGGGCCTGGCACCCAGTGGGCACTTGGCGAGCATTTGTCCCCTTCCTTCCTTCCAGCACTCGGCCAGAGAAGGCTTCTCAGGAGTGTGAAGAGGCTCCTGGTGAGGATGTATGGGAGACAGGTCATCCCCCCGCGTCAGAGGACGCTACGATCCTCCTTCCTGCGCGTCTGCCTGCTTGCTTCCCCCGATGTCGCCCTCACGCTGAGCTGTTGTGTGTCTCTCTTGACATGTGGCCACAAGCTATTCGAGCTTCTGTCTAACGTCACGAATCAAGAGTCCCAGGACCTGGGTCCTGGTCACTCCTCCTCCCCTTCCCACCTCTCACTCCAGACTGGAGTCTCTCCCCAATTAGAGAGCAGGGATTGTTAATAGAATGTGGCCAAGCAGATGAGCAGGCGGTCATAGATGACTATGGGGTCAAGGACTTGGTATTGAGAAGGTTCCCCTTGGTCAAAAAAAGACTCTCTTGGGACAGATGCTGCCTTATCTTAACAGGAAAGAAGCCAAGGTGTGTGTGTGTGTGTGTGTGTGTGTGTCAGGTGGGGTGGGGGTGCTGACTGATGCTTTCTATCCCTACAAAACATTGGTTTCTCCCCTCCCTCTTCCACCTCCCCACCTTTAGGGACTCATGGACCCACTGTGGGGATGTTGTTGGAAGTTACAGGAAATAAAATGAGGTGTAACTCTGAAAGACCAGCACACTCTGAATCAGACCATTGGGTCGAAAAGGCTGACAAAGGGAGGCCAGAAGACACACTTTGTTCTCTCTCCCTTTGGCGTTAAGATGGAGGTGGGGTGGGGTGGGGAGGGAGTGAGGGAGGGCGGGAGGCTAGTTCTGTGCTGCCAGTCGTCACGCTGGTGCTGAACGCTGTCAGCGAGCACCACCCCAATATTCCCGTCATCTCTCCCACCCTGGTTTTCAGTCTCTCTGAATTCAAGGGAGGCTTCACTCGGATATTTGAACCAGGGACCCTGGCTCTAGAGGAAGCAGGGATGGGCACGGCGTGCTGCCAGCTCCCGGAGCAGACATACCCTTCCCTAAGAATGAGGCCAGACATTTGGGGTAGGGGGAGCATGCCTCAGACCAACAAGTCCCAATTTAATCAGAGCAAGATTTTCAGTAGCCAGGGTGGTGGATTCCCACCTTTAGCAATGCTCCTAAAGGTCCCGATTGCTTCAGCTTCTGCTCCAACGGACTTCTGTGTGTGAACATTAAATACGTATTTGTTGGCCATGACTAATGCCAGTGCCTACAGACTCTTCTCCCTTCTTGTCATAGTATCCCCATTGTCTAGCACAGCACAGAGCATTCAGTAGTGTTTAATCAATGCTCAGGAAATTGAACTGAATTCAGCGAAGGGGAGAGCAGGCGGAATACTCAAGCATAGCGTGGGTGCCCATAGAATGTAACAAGGCTGTGGGGTGGCTCGTCCATGAAAGATCAACGGTGGGGCCTAGACAAGAGCCTCCCAGGCTGAGAGGGCCTGGAAGGATGGGTCGCAATCTGCCTCAGTTGTTAGAGGGTCTGCACACACCAGGGAGTTCACAGATCCAGCCGTGGAGGCAGAGCGTTGGTTACCCTTGGAGCAGGGGGCTCAGAGCTCCTTCTCTGGAGCAGTCTGGCTAGTCGTCACCATGGAGGGAGGGGAGCTCAGCACAGACCACTGTACAGCCTTTTGGGGGGAAAGAGACAGAAATCCACAGACTCACAGCTAGCCAGCTCAGGAAGGGATCTTGGAACGAGCCTTGTCCAGACATTCTCATTTTATAGGTCTGGAAACCAGGCCCAGAAAGCAAAGTCACCCTTCAAATGTCAGCAGTTCGTATTTAATACAAATCCACTTCGTGAGCCCTTGATGGACTGGGGATGTCCTCACTGGGGATGCTCATTTCACTGGTGGTGATTGCAGCCCCTTGTGCACAACTCAGAGGGAAAACAAAGAAGCAGAAGACCAGGACTGTGGTGTGGACATCATCAATGGCCATCCGTCCCCCTCCCCTACCTTGGCATCAAGGTGGCGTCACAGCACCTAGAATGTAGGATGTGGATTTGAGAAGACCTGAGTTCCAGTGCTGCCCCAGACAATCCAGGTCACCACCCATCTCTCAGCTTTACTTCCACATCTGTAGGATGGGGCAGTAGGATCGCTGACCTCCCCAGGTTTTCGTGGGGATTAAATAAAGTAACGTTGTATAAATGCTGACTACTAATCATTATAACATCAGCTACCATGGGGAGGGTTGTCTGGTGGCAGACATCTAGGGTGGGAGCATGGCATGGCAAAGTCATGGCAGAAGCAGGGGGACCCAGAAAGGGGCAGTGGAGCCAGAGCCTGAAGCCGGCCAGATCACTCTTCCTCCCGGCAGCAGGAGGCTTTTGTGTCGGGCCCAGCCTAAGCCATCGATTCTTTTAGCCAGGACCGCTGTCGGGCCAAGTCCCCCCAGCTGCCAGTGGCCAAGCTGGCTGCAGAGCAAGACCTCCAAATCCCTGTTCGTGTGCTTTTCCCACTACACTACCCTCATTCTCTGAGACCTGCGAACCCTGTGTTCTCTTCAGCTCTTGGCAGTGATGGGGCCTGGGGAGGGTTATTGGTGATTGCAAATGTAACCACAGCTGGCTTCCCCATGACCACCACTGGACAGACTGCCCAGAGGGCTACCAGGTCTTTCTAAAGCTGGGTAGCTAGTAGTGGGCGCAAAGGCTGGAGCCAGCCAAGCAGACAGATGAGCAGCGGCTCAGCCACACTCCTGGGCTGATCCTGTAAGAAGTAGCAGCTGCTCGGGTCACTGTGTACTCCCTTCCCGAGGCCGCCTGCATGGCAGCCTAGACCTGTGCCATCTCCCCTATCCACAGTTGGCTGGGCAGCCTCCAGCTGAGCTGCCCGGCACGTCTTAGCACAGTGCCAGGCTTTGTGCTTCTATGCCCACAAAGAAGCGTCCATGTCTCTAGGGAGGCAGAAGAGGCTGGGCCGAGCAGGGAAGGGACAGCTTGCCTCTAAGGCTAGCTGAGGTCTGCTCCCCTGGTTCTTGGATGGGAATTCCCAAGACCCTTTTGGCCAACACTCCCCAGGGTGCCTGAAACAAGGACCTCTGTCATGCGACCTGAGCTCTCTTTTCATAGAGAAAAATCGGTCTCTTGTGGCCTGAGGGCCGAGAACATCATGTGCTCCTCAGGATGTGAGATAATGTCCAGCAAATGGCTGCATGCTCCAATGAACTGGACAGTGAGTGACAGCTTGGACAATCACGGTCCTTAGAAGTCACAGAACAAGTCATTATTCAGGGAAAGTGAATCTCTTAGCAGTTTCTAAAAAAAGTGAGAATTGACCAGCTTAATGGAGAAATAACGCACTTCCCTCAAAATCTGACCACCTTTTCAGGAATGCATTTCAGGAACTCAATGGCTTGTTCCCACCTGCTGGGCAGGTTCACAATTGGCAGGAGAGAAAAATGGGAAATTATATCCAGGACTTACTAATTAAAAAAAAAAAAAGCCTCACTAGTCTACCTTTAATGAGGTTCCCGTTAGGAGACTGGAAAATCACAGGGAATAAATGCCAATATCTCTTCCCAGAGGCAGGTAGCCTTTGGAAGGCCCTGGCCTGGGCTCGTAGGAGTAGACTTGAGGGCCCCAGGAATTGTTGCGGAAAAGCCCAGACAGAACAATTCCTGCCCTCGGGCGCTTACACTCTACCTGGGGAGGGGAGAGGAGAGTGATAGTAATGATGGTGGAGATAGCAGCTATCCCGTCAGCCCAGGCACCCACTAAGTGCTTTAGAAACCTTATCTCCTCCATCCTCACATTTTCATCTCCATTTTACAGTGGAGGAAACTGAGGCAAATAGCGGTGAAGTGGTGTGCCCAAGATTACATAGCTCGAAAGTGACTAAAGTCACATTAGAACTCAAGTCTTAATGCTGGTAATTCCAAGAGGTTGGGAACACACCCTAAAGGGATGAGTGGAGGGCAGCGATGGGGGGCAGTCTTCATGTAGATGGGAGATTAGTGTACTGAAGGAAGACAGGCATTCTGAGAGGCAGAGAGGAGGAGATAGATGGAAACAGATATTGGGGGGTGAGGAGAGGAAGGGAGAGGAGAAAGGAGAGGACAGGGAGGGAGGGAAGGAGGGAAGGGAGTCGAGAGGCATTTAGGGTTAGGGTTAAGACCCTCCCTCACCAATGGAGCTCCCCTCCCAATGGCTCTCCCTTCTCCAAGGGATCTCCCCTCCCCAAAGACCCTCTCTCACCAATGCAGCTCCCCCTCCCAATGGCTCTCCCCTCCCCAAACTCCTCCTCATTCCATAGCAGATCATTTGTGTGAGAGATTAGCAAAAGCAATGGAAAGGGGCAGCTAGGTGGCACAGTAGATAGAACACTGGCCCTGGAGTCAGGAGGACTTGAGTTCAAATCCAGACACTTGAAACATGTACTAGTTGTGTGACCTTGATCAAGTCACCTAATCCCAATTGCCCTGCCTTCCCCCCTCTAAAAACAAACAAACAAAAAAGTTAGGGAAAGTTAGGTTTCCACAGAAGACTTAAGTTCCACAGAAGAGTTAATGAAGCATCAGCTTGAACAAAGAAGCGAATAAAAATTAGCTAAGGTAGATGGAGCCAGTCAATGAGAGAACAGCTAGCGTCTTTCTGAAAACCACAAACTCTGGACATAGGCAAAACTGGCCTAAACCGGCCGCATAATGGTCAGAGTTGAAGAGAAAACTGGGTGAAATGGCTACCAAGCATGCTTAATTGGCTAATTGGATATTACCTCACGCACCCACAGGGAAGAGTTTTCTGCCATTCTCGAACATGGGACACATGTCGGAGGGAGGGGGAACATACCAAGCAGTTGCATGTGGGAGTGTATAGGGAAGATTGGAAGCCAGAAGGGAGCAGACCGATCCGTTCTCTGAAGGGAGATACTGAGCTGCTGGTGCATCAATCTATGTCAGTCTAACAGAACAAAGCTGGTCTCCCTCCTGTATTCCCTCCTCCCTCTTCCTAAAGAAGGGTGGGGTCCGCTCCTGGCCAGGAACATTGACACATTCCTTTGGATTCCTCAATAATAATAAATTGCCTTTGATCCCCAAATTTCAGCGTCAGGTCTGTTTCTAACAATTTAGAATGATTCTTCAGCAGCTCACTGTATAACTCTATCCCCGGTGAAGTCTGCTGCCTTTCATAGACTTTGCTTTGTTTTTTTTGGTGAGACAATAGGCATTAAGTGACTTGTCCAGAGTCACACAGCTAGTAAGTGTTGTGTCTGAGGTCATATTTGAACTCAGGTCCTCCTGACTCCAGGACCAATGCTCTATCTACTTCACCACCCAGCTGCTCCCAACCTTTACATACCTTGGCCTTTGGGTCCTCCCTCTCCTGCCTTCCCCACCCCACCTCAAAATCTTCACCTGAAGCCAGTCAGAGCAGTTAGATCTCATCTGGGTGAGCCTGGAGTTCCCTTCACCCATCCCAGGCCCAAGGCTTCACTATCTATTAGGCCTTTTCTGGGTCTGGCTCACTTATGTGGAGGAGGCCTAGCTTGGATTAGTAAAGGAGCTTGGATTAGCAGGGATGGCTGAGGAGGGGAGATGGGGTAAGGGGAGCCCTCCAAGCAGATGACAAGGAAGCTGCCTCTGGGAGAAGCATGGGCAGGATGTGTCTGGGCTAGGGGAGAAATCGCCCCAGGGAGAGAAGGCCCAAGGTTCCTGGCTCCAGTACCACCATCCCCCCGTGGCTGGCCTTCATAGAAAGGACAGGAGACTAGGCACAGTGATACCTGGGTAAAGGTTCTGGCTCCGTGCCTGGCAATGTAATTGATGCCTCCTTGATCTCGTGACCCTGGGGTAGAGGAGGAAGTGGGGTGGTTTCCAGAGAGGGGCACAGTGGGGGAAGATTGCCAGATGGAAGTTACATTTCCCAAACCAGGGTATATCGAGAACTTGGGGAGAGGCAGTGGGTTCCCAGAAAAAGAGGAAAACCCCTCCAAAGACAATTGCCCTGGAACAAAGCCCAGGTCACTCCACCCTAGTCACAGTCTTAGAGAGTTGTGTGACTTACCCAGCACCATTGGGTAACTGAAGCTACGCTTTCCTGACTATGCCCAAGATGGTGGGGCAGGACAGAGGAAGCTTTACAGCTCAGCTCTACCACTTCTCTCCAAACACTTTAAAACGGCCCTTCACATCTAATCCTTCCAGCCTAAGACAGTCTAGGAGAGGTCCGGGATGCTGAGGCGGTGCCGGGCGTCGGAGATCGTGGAAGCTGGAAGTCCTGAAGCGCTCTGCCCAGAGGCGGCAAGGGCATGGGAAGCCGCTCCAAAAGAGATTGCAGTTAAACAATTAACAACGTTAACAGCTTTAGCACAGTTGCAGGGTCTAAAACAAACCCGCCCAAGTCGTCAGCATTTCCCCTATTACCAACAAAGCCCAGCAGGAAGAGACAGAAAGAGAAATTCCATTTAAAATAACTTCAGAGCATATTAGATGCTGGGGAGTCTATTTGCCCAAACGAAGTCAGGGATTATATGAGCACATATGCGTAAGCTAAACTAACATAATAAAAATGACAATTCTACCTAAATTAGTGTACTTTTTCAGTGCCGTACCAATCAAACTTCCAAAGGATTACCTAATGAAGCTAGAAAAAATAGAAACAAAATTCATCTGGAGGAACAAAAGTTCAAGAACGTCAAAGGAATCAATAGGGAAAAATGTGAAGGAAGGCAGCCTAGCAGTACCAGATTTCAAACCATGTTACAGAGCAGAAATCATTAAAACAACTTGATATTGGCCAAAAAATAGAGTGGTGGAATAGATTAGGTACTCAATACACGGCAGTATATGACCATAGCATTATAGTGTTTGATAAACCCAAAGATCCAGTCCTTAAGAGCAAGAACTCACCATTTGACAATTAGAAAGCAGTTTGGCAGAAACCAGGCACATCTCACACCATATATCAAGATAAGGTCAAAATGGACATATAATTTGGACACGAAAAGTGATATCATAAGCAAATTGGAGGAGCATAGAAAAATTTACCTGTTAGATCTATGAATAAAAGAAGAGTTTGTTACCAAACAAGAGATAGAGAGAATTATGTGAAATATGCATAATTTTAACTATATGAAATTAAAAAGTTTTTGCACAAACAAAATTAATGCAGCCAAAATTAGAAGGAAAGCAGGAAAATGGAGGAAATTTTTATAGCAATTTTCTCTGATAAAAGCTTATTTCTAAAACATATGGAGAACTGAGTCAAATATATAAAAACAAGAGCCATTCCCCAGTTGATAAATGGTCAAAGGTATGAATCAGCAGTTTTTGGAAGAAGAAATTGGTGCTATCAAAGACCATGTGAAAAAATGTTCTAAATCATTATTGATTAGAGAAATACAAATTAAAACAACTATGAGGTACCCCCTTGTGCCTATCAAATTGTTTAATGTGACAGAAAAGAAAAATGACAAATGCTGGAGGAGATGTGGAAAAATTGGGACACTGCATCGATGGTGGAGTTGTGAACGAGTCCAACCATTCTGGAGAACAATTCGGAACTATGCCCAAAGGACTGTGAAACTGTACATACTCCTTTGACCCGGCAACACCACTGCTAGGTCTGTATCCCAGAGAGATCAAAGAAAAGAGAAAATGACTTATTTGTACAAAAATATTTGTTGCAGCTCTTTTTGTTGTGGCGAAGAATTGGAAACTGGGAGGATGTCCATCAGTGGGGGGAATGGCTGAACGAGCTGTTGTATATAAATGTAATGGAATACTATAAGAAACGAAGAGCAGGATGATTTCAGAATAACCTGGGTAGATTTATATGAATTGATGCAAAGCGAAGTGAGCAGAACCAGGAGAGCATTGTACACAGCAACAGCAATGCTGTAAGGGTGATCAATTGTGAAAACCCTAGGTGCTCCAATGAATACAATGATCAGACAATCCTGAAGGCCCCACAAATGCTCTCCACCTGCAGAGAGAGAGCAGATGAACTCTGAGTGCAGACAGAGCAGCTTTGTTCATTGCCTTGTGTTTTTCTTGCTTTTTTGTTTGTTTTTTAGCATGGCAAATGTGGAAATGCTTTGCATGACTTCACATGTGTAATTGGTACTATACTGCTTGCCTTCTCAGTGAGTGGGAGAGAGGCTGGAGGGAGAGAATTTAGAAGTCTAAAAAATAATCGAAAATAAATAACAAAAATGAAAACTCTGAAAATAAAAACGCCACCTCTCTGGCAGCCATGCTGCACTGTGTCTCATCCTAGCCCCTGATGACGGTGACTATATGCAGAATTGTTCTCATTTCAATAGGACATGTGATTAGAACTGGGCTCATTTTAGTTTCATGAATTAATTTGACTCCAGGGGCTGGGTGTGCTCCACCCTGCTGAATACTTAGTCATCAACTTAATTTAGCCAGCACTTTTGGTCTGACTGGAGCCACTGAAATTTGAGGAAAACATCCTTTAACTAGAACAAGGCAGACGGGCAGCGTCCTCCGTGGGCAGAAAGGGCCAGAGGCCAGGGTTCTGGGGCCACAGGGGACAGCCTATGTTCTGTCTCCTGGTCTGGCCTTCCCTCCCTCTCCTGCACACAGTGGGGTCTCCATGAAGCATAATCTCCTGCCTGGGCTCCTGCTTGTGGGAGCTCTCTCTGACCCCGCTGTGTCTCCACCCTCAGTCCTCTCCTCTTCTGTCTCTGTCCCTGTCTCCTTCGGCCACCTCATTCAGCTACAGGTGACTCTCGGTCTTCCTGTCTCAAGCCCCAGGTCCACGCCCTCAGCGCCTGGCAGGATCTTTCCTCTGGATGGCTCGTTGGTGCCCTAATCTCCGTGCGGTCAGAAGCAGACTCACTACATCTTCCTATTAAACCTGTTTTTCCTGTATTTTCTCACTTCTGCCCATGGTGGCCACCATCTCTCTGCCCACCAGCTGGGCCTAATCCCTAGTGGCATCCCTGCCAGGGGGTGTGGTGAGGAGGGCACTCACATCACTCCCTGGCAGAGAATGCAGAGAGATCATGTTCTGCTTCTGAGGCTTTTCCAGTGGAGTCTGAGGTACTGGTAGACAAACCTCCTTGAGCCATGTCCCCTGCCCCCCTGCTGCACTGGCCAGCAGGGCCACGGAGCTGGTGTGGCAAAAGCCTTGCTTTGGGCCCTTTCCACACGTGGACCTGTTTGCCCATCGATCCCTGACATGGCTCCCAGCCACGGCCTAAGCTGTCATTACCCAGCATATTGACCCAACCTTCCAGGCGCCTCTAAGGCCATCAGTGACCTGGGACCACATAGCCCCAGCAGGGTGGCGAAGACCCTGTCTGAGGCCTGGCCTCTGACTCTGTGCAGGATGGGCACGAGGCCCCCTGGGAAGGGGCCTCACTCCATCTCAAGAGGCTGAGCACAAAAGCACAGCCGAGGCTTAGAAGCTGATCTCTGGAGACTCTGAAATATCTCATGCGGGCTATGGCTTTCCTTTCCTCTTTGGAGAGGTATAGAGGGATGCTCAGATGAGGACTTTGTTCCTGTTCTGTGGGGTGACATCTCAAAGGTGCAGAAGAGGCTGCTGAATCTTCAGGCTGATTACTTTTGGGGGCTCTGAGGGACAGCTCTGGTTTCCAGTCTTGTGGACTTGGGCCTAACAGCTTGGAGGACGGAAGCTCGGGTATCCTGGTCTCATTTTACAGGTGAGCAAAGCCAGGCAAAGTCCCCCAGCCAGGAGGTGCCAGAGGGAAGATGGGCCCTGGGGGTCTTCTGGACTTCTAGCAGCGCTAAACTCTGCAGTCTCTCTCCACTGCTGGCAGGCTGCATCATGCCCCACGAGCAGGCCTGGGCTCTTTGCTGACTGATGACTCGAGCCATGCCCTCTGTGCCTGGCATCAGCCACTGGGTTTATTAGATGCTGTTAGTGAGAGGAGGCTGTGCCAAGGAGCTGGGCCTGGCAGACCTGAGGACATTGGGGTAGAAGCTGATTCTCCCAGCCTGGCTTCTTTGGCCCTCCCATATAAGTGACTGTAGCTGGCATCCTTTGGCCTTGGCTGTCACGTAAGAAGTCATCCCACACCCGATTCTTCTTCCTGATAGCTCAGTATATCTGCGGCCCTTCTCTGTGAAGGCAGACGGATCGAGGCCAACCGAGGTTAAGTGACTGGCCTAGGGTCACACAAATCCTGTCTGAGGCAGGTCTCCCACCACTCTCTCCTCTGTCACCTAGCACTTTGTCCATGGGACTTCCCTTCAGTCACCAATCACCTGGCACATCCACTTGGTGGCCAAGCTTGTAGGCAGACAAAGACCAGAGCTGAGGGTTGGAGACAGCTCTAAAGGGAATCATGGGAAGCACTCACCCTCCTCCAGGCGACCTATTGTGGCTGTCTCAGAGGACCTCAGGGAGCTTTGGGCACGCACCTGCTGCCTCCCGAGAACTCCCTGGTAGGGAAATTGGCTCAGCAGGCGCCCACATCCCTCTGCTGAAAGATGCCACGGGATGGTAATTAGGACTTCCAAAGGTTAATTCCTCACTGCAAATAGGCCAGGCTCTGAATCATCCGGCTTCTTGCGGGATTCCCTAATCCCCAGCTGATGGATGGAAAATCTAGGTGAGAAGAAGGCTTAGGGAGCTGCTGAGTATTGGGACAGGAGCGGACAGAGCCTGGGTCCCTGAGGCTGGAGTTGAAAGGCAGAGTTTGGGGCCCTGCTGGTATGGCTTTGCCCCTGGGGGCCACCTCTCCCCTCTAGGGCTCTGCCATTGTCCCAGAGAGAGTCCTTGTGTGCAGGCTTCTATATGAGGAAGGCAGGGAGGAGGTCCAGGTGAGGTCTCAGATGAATCAGTCAGGTGGGCTGGAGTAGGGGTTAGCACCAACCTAGAATGAGGCTGGGCCTTGGTGCAGTGAGATGAAGGGGGAGGGAGTGGAGTGAGCAAGGGTAGAGAGAGGTGCCTAGGGAGTGGGAGGAGACCAGAAAGGAGGATGCGGGGTTGGGGGATGGCCTGAGCTGGCCACTGGGGAGAAGAGTGAGGGAGATGGCCAAGGGAAGAGGACAGGGGGTGGGGAGAGGTGAGGGAGAGAAGGAGGAAGGGAGCAGCTTCTGCCTTGGCCACCAAGACCCTCCTCCACACCAGCCCCTGCCATCAGCAACCCCTTGAGATCTCAGGCAGAGCCTGTGCAGCCTTTGGACCCCTATGGGGAGACCTGGCGGGGCTGGCCCTCACTGAACCAGCCTGGTTCTCCCGGGTCAGTTGTTCCCACAAGCAGCTCAGCTGGGAGCAGGTGGGAGAAGGGCACCTGGGCTGGGGGCTGCTGGCACACACAGCTTGGGGGCTCCGCCCACATCTGGGAGGGCCACGACTTCCACCCCATCACGTCCACGGTGCTTTAGCTACATGACCTCAGTTCACGAAATCCCAGAACTGGAAGGGACCCTGTCAGCCGCCTCTGGAGTGAGGCCGGTCCCTTGGGTCCTGGTAGTCCAACTTTACAGATAAGATCACCGAGGCTCACGGAGGGTCATGACCAGTGGCTGTTCAGCAGTCAATGTCAACCATGGGATTTGAGTTGGGGTCTCTCTGCCCTCAGAGCCTCTATTCTATCCAAGAGCTTGGGCCTCTAAGGACGGAGTCTCAGCACAGAGATGACCAGATGGGAGGAGCCCCAGGAGAGATTAGGGGTGGTCAGGCCCCAACTCTAAGTCATGGAGAAAGAGCCCCCAGAAGGTCCAGGGAGGAAGAGGTGGGTGGCGCTGAGAGGCAAGAATGATGGCTGTCAGAGGAGCTCACCTGGAAGGAGGCTGGAGAGAAGGGCCAGGGGTGAGGGTGAGGGTAGGAGCAGGAACATGACCCAGAACTGACTGCCTTTGGGGCCGGAGTCCTCGGGCCGGCCTAGCCTAACCCTTGTGTGAGGGACAAGGCCACACCTCGAGGATGGGGAAGCCGGGGAAAGGAGAGGGCTCAGCTGCTCGGTGCCCCTGCAGGCCCCAGGTGACGCTAGGACAGTCAGGAGGGGACTCTCCTAAGCCGCTAAGCTTTCGTGGCTGATGTCCCAGCCCAGGGGTATGGTGAACAGGAAAGCTAGGAAGACCTGCCCATGGCCTCTTCCAGCCTCAGCTTCCTCACCTATAAAGTGGAAGTAGTAGTAACGCTTAGGGTCATTGGGAGGCCCACATTAAGTCGTATTCGTAAAGTGCTTTACAAACCTCAGAGAGCCATCTGAAGGTAGCCAAGTGAGTGGTACTGCCCACTCTTTTCTCTGAACCTAGCCTCACCCAAGGGGCAGCCTCAGCTGCTGTGGGGCTGCCGTGGCACGCGGCTGCGTGGCCGCCATGGTGTGTGGCTACTGTGACGTGTGGCTGCCAACGCAGGCTCATCCAAACACAGGTCCAATGACTTTCCCTGTCCCAGGTCAAGCTGCCAACTGTCCCGTGCTGTCCATGGTATCCAAGGCTCCAAGAGGAGAGAGCCAGAGAGAAGGAGGCCCCCCGGCCTCCCTTCCTGGCACCTCTTCTGGCTCTCATGCCCATTGGGAATCATACCATTCGGGGCAGTATGATGTAAGGTGCACAGAAGAAGTCTTGGTTAATCAGAAGGCCTGGTTTAAACTCTGCCTCTGACACCTAGTAGCTGTGTGACCTTGGAGGAGTCGACGACCTTCTCTGGGCCTCAGTTCCTGCTCTATGAAATGGGCCTCATAATCACTGCCTTGAAGGGTTCTTGTGGAGACGGTGGAGGTATCAAGGCGGGGAGGGCCAGGGCCCCAAGAAGGGCCTCACCACGCCCACAGACAGCTGGAAGGGCAGCTCTAGAGAGCAGAGATACAGGTGTCATTTGCTCCATTTTCCAAGGGAGGAAACTGAGGCTGAGAGGAAGGGCCTTGAGGCCTGGCCAGCTACTTCTGGGCCTGGGGTTCTATGCTCTCTGGCCAGGCTCATCCCTCAAGTGCTGAGCAAGCACCGTGTGTGTGTGTGTGTGTGTGTGTGTGTGTGTGTGTATGTGAGTGTGAGTGTGTGTGCGTGTGTGTGGTATGTGTATGGCATGTATGGTATGTGTTCATGTGTGTGCATGGTATGTATGTATGATGTGTAAGTTTGCATTGCATGTGTATATACATGTGTGTGTGTGTGTGTGTGATGGCAGGAAGGGCCTGGCCTGGCTAAGACCCAATCCAAGGGGCTGGCTCCTGGTCTGCAGCCAAGGAAGGCCAGCTGCCTGTTTGCCTAGCAATCGGCCCACCCTGGCCTATGCCCACACTTGGGGAAGGCCCAGGCAGGTGCCTCTTGTGCAGCTGCCCCAGCTGCCGCACCCCACTGGCCCAGCAGGAAGCGGATGGGAGGGAAAGGGAGGGGAATGTGTGTGTGGCCTCTTCAGCTGAGGAAGCTATGAGAGGCACGGTGCCAGGAGATCCAGTCCTGGGGGGCCAGCTGGAGCTGGCTGGAGCCTCTGGATGACTAACCTCATCTCTCTCCACCTCACCTTCCGGTCTGTGAACTAGGAATAAATAAAACTACCAGGGATGGTCTCTTGGCTGGCCGCAGCCAACCTCACAGACCCCCAGGAAGTGCTGGGCTCTGGCTCATGGTGGAGTAGACGGAGACAAAGCCGATCTGGAGCTAGGAAAGCCTGGGATCAAAGCCTCTCACACTAACTGCTCGACCTTGGTCAGCTTACAATCACTTAAGCCCAGGGGCCTCCATTGCTCATCAATACAATGAGATGTTTTTTCCTGGCTGAAAACCTATGATCTTGCTCAGGAGCCTTGGAAAGGCTCCACCTGAGCCTGGGCGGGAGCTCAGGGTCAGCACTGGCTTCTGCTCTCCACGTTGGCCAGACTGCACAGGGGGCCATGGCATCTGGCTTTGGGGTGGCTGGAGATCCCAGAAAACTGGTGTCTCTTAGCACTGAGTATTTCTGTCCCTCTGCTTCCCTGACAGCCAGGGAGTACATAGTGGAAACAGGAAAGATAGGGTACCTCCCACGCCCTGCTGTGGCCCCAGAGAAGGGATAAGGGCATGAAGTCAAGAGGCAGGGATCCAGATGTCATCTTCCTGGGAGCTGATCCCCACACTAGGATGTCCAGGTTCTGGTCCCCACTCTGGACATCCCTTCCCCACTCCTGACCTTTCCACGGGGGCCCCTCACTGCAGGCAGATGGCGGCCTGAGACACAGGAGGCTGAGGGGTACCCACTGCTAAGTGTGCTGCCTGAGGATGGATGGCTGGCTGGTCACCACTGGCACCTAGCCCACCAGGGAAGGGAAGGGCAGCAAGAGTAACAGAGGACAAGCTTAGCCCTTCAGAAAAGAGCCTGCGGCCTTCACTCGGGCCTCTAAGCTTCCATCCCCTGACGTGCCACCGATTTTCACCTTCACGCATTTGGGGCTGTTTGTCTCTGGTAAGGTGGGTGGTGAGTAGATAATCACAAGAGGAAGGGAACTGAGTCTTTGGCATCTGGGGCTCCAAGGAAGGAGCATGGGCTGCATGAGTGGGAGGAGAAGGGGTGTGAGAGCCGTGTTTGAGGATCCAGAGGGCTGTCCGGTGGGCTTTTCTTGGCCCCAGAGGGTAGAGCCAGAAGCATGGGGAGGCCCCCTGAGGCTGGACAGCAGGAAGGGCTTCCCAGCAAGCACAGCTGTCCATGGTAGAGTGGGCTGCCTCCAGACAGGGTGAACTTCCTCCTTCCTCGAGGCTCTCATCCATCCACAAGACCACATTGCCACTCACAGGGTGCAGGGGATATTTGTGTCCTAGATGGACCTTGAGGTCTCTTCCAGCTCTGACAAAGAAGGAAAGTGTGAGTCAAAGTGATTTCTCTAAGATCCTACAGTTGGCGATGTTTTCAGTGGGCCCTAAGAGGAGGGGAGAGTACCACAGAGGACTGTGGGCTGGAATCTCACCAAGCAGGCAGAGGCCCCAGAAGTCATTCCCTTTCCTCAGGCCCTGTTCCTCATGTGCCTGATGGGGATAAGATAGCAACACCACCCAACAAGGTTGTTTTGGGAGATAGTGGATGGGCCTCCTGCTTGTGTCCCGGGCCCTCACTGGGTGGCATGGTCTTCTGCCCAGCTGGGATGTGGCCTGGGCAGAGCTCACTCTTCAGCTGTGGCTATGGCTGAGGCGCCTCTGCAGGTAAGAGGAAGGCTCTGGACTGCCTATAAGGGAGGGTGGGAGAAGACCCCAGGAGGGGGGATCTGTTTAGTGGGCCCCCTCCTGAAAAGCTGGCCATCCGCCAAGGAGCCCCTATTCATCATTGGCTATCTGCCAAGTGCTGGTGAGACCAGAGAAGGTCAAGTAGGGAGTGCTCCTCCCTCTCTCCCTGGGGCTGGTCTGTTCATCCTCCACTGTCCACCAGTGTACCCTCAAGGCCTTAACAATATGAGGAGGACAGTAATCCCAAATCCCAGAGTCTAATGCTGAACCGGGCACCAAGGCTCCCTCAGCCCTGGCAGGCTTTTTCCTTCTTTGGAAACACCTGGTGATTTCTCCCATAAGGTGGCTTGGTGACAGCTTGCGGCCGGGGCGGGGGCGCGGGGGGGTGCATGGCCCAGTGGCATCAGGCAGGCCCTCCTTGGCTCCTGGGCTGAGTGGAGGTCCCCGAGCCTGCGCCCTCCCACCCAACCCACCAGAGTCTGGAGACAGTCTGTGGTGGTTTGTCAGCATGCTCTACCAGAGCTGGACATTGCACTTCTAGCACCCTCTGTCCCTCCAGGGTGCCAATCTTCACCTTCCTGATGCCCCTGGCAATGCACACTGGCCTGGCCTGGCCTGCCTTCTAGCAACTCTGCTCTCCATGAATGAATTACTTCCCCAGGACAGAGCCTATGGCCAGGCTTATCCCACAGTTGGTTGAAGAAAAGCCAATGTCTATGGAGAAGTTTAGGCACCCTCTTCTGGCCCAGGGATTATTGGGGGGGTCAGAGGCGGGGTCTGCCAGAGTCTGAGAGCCACTCCCCATGGTACCAAACTGGCCACCATCTATTCCTTCTATTGACCTTTGCCCCCAAAACTGCCACTAGCACCCTGAGTCTGCTGGCCAAAGTGTTTTTTTCTGGTAATGGTTGAGAGGCCACTATCAGCACAGCCCCTGCCATCCCTCCACATGTCCCACATGGTGGATTTACCTGAGACACCCAGGACCTTCGGGATAACCACACCCCACTGCCTCATTCTCATAAAGGAGGAAACAGGCCTCAAAGTTTTGAGTGAGGTTCCCAAAGTTGCCCAGTGTTTAGCTGGTGTGAGCCACGCATGTCTGTGGCCAGAAAGCAGCCCTTCCCCTCCCTGGGAGAAGCTATCAAGACTGCCTGGAGTTCAAGCTTGACCTCAACCATCCCAGGATCATTCTAGAAGAATGTGCCTGTGGGTCTTTAGCATAGCTCATCCATACTCCTTCTGGACCAGCCTCAGGTGTGAGTCACTCCTAGTAATCACTCCCCATCCTTAGCAACTTGGACACGTCTCCAGCTAGGAGCTATGAGGGGACATGGAGAAGGGGGATGGGCTGGGGCATGAGGTCATGCCACAATGTCTGAGATTGGGAGGGGGCTCAGGGCAGTCTGGCAATGACCTATTCCCTCTCTGCTCAGAGAACCCCAGTGATGAGAAACTCACCATCATTAGGAATCTCTGAGAGCCCACGGAAATATCTCCCTACAGATTCTCTTCATCCCTCCTGGCTCTGCCCTCAGAGAGCCTGGCAGAACAAAGCTAGTCCCTCCTCCATATGGAAGCCCTCCAAGCCCTTGAAGAAAGCTCCATTTTCTCCTCATTACCTTCTCTTCTAGGCATCAGGCACTCTTCCCCTGGGCACAGCAGGACAAAGCGTGAGCTCAAAGCCCATTGCCTGGTACATGCCAGCTTGGACCCTGGCTTCCAAGGCCATTCCCAGCAGAAAGGAGAGGCTCTGGTGATGCCATCAGCAGTTGATTACTTCCTATTTCTAGAGAAACCTGCAGTGAATACAGGTTGGAACCACGGTCACTACCCATCCACCCCTGCCCAAACTCCTGGGTTGGACCTAGGTACAGGGGGTAGAGTGAAGATGTCCAGCCCCAGAGCTCCATGGTCTGATGACATCTACAGGAGTGATGTCCAGACCTCACCTCTCCCCAGTCCCTGGCCACAGACTACTGGACAGCTCCCCCTGGATGTCCCATAGCCGGCTCAGGTATTCCCACAGTGCCTGGCACAGATTAAGCCCTAAAATAAATGTGCGCTGACTTTGCTTGACTAGAAGCCACCTAGTGCAGCCCTCTGACCCTGGAGTTATAAACTGAAGCCCAGAGAGGTTGAATTGCCCAGTGTCTCACAGGTAGTGTCAGAGGAGAAAACTGAACCCCGATCCTGGGACTCCTAAGTCACAAAGTCACAAACATTCTCTCGTCTCCGCCCTTCCTCCCCACCCTCGCCCCTAGCTCCTCCAAACTTCCCACCCTCCTCATCACCCAGCTTCATGACTTCAGTGCCACTCTTAACTCTTATAGCTCCCTCCAGCCACGTCTATCCAGGCACTGAGTCCTGAGGATTCCCAAGCTCTCTTCCCACCCCCACACTCAATGCACCACTTTGAGTCCTCATCCCAAAGGGGGAGACATCCTGGACTACTGCTCCAGCTCCCATCTCCTTCCTCCTCCGAGTGCCCCGAGTTGTTGACTCAACGAACTTCTTTGGCTTAACCTTTACATGACATGCCCTGCCCCATCCACACCTTTGAAGTGATTATTCTGTTAATTGTCCTTAATTATAAGCATTCACTAGCTCTACATCAACAGAAAGACAACACTCTCTGTACTCACTACAAATCCTGTGCTAGCTGTATTAAGGCGGGTCAATATGAACTATTCTAATCGTGGTTGTGCCACGAGTAGAGATGAAAGGATTTCTCTTCTGTCTTCCTGAGAGAAATTCTCAGGCACAGAGCAGAAATGAGTGTTGAAATAGTGGGGGCATGTGGGGTCATCGGGGCTGCCTTTGGGACAGAGATGCCCTGGGTAGGGGCCAACAGGAGGCTATCGTGTCAGGGGCTCAGAGTTCCAGCCTCCTCTGACTGGGAGATGAGAGACCACTGCTAGGCCAGGTGAGAGGCCGGGAGGTTCTGGTTTGAAGAAAAGCCTCCCAGGATGACTTTCAGGAGACTTACACCTGCCAGGCCCAGACACTGTGTGTGTGCACACATGTGTGTGTGTGTGTGTGTGTGCGCGTCTGCCAAGCTGCTAGGAAAGCCGCGCCAGCTACCTGAGCATAGGAGGTGAAACAGCCAGCAAAGTGGGGTCCCAGGGGCTGAGCCAGACCCCTTTGTAGCAGCCTGGCCGGTGATCCTGTGATAGACTTGCCTTCTCCAGGAGCCAGGGGATCCTGAAGAGCTTTGAGCTCTCGCCCTATACCCTAAAGTACTCTCCCAAGGCAGCGGATGCCAGCCAAGAGCTCCTCGTGGCCCTGTGCCCAGGTCTCATCATCACCATGATGATCACCCAAAGCAAAAAAATCAAGGCAACCTCAGGAAGGAGTTCAGTAGGATAAGAGCAGGAATTTCCTTTCCAGCTCAAAATCCAAGAGGGATTTGGGGAAGGAACCTTAGGGATCATCTGCTCCAGCCTCTTTACATGTGAGGAAACTGAGGCCCAAAGCGGCAGTGATTCAGCCAGAGGCTGAATTCAGCTAGGTGGCTGGGATCAGAATCCCTGTCCTTGGCCTCCTGGTCCAGGCCCTTTCCACCGGCCCCTCTCCCTCCACCTAAGACAGAGCCCCACCCCGCAGAGCGCACCACCCCCCAACATTCCCTGGGAACGTGCCCCAGGACAAGATAGTGGAAGCCCTCTGGACCTTCAGATCCAGCCTGCATTTGTAGGGCTCTTCCTGAATGGCTGTGGCCGATCGGACAACAATGAAAATGAGTATGGCCTGGGAGTCTGGGGGCCTAGGACTGGGCTTTGAGGGGCCGGGCCCGGCTAGCATCTGGAATTGTGGTCCTGGCTGTCAGGAAGCATTTCAGACGTGAGGAGGCCGGACCAGAGGGCTGCTGTGGACCTTTGCAGCTCTTGGTCCATGATTCTATAGGCCTCTCTCAGGCCCTGTCAGATTCTTGAGGAAGGGCCTTCCAGATCAGCAAAGAATGACTCATTGAGGCTCATTATATATATATATCTACATTAAATACATTTTACTGTCTCACTAACAATTGCTCATCTGTGTAGGCAGGACCACCCTGTGCAAACAGGGAAGTCAGCCGCTGGGTCTGTGCCCCTGTCTGGGCAGGGCTGCTTCTGCCTGTTTGGATAGCCAGCGCTTCCTGCTGCCTTTCTCTCCTGGGACCCTCTGGAGAGTCCCCTCCTCAGGCCTGGCCGTCCAGGTCACATTCCCCACCCCACATCAGCCCTTTCCTTCCTGGGGTCTTCTCCCCACCCTGTCCTCACCACAGTGACCAAAGAGGGAAAGATCTTAGAATCCCAATCATAGACTTTCGGGCTCCATACCCTTTGAGGGTCACATTGTGGAGTGGAGAATCCCAGGATACCAGCACACAGCAAGTGTTTAACAAATGCTTGTTAGTTGGTTGTTTTTGTCCAGCTCCGGGGCCGGTGCCTGGAGAGTTTCCTTCCATATTCACCTATGATGGCCTCGATGCTTCCTGGTCTCTATGGGAGCTTCAAACCTTGGTCCTCACCCCCCAATTCCTGATGTCTGGGCCTGCCTCAGCAATGCCTGGGAAGCGGATGCCCAGATGTACACAGCACTACATGCATCTCTGCTCATGTGTGCCCATGCTCAAAGACACACTGAGCTGTCCTCACGGACACACATGGCAAGTTCTGACTTCCTTCCCCTCCTCAGATGGGAAAGAAACTCTTGCTCCTATCCTGCTGATGTGCATTTGGGGACTAGGATGCCTTGAAGAGAGGTTCAGAGCTGGAGGCCATTAAAACACAGCCCCTCATTCTATAGACAGGGCAATTGAGGCCCAGAACAGGGAAGGGACCTGCCCAGCAAGGCTGGGCCAGAGTCAGAATTCAAACCCAGAACCTGGGGCACCAAAGCCAGCATTGTCTGCGGCACCTCCTGATAGATCAGCAGCAGAGAGACCCAGGATCCCAGGAACCAAGGTCCCTCTAAAGCTCCAGACCCCCAACTGTTTGGGAATCACTGCTGCAGTGTCCTGGCTGGGGGTGGGGTGAGGGGGAGTGGCCAGAGAATATCTGGAAATGACGGAGATGTGAGCCCTAAGGAGGACCGCATGCACGTGCACACAAACACACACACACGCATCCATACATGCATCCTTTCATACATGCATAGTCATCTATACATATATTCACACATGTACACACATGCATTTGGTCATACATACATTCATATAAATGTATTCACACATACATGCATACACTTATAATGCACACTCACAGAATTGTCTGCATTCCTACATGTATACATATATACACTCATAAAGCATACATGTATATACGCACATTCACACACATGCATTCATGATGCATTCATTCATATATACACTCGCACATACGTATACACATGATTCATACATATATATTCATCATTCCTACAACATACACACATATATTAATAATGTATGCACACATATATACACACACACATGTGGAGCTTCCCACAGCATGAAAAGAGTACCTCCCCCTACTTCCCCCACATATACTTGCTTGGCCTTGGCCATACTTTTCTGCAGGAATGGCTTGCCCACACCTGGAGGCCCCTGCCCATCCTGGAGCAGGTGTAGCTGCTTTCAGCCCTGCACCAGATCTGTGCTGCCTTCAGCTTTGGGGGAGCAGTGGGGGGGGGGTCTGCCAGGACTCTGCCACCTACAAAGCATCTGAGGGCACAGGGAAGCAGCCCTAGGCCCTCAGGGCCATGGTGTGAGGAGGGAGGGGCTTGTGTGGTGGGGTCACTGGGTCCTAATATAAGTGTATGCTCTCCTTATGGGAAGTCTCTTGCATGAGGGCACATGTCACATACACAGATCAGGACCCAGCTAGGAGCTGCCTGGTCAGCCCTAATTCTGCCCCTCCCCTCCCCCCAAACCCATTATCCCAGGAGAGAGACCATTGACTCCTAGCTACTTCCTCATGAAGCCAGATACCTGCAGGGAGTGGCTGTCAGACTCACGTGACTGACCTTATGGGGGAACCTTTTTACATGTCAGGAAACTGAGTCACTGGAGAGTGGGAATGGCCCAAGTTAATATCTAACCAGGATAATTGGGGGGAATAATTAGAGCCCTGCAGCAGGCCCCTGAGGCCACAGCCCTCCCTCTATAAATGTCATTAGAACTTGCTTATAAAATTAATGAGGAGCAGGGCCGTGGGGGGCTGGGTTTGTGGCCCTAGGCAGAAAAATGCCTACATCTTCACAGAGTGGGAGCCAAGACTGAGGGCAGGCATTAGAGGAGCCCTAGCTGAGAAGACGGAATGAAGTGATTGGCTGCCTGCAGGACAGCAGGCCCACAAGTATGGGGGAGGGCAGATGTGCACAGCCAGTCATCCTGAGGATCCGTCAGCAGCTGTCCAGAGCAGCCCTGGGGCTGGTGAGCAGGACCCTCTACACTGAGGATGCTCACGGACTTTGGGAATGGTGTGTCAGGGACAGCTGGCCCTCGGGCCTTGGTGCTAGAGGGGCTCCTGGCCTGCCCTCCTCCCTGGCTCTGGGAGCCTCACTGGGCTCCCGAGGGCACTTCCATCCAGGCTCCTCTTAGATCTAGAAAGGGGGCAGGAGGAGCACTGCTGTCATGGCCTGAAGACCTGGCTTTCTCTTCAGATGACAAGGTTGAGAACGAAGCTCGTTTCAAGGATGGATTATAAATCCACTGCAGTAGGGCATGGATAGAGCCCTGAACTTGGAGACCAGGTCTGAGTTGGAGCCTGATTCTACCCCTGGTCAAGGTCCTTCCTCTCTGTGGACCCCAGTCTCCTCATCTATAATCTGAGGGGGCTGGACAGCCGCGGGTAGAGCACCAGCCCTGGAGTCAAGAGGATCTGAGTTCAAATCCAGCCTCAGACACTTACTAGCTGTGTTGTGTGGCCTTGGGAAAGTCACTTGACCCCGATTGCCTCCGCCCCCCCCCCAAAAGAAAGTTGTTAACTGAGCGGTACTGGGAGGTCAAGACCACTGCCAAGGTCTCTTCCAGCTTAAATCCACCAGCTTAAATTTCCAAATAGGAAAGAAGTGGCCAGAGCTGGAGGGAAGGAAGCTTAGCTCTCACACACACACATTGTATTAAAATCCCAATTGTCCCTGGAAGTTTGTGAACAGACCTGTCACCTGGGTGGCCTGAATTCTGTTGGCAGTGGGAGTCCCTGGTGGTGGAAGTTTGTTCAATGAATACAGGCACAGGATAACTGAGAAGGCTCCCCACACTGGGGAGTGTCTGGGATGGAACCCCAGGGGGGCCCCACAATCCCAGGCTCCAGTTTTTTAACAAGGAAGGGAGCTTGGTCACTGCCCACCCCGGGGCCAAAGCCTTCCTTTAACTGGGCTCAGAACAGAGCATCGGCTGCACACTGGTTTACATTCCACAAACATGCCGGTCCTCCCATCCCCCTCCCCCTTTTCACCCTCCTTTTTGTGCACTGTCTTCCCTCACTAGCTGGTAAGCTCCCTGAGGGCAAGGACTGTCTTACTTTTTCTTATTTGTATCCCCAGCTGCTTGACCCTCCCTGCTCCTGGCACATAGTAGGTACTTCATTAATGGTTATTGACCATTGACTGTTTAGGCCAACCCTGCACAAGGATCCCTTCTCCTCCCAGCGGTCATCCTCTGGCCTCTGCCTGAAGCCCTCGGGCTTGGGCTTCCCAACAGCTCGTTGGGAAGTTCTGCTGATTTCTTCCTTCTCTCGTTGCTTGCTGATGGCCATTCGGGCCATGCAGAACAAATCTACCCCTTCTTCCTCATGACAGACTTTTAAATATTTGAAATCAGGCCTAAGCCTTCTCTACTCACACTGAGTCACAGAATTTGAGATCTGGGAGGGCCTCCTCCAACCTCCCTGAAGGGGTCATCCAGCCTCTCCTTGAAGCCCTCCAGGGAGGGAGAGCTCCTCCTGAAGAGGCCACCCATCCATTCCGCTTGGGGAGGCTCTTACCCTGAGGAAGTTTAAGGAAGGTGGGGCTCTGGTGGTTATAGCTGTAGAGGCAGGTCCAGCGAGACCAGAGAGACGGAGATCATGGGTCTGCTCTGGAAAGGACTGGGGGTGGGGGGAAGCTGGTCCAGCTTGTCCAGGATCATGCAGGCAGCCTGTACAGGTGTGCATTTGGGATGTGTTTGGTACCTACATGTGTACATACATACACACATGTATATCCTTTGTTGTCTCTGACAGAACGGAAGCTGCCGGATGGCAGGCACAGCTTGGCTTTTGACTCCACCACTTGGCACAGGGCTGGACGGTGCTCCAGAGCACTCACCCCTAAAATGGCCTCTGAGCCCGGTCAGCCCCACTCCCAGCCCTCCGTCCCCAGATCCTGTAGGTCACGCTCAGGGAATCGTAATTACAGGCTCTCCTTTGTTATCCTGGGGACTTGGGCAACGATAGGAACCCCTCCTCCCTAGGCTGAATTTCCCCTTCTCAGCTCCTAAGCATCCCAAGCTTATGGCAGACACACCTCGAGGTAAGCAAGGCTGGACAAACAAGCTCATTCTCCAGGTGACTCCAGCTTGTCCCAGGATGCCAGAAAGGGCAGAGAAGAGCAGACACCTGGGGGATGGTGGAGGTGGTGGCAGGCCAAGCCAGACCCTCTCCTCAGGGCAGGGGCTCCCTCCAAGGGCTCTGAGGTAACTAATGAAGCCAGTGGCTGCCAGCTGAGGCCTTTGCTGGGGTGAAGCAGGAGCAGGAAGCCTGGCCTTACCTCCCTCCCTTTCTGTTCACACTCAAGTCACTGATTGTAAAGGCAGCTGGGTGGCACAGCGCCAGGCCTGGAGTCAGGAGGACTCATGTTCCTGAGTTCAAATCTAGACTAAGCCACTCGCTGTGTGACCTGGGCAAGTCTCCTGCCTGCCTCAGTTTCCTCACCTGCAGAATGAGCAGGACAACGGAATGACAAAGCACTGCTGCATCTGTCAAGAAAAGCCCCAGTGGGGTCACAAACAGGACTTAGCAGCACTGATCACAGCTGGTACATTCCCAAGGCAGACAGCCACCGGCCCCAGCTCAGCAAGCTGTCATTCCATGTCAATCCCCATAGATGCCTGGGGTACTAGGGCTGTGTTAATAGGTGGGTGTGTGCCGGGTACTAGAGGATACCACCCATACCCATACCCATACCCATACCCACCCACTGACTGGGAGGAACTGGGCCTTTTAAAGCGCCTGGCTGTCAATCACCCTGCGGCACAGGAGGGAGAGGAGAGCGTCCGAGGCTTAAGAAGAATCCCTAAGCCAAAAGACCCGACGCAGAGCTCCCTTCCGAGGCCCCGTGCAGTGATTCACAGCCACCTCAGCAATTGCGTTGTTTATGTAGTATCCAAGGCCTCGGATCGCCGCTGTCTGATCTTGCTCTCGCTGCAGCCTGGCCCCGGGAGAAGGACGGAGGCAAGAGGAGGCTCACACTGCTAGCCGGGAGCTAGACTCCAGGCCTGGGTCTAGAGCTCGGGGCATCGGAGCCTGGCTCATAAAAGAAAATCAAAGCCAAGTTGAAAGGCCCTTAAAAAAAAGAGCGCCCTAGAGACTGGAGCCCAGGGAGCTGCACCCCCCAAAACTCCTTCAAATCGATTCCTTTGTTTGTCGGCTGGGGGTGGGGCGCGCGGCTGGCGTTGGATAAGTTGGTCTGCTTACCTCTCCCTCTCCCCGCCGGCTGGGGCTGGGATTTTACTGTCGGCCAACTACCCAGAGACCTCAGTGATTAAAGGATTTGCCCAGGGTGACACAGCCGGGAAGAGCCGCGGACTCGAACCCGGGTCTTCTGGCTACCACGCTGTCTCAGCTCTTCTTTTCCCCTCTTTCCTGCCGGGTCCCCAAAGCTAGGGAGTTTTGTATAACCAGTGGAGAGCAGAGATACATCTGCAGTCAGGCCGAGAGAGGCGTCAAAGAAGTGTTTCTAAGGAGTATGACCCTTGGCAGCACAGAAGAGAGCCCAGGGATTCTAAGGAGAGCTAGTTCCAGCGATGTTGAGTCAGACTGGAGAGAAGTCCAAGATGTGGCTCCCAGGCAAAAACTCCATAGGGAATGCAGGGGGGAAAAAAAGTCATCAAGAGGCCCTCCATCAAGGCAACTCTCCAGAGCGACTATCTCAAGCAGCACCAGGGCCTCCTTCCCATGACCCTGTATGGGTGCCCAGCCTTTCTCGCTCGTTTGGACGGTCTCCCCTCCCCATGCCCGCCCTAGGGACTGTAACCCCAGCCTCGTGGGGGGCTCCTAGTGCTGCCACCGACATGTTGGGACCCCCACTTCCTCTACGCCTGAGCTTTTTAGTCTTGTGATCACTTAAACCTGATACCCCACCCACCTGCCAAGATTTTCACCCACAGCTGAAACTGCAGAGGCAGATACACTTACCTGAGGGAGGAGCTGGAAAGAGCTGGGGTGGCGGGGGAAGGGAAGGGAGTGTGGTGGGTTTGTAGCAAAGCCAGAGCTGTAGGGCAAGAGTTGGGGATTATACTCTGGAGGCATGAACTTGGCTGGAGCAGAGTCTTTAACCTCGGGCATGCGAACTTGGCTTTTTTCTTCTTCATATTTTGATAACTGTGTTTCAACAAAATTGGTCTCCTTTGTACTCTGTACCTCACAGGCTTGTTATAAAACAACGATAAGATGAGGAAACTGAGGAAAAGGAGTGAAGTGACTCACCCACGGTCACAGAGTTATTACCTGATATGAGATTTGAACTCAGGTCTTCCTGACTCCAGGCCCAGAGCTTTATCCACTGCACCAACCTTGCTAGGTATTATTATGAAGATCTACTGTGGCCATGCATGTGAAACGTAGAAATGTGAGTCCTCATAAATTATCTCACATAAGAGGCAAGAAAAAAACTTTTACAATAGAGGGGAAGAGGGAGAAGACGAGAGGGAATGAGTAAATCTTACTCTCATTGGATTTGGCTTAAAGAGGGAATAACATACATACTCAATTGGGTATGAAAATCGAAAGTAGGGGGGATGGAGATAAGAGGGGGGGATGATAGAAGGGAGGGCAAATGGGAGAAGGGAATAAGAAGCAAATGCTTTTGAGGAGGGACAGGGTCAAAGGAGAGAAGAGAATAAATGGGGGGGGGTGGGATAGGATGGAGGGAAATATAGTCTTTTCCAACATGACTGTTATGGAAGTGTTTTGCATAACTACACATGTATAACCTAAATCGAATTGCTTCCCTTCTCAATGAGGGTGGGTGGGGAGGCAGGAAGGGAGAGAATGTGGAACTCAAAAGTTTTAGAAACAAATGTTAAAAAATATTTTTATATCCAACTGAGAAATAGGATATACAGGCAATGGGGTATAGAAATCTATCTTGCCTTACAGGAAAATAGGAGGGAAGGGGATAAGAGAAGGGGACAGAGGCGATAGAAGGGAGGGCAGATTGGCAGAAGAGGTAATCAGAATCTACACTGTCTTGGGGTAGGGAGAAAGGAAAGATGGGGAGAAAATCTGGAACTCAAAATTTTGTGGAAATTAATGTTGAAAACTAAAAATTAATAATTTTAAAAAGATTTAATAATAATAAAAAAGGAATGTGAGTCCTTAGAATAGAGGTTCGAGGCAGGGACCTGGTTACTTGCTTTACAGCATCAGGTGAATGAGTGGTCCTAGTGGACCGCAAGACCCCCGCTAATGGTCCAGAGTTAGGACTTAGGCCCAGTCTAACTTGATGGACAGTCACTTGAACTAGTGACTAATCCTGTGATTTCAAAGGTCCCTTTGCTCCCCTCTTCCTCTTCCCTCACCTTCTCTTCCCAGCTTCTCATCCTCCCTTCTGCTCTCCCTTGTCTCATCTGGTACAAAGTTGAGGAAAGGACAGGAAGATGGATAGAGAGGGAGGTCAAGGCAGCAACAAGTCTTCTCTTTTTAGGGGACATGCTTCAGCTACCCCTTGACCCAGAAGTTCCTCCTTGTCCTTCCAATAAACTTGTGAAAACACTGGGGATTCCACATTTACATGATTCATGACTTCCCTCTCACAAATACAGTTGGGCTTCCTCATTCCCAGACTGGTCTCCAAAGATATTTCTGAAGTCTGAATCCAAAAGGTGAGGAAGGGGTGATGGGTGGGGCAGGACTCTACCTGGTTGAATAGGAAGAACCAGGGAAGAGCTCAGAGGGAGGTGGTAACCAGAAATTCCTCCCAGGGAGACTGGAATGTTGTTGTTCATTGCTTCTGAGACATTATCTCTCCACCTCATCCTCTGCCCTCCCCTTCTCCTTTTGCCTTCAATCTTTCTCAACATCAGAGTCTTTTCAATGAGTCCCATCTTCTCTTTGTGTGCACAAAGTATTTAAACTTTGGCTCCAGTATTTGATTTTCCAGTGAATGGTCTGAATTAATTTAAGTATTGACTAATTTGATCTCTCTGCTGTCCAAGAGACTCTCAAAAATCACCAGCACCATTCAAAAGCATGGATTCTGAGGTGTTCAGCTTTCCTTATAGTCTAACTCTCACAGCCATACATCGATAGTGGAAAAACAATACATTTGACTGTGCAGAGCTTGGTCTGCAAGGTGATGTCTCTGCTCTTTAGTCTGCTGTCCAGGTTTGCTACAGCCCTCCTTCCAAGGAACAAGCATTTTGTAATTTCATAGCTGCAGCCACCAGCTGCAGTGATCTTTGGGCCCCAGAATATAAAATCTGACATTGCTTCCATTTCTTCTCCCTCTACTTGCTAGGAAGTGATGGGGCCAGATGCCAAGATCTTAGGTTTTTTTTTTTTGATGTAAAGCTTCAAGCCAGCTTTTACACTCTCTTCTTTCATCCTCAAGAGGCTTCTTCATTCCTCTTCACTTTCTGCCATAAAAGTGGTATCATCTACATATCTGAGATGGCTGATATTTCTCACAGCAACCTTACTTCTGACTTTGAATTCCTCCAGCTTGGCATTTCATCTGATGTACCTTGCATATAAGTTAAATGAATAAGGTGCTAATATACAGCCTTGTCATACTCTTTTTCTGGTCTTAAACCAATCAGTTGCTCCATGTTTGGTTCTAATTGTTGCTTCTTGACCTAAACACAGGTTCTTCAGAAGACAAATAAAGTCATCTGGTACTCCCATCTCTTTGAGGACTTGCCACATTTTTGTTGTGATCCACACAATGACTTTAAGTGTAGTCCATGAAACAGAAGTAGACGTTCTTTTCCGAAACTTCCTTTCTTTCTCTACACTCCAACAAATGCTAGCAATTTGGTCTCTAGTTCCTCTGCCCCTCTGAAAACCAGCCTGCTCGTCTGGTGATCCTCAGTTCACACGCTGCTGGAGGCTGGCTTGCAGAATCGTATGCAGAATGTTGCTGGCATGAGATGAACGGGATTGTTCAGTAATCTGACCATTCCTTGGCACTGCCCTTCTTTAGGATTGGGACATAAATGGATCTTTTCCAGTCCAGTGGCTACTGTTGAGTTTGCCAAATCTGCCAGCCTACCGAGGGCAGCATTTCAGCAGCATCATCTCTTGGGTTTTAAGGAGCTCAGCTGGAATTCCGTCAGTTTCACCAGCCTTGTGGTTAACGACGCTTCCTAGGGCTCATTTGCCTCCATTCTCCAGGACGTTTGGCTCTAGATCAGTAACCACATCATCGTGGTTATTGGTGATGTATCTGTGATCTTTCTTGTATGGTTCTTTTGTGTATTCTTGCCACCTTTTCTTAATCTCTTCTGCTTCTTTTAAGTCCCTACCATTTTTTACCTTTATCATGCCCATTTTTACATGAAACATTCCCTTGGTATCTCAAATTGACTGGTAACCAGAAGCCAACGAGGGAGAGTTACAAGAAGGTAGTTGTCTTGGGCCTTGGGTGTGTGTCTTTGTGTGTATACACATGCAATCATGCATGGTGAAGATTTAAAATAGAAAGCTCAGAGACTAGGGCAGGTCTAGGTTTTTGAGAAGGGTGGCAGCCTTCCAGGTTACCTTGCCCTGATGGGGTCCCATCCATCAATGACACTCTGGGAAGACAGGGCCCAAAGGTCAGGAATACCTGGTTTCTTAGAAACAGGCTCCTTCTGGGGGCCGGAAGCACCAGAGCTTCTTAGGTTACCTCTCTGCTCTCCTGCCAACTCCCTACTGTACACACAAGGAACCATGAGGCCACCAGTAGGCCGCTGTCACTTGACTCCATTTTTAGACCATCAGAGGCTCCTGACATATGACTGGAGGCCCACTTTCCTGAGCTGTGCCCTAGGGGCTGTTAGGTCAATAGAGAACACACTTTTCCATTGGTGGTCGGTCACTTCCCAGAGAGAGTGCCATCTCTATCCATCTCCCAAAGCAGCCCAGCCCAGGTTCATGCCTTTTGACTGTCCAAATACTCCTGAAAAGATGTCTTTCCCTACTGGGACAGCTTCTTGGATGGAGTAGTCCCCAACTCAGGAATGGTCAGTAGGCTTTTACTCGTACAGCAGCGTATGAATGGGGCAGCTAGGGGGCACCATAGTGCACAGAGCGCTGGGTCTGGAGTCAGACGATTCCTCTTCCTGAGTTCAAATCTGGCCTCAGACACTTACTAGCTACGTGACCCTGGGCAAGTCACTTAACGCTGTTTGCTTCAGTTTCCTCATTTGTAAAATGAGCTGGAGAAGGAAATGGCAAACCACTCCAGTATCTTTGCCAAAGAAATCCCAAATGCAGTCACAAAGAGTTGGACATGACTGAAAAACTACTGAACAAGTCAATTAAAATCAGAACCATTCTCTTGTATTACCGATGAAGAAACTGAGGCCCAGGCATGGGTAGTAAGTGGCAGTGGCAGGATTTGAACCCAGGTCCCCTAGTTCCTAAACCAGCGCTCTTCTTTGGAATATTTCACAAATGGATGAAATCCTCTTCAAAAGGGGAGATTTGGGGTCAGTGAGCTGGGAAGCAGCCGAGCACAGAAGCAGCACCAGCCTTGTCTTGGTCTGCTGCAGAACCTGAAGCTGCTGGTCCCTTTTGGTCACATCCAGTCTGCTTCATGCTCTTTAAGCGAGAGTAGCTGGCACTGGAGCCTGGAGAGAACCAGACTCAGCTAGTGTCTTCCCACCTGACAGTCAAGGTCCCTGAGTTGATTTGGAATCAGGTAAGGACAGAATGTCTTGCACCGGGGCTAGTGACTGCCTCCGGCCCCATCCTGGGTGCAGGCTCACCTAGGAGGCCATGAGCTCTTGGCTTGTGGCTTGGCAAGGGAAGAGCGACATCCCTCAGGACACGCTCAGAGTTCAGAAAACCACCCATATGCCTGAGAGCATCAAGGAAGACAGGCCTGGGGGCAGATCTTGCTCCTTTAGCACATCCCTGGGTCTATGGCCTGAAACCAACTAGACTCGTCCTCCTGATGGCTGACAGGACATCTGTGCTTGCTCACAAGTAGGGATGGCAGGCCCCCGCCCCATACAGCATCTCCAAAGTGGTGCAGCACTTGCCTGCCCTTAGAAACAATCAGCTTTCTGCCCTGCCCTCCCTAATCCGTCAGGCTGCTTACCTACGTCAGACACATTTTACAGATTTGAACTGATCGTGAGAAGTTAATGACGTTTAGTCTCTGAAGGTCTCCAGATCTTCGGATTGCTCTTTGCTGTATGAGTCTGGAGAGACGGTGGACAATTCACAGAGCAGGAAACAGAGATCTCAACAACCCGGAGCCCGAGGCCAAATGGAAGATGAAATCCCATCAAGCCTCAATCCTCAACTTTGCATGAGCAGGGAAGAGAAAGCCACTGTTCTGAGGAACATCCTGTAGTCTGGGTGAAGACCAAGCCATCCGCTAGGAGAACAACCTGTAAGACCGTGCTGCAAGGGCAGGGCCAGAAGCCACAGGGTCATCAACGTAATAAGGGTGGTTTAGGGGTTTGTTGTAAGGCGTGGGCCACACTATTATGAAATGTCCACCACAGCCCAAGGGCTGGAAGGGGCGGTGCATCATATTAAAGTTTGCTAAGATCTCATTGGAGCCTCACGACCCTGCTGAAGTAGATGCTGTTATGACTCCTATTTTTACAAATGAGGAAACCGAGGCAAGCAGCAGTTGAAAGACTTGCCAAGGGTCACAGTTAAGTGTTTGGGGCTGGATTTGAACTCTCTCGCTGTGTTCTGTGCACTGTGGTGCCCACTGGCTACTCACGTAGGGACCCTCTCATGGCTTTATGGATGAAGAAACTGAGGTCCATAGAGCCGGACCCTCAGGCAGCATGGGGTAGTGACACTTCGTGCCCACCATCTGCCTTTGATTCCTAGGATCCACCTGTAGAAGTCACATCTGGAGAGTGCAGCCACTGGGATGCTTGAAGGGAGGGAGTCCAAGCAGTCTGAACCCTGACCCAAAGGTGGTGCCCAGGACAGTGAGGACATTACTAAATCTGCTGCTGCTGCACTACAGAACAGCCTGCATGGACAGTGCCTGAGACACAGAATCCCAACTTGGGTCCAGTCCCCCGAGTGGCACATAAGGTGCTGGTGAAGCGAGGCGGCCGCATCCGAGGGAAGGGAGCTCTGAGTTCCATCACCCAGGATGTCCGTGTCCAAGGCCTCCAGCGGGGCTGCCCCAGGTGGAAGACGGGCATCACTGGGGCCCCGAGTTTGCATCTGGGTAGTTTCTTACCTGTATGACCACACGCATTCACTTACCTGCTGTTCCTCTCTGTACAGAAGGGCGCAGCTTCACTGGGCCCCGTTTCTCCTCTTACTGGCTGCTGGACACTCAACATCACCCATCACACACACAGACACACACGCGCGCACACACACACCTCAATCAGGGAAAACGACAGTCAGGAGATGGCCATTCATGTTTATTTTTGTGCAATTCTTGGTTTAAATTCATGGATTTAAAAGAACCACAACCATCCAAAAGGCACTTCAGGAACATGGGTTTACAAAGAGCATTGCCCCTCTCCATCCATACCAGGCCGGGCCAGAAGGAAGAGTATGAAGGGCAGCTTCCTCCCCTACTTGGGGTCTCCTCCCCTCTCATTCCAGAAGCTAAGCCCCTGGCATCCTGGATACCGTGGCGTCAGGCCTCCAAACCCCTTCCTGATGAAGCCTGGAGACGAGACAGAGGGCAGACAGGAAGGCTTTCCCCGACTCCTCCGGGGATGGAGGAATGAAGCTGTTACCTGCCCCCTAGCCCAAGTAACACAGACCCCAGAGTACAGACTTTAGGCCGCAGGAAGCCCTTGTGCTCCAGCCCCTCCTGTCCCTGGATGGTTGCTTTGGGAGCCCCTGAAACCCTCGGATGCTGTTCCGGGGGCAGACACGGTGACTACCCCCAATCAACAGCTGCCCAAAGCCAGACATAGGGAGCAGACATTAGTGAGCATCTGGACTTCCAGGCATGGGCCAGAAAGGGCTAGGACATCGCTCCGAGCCCAAAGGCACCCTTGGGAGAATGAGGCAGAATAGGGATCCTGGGGTCCCAGTGGTGGAAAGAGAAACACCTGCTTCTGGGGGCCTGTGAGGAAACTCCTGGACCCTGCTAGCCCCCTGCCATTTCCTGGGCACTGCCTGCCTTGCTCCTTCAGAGGAAGTCACTAATCCCACCATCTGCTGGCCCTAAAGCCAGAGCCGGGAAATGCCCTGGCAGATCATGAATGTCTCCCTCAGCCGGGCTGGAGGCTGATGGGATCTCAAGAAGGCTCCCCCAGCACAGAGGGCAATGCCTTGCACCCAGTACGGGCTTTACAAAGTTGTGGAATGCCCCCACAAGCTGGCAGGAGGCTGGTGGAAGGATTCAAACCAACAAGCATCCCTGCTCATTTAAGTTTCTCAGGTCACAGCCTGTTGCTTTAACCTGGAATGTGTCTGCACAGATCACAGGAGGCTTGGCTGAGGGTATGAGCAAGGGTAACCTTCATCCTAGCGATCCATACTGGACAGAGGAACAAAAACACTGCCTGGGTTTGCCTTTGGGGAGCTGGCCTCCCATGATGCTCAGCTCTCTACTCTGGATGTCACTGGCCACAGGAGGAGGCCTCTGCGCTCCGCCTCCCTGGGATGAGAGGTGTCAGCCTTCTACCCCTTCCTCCCCAATCTCTCTCCATCTATTTCCACTGACAATCATTCCCAAGTGCTGAGCAGTTCTGTAGAGAGGAGCCCTAAAAGCACTTGGTTCTGCTCGGGGGACCAGTCACCTAGAGGGTGGGGGCCGCAGGGCATTCCCAGTCTGGGCAGAGCCCCCCACCCCCATAAAAGAACCTAAACACACCATGGGGGCAGGGAAGCTAGGCCCAGGTGCCTCCTGGCTCTCCAGGGGAAGAAGCATCAGGGCTAGCCCTGCCCCAGAGTCTTAGCGGTCAGAGTCACTTAAAAACCTTGGCCCAAAAACCAGCTCCAGGGAGGCACAGGGCCCAGAGTCGGGTGGCCCCTCCTTTATTGAGCCCCTCTTCCTCCAACCCCTGCCAGTGAAAAGATGGTTTTGGAAGCCAGATGGGACTTGGGAGATCCTGGGGCCCCTCGCTAGATGGTGGCTGGCCACGCTTTTGGCAGGCCACTGGGAGGGTCCCCTCAGGACATGAGGAGAGCAGCCCATCTGACCGACATCACCTAGTGCAATGTTTTATTCAAGGTCCTCTTCAGGAAATACTGGGAAAAGGGGAATTCGCAGAAGACCAAGGGCGTGTGGGAGAAGGCAGGCAGACTCAGGGCAAAGCTAGGTCTGTGAGGCTTTCAGACAGGCCAGGCTGGGGACGGACAGTGGACAAGAGCAGTATGGACGGAGCAACTGCACCACACCAGGCCGGTGGAAGGGAGGTGTCTTCGGTTGTATCCTGGACAAGGCATCTGAGTCACCTTCCTCCGGAGTTGGCCATGATGAGTTCTGTGCTAGGAACGGAGCTGCCACGGTCTGCAAGGTCCCACACTTTTCTCATTCACGGAGCAGAGACAAGCTCAAAGCCTGATGGTGGCAGGGAAGCAGCAGCAGAAAGCTCCTGCGTCCTCAGAAGGGCTCTCCTCTTTAAGGCAGGTTGGATTGGAATAGAAGAAGCCCCCTCCCCACCCCACACCCGCTGCTTCCAGGAGCACACAGGGAGCCTGGGTGCCAACCTCCCTCCATGACAGACATACAGAGGATGAGGGGTCTGAGGCAAAAGCAAACTCTTTTACTCAGGCTGTCTCCCAGCTGCCAACAAATGGGGGTGTTTAGTTTGGGAAATACAAATCCTTTACATCTCCATCTGAGCAGCCACTCATCCATCCATCCACCCACCCACCTACCCATCCATTCATCCATACATCCATCCCTGTACCAACAGTCTGGCACATTCCACAGCTGCTGTCCCTGGTTCCTACAAAAGGTGGCACGTCCATTTAAAATGGATTCCTTGGCAGGCTCCCAGTGTCCAAAGAGCTCTCCTGCCTGCGCTGCTGCTGGGGCATGGGCCCTATCTCACCTCCTTCGACTCGGGAGGGCTCCCTCTCTACCGGTTTCCTAATTTCTCTTGTGGGTCTTGTTTTTTGTTGGCCTCGCTTGTTTGCTTGGCTGGTGCCTCGGGAAAGACAGGCTGATATCTGTAGGAATAACCGTAGGGACGCAGGTGATGCACGAGGTACTCCAGCTGATACATAGTGGTAGAGTCAACATAGTGGAAGGAAATGGCAAGATCTGAACAGCAACCTGGGCCCTGGAGCAGAAGAAAAGAAACGAGGTGAAATGTTCAGAAGAAAGGAGTTGTTTCACACACCTGCATGAGTGACAAGGATGAAGGGCTATCAAAAAGGAGACTGGAAACTGGCATCCTAATGCATTGTTGATGGAGTTGTGAACTGATCCAACCATTCTGGAGAGCAATTTGGAACTATGCCCAAAAGGCTATAAAACTGCATACCCAGCAATACCACTGCTAGGGCTGTATCTCAAACAGATCATAGAAAAGGGAAAAGGACCCACATGTACAGAAATATTTATAGCGGCTCTTTTTATGGTGGCCAAGAATTGGAAATCGAGGGGATGCCCATCCATTGGGAAATGTCTGCATGAGCTGTGGTATATGATGGTAACGGCATACTATTGTGCTATAAGAAATGACGAGCAGCACGATTTCAGAAAAACCTGAAAAGACTTGTATGAACTGATGCTGAGTGAGGGGAGCAGACCCAGAACGTTGTGCACGGCATCAGCCACGGTGGGCGATGGCCAGTTTTGATAGACTGAGCTCTTCTCAGCAACGCAAGGATCCAAGATGATCCCAAAGGCCTCACGATGAAGCACGCTATCCTCCTCCACACAAAGAACTGATGCTGTCTGAATACAGACTGAAGCAGGCTGTTTTTCCACTTTCTTTTGCTTTTTAATGCAGGTAAAATTTATTTGATGTAACAGAGGTCAGTACAAACCAGTTTCTCTACAGCGTTGGTTGGAAAGGTTGGCAGAGAAAGAAGAACGTTATGTCCTCCATTTCCTCCCCACCAAAACCCAAAGAACTCGCCCCCTATTACTATGGAAGGGTTATTACTAGTCTACCAGCCCCTACGCCTCCTGGTTCGACCAGCAAAGTATAATTTCTACAATGAGTAGGCAAGTGTTCGTGGAAAGACAAGCATAGATTATGATTTGAGTTCAGACACACCCTGGTTACTAACCTGGATTATGTCTAGAAACTACATTCCTATATCCTATTTAAATCCCACCCCTGGGGATGTGAGGGGAAGGGCCATTTCCCCTACCACCTATTAACTAGAACCAAGACTGGGGGGAGGTGCAGGCGCTCTGGCCAGCCAGCTTCTTTAAGCTGAGAGAATGATCAGGAAATCTTAGGTTCTAGGGACGAGTCTAGCTTCTGATAAAGAATCTCAGGAACTGGGCTAAGATGCCTGGACCACGGCTGGGGTCCGTCTTCTCTGGAGTTTTCTCCGACTTGCTAGAGGTCTGGTCAGATGGAAAAAAGGGCCCCCAAGCCACGTGAGGGGTGCGCTGCGCATGACACGTTCAATCGTCTCATCCAGGGACTCCTGGGCCCTGCTGACCTGCTCTTTACTCTGGGCCAGGCAGCTACTGGAGGTCCTGGCAGGATGGGGCTCCTGAAAGGTGGCCCGAAGCTCCTTCCCCTGGGGGGAGGCTGCTCAGAAGGCCTTGGCCCCTGGATATCGGCTGTAAGCAGTCACCCTGAGGCTGCTGGGGGATGTCCTGGGATGCGGCAAGGGTAGGAGACTCAGCCTGCTCAGGTGTAGCAGCAGCACTAGCAGCGTCACCACAGTCCTGAAGTTCTTTCTGGTTCCAGTTTAGCCACGTTTGGTGACGCTGATCTTGGCCATCGAGTACCTTCTGAACATCATGCAGCTTTCCTTTTTCAATCAAGCCGATGGCCTGAGAGCTGCAGGAGGACCTCTTGGGTAGTCTGCTCGGTCTGCCTCAGTTTACCCAAGGAGTGCTGGCAGACCCGCAGGGAGCCCAGGCTCCCATTGCTCCTTCTGCTGCTGGACAGAGGTCAAGTCCTTCTAGGGAAATGGCAATCTTAGCTAGCTCTTCATTGGTCACGGGCAGATAGATGTCAGCCCATTCTTCACTCCATCCGTGCCGCTGAGGACCGTCTGTTCTACTTTGGAGCCCGTAGCTGTGCAGACACTGCTGGTCACATTTCCTGCTCTGGCTGGCTCCTTGGCTCCTCTCCACAGCCCTGGCCACTGTGGGGTCATAACAGTCTTGGTCCCCGGCACTTTGGAAGATGAGTTCTTTAGTCTCCTTTGGCTGTGGAAGAATTGGTAGCTTTTTTTCCAGCCTGTCCGGCCCTTTAGGGGCACGTTCACTGGCTGACTCCATCTGAGGCTCCAGGTTATCCAGGAGCGGCTGGGCCCCACTGACCGTGGCCAGAGTCTGCAGAGACCAGCTCGCAGATGCAACCGACAAGCGGCCTGCTGACCCCCCCTGCTGCCCTGGCTCTCCAGCATCAGGGACGCCAGCTCCAGTGTCAGTCCTTGGGGTAGAAGGTGCTGGAAACCAAAGAGGAACTGCTGCCACCCTATGGATCGGTCAGCCCCACTCAGCAGCTGGGTCTGTTTCCACCTCCACCCAGGTCCCACAGAGCCGACAAGAGAGGGGGCGGAGCTCTGCCTCACTTCTATGTTTTACATGAGTGCGCTTGTATAACCCACAGCTGATTGCTTACTATCTCAGGGAGAGAGGAGGGGAGGGAAGGATTGGATTTGGAATTCAAAGCTTAAAAATAACATGTAATTGGGGGAAAATAAAACATGTGCTAAAAATACTTTTAACAAAAATAAAGTCAGATTCAAATTACAAAAAAAAGAGATGACTGGGAGGGCCCTGCGGAGTTTGGGGGCCTCCTTGGGTGTCCTAATGATGGACCCTGGACCCGAAATATCAAAGATCCTGCAAATGCCAAACAGTTTGGACTGTCAAGCATCTCAGTTCATACAAAAAGGATTTCTGCAACCCCTGACACTTCCATAACCCGTGCATGTTCTGCAAAGGCCAGAGGTTACCACCTTTGAGCCTGAGCACAAGCCTGTGAGGGAGGTGCTCTTACTGTGCCCATTTAACAGAAGAGGAAGCCAAGTCACGTGCACGTCCTGACAAAGGCCCAGGTCCCAGGCAACGCTCACTAACCAAACACCACAATCCCAAAGGCTGTGCAGGTGGGTCCTCTCCCAGGGCACAGCAAACTCCCAGGCTCCCACATTTGGGGCATGACAGCTTGTCACTAATGTGCCCACAGCTTCCTCCTGGAGCTCTGGGCACGCAGTCTGGGGACCTGGGTGTCAATCCTGACTCTGCTCCATCTAATGTCTCTGGCCTGTTTTCTCTGGGGTAAATGAGAGATGTCTAAAGTCTCTCCTGACCTTCTTGTACAAAATCACCAACAGGGAGACATTTCATATGATTGCACGTGTACAATCCAGATGTACAAGATTTACCAATGTTTACCGTCTCAGGGAGGGAGACAATCTGAAATTCAAAACTTAAAAAAAAAAGTTTAAAAATTGTTTTAACATGTAACTGGGGGAAAATAAAATGTTAAATTAGACAAATTATTGAGGCCCTTGCCTCAAAATAAAGTCTCTCCTGCCACTGCAGGATGTCTGCCAGTAGCTAGAGCGAGCACACCCTCTGCTTCCCCTCTAGGCCCCCAGATTTCCTGGGAGACCCCCAGGTAAACCTTGCTGTCTGAAGGCACTCTTCTTGGCCCTCCTTGCCCCAGCCTTCCAGGCTCAGAGCTGATGCCAATCCCCAGCCTCTGCTGGGCCTTCGGCTTCAAGCAGTGTTAGGAGGCAGTACCCCTACCCAAAGACCTGGACCCTCCACCCAGAGGCCCTCTCAGCTTCCCATACCCCCTGGGGAGTCACTGGGCATTCCTCCACTCTGTTTCCACAGACCTACTAGTTCTGTATCCCAGGCTTCAGAGTAGGGAGGGAGCTTCCCCTGGACCACCAGCTTGTTTCCCAAACTCTACTGTCATCTCCAGCCCCCCTGCATGGTATACTCCCTCTCAGCACTCTGACCTTCAGGACTCCTCAAGAACCTTTTCCCCTCCACTTCTCTGGTGGTTCTCTTTATGGAGAATTCTCCACCAAGGGCAGCAGCCGCCCAGGCTCTAGCTTTGTATCTCCAGGTCCAGTTCGAGGCCTTAGAGGAGGCAGGGGCAGTTTTCTGAGGTGAATGGCTTTAGAACATCAAGGCCTAGGTTTTGTCTGACAAAGAACCTGGGGCCTGAGTGGGGAAGCAGCATCTACCCAATGTCCAGCAGTGAGTGTGTAGAAGGCCAGGATTCAAACCCAGATCCTGGGGCTGCCTCCAGGCCCTGCCTAAGCACCTCCTGGCATACAACTCCAGGGCATGAGGCTGCCACCTCTACAACAGAGGGGATTCTTCTAACAGCAGGGGTGACCCCATGACTGCCCAGGGTCCTGACCTGAGGGTCACTGAAGCAGCTGGCACCGGTGGCATGGGCCCTGGCATGGGCACTGTGGGTACATGGCACGTTCTGTTAGAAATGAGCCACTGTCTTGGGCCTGGGGCCGGCCTGGTCTCCACCGGGGTCTGTGGCAGCCCTGAATGAGGGTCCCTGCCCCGGAGAATTGGGAGCAGCTGCCTGTGGGGCAGATCCCAGGGAGGCCAAACCAAACACCAGCTGACATTTACACAAGGTATTAGACAAACAGTCTTCAGCAGGCACTGCCCACCTCTCTCAGGACCATGAAGAACCGACGGCAGTCTTGCCAAGGCCGGTGACTGCCGGGTTTATCCAGGCTCCAGCAAACCCCTGAGGGGGTGCCCGGACCCTCCACGGTGCAGGGGAAGGGCCTGGGAGACTGAGTCCAATCCCTTCACTTTACCAAGGAGGAGAGTGAGAGTCAGGGAGGAAGGATTAGAACCCAGGGATCTGCTTGCCTTTGGGAAGAACCAAGAGTGCCTGCATCTGGGGAAGGGTGTCCAAACTGTGACCCCTCAGGTGGGAGGGGGCGGGAGAGCCAGAAGAAGTGTGAGTATGAGTGTGTGTGTGAGTGTACATGAGAGTGTGTGGTGTGTGTGTGTGTGTGTGTACGCACGTGTAAGAGCAGGGAAGGGGATGAATGGAGGAGGCAATCATGTGTACATGTGCATGAATGTATGAGTGTGCATGAATAGGTGTGTCTGTATAGATGAGTATGTGGGTGTAAGTGTGTCTACGAGTCACGTGTGGGCATGAGCGCACATATATGAGTACGTATGAGTGTGTGTGCACATGTGAGTGTATGTGTGCGCATGCATAAGTATGTTGGCATAAGTTTCCGTGTGGACGTACGTACACACAGATGAGCGTGCGTGCGTGTGTGTGTGTGCGTATATCTGTGTATGTACACGAGTGTACCGGCTGGCGGGGCCACTCCCAGGCAAGGCCTAATGAGACTGATCCACTTCTAAGAAGAGACCTGCATTCATTACAAACATTTCAAACTGATAAAGTAGAAAGGAAAGGATAGCAGCTTTGGAGCCAGGGGCTCTGAGTTCAAATCCTGACTCTGAGAAGTGACTCCCTGGGTAACCTCAGGCCCTCTTTTTGCCTCTGTTGTGAGAGGAGGCCCCTCTGGGGCTCAGACCCAGGACTCCCCAAACCCCCACACCAGGGTGGCCCAAAGGCTGGCCACGGAGTCGGCCCACGCCAGTCCCCTTGCTCGGCTCCCTGGCCGGCTCCTTACCTCGACAGGAGGGTAGTAGTTATAGTTCCAGTACCAAAAGGTCTTGGGCAGGTAGTTCCTGATGAGGTGGTGCTCGGGGACGAAGGGGTGGAAGGTCTCCTTGCCGCTGGGGTCCCGCGAGTCTCCGGCCTCCACGCCAATGGCCTCCATGCACTTGCCGAGTGCCAGGTCTTCCACGGAGGAGCTGTGTGAACATCTGTTGGTCCTGAAGGCCTCCACAAACCTCCTGAGGGCCTCCTTGCTGAGCACGTAACCGGCGCCCCCGCTCATGTAGCCCTGCTTCACATAGGGCTTGAAGCGTCGCCCGAAGTAGATGGGCTTGGCGGGGTCGTGCCGAGACAGCAGCCAGCGCAGGTTGTCCAGGACGACGTAGGTGTCGTCGTCGGCCTTCATGAACCAGTCGGCGTCATCCGGGTAGTGTTCGTGCACGTACTGGAAGGCCTTGATGGTCTTCCAGTAGAGCTGGTCGCGGCCCTCACGCGTGTCCAGCCCCACGGTGGGGAAGTCCTTGTTTTCTTCTGAGCTCATGAACAGAATCTTGTTGCAGCGCTGGCCCCATGTGGCCTTGACGTGCCTGGCCTTCTTCTCGAGGTTCTGAGGCCCCGTCATGACCCAGCAGAGAACCCTGACCTTGCGGTAGAGCTCCTCGGCCACGTGCTTGTCCTCATCTGGGGAGCAGAGACAGTGGAGGTCAGGGCGTGCGGTCACGGCACAAAGCCGCTGCCTCCGCCTTGGCCTGAACCACCTGACTGCGGGCCACAGAGGGCCCAGTGCCCTGGGTGAGACGTGCCCGCTATCACCTGAGCAGCCTTCCCACGTCGCCACGTGTGATATCAGGTGCATATGGGCACCAGACAGCTGAGAAAGAGACCGTCACATCCCTGAAGCTCGGGAAAGGGAGCAGGGTCAGGCCCCTAGGGAAGCTGCAGGCCCTCCCAGGGCCAAGCCTCAATAGACACCCCAGAGCCCTGGGTGATGCCCAGAGAACAAAGGGCCCTGAGTGGGCATGATGGAGGCACAGGCATCAGAAGCAGGAGCTGGGGCCCAAGAAGATGACAAAAAGACTGGCTAAGGCACAAAGCTGCTCCCAGGCCTCTGTGTGTCTCAGAGAGTAAGGAGACCCAAGGTCCCCAAAGGCAATTAATTGCCTGGTTAACAAGTGGACTGCCACTGCCACTGAGAGGCCCTGGGAACGGGCCAGGCCATGCCACCCCATCCCCTTGGGCCACTGCATTCTACCCTCTGGCCCTGCTCTACAAAGCCGATGCCCCCCTGGCCTCTGAGCCTAGCCATCTCTTCCCAAAGACGCGAAGACAGGCAAAGGAGGGGCTGGGAACACGTCTAGCCGTGCCCCTGATGTCTGCCCCCTCACCTCTGTGCTGGCTGATGTCTGCACCGAAGTCCATCTGGCCTTCGAGGTGCCCATGGCCAGCATCCTCCGAGTGCCTGGCATGCGGATCGTTATGGAGAACGTGGGGCTGGATTTCGGTCGGCTTCTCCAGGAGGATGTGCAGGAGCTGATAGCACAGGAAGAAGCCCACTGCGGAGCCACACAGGAAAGTGAGCAGGCTGGGCAGCGATTTGGTGGCCATCTCCTGGGGGCGCCCTTCTGCAGGGACAGCGGGCTCATCACCTGCACGGAGGACAGAGAGAAGCGCTCAAACATCCAAATATCAGTATGTCGTTCCCACCTTCCCCTCTCCCCCAACCCCTGCTGCTGCCCAAGGAGGAGGCAGCCATGGCCAGTCCAACAGGGCATCAGACTGGGCTCCTGGGGCCAAGGAGGAGGGTGCACATGGCTCCCTGGGCCCCCAGCGGTGAGGAGGAGGGTGCATGCAGGCTCCCTGGGCCCCCGGGGCTGAGGAAGAGGGTGCACACGGGCTCGCCTTCTTAGTCATGCACCGGGGAATCTGCATGAGCAGGACCAGATGCCCACAACCTTTCCTAGCCTGTGTGCTAAACGACACCCAGCAGGGAGTCTGAGGCCTGCCGCCATCGCTGGCCGTCCAACCACCCCCTGGAGCCAGGTCCTGCAGAGAGCAGCCGCACCACTAGGTCGCTAACTCAGAGGAGAGAGCGTCTGGCATAAGCCAGCCAGAAGCAAATTGCTGATGTGCATTTACTAAGCACCTCCTGGGTGACCGGAAGGGCAATAGCCATTGAGATACAAAGGCAGAACGGATCCTTCTAATGGGGGATGACCCAGGTGTGCAGACGAGGACAAGGTAGAAAAGCCAGTCTCACATTCACAAAGTGTGAATAACGAGCCCAGCGAGCTGGAGAGTCTCATGCGGCAAGCCTTGGCAGGAACAGACCGAGCCCAAGGTGGGCTTCTGAATGGGTACAGCCGCTTCCAAAGGAACTGAACAGAGGCAAAGATGGGTACAATCCTGGAGAACCTGACGAGGATTGGTCCAAGAGGAGAAACACGGCAGCCAACGTCTGAGCTGCATCAAAGACGGGGGAAGGATCCACTGCTCCCTCTTAGCTCTGCTGCTGTCATGTGACTGGTCATGGCAGGGGGCACGCAGTCGAGACCATCGCCAGAACAAGGCAGGGGGAGGGGCCTCCAAATGGCCTGAGGAAGAGAGAGCCATGCACCACACAACTGTCCCAGGAGGGAAGCAAACCCTGCACTGGCCAGCTGGGGTCGACTCCGGGAAAACTCTGGGCCTGGTATTGATTCACACGCTGGTGTGTGGTGACTGGTCTGAAAGGAGTGCCATTGCCTTTTTGGATGATGTCACTAAGCCCCATGCAACAGAGGAGTGAATGCTGGTCATCGGGACCACTTGGATTTTCAGGACCCATCTGACAAACACTCGTTCGTCCTGTGCCCATGACGGAGCCACTGGTGGCAGAGGCCCAGACTTCCAGGGAGGAAGTCTCTAAGAGTACAGCAGGGAGGGGTTTGTGTGCCCCACCCCCACTAGGGGGCTAGAGGCCCCTCCCACAATGCTGAGAGGTTGCCCAAAGTCCAGGGACAGGTTTGGGTTTGGTTTGGTTTTTTGGAAAACTATGAGGTCATTTTGCAGATATTTACCAACTTAGGGAAAATGTGTGGCTCCTTCCATGCCAGACAACCCCCCGCCCCCCAAAAAATGTAGAGGAAAAACAGTCCCCAGAAATAGTTTTCTGGAATTTCTCTGGCCTTTCCTCTGATCACTTCTCTACTTGAGGTTTACAGGTGAAGACACACTGGAGATTATCTCAACAAAGCTGCTGACTGTACAGGCCCACGATGGAAGGGATCTGCCGCTGCCCCTGCCCACTCCCAAAGCTGGTCAGTGATGATGCTGACACTGGCAGGATTCAAGAGGAAAGAGGCCGAGTCAAAGACATGGAGAAGCAGGCAGCTCATTCCACACTCACTGGCAGGGTGAGAGGGAGGGAAGGAGGGAGGGAAAGAATGAGGAAGGGAGGCGGGGAGGCGGAGAACAGCACATTGTATCAGTTCTTCCTCTGAAGGGAGAGGGCACACTTCCTCAGGAGTCTTTTGGGATTGTCCTGGATTACTGTATTGCTGAGAAGCGCCAAGTCATCCTAGTCCTTCACTGTACAATGTGGCTGTCACTGTGTGCAATGGTCTTCTGGTTCTGCGTATTTCACTTTGCATCAGTTCACGTATGTCCTTCCAACTGCCTTTCTGACAAAGCTGGGGGTCACTTCAGGCACTGGCCCCTGTAGTGAAAGCACAGGTTCTGCTCTGACATCTGCAGCCCACCGGGCCCATGCTGGGTCCGCTTAGACCTGCGGTCTCTTCCTTGGCTGGAAGCCTAGCAGTGGCTCAGCTGGACAGTCTCCCGAGTCTCCCTTTCATCTGGGCAGCTCCAGAGGTTCTGCTAGTTATCTAGCAGTGGACTTAACCAGAAGCCACTGCTCTGCCCGTGTCTGGCTGTCCAACCAACAAGTGTAATGTACTGTAAACTGAGGAAGGAAAATTCCATCCAAGATGACCATGGGCTGGCAGACCAAAAGAAGTTCCCTAGGGACGGTTTCCCAAATGAGCTTCACGAGGGTGAAATGAGGGAAGCAGTGGCTGGACAGGTCGTGGCGGCCTCAAACGGCAGAGAGCTCAAGGTTAGGGCGGCCCCACTGGCTGCCCGAGAGCGCAGCTTCCAACACTGCATTCTGGACAAGCACAGCCCCGCCCCCTCTCCCCCAGCTGACCCTCCCTCTCACGGGCTGCAGTCTGGGTTCACGATAAATTGCAGAGGCCGCAGCGGCTGTCACAGGAGGAGGACGTTACGCAGATATTTACTGGACAGAACACCCTCAACCCGGCCCAGCTGGGCTGGACAGAATGATTTTCTGAAATCCAGCCTGTGTAGCCTGAGAGGCACAAGCCTAGGGAGGAGGCGTCATCAGCTCTGGGCCCCAGTCCATCCCCCACCCCTGCCCCAGTAGAGTGTGAAACAAAACTGGTTTTTTGCTTGTCCTTGTGGCCAATCTCACAGGGTGGGGATGGGGGTGGTGGTGGTGGGGGAGAGAGATAGGTGTGGGGATGGGGTGAGTTCAAATCTAGCCCTAGGCACCCAGCAACTGGGTCTTAAACTCAGGGCATGTCACTGAGTCTCTCTCTGCCTGTTACCTCCACTGTAACATGAGGGCAATAACAGCACCCACCTCACAGGGCCGTCATGAGGACTGCTATTTGTACTGCATTAGCACAGTGCCTGGCACGCAGCAGGAGCTCAATAAATGCTCATTCCTTTGTACTCACTCGGGCGTTCCCCCACAAGCTCCAAGCTGGTCTGCCTCCGCCCCCCAGGACTCCAGCCCCACTTCCTCCAGCCTGGTCTCCCACCAGGCACCGGGGCCCATTTCAGTATAAATTCCCATCACCTCCCCAAGGTTATGAAAGTCATCATCATTCACTCTCCCATGTAAATGTCTCCCCACCCTCCTTGCAAAGCTGGTTAAATCCCACAACGGCAGGAATCCTCTTGGCTTCAGTCCAGGCTAATTCCCCGTGTGACCTGGAGGGCATTCTGTGACACCTGCTTTGGAGACTCGCCCAGGTGCAGTCAGAATCTGAACCCAGGACCTTTCCCTCTAGAGTCAGGGTCCCCACTTTGGAGATCAATCACCAACGTGCCTAATGGGGATCCACACAGGCATCTCACTGTCCTTGGTGGGGTGGGGGGATGGGCCCTTTCCTGGGGCTGGATCAGCGGGGATTGAGGACACTATTGCTTCCAATACCCCGTCTTTCAGAAGAGCGGTCCGAGGCGCTCCCCCAAAACGCCCAAGCCCCTGCGGGAGACAGCAGCAAACGGCCCCAGACCGAAGTCCACAACCGGCTCATGACCTGGCCGGCGTGGCCCGAGCGGACAAAGGCCCAGGATCTCGCCATCGGAGAGCCCAAAGGAAGGACCGGCCACCTCTGGGGCCTGACTCCCGGGCCGAGGCAGCGGGGCCTGCAGGTCAGGATGAATGACCCGGTTAAGGGCCGCAGACCCGCGCATCCCACTTGGTAAAGCGTCAGCTTCGAGTCAAAATCCTTTACGTCTTCCACGTGGGGAGAACTCTCCCGAGCAGCTCCGTGTCCTGGGGGCTCCCGTCGGCCGCTGGCCCAGTGGAGGCTCAAACCTCTCAAGATCCACAAGCTCTCTAGGATAGCCCCCCGCCCCAGCCCCCTCGGGCAGCGAGAGCACCCCCCCCAGGCCGGGCAAAGCAGACTCCTCCACGGGATCTGGTCAGGCACCGCTAGTCCGGACCCAAGAGCTGGAGGAGGCGGCACCCACGGCCCTGGGGCTCAGGAAGCACCCCCCCCCCCCCGGCACTGGTCCCCGGCTCCTTATCGTAAAATGGGTGGAGAAGGGGGTTGGATCGCAGGCTGTGGGGGAGCCAACAGGAAGCAGAGCTGGGGACAAGGTCCTGCCGTGCTGATGCGGGCCGGGCCCTGGGCAGAGCAGGAGAGAGGCGGGAGGGCTAGATTAGGGAGGGACCCTGGGCTGTGGGTGCGGATCCTGCCTCGGCCAGATCCGGCGCTCCTCCTCCCGGAGCCTCGTTTCCATGGGAGCCAGGGGGGCAGCGAGGGCTCGGTCGTTCACGGCAGGGCCCGTAGCACCGGGAGAGGCCGCTCCGTGCTCGGCATCCAGGGAGCGAGCCCAGCCCTCTCCTGTAACAGATGGTGAAACCGAGGCCGGGCAGGATGGCGGTCCCAGGTCCAGCCTGGCAGAAGCTTCTGGGCTCCCCCGCTGCGCCCTCTTAACTCCCATCACAAGCAGCCCCTTCGCAGGGGCTTGTGACCCCCCCAGCCAATCTCCCCTCCCCCCTCCCCCCGCTCCAGCCTTTCCCCCGGTTACAGTCCCCCCCCTTAGAGGGAGCCGCTTAGGAGCCTTGGCACGTTTATGGGGAGTCCCCCCCCCAACGACGAAAAACTGGCCACTTTTCCTTTCTTTCTAAATAACCGGGGAAGGGGGCAGTACGGCCATCCCTTCGCTCCCAGAGGCCACAGGCTTACTCACAGTGTGGCCACGCTCTGCTGAGCTTCCCGTGGAGGGGGGGCCGGCCCGAGGGACTCGCGGACCCCTCCACCCCCAACCTCCTCCTCCGCGGGCCGGCCCAAGTGCGCGGCTTATCTAGCAGCTGAGGGGGGGAGGGGCAGGGGGAAGAAAGGGAGGGGCGAGGAAGGGAGCGGAGGAGAGGGAGAGGGGTTCCGCCCCCGCTTCCTGGTGGGCACCAGCAGGGGGCGGGGCCGGGCAGGGCGGTGCTTCAGGTCGGGGTCACGGGTCATTGGGGGGGGAAGGAGGGGATCCTGGCTCCAGGCACCACGCCCCCGCCAGCCCGGCTCCTCCCTCAGCCCGGTAGGGGGCCCGAGGCCCCGGGCTTCCTCTCCCTCCCCTGCTCAGCCACAACAGGGCGCCGTGGAGCAGGGTCCTCAGTTTCCCTCTCTGTAAAACGAGGGGCCCCTCCCCTTTCAAAGTCTCGCGCTCCAGAAGCCCTAGGATCCCATGTCGCGCCCAGAGCCGAGTTCGAGTTCCGACCCCTCCGCACACCCCCGTCAGTCTGTCAGGCACGCGCAGTGGGGGGCTCGGAGGCTGATCACCGGAGGCACCTGCAGCCTCTCAACTCGCGGCCCGGGACGGACGGCCTGGCGGCAGCCCCCGTACCTGACTCCGGCGGCGGCTCCCGTCGTCGCCCTCCTCCGGGGCGGCTGCTCTCCGGCCCGACGCCAGGCAGCGCCGCTAGCCTGAGCCGCCCGCGGCCTGCCGGACGTCGCCGTGCCCGCCAGGCCGAGGCTCAGGCCGGCCCCGGGCCCCCCCGCTTCTCCCCTCCCCCCCCACCCCCGCCTAGGGCGCAGCCGCCGCGGCGGGCGTTCGGGCTTCTAGGAGCTAGCTGGGGCGCCGCGGACCGGGCGGGGGCGGGATCAGAGTGACGCAGAGCACGACGATTGGCTGCTGCGCCTCGGGGCGGGGCCGGCGGGCCGCTAGCCCGGCTCGCAGGTCGGGGCTGGGGAGCAAACGTCACGTGCTCGGGGAGAGGCTAGGCGGC